>JARHVA010001081.1:3194492-3941484 GCA_037957365.1 Torreya grandis
TATTGGTGAGTGGATGAAGTTTTTTGATATCCTAAGTAACAATGACAAAGTGTGCAATATGCTTGTCCTAGTGTGCTTAAGGGAGGCTTGATTGATCTTCAATTTTGGAATGATTAGAGATGTTCATGGATGAGTATGGTGATTGGATCATTTGAAATAGGTCCCTAAGATGTTATATATGCTTTGAGATCCTATGTGAATAATTTGAATTCATCTGGTAGTCCATAGTTTTCATCTAGATAGTTTGGGTCTAGTGGTAGAAAATCTGAGTAGGTAGTTCACTGACATCACCATTGCCATATGTGATGAGTCAGGGGGAATTGGTCATATGGTTGTGATAAAATTTATACCTAATTGATATGTGATAAATATTAGGTCATGCACCTAAGTTTAGTCAAAGATATGTGGGTGTAAAGTTGGGCTCTTAGGCATTTTTACAATGTTTTTCCGTACTTAGCCAAACTACAAAGTGGTGAGAAGAGCCGAGTAATCATATTGATGAAGTTATATCTCAAAAATGTGGATGTTTTAGGATAAGGTGATCATATGGGTTTGTTTATTTTTTATACTAGTTTATTTACACTAAATTTTAGATCATGCATTGAAGTGTGTCAAAAGATATGCATGGACAAAATTGGCCTTCTAGGCAGGTTTTTGACATAGCTCTGTGATAGAAGTATTTGAGAAGGAATTTTAATGGAATTATATCTTGTACATGTGTGGGTTACAGGGGCATATTTTTATATGGATGTATTCTCCTTTTAATGGTGATCATGTGGTCCAAATTCTAGATCATGCATCTAAGTGCAACAAAATTTATTAAGGTCTAAAGTAGGCTCTCCAAGCATATTGCAATCGATCCCCATACTTAGTCAATTTGCATGATGTTAAAGATATGGACCTAGTGGAGATCCAATGGTTCATGAGAGTTCATAATTCTAGATCCAGTGGTGCATGTAGAGTTAAATGGGTCAAGGTGATAACTATTTAGCAAAGATAAAGATTGAGCATCTTATATAATATTAATGGAGCATGTGTGTTCCAAGATGTCAAGAAAAAATGAGATGGAAAGAAGTGCATGTTTTTTAATGACTAAGAAAAGGTAAAAGATAAGGATATAATGGTGAGTGGGTGTTCATACATATTGATCAAATGGTGTGAGATGAAAGATAAAGACCTGACTGATCCATAGAGATCAATAGAGTGCATTGAGTCAAAGTTTCAAGATTGCATGAGATGAGGTCAAAGTGATAGAGGTTTAACATTTGAGAATTGGTGACTACACATTAAATTTTGGACAAGATCAATGGTGTGTAATTTATCTTAGTATAGAGGACATGAGATTTAAATATTTGAATTTTGTAAAGGAAAATACCAGTGTCTAGTTTTTATGCCATATCTTTCGATCTATACAAAATTTACTCATGGTGTAAAAATAAAAGTTGTAGAGGACTCCAAGGTACATATAGAAATATGAATTTAAATGTCTAAATTTATATAAATCCAAATACATTGATATCTAAATTTGACTATGTGTTCGTACATGTTCTACAAGTAACCTAAGAAGGGTAATTGAGCTCATTTTGATGTCTCATGATGACTTAGCCTTTTAGGAGTGTTTTAGACTCAATGGGTATGATTTGTGTGGTTTTGGAGGTATGATAAATAATTATTCTTTATTAAAAAAGTTAATAAGTTGACTGTGTGTTTGTTCATAGTGTTCTTGTGCACCAGATCAATGATTGAGTTATTTGAGCATACACAGAGGTGAGCATGAGTGACCATGATCATTTGAGTGAAAATATGTATTTTAAGTGGTCTTATGTTTATTTATTTTCTTGATGAAGTTTTAAGTGGGTGAATAGGTCTCCATGAGACATATAAGGAATACAAGGGCCTTATTAAAAGGTGTAGTTGCTTAAGAGTGACCCATAATTTCCATGGCTGACCTATGAAATTTGTATTCAGCTATGTATTCATGTGAGATATACCTTAAGGGATAAGTCATGCCTAATAGCTGACCAAGGTGTTGATTATCAAGTATTCTCTATAAAAAATGAAATAAAAGATGGTGACTTCTAGATTTGTGGGTGAGAGACTTGGGAGAGATTTGAGGGAGACTTGTATGAGAGAGAGTTGGAGAGAAAAGGAAAAGAGAGGAGAGCGAGAGTGAAAATATATTATTTTGATGATCAAAGAGATTAAATAATATGTGTATGATCTATAGGTCATGTTTTTGATTATATTATAGTGTTCTTATACTTTGAATTTGTGCGAAGAGATTTGAGTGTGCATATGAGGACTGTTTGAGTGAAGGAGAGATATTGTGGAATGCATATGTGAGAGGATTTTATGAATTAGAGAGAGAGTTTGTGCATTTTTTAGATAATTAGAGGTCCATAATTAGGTGTGGAAGACATCAGTTCTAAGGTGGAAGTGTTCTTTTCAAGGAGGGTCTAAATGACTTGATCTTCCTTAGGTGTAGTTGCTCTTTTTGAAATGGGGTTTCACTAAAGACATTTGTTCAAAAAGAATTGATAAAGGTTTTAGGTTGGAAGGACTTGACTGAATAGGTGGCCATAAATACTTCATCATATTAGGGGTAGGTTCTCCTTTTGGAACTATTATTTCACTAAAGGCCTTAGGTTAAAAGGACTTGATCAGTCTCTTGTTTGTGATCATCTTATAGGATAGTATTCCATGTGTTTAAAAGATTGAGAGTAGGTTTTATTCCTAAAGAGGGTTTACCACATAGATCTTGTGTTGTATATATTATCTTGCATTATGTTCATTATTCACTACCATGAATGATCTACATGCTTCATGAATGATTGTCTAGATTGCTTAAGTATTTACAAGGGTTTGGAAATTAAATTGAATTTTTTGCCACCAATGATTCACCCCCATCTCAATGGATTTTACCTCTAACACCATGTTCATGGGGGTTACCTATGTTATGGGCTTGATCACTTTTTGTATTATACTTCATGCATATATTTCTCACATATCAATGCATTTTTAGTTGTGTCTAGTATCCCCATTTTGAGCATGAATTATACCTCTCTATAACACTGATTACTCACTTGGATACATGTTTATTTTTTCTCAACGTACTCATATTTTATCATACATTATAGGGTCTTTGCAATTTATATCTTATTTAGTTTTGTACTTCCCGAGTGTCTTCTCTTGGTCATGTCAACCCTATTTGAGAGAGTCTAAAAGAGGAGAGTTGTTTTGTCTCTAGTTATCCTTCTTGGAAAGGATAATTATGATTTATGGAATATTACATGGAACACTTACACACAATAATCATATTCCATTATTATATGGATATATTCTTGTACCCACTGATCTTGTTTAGTTTGATAAGTGGGCTAATACTTGTGATAATGTTTTTGATACTCTATTAATTCATGTTTTAATGGATATTCATTGCCATGTGGAATATATAGAGTGTACATGCCCTATTTGTATAATCATAAGTCTCTTTTCATAGATCATATTGAGACCTACATCACACCTCCTCTACTTCTTGTTGGTCATTTTGGCCCACATGCCAAGATTATGCCTGAATGGATGAGCTGAGCAAGAGTTCTGGATGGAATGAGTGGTCCAAATATCTCAAATTTATCACAAAGATTTTGAAACACTTTAAACAATCTTAAATTTCAATTTGTTGATATTTGAGAAATAAGCCTTAAAATAGGTCTAGATTACAAGGTAAGAAGGATCAATAGGTTCTCATTTTGATCATGACTTTCATGGACATAAAGTAGGTTTCACAGGTCTTAGAATATAATTTTGATCCTTGTAATTTCTTACACAAGAATAGAAGAGCTAAACCATCATCAACATGTCATGCATAAATAAATAGATCAATCTGATTGTATATTTAATAAATTCACTTGGAGAGCATTTCAGGCTAAATGATTGCATGGACATGATGTATTTCATGCATAGATCATCCTCTATAAATTTAATGACTTGATGAGTTGTCTATCTCAGTTTATAAGTCTTTAAAGTTAGAATTGTAGAGTGAAACATGCACGATGAGCGTCAAGTCAAAAAGTTAGCATGAACATGTTGATGACAAATGTCAATATCTTAGGTACCTAAGTAGGGATAAAATGGAAAGTGTCAACTAATATAATCCAATGGGTTTAGATAAATAAATGGTGCATATTAAATCATATAGATATATCTAATATTGAGAGATGAGTTAACAAGTCAATGAATCTTAAAGCCAAATGAGAAGCTACCAAGTGTCTCAACTGCATTAGACTAATATAAGATCAATAGCTTAGGATAATTCATATAAAATTAGATATATGGTGTGTATGAGGTTAAGGAGTTAAAGGACTAATAGTAGGATCCTATGGAATGAATGAAGAGCTGACACTTGGCACAATATTGGAGGGCTTAGATCAAGATCGATGGTTGATATCAAAATTTGAAAGCTAAGAAATTCAATGGAGAGAAAAATAAATTAAGGTTGAACCAGAGGATGCCATGAAGGTATACATACTATATGAAGGATCTCACCACCCCAAGTAGGTAAAATACATAAATTCAAGATCAAACATAATCTGTATGACTAGGAGTAGACTCTGTAGAGCCATCTAATGCCATTAAAGCCTTGCAAAGATTTTTGAAAAAATTTAGATGTAGGTTTTACATTTCATTCAGACTCAAGAGGCCCTAGCCCATGGATCTCTATTTTCAATTATGAATAAATGAAAATTAATAAAGGATATTAGTTTTCAACCATAATAGATTTATATTCAGGATTTAGGAGTAATGGTAGGATGGTGACTGCACAAGAAATGTTAATAAGTGAGCTCAAGTAACTGTCTAGTAATTTGATGAGCATAAAACATGATGGAATAATATATTGAATGGAATTAATAATGAGTATATCAAGAAGGATTCATGCGGTTGTGGGGATTTCTTCTTATAACTGGTCTTGATCCTCATATTCTCCATCATGCTAAAAAGATACAGTGACATTAATACAGGGGAAGGCTTGAGAAGGATTATGGTGGTGGTTGTTATGAGTGGAATTAGGCTCATTAATGACCCCTTCAACATAAATTTATCTTTACTTCACCTTATTTATTCCTATAAATACTAGCTTTGAGTTCTTGATTTGTATCCCTCGACTGGGTATAGTAAACCTATGCTAAAATCACTTTGTAAACTCTTTTGAAGAAAATATAAGATAAATTATAGATTATAAGTTTAATGATAAGTGTGATTTATTTAAGTTTTATTTACATAATGTATGTTGTCTATTCATCATATGTAGGTCCTTCATATACCTTACTTTAAGACTATGAGTTCCTTGCAGGTTGTGTGAAGTGTTAGCTAGTGAGGTTTATCTTGAAGTGTCATAAGTCCATAGTGTCTTACATAGACCTATCTCTTCATATCCTTCAAGTTACAAGTCTCTTTTAAACCTTCATACAAAAAACTCATGTTTGGAACTCTATCACATAATCTAATCAATCCTTGGCTCCATTGGATTCATTAGCATTCATGAAAGTGTCCAAGTGGATCATTGAACATTTGGTATATCACCACACTTAAAGTAGGTTTTCATTTATGTATTTTCTCCCCTTTTCATCCCAATAGATTAAACTTCAATAAGAGAGATTCAAATTTTCATATCTGGGGAGATATCCTTGTTAAAAATCCTAGAGAGCTAACCCAACATTAGGTAACCCGCAACCTAGGGTCATTCCCATTTCAGACTAGGTTTAAGAGCAATACTTAAACACTTTTGCTTTTAGCCAAGGTGTAACCTAGAACCTCCAATAGTTTTGTCACACCCAATGGGACCCATTCTCTTTTGCATATCTAAGTTTGGAGTTGTGAAGAAGTATTTGTATCAGAGGGAGACATCTACCATCATTAGGAGCTGAAGATTCTCCAAGTTGTAGAGTTCATAGCATCATCCAGATAACACCTCTCATGCCAAAAGTTACTAGAAGTTCATATAGTAAAGGCATTCCCTTAAAATTCATTGATCTACCTTCTACTTAATATAAAGTAAAAATATTCAATAGGATAGGTCCTTATCTCCAAAATAAGTATTCATCTCCTGGTCATCCTATTATTTTAAGCACTAGAACCCCCACTATGCAAATGGCAAGGCCTAAAATGCAATATTTTGTACCCTTTAATGGTGGCATCCCTCTTAACTTTCAAAAATATGATGATATCCATAATGCCTATTTTAAGAGTCTACCATACTTTATAGGAGAAAAATCCACCATCCCTATAGAGAACATAGATGACATTGTAAACCTTTGTTCAATACATAACATTACATAAGAAAATGTAGCCATGAGACTAATAGTCACATCCTTGAAAGGAAAAGCCTTGTAATAGTATAAAGGTCTAGATATTGCCTCAATCAATACTTGGGATGAGTTTGGTGAGTGCCTATGTAAACATTTTGAGGATAAAAGTGACCATGTGTCATATGTTGAAGAACTCACCTCAATCAAGAGGGTATCCCAAGAACTTATGGTTGACTTCAACTATGGATTCTAAAAGACTTGGTAGGATCCCTATTGTCATTAAACCCACACCCAATTATGATTTTATTTACTATTTGAGAACATTGAATTCAAACATTACAGTCATGATCCAATCTATGGGTGGGACAACTCTACTTGAGGCCTATGAGATAGCTATACGTGTGGAAAAATATTTGATATAAATAGGGAAACTCACACCAAGACCTCTCATAATAATTTTTATTGAGCTTAAACCAACCCCACCTACCATTTCTCCATTTCCCACTTCAAATAATCAAGCCCAACTTGATGATAGTCAAGTGGATAAATTTACAAGGACTGAGAGCATGTTGAAAGCATAAAACAATTAGTGGCTCTAGAGAGACACCAATAGAATTCATATAAGCTATACCAAGGTACTTTCCAAGCTCAATACCCTAATAAATCTTATAATAGACCCCCTTATCCATCAAATCAATAATCTTAAGGACAAATTACTCAAGGTAGACCTTATAAGAGTTACAACCCCACAACTGCAAGTAGCTCAAGAGCCTTGGTCCCCACACAAAATAACCTTGCACAAGAGGGTCAATGGAAATCAGGAGGGTAGTCCAATGAGATGGTAATGGATATAAGTGGAGAAATGTATCAATATCTTGGTTGGGATCATGATCCTCCACCATAAGGCCCTCCAATGAATCAAGATAATATTCCTACCATGACATCACTAGAAGTTCAAATTTAATAATAAGGGAGCATGAGTAAGGCACCAATTGACACCCTATGCATAAAATTTCAAGAAGGGGAGCATATGTTTGAACATGTGGCAATAAACATGGGGTAGACTACACAAAGGGTAGATGAACCAATTGCAGCCAATACAAGGGCTAAGAGAAGGATGTTGGATGAGAATATGGGGTAGCCTAAGGCTTCTTCAACACTTGCACAAGTTAGTCAACAACCTACCACTTAAAATATAACTAATAAAGCTCATATAACTCAACAAATACCTCAACATCATGGGTAGTAGTAGAAGTCTCCTTTTGTTCCTTATGTCACTATTAGTGTTGTGGTTTTACCTACACATCTTTTCAGCTTACTTAGGTTAGTTAATTAAGTCATTAGGGGTCATTTACCTTTAAGTGGGTTCTAATTATGACTTAGGGTTTTACCTTTATGGTGACCTAATCTCACCCTATACGTACTTTCTTTTTTCCTAAAGTGGCTAATGCAAACATTTTCTTTGTGGAATTTTCTAATTTTTGGAGCTCTCGTTCTACCTCTACAAGAATTTGACATTTATCACATGGCCGCTATTCAGAGATCTTGTAAAAATATATCATAGTACTAGAAATTTCCTAGTAGCCTCATGCATTTGTCTCCTTTGGTAAGATCCTCCTACATTCACTATGTTGTTTTTTCATACTATATGATCACCATTTTTGACCTTGGAGGTGTTTTATGAAAACTACCTTAAAACTCATGTCAAAAGGCCTTTGATGAAAAATCTATTTGCATATATGTTATGGGTTTTTTGAGATCTAAAATGGGTTGTTATTACTTTTTTGGAAAGTTCACAGATTTTCCATAAAATTTGATTACTTTTATATGGTTGTCATCCATACGGCTAAAGTAATCCAACCTGTAGACCCTGATTTACTCTTTGTAGACCAAATCGGGTTTTCAAAGTGCTTCTACTTAATCAAGTTTTTGGAGTGATTCTACTTAATTAGGTTTTCAAAGTGCTCTACTTAGAAGTAATTAGGTTTCTCTAGGGTAACAACTTATAAGTAATCAGGTTTCTCAACCCTAACTACTTGACTACTTGCTCATAGACCAAATCAGGTTTCTCAAGTGCTTCTACTTATAAGTAATCAGGCTCTCCAAGGTGATAAATTATAAGTAATTTAGTTTTTCAATGATGATTACTTGCTTTCTAGACCCATTCAAGTTTTTAAAATTCAAGTACTTATTACTCATTACTTGCTTTATAAGTAATAAGTTGTGTAGGTTAAAGAAATCAACTTACACTGGGCAAGACCAATTCGAGTTTTCTAAGGTCGACTACTTATAAATTTTTATAAGTTGAAGTAGTTTGAAATCCTAAATTAAAGTATTTGGAAGAACCCAAAGTAAAGTAGCTCAAAGAACCTGAAATACATTGTGAAGAAGTAATTAGGTTTTCTAGAGTGAATTGCTTAAAATTTTTATAAGTTGAAGTAGTTTGAGAACCTGAAGTTGAAGTTGTTTAGAACCTCGATCAAGTAAGCACGTGACATTCTAGAATCTGTTAAATTCTAGGTGAAAGGTAATGAATAAATAGACTTAATTTGTTTCCTTTTTTGGATTTTTGGTGAAAAACAAGTGTGGAAAAAAATTCCATTTTTGGAAAGGGTCCAGGAATATGTTGAAGTAAGTACTTGTAAGTACCATAAATTTTGATCGATAACTCCTTTTTGAGTGATGTTTTCTTCAAAAGTGCTTGTTTTTATGCTCTACAAATTGGACATATCATTGGACCATCTATAGCTATAAAAAATTTCACATTTTTTATACACTCTTGAATACATTATTGATTGTATCCGATGTTCCTCTTGTTCCTTGTACTTATACACCTACTACTCCAGATGCATTTTCAGATGAATTTGACGTCTATATGAGTGTGCTTGTATTTGAGACATTTAGGGGGGGTCATTGCTTGATAGTTCTGAGGGGGTACTTGTGTGTTTATTGTGCATTCAATCTTTATTTTTTTTCACATCACTTATTTACTTACTATAGTAATACTTAATTTTGCACTATGTATTCATTCTCAATAAGTCCACTTACAAAATTTAATTATCATGAATGGAAACCTAAAATGGAAATTATCTTGCAATCCAAGGGTTACCTCAAATTATAATGGGCATTGAGACTGAAATTATTGATGTTGGAGTGAAAATCAAATGGTTTAACTATTGTGATAAAGTCTATGGATTACTATGTCTTTCCATCTCCCCAGATCTACTCTTTCACATTGAATCTACCAAAACACCTACTAAAGTGTGGGCCTAGTTCACCAAGCTCTTTAGAGTGTAGAATGTGATGAGAGGACATGAGCTAGAAAATGAGCTTATTAGATTGAACTCAAATGACTTTGACTCTTTAGGACTTCTTCACCAAGTTTAAACTTTTGAGATTGCAGTTGAAAGCATGTGCAATTGACAAGAAAGATGAACAACTTATTCTATCAATACTCTCTAAATTGGGTCATGAATATTTTGTATTTGTTTCCACTTTTCATGTCACTAAGAGTGCTCTTGATACCATATGGAAGATGCCTTCTTTAGATACCTTTATTGTCGACCTGATTTGAGAGCAAGATAAGTTAATACAGATGGACATAATGAAGTCATCTAAATCTCATGCATTACTTGTTGAGAAAGATAAGGCTTATAACAATAGAGAGAGAAAGTAGATCAAGAAAAAGGATGATAAGTATGCAAATTATTCTACCTCCAAATCAAACTATGAGATCTCTTCTTTCAGTCATAAGCCTAAGAAAAATTGGATCAAATGTGGGCATTGCTCAAGTAAGCATGATGAGAGTAAATGTTTGAAGAAACAAATTGACCACCTTACTAGCCTTATTATTCAAAACAACATAGGTGTTCCAGATTTTATCAAACCATCTTCATCAACCCATGAATCCACTAAGGCAAATGACTCTAGTAAAGAAAATACAAAAGAGAATAACAAGGGGAAACATAAGGGCAAATCCTTAGTTATAGTTGTGCCTCTAACTACTACATGGGTCATTGACTCTGGCGCTTCACATCACATGGCCTCTTCATAGATTGAGTTTAGTTCCTTGGAACCATATGACATGTCCTCTATATAACTGGGTGACAACACTTCTAAAAAGGTTCTCGAGATAAGGTCTATTGAAGTGAGTGGTGGAACATTCAATAATGTTCTAAGTGTGCCCTCACTCTCAACTAATCTCTTGTTAGTCTACTAGATCACTCACCTTGGTCTAGGCATGTGAGTTGAATTCACTCCAAATTTAGTATACATCAAGGAGTTGTATAGTGATAATATTTTGGCTATGGGAATGGTTGATCATTAGACTTAGCTATATAGCTTCTCACACTTTGCTCTTGAATCTCCTTCAGATTATTTAGATTTTTCTTTAGACTCACCTATACCTGATGACACTTCTAAGCATGCACATTCTTCTAATATTGACAACTCTTCTTCTACAGATGACTATAGTAGTGAAGTGGACACACCTCCACCATATCCTTATCACCTTCTAGATATTCAAGAGTTAGTTCTTGATCTACCTACCTCTAGTCTAATTTTGACATTACAGGGTAATGGTCTACTGATCCAAGACACATCAGACATCAAGAAGTCTATTCCATAGTTATAGAGAATTCCACAAGCCTTATTCACCTATGCTTCTATTACATCATCTTGGTATAGAGAAGTTGGGCCACCTACCTCAAAATATGAAGACCATTCCTTTCATAAGAATTACACCTTGGTTGAAGATCTATTAGGCACTTTATAAATAAACTCATTGTTTTAGGGTAATCCACTCTTCACTTCATCTACTTCTAATTCACAATCACTTCCAAGCATTCCTCTGGGGGACACCGAATGGCTACAATCAATTGTATACCTTCATTGGGCTTTTTATCCTCTTCTCTTCTTTGCTCTCTTTTTGGGGAGGAATTTTGTTTCTATGGGTTTTCTCCTTTACCTTAGTTTATGGGAGTTTCATTGTACTTGGGTACCTCATCAAGCCTCATTATTAGGACCCAATTCTTCTACCCACCTAAGCTATGCTTTAGGGGGTTTTAGTGTAGTGGTTTTACCTACACATCTTTTCATTTTACTTAGGTTAGTTAATTAAGTCATTAGGGGTCATTTACCTTCAAGTGGGTTCTAATTATGAGTTAGGGTTTTACCTTTTTGGTGACCTAATATCACCCTATATTTACTTTCTTTTTTCCTAAAGTGGCTAATGCAAACATTTACTTTGTGAAATTTTCTTGTTATCAGAGCTTTCATTCTACCTCTATAGGAATTTGACATTTATCATGTGGCAACTATTCAGAGATCTTAGTGAAATATATCACTCACTCAAGGTCCAAGTGACACATTTACTTCTAAGGTGCAATTCAAAGGTATTGGTCTTCTTTTTAATATTGTGGATCATATAAAAAAGGTAAATGTCACTATGTCTATCTATGATGCTCTGTCTATCTTGGGATAGAAAGAGATCTTTCAGTAAGAGTTCTCCAAGCCTTTTGATGTAAATGAGATAACTAATAAGGTGAACACTATTTTTAAAAATAGTAGCCATCCTAGTCAAATTCAAGTTCCTAGTCAAGATCAAGTTCATAATGTTGTCTATCATCCTAAGGTTTTCAAACCCCCTCCATTCGATTTTTCAGTCATCATAGGGGACTATTTAGTGTACAATTATATGATAGATTCAAGTGCTTCAACCTCAGTTATGCCTAAAGCCATAAAAAATAAGCTTGAACTAAAATATGTGCCTAATGAAAAATTTGTTCTCTAGTTGGATAGTTCCCCCACTAAAATAGTAGGTATATTGAAAGATCTTAAGATCACATTGGTATCTTACCCAAATTATGTCATCACTTAAGATGTAATATTTGTATACCAACCCCATATTTTTCCCTATGCCTATCTAGGGACATTAATTCAAAAATTGGGGGATATTTATCCTTTAATTGGTCATTCATGATTTTTAGGACCATATATGGGACTAAGGTCACTGTTAGGTCAGAACCTGTCTCTAGGTTGCACTCAGAGCCTAACATGCCTAACCTTACAAATGTCAACTATACCATATTTGAAGAAGATGAAAATTTTAGTTAACAAGAGCCTCATGAGTATCTTGAAGTCATTTCAGACTTGTACCTAGATGAATGGGTAGTTAATAATCATGGTATTTGATTCCTATATCAATATTGAAGAAGTAGATTTAGGGATGTATTATATGCATGAGGAAGGTGTTGTTATAATTTGCTTAACTAACACCACTCAAGAGGAAGATGGTCTATGGACTTTATTATTTGATGGATCAAGGTCAAATAATGGTAGTGAAGCTGGAGCCATGTTGGTTTCACCCTCAAATTAGAAGTACTATTCAGCTATAAGATTGTAATTTAGTTGCACTTAAAACATAGCTAAATATGAAGCTCTTTTACATGGTCTACAAGAGGCGAGGAGAAGAGGTATCAAACTTATTCAAGTCAAGGGTGATAGTGAGCTTGTTGTGCAACAAGTGAGAGGCATTAGTGAAATCAATAACCATCATTTTAAAGCTTACAAGCATCATGTATGGGATCTCATATAGGACTTCTTAGCATTTAAAATATAATTTATACCAAGAGAAGCAAACCAACATACATATAGGCCTACATCCATTTGAGCTCGATATGAGGTTATAGAAGGATTCAAAGGCAACCTAAGTCAATATAAGATCAATGTCATATGTAGGCCATCCATACCTGACAATGAGGTGAGTTGGTAGGTTTTTGATAATGATGACTAAATTATATGTTTTCTGTTATAGGAGGTATAATTATACCATAAGAATCAAAACAAATTCCAACATCAGTATGATGATCAAATAATGAACTAATATCTAAGAAACTATCTAAGTGGATTGTGACACTAGAAAGAATCTTCAGTGAAGATGACCAAATGAGAAGAGGTAAGGCATGTATTTCAACCAAGGAGGAACATTTTGAAAGGATAGAGATATTCAAGGATAAATTGTTAAGGTTATTAACATAGCAAAGGAGAGAGCTACATTTGTTGACTTATGCCAAAATTTATCTGATGTATTTACATGGGAATACAAGGATTTGAAGGGTTTTGACCCTAAACTTGCACAACACACCATTGAACTAGAAAGAAATGTGAAACCACTCAGGGAAAAACCAAGGCCTGTCAACGTAAAAGTAGAGGAGTTGATGAGAAGGGAACTATTTAAGTTGATTGAATCAAAGATTCACCTTTAAAAATTCCTCATGGGTGGTAAACCTTGTGCCAGTGAGGAAGGCAAATGAGGAAATACATTTATGTGTTGACATTAGGGACCTCAATAAAGTGTTCCGAAAAGACCATTACCCACTACCCTCAATGGATGAGATTCTTCAATAGGGGTAGGATCTCAGAGATTCTCATTACTTGATAGCTACTCTTGTTATAATCAGATTATGGTCAAGGAAGAATATAGGCATAATATTGCCTTCACCACAAAGTGGGGTACTTATGCATATATGAAAATGCCCTTTGGATTATCCAATGCTGGAGCAAATTTATAGAGGGAAATGGATGTTTATTTTGAAGGTTTGATCAATGACATGGTGCTCATCTATGTAGATGACATCACTATTTTTTCTAAGGACCCAACTGATCACATTACTCATTTGAGGTTAGTATTTGAAACATGCATAGAATTTGGTGTTTCATTGAATCCAAAAAATGTATATTTGGTGTTCATGAGGGTAGGTTATTAGGACATGTATTGTCTAAAGATAGTCTTTCCATATATCCTAAAAGATTTGATTCCATCTTATCCTTTCCCTTTCCCAAGCATAATAAGTTTCTATAGAGTTTCTTAGGAAAGATTAATTTTATAAGAAGGTTTATCCCAGGCCTTGCAAAGTTGGTCAAGCCTCTTACTCACATGTTAATAAAATGAAAGGATTTTACATGGAACAAAGAAGGTAAGAAGAGTTTTTAGGCCATCAAGGAGGCCATATTTCATGCCCCTAATTTTTAATCCTAATTTTAACAAGAAACTCTACTTATATGCCTTCTCTACATTAGATGCAATCTTTGCCATGTTGATGTAGCAGAATGAGAAAGGTTTGGAATAACCTATTGATTTCTCTATTCAAGCCTTAGATGGGTATGAGGAGAGGTATATATTCTTAGATAAAAATGTGCTTTTATTAGTGAGAAGTCTGAAGAAATTTAGACACATGGTCTCTAATAGTATGATCGTACTCATGGTGGTACACCAAAGAGTTAATACTCAATAGATAACTCAATAAGCAAAGAGCTAAATGGGTGAAAAAATGCATGGAGTATGACCTTGAGGTTAGAGTTACAAATATTTTAATGGGTAGAGGGTTATGAAAACACCTTGAAATAGAGTTAAAGCAAGATAAAGATCAAGTGTTGGCAGTCTAGGATAGTCAATAGGCAATTATAGACAACACACCTTTTAGTTGGACACATGATATACTCAAATTTATTGAGTCAAGACAATGTCCTATGGGAATAAATAGATTAAAGAGAAGTCACTTAAGTTTATAAATTATACCTTATGTATTGATAGATGGAATCATTTTCAAGAGAGGCATAGGAGGTATGATTTTAAGGTATCTGGAATCATGCCAAATAAATAAGCTACTTGAGTAGTTTCATGATGCTCTAGCTAGTGGGAAATTTATTTCCAAGAACACAACCTATAATATCATTATATATAGATAATTTTATCCTGTAATGTTTATAGATGCACACTCTTGGAGAAGGAAATGCCCAAAATGTGTAATGTTTGTTGGCAAGTAGAAACTGGCTGCCCTTCCCTTGCAACCCATACAAGTAGAGTAACCTTTCATGCAATAGGGATTAGATTTTATATGGATGATATAACCCCTTCAAGTAAAGTAAATAAATGGATCATTCCAACTACAAACTACTTTATAAGGTGGGTTAAAGCAACTATCCTTAAGGAAGCTAATGAAGGTTCTGTCTTAGACTTTCATGATTGCTTTGTGACTAGATTCGGTGTGCCTTATATAATAATTTTTGAAAATGCATTGGAATTAAAAAATAATAAGGTATGTGAGTGGGCTCTATCACATGGAATTTATCTCAAGGCATCCTTTAAATATTACCCATAGTGCAATGGACTAGCAGAGTCCACAAATAAGAACTTGTTGAGGATCATCAAGAGAACTATGGAAGATAGTTAGAGGGAGTGGCATACTAGAATAAGGACTACCTTATGGATAGACAAAGTGACACCTAGGAAATATATCAGACAATAAAAATACCTTATTTTATATGGGAAATAATCCAAACTTCCTATATCTCTTGAAATTCTTGTATTAGAGATTACACATCAACTTGAGCTCCTAGAGGATGATGCTACATAAATAAGGTTGAATGAGCTATGAAAACTAGAGGAGATAAGGGACACTAATATGCACATTATGTGATCCAATAAGTACCAATTCAAGAGGTCATTTAACAATATTTTTTCCTTAAAGACATTCCAATAACGTGATATAGTCCTAAAATGAGATGAGGATCATGCAAAACTATGAAAGCACTCCAAATTTGACAACCTTTAGAGTGGACCTTATGTTATAATAAGTTTCAAGGAGATAAATTCCTTTGAGCTTTCTAGTTTGAATGGAGATTTCCTTCCCATCCCTATCAATGGGAGGTTGAAATGATCCTCTTGCAACAAATTGATAAAAATGCATGACATAATATATTTATAAAATTAGAAGAAGTACTGAAATGATTATATTTATCATAGACCACTTCAAAGGGGAAACCTCCTTTGAGGAATCTCAATACAATAAATTCATGGATTCCTTCATTGGCCTCAACACTTAATTATATATGAATTCTAATATAAGAAACTACTACTTCCCATGAATGTGGGATAAAATAAAATGCTCACGGGATGACTTACAAAGTATATGTGTCCATATCAACTACTAAACTAATAGAGTAAAGAGAAGAGATATCATGGGTTCATAACATCTCCTCCCTCTTAGAAAATTATTTGTCCTCAAAGATTCAAATGTGGTAATTGGTGTTGAATCTAAAATAATGGTTCTCATATTGCATCTTCTAGTTGTATTTCATGCCACTAAATTAAAACCTTGGTGATGAAGTGAGAGTGAAGTTGGCATGTGTGCCTATCTAGGATTGTCTCTAACTCAATAAGAATCAATCCTTCATTATCAAGTTCTAGTAAAATAATCTGAACTCTGATGTTTGTGTAAAGAACATTCTTTAGACAAGAGACATGAAAAAATGGGTGAATTTAGGAAGAAGGTGGGAGCTCCAACTTATATGCAATTGAACCAATCTTCTGAAGAACCTTATGGAGCCCATAGAACTTGGGAGCTAACTTATGATGCCATTTGAATTTTAAGGAGGATTGATTATAAGGATGTAGTTAAATAAAGACCATATAACCTACTTGAAAAGTGCACTTAGAATGGTACTGATTTGCCTATTATCTCATTTGATTTTGTGCCATATGAATATTTTTTCATAGGGTACTGAGGATCTGATCCCATGTTTGGAAAAGCATGTCGACCACTTGAACTAATGAACTATTGGGGGTGTATGGAAGGATCACTAGTGGTGTTTAACCATAGACTACTTTATATGGATTCATTTTTATTGAAGTGTGGTATGAGGTATTGTAACATCATTCAGTAAGAGGTAGTCACTTTTCCCACTAATGTTATTTTTTTGAGGTGAATCAATGAAGGAATGTTTCCAAACATTTATTAACAATTTTAGTCTAGCCATCCATTTATGGATGATACCCAAAATTCATCTTCAGTTGGGTGTTAGTGCAATGAAATATTTCTATCCAAAAATGGTTGGTGAAGGTTTCATCATGATCTGAGACAATGGATGAAGGAATTCCATGAAGATGGAAAATCTAGTCCAAGAAAATGTGTGATTGTGGAGGTGTTATAGGGATGATTGAGGGCAAAAAAATGACTATATTTGGAGAGGCAATCAACCAAAATAAAGATCACTATTTTCCCTCCATATTTAGCATGCCCCTTAATAAAATCCATATAAATATCTATCCAAATCCTAGTAGGGATGGGCAAGGGTTCAAACAACCTAGTGATGACTGTTGTTTCACCCTTGTTGTGTTTGTAGGTATCACATTTAACCACCATATATTGAATTACATTTTTCATTCCCTTACAAAAGAAGTTACATCATGTCTACTCATAAGTTTTCAGAAATCCTGAGTGCCCTATGGATGGAAAAGCATGGATTTCATAAAATATAGCCTACTGAAGATCTATGCTCTAGGGAAGTACCAGATGAACCTTATATTATAGAGAAGCACCATACGAGGAATAATGTGATAAAACTGAGGGGTTAGTGGCCAACTATTGAATGATTTGAGACAATGAAGATTCATTGACATACCCTTATTATATAGTGTCCAACTAATTTGTAATAGGCATATAAATAGTTGAAAGGGAAGCTTGATCCATAAATGTGCAAGATAGAGCATCAACCATAATATTTACCTTACCCTTCTTGTAAGTTATCTAATAGTCATAACCCATGAGTTTGATAACCCATTTTTATTATGATGGGGTAAAGACCCATTGTTATAGGAAATATTTCAAACTCTGGTGATCAGTTTTGATGCAAAAATGATTTCCTAGTAGGTATGGCCACCACTTCTGTACTACATATAAAATGGCCATCATTTCCTTCTCATAAGTAGAGATCACTAAATTTTTACTAGAAAGGGATTTGATGGTGAAAGTAATGGGGTGCCCTCTTAGAGGGTAACAACACCAAGTCCATTTTTTTAAGCATCACTCTTGATAATTAAGATCTTGGCAAAATTTGGCATAGCTAGAATAGGTTTAGTACACAACTTATTTTAATTTTTCAAATGCACACTCAGCCACTTATGTACAAGTAAAAGCATCTTTTTTAAACATAGATATCAGTAAATCTAAAATATTTCTATAATCTTGGACAAACTTATGATATTATATAGTCAGCCCTACAAAACCATGGAGGCTCTTGAGTGTCTAGGGATGCATCCAATTTGTCATGGCAACTATTTTTTCAAGATCCACTCGAACCCTTTGGGATGAAATAATATGGCTGAGATACTCCACTTCATCCTAGAGAAAAGTAAATTTGGACTATTTTACATAAAGATTATGGTTAGAGAGAAGTTGTAGTGTGAGCTTCAGATGTTAGATATGCTCATACCATGTTTGACTATAGATGAGGATATCATCAAAGAAGACTAGAATGAATATCCATAGGTAGGGTCAGAATATTTTATTCATAAATGTTTGGAATGTTGAAGGAGAATTAATGAAGCCAAAGGGAATGAATAGAAACTCATAGTGGCCACCATGTGTGCAAAAAACTATCTTAGGAATAACATCCTCATGAAGCTAGATCTAATGATATTCAGAGTAGAGATCCAACTTGGAGAAAAAAATGAGGACCATGAAGCTCATCAATAACAGGGATTGGTAACTTATCCTTGATTGTGAGATGATTAAGTTTACAAAACTCAATTCATATTTTCCATGACCCATATTTTTTTGGACAAAGAGAACTGGAGAAGAATATGGGCTGGTACTAGGGTGAATAATGCCTTGCTTCAATAGGTCTCGAATGAGCATCTCGATCTTGGTCTTTTGTTGAAATGGGTAATGATAAGGCCTGATATTGGGAGGAATGATTTTAGGAAGGATTTGAATAGAGTGGTCCTCTAGCCATGAAGGTGGTAATCCCACTGGTTCAACAAAGACACATGCATACCTCTGTAAAATAGTTTATAGGTCAGAAGGAGTAGTGGAGATTGTTGATGGTTGCATTTGAATAGAATAGAGCTGGGTAATGACATCATGTGAATTCTTCTTAAGAAGATTTTCCATGTGATGTGAACTTATGATGTTGAGAGATCCTAGTTGTAAGCCTTTCAATGTGTGTTTTTCCCCATTATCTGAAAATACATCCAAAGTTCAGGAAAATCTCATAAAATGGGTCCAAGTATGCATAATCACTGGGCCCCCAAAACAACATCACATCCACCTAAGGGAAAGGCAAACATTTTTGAGTGCAAGTTATAATATCTAATAAAGATACAAACATTATGACACTTTCCTTTGCAAGGTAATATGCCTCCATTGGTAATCATGACTTCAAAGTTGGAGTAAGGATGGATAAAAAAATCAGCCTATTTGGTGATCTAAGGGTCAATGAAGTTATGAGTGCTACCTGAATCAATGATTATTGTGAGGGAGCTTCTTGAAGCCCTAGCCCACATGGTTTGTGGGGTAGTGACTCCTATTAAGTCATGGAGAAATATCTCTAGTTGGTCTTCCTGAAAAGTAGGTTCCACAATTGATTGAGCTTCTTCTAGATCATTTATTGTATCCTAAACATCTTACCAATCTTTAGTTTTAGGTGGAGTGTTCTAATCCAATAGGTAGAGATTTTGCTTGACACAGTGATGTCCCTAAGTGAATTTATCATCACAATTATAACATAGTCCTTTTTCTCTATGGGCTTGCATCTTTGTTTTAGTTAAATGCTTGATAGGAATGGTTCTGGGGGATGGCATTGTTTGAGATCATGATGGATCTATATTTTTTAATGGATAAAAATTAGATTTAAATTGATGTTGAGCTATGATTTTGTCCTCTGGCTACTTAGTTAACCCTAAGTCTTCCATCATCATGTTGGGATAGAATATTTTAACTTCAAATCAAATTACATCCTTCATTCCACTGAAAAAGCAACTCCTAAAGAATTCATCAGACAATCCCTCAATACAATTGGCTAATTTTTCAAATTCTATTTGATATTCTCTCACTGTTCTTATTTGGTGAAGTTTAGTGAGTGCTCTAGTGAAGTCATCAAAAGTAGTAGGGCCAAACCATTGTAAAATGAGGGTGAAAAAATTGATTCATATGGGTTCATCATGAGTCTTGGTATACCAATGATACCATTGAAGGGATTAAAGTTCCAAGTGAAAGGATGTAAGTGGAACATGCAGAATAAAATACTATTCTACTTGATAGATCCATCTAGTTGGATCTACACCATTAAATCAAGGAAAATTAAGCTTTGGCCCATGATATTTGCTGGAAGAATAAAACGTAGTGTTTAAAGAAGACTCTGGATGTCATCTATTGTTCATGGTGGTATGTTGAAGACTAAGGCCAAGAATGTTTTCATCAAGATCTTTGATATGGGTCTTGAGGGTAATAATTTCATCCTCCATGTTTTTTGATCTGGTTTGGGTTACTACCATGACTCAAATATATATATATTTTTGAAATGGATAAGAAAACTAGAGTTAAGACACGTTTAGTAAGGAAAGTTTTGAATTTGGGCAAAAATGGAAGGGGTAAAGGTGATTTTAATATTTTTTTGCACAGTGGGAGTATGATTGGTGAAGGTGAGGGCAATTTTAGGAGTGAAAATAAAAAAACTAATTTTTTTTCAAATAGGGACAAAGGAGTATAAAGAGATGATGAACACAGTGGAATTTTTTTGAGGCAAATGGACGAAAATAGAAGTTATGGAAAAACCCAAAAAAATGGAAAATTAAGATTTACAAGAATTAGGAGTGGAATTGGGATATGGAACCTCAAGGAAGAAAATGTAGCAAATAAAATTTTAGGTGTCTGGATAAAATTTGAGGATCAATAGGGATATAAATAGAGAGATATAGAAAAAAAATGAAAAACATTTTTGTGCTCTATAATACATCTACTGGGAATATGCTAAAATAAGTCTACAAATCTAATATGGTGATTTTCTGATACTCTGCTAGTATTATGCTAAAACTAGTATGATAATTTTATAGATTTGATATGGCAAGTTTTTTGATACTCCATGGTAATATTCTAATACTGATAGAAATGGGTGCCAAGTTTTAATGGTTTGCTAAGGGTGTAAAGATATCACTCTATCCACCAATGTCATCTAAGCGAGTACTGCTCTCTAGAAAAATTTTGGCCATGGATTTATCTCTTAGTGACAGCTTTTGGTTTTCCTCATAGATGGGAACTACTCAATCAGGAAGGGGCCATTGCTTGTTTTTATGGTAGGTCCTCTCTATGGGCCAACTACTTTGGGGTTCTTATGGTAATCCTCATAATGTGTTTTAGGGATTTTACCCAAGCACTTATCATAGTTATGCAGTCAAGTTTTACCTTGATCTAAAAAAGATTATTGTAATGTATAATAGAATTATGTAGTAGAACAGAGTTAGGAATTTTTGAGAAAAATACTGTAAATAAATTATGCAACAGAATAGAGTTCAAACTTTCTAGAAACATAATTTTGGCCTTGGAAAGTGATCTAATACCAGATGAGAGGATCCTCTTGCAAAAAAATGATAAAAATGCATGAAATAACATATTTATAAAATTAGCAAAAGCTCTAAAATGATTATATTGATCATAGACCACTTTGAGGGGGAAACCTCATTTGAGCAAACTTAATACATTAAATTCATGGATGCCTTCATTGACCTCAACACTTACTTATATATGAATTCTAATCTAAACAACTACTACTTCCCATGAATGTGGGATAAAATAAAATGCTCACAGGATGATTTACAAAGTATATGCATCCATAACTACTAAAATAACAAATTAAAGAGAAGAGATATCATGGATTTATAACAGAGGTATCTTAAATTTTGTTACTAGTGTTGTTTCATGATCTTTGTACATAGGTAGATAGGTCTATCTTTACCTTCAAGTGCTCTTGCACATTGCTCTGTTTGTTATTTTTCTATTGTTTAGGTAGTTATTTGGTGTGTTTTATTTATTTATTATTTTTGTGTGTGTCTCTTTGCTTCAAAGTGTTTCTATGATTTAGGCAAAATACTTTTATAAATAATGCTTCATTTATCTAGTCATCATGAGTAAGCTTGATCAAATTCTAGGTTTCATGGCCAGTAGGTTGGTCAAGCTAGCTGAGTTACCAAAAATGTTAGCCATTTTGGCCCACATTCTAAGATTATACCTAAATGGATGAGATAAACAAGAATTATGGATGGAATTAGTGGTCCAAAGATCTCACATTTCTCACAAATCTTTTGAAACACTTTAAGTAATCTTAAAGTGCAATTTATTGATCTTTGAGAAATAAGCCCTGAAATAGGTCTAGATTGCAAGGGGATGAGGATAAGTAAGTTCTCATGGTGATCATGACCTTCAAGGACATAAATTAGGTTTCAAAAGTCTTATAAACTCATTTTGAGCATTGAAATTTCTTTCATAAACATAGAAGAGCCAGATCATCATCAACTCATCATGCAAAAATGAATAGATCAATCTAATTACACATTCAATAAATGCACCTAAAGAGTATCTCAGGATAAAATATTATATGGACATGATGTATTTCATGCCTATATCATCCTCTACAAATTTAATGACTTGATGAGTTGTATATTTCAAGTTATAAATATTTAAAGTTAGACTTACAGAGTGAAACATGAACGGTGAGCATTAAGTCAACACGCACACATTAATGACAAGTGTCAAGATCTCAGGTGACTAAGTAGGGATCCAATGGTGATCATTAAATGATATATTCCAATGTGTCTAGGTAGATCAATGATGCATATTTAATTGTACACATAGATCTAATGATAAGTGATGAGTCAACAAGTCACTGAATCTCAAAGCTAAATGGGAATCTACCAAGTGTCTCAACCATGTTAGACTAACATAAGATCAATAGATCATGTTCATTCAAATATATATATATATATATATATATATATATATATATATATATATATATATATATATATATGATGTGCATGAGGTAAATAAGTTGAAATAATAATAATAGGATCTTATAGAACAAATGAAGAGCTGACACTTGGCATAATATGAGAGGGCACATATCAAGATCGATGATTGATGTCAAAATTTGATAGATATGAACTTCAATGGAGAGAAAATTCAACCAATGTCAAAAAAGAAGACACCATGAAGGAAGACACATTAGAAAAAGGGTCTTACCACCACAATTAGGTAAAATACATAAATGTAAGATCAAATGTGATATGGATAACTAGGAATAGACTCTGTAGAGCCGTCTAACACCATTAAAACCTTGTAAAGATTTTTTAGAGATTTTAAATGTAGGTTTTACATATCATTAAAAATAAGGATGCCCTAGCCCATGGATATAAATTTTCAATCTTTACTATATGAAAATCAATAAAGGAGATTGGTTTTCATCCATAATAGATCCGTATTCAAGATTTAGGAGCAATGCCAGGATAGTGACTGTGTAAGAAATGTCAGAAGGAACATGAATAAGCAAGCTCAAGTAACTGCCTGGTAACATGATGAGCATAAATCATGATGGAAGAAGATAGTGAATGGCATTGATGCTAAATAAATTGAGAAGGATTCATGCAATGGTGAGGATTGCTTCCTACAACTGGGCTTGATCCTCACATTCTCCATCATGCCAAAAACTATACATTAACATTAATGTAGGGGAAGGCTAAAGAAGGATTGCAATGGTAGTTTTTATGAGTTTAATTGGGATCATTAATGACCCATTTAGTGCCAAATTCTCTTTCTCTCACCTTATTTCTTCCTATAAATACTAGCTTTGATCTCTTGATTTGTATCCCTCGATTGGGTATAACAAACCTCTATTAAAATGACTTTTTAAACCCTTTTAAAGCAATATAAGACAAATTATAGATTTTAAGTTTAATGCTAAGTGTGATTTGTTTAAATTTGATTTAAAAAATATATGTTGTTTATTCATCATCTATAGGTCCTTCATGTACATTGCTTTAAGACTATGAGTTCCTTCCAGGTTGTGTGAAGTGTTAGCTAGTGAGGTTTCTCTTGAAGTGTCATAAGTCCATAGTGTCTTACATAGACCTATCTCTTCATGTACTTCAAGTTGTAGGTATCTTTTCAACCTTCATAAAAAACACTCATGTTTGTAACTCTATCACATAATCTGATCAATCCTTGTCTCTATTCGATTCATTAACAGTCATGAAAGTGTCCAAGTTGAGAGTGGATCATTGAACATTTGGTGTATCACCACACTTAAAGTAGGTTTTCATTTATGTATTTTCTCCCCTTTTCATCCCAATAGATTAAAATTCAAGAAGAGAGATTCAAATTTTCATATCTAAGGAGCTAGCCGTGTTAGAAATCCTAGAGGTCTGACCTAACATTAGGTAACCCACAACCTAGGATCATTCCCACATTGGACTAGGTTTGAGAGTAGGACTTGAACACTTCTACTTTTATCTAGGGTGAAACTTAAAACCTCCAACACTTCTTATTATTTATTTATAGATAATTATCCTCTCACCTCCTACTTTTGTTTCTTTTGATGACATATCCATAGTGGATAGTGCTCTTCCTGCTATCGATCCCCCACTATAGGATGAAATTTTACTCAACCTCAGTTGTTCTATTGTAGATTCTACTTTCATCCTTATTTAGGATGTTGATATTATAGAACTACCGTAGACTAGAATTTTGGAGTACTCTACTATTTATAGTATGAGTACACACATTGAGACCTTTGATGACTCACATGTTCCTATGGATATTCATATTGTAGAGTTGTGTACTTTATTTATATTATCTTCTTCAGTGTTGAGAGTTGTTGTGCCTTACTCTCCTCTTCCCATGGACATTATTTTAGTGAATTTTGCTTTTATATCTTCCTCTTTGACTATTTTATGCCCTTCATTATATGCTTATTCATTTCCATCTTCTACAATTAGTCCTATAATACCTTATCAGACTTTAACACATTCAAGCATTAATCAAGAGACATATGTGTAGTTTCCAGAGATATACACCATGATTCATAATTTCATTGCACTTGAGTGGGAATTCCATAGTTTGATAGCTCGTGGTTTCTTTCTTTTGAAAGGAAGAGGAAACATTTGTTGTAGAGGGACTTACTACAACATTCTCCATGTGACATTCTATGCTTACCTTTTCACTCTTCTTTATCGAGGCATTCATCCTTCATATTTTATAGGATATTGGGTCTTACCATGTACTTAGTGCATTGATTGATTTAGCATCATCTTTTGGGGGTTCTTTTGGTCTCCTCTTCTTTTCTCTTTTGGGGGGGAGTTTTTTCCCACTGGGTTTTCTCCTTTTACTCCACTTTTTGAGAGTTACATTATACTTGGGTACCTTATCAGGCCTAGTTTTTAGGATCCAAATCTTATAACCACCTAATCTCTGCTTAAGGGGGGGTGTTGGTGTATATTTTTCACCCTTGCATGGGTTTTTCTTAGCTTTATGTTATTTACCTTGGTTAGGTGGATAATTAGGTCCTTATAGGTCTTTATGAACTCATTTTGACATCATCATGATGTCATCATGTATTTATGAGTGCATGGGGTCACATAATTAGTAGATGGGGTCATCCATCCCACTTGGTCCCCTAAGTGCCTAGTCCATTTAGGTTTCAACTCATTGTGTTCCCTCAGTGCTCTTTCTACCCATAGTGTAAGATCCCATCCACTCACCTTATCTAGCTGAGTAATCTTACACTCAACCTGCCTATTTAAGGAGATGTCATCCTTTGTATTTATGGTGGAATATGGTGAAATATTATGGATATTTGCTTTAATTCTTTTGAATTATTCTTTCATGGATGGTTTCAATTGATTTTAGCTATATGATGTGTTATTGCTTGATTTGCGTGATTACTTCACCATGGTTATTCATTGATATAGATATCATAGTAAACTCTCACAATTGACTACACATATCCCTAGATGAATTATAGGTTTAGTTTGTATCAATCCCCTTAACTTAAAAAAAAAACATTTCCCTAAATGTTGAATCAAATTTGGATGCTTTTTGTCTGAAAGCTTCATCCTCCCATATTGCATCTTCATGATTTATACTCTTACACTTGATCAAATACTCCTTAAGTTCTCTTGTTCATAGCCTTTTTTTCCATGTGTGAAGGATGTCCTCAGGTTATAGGATGACTTTGCCTTGTTCATCCAATTTGGGTAACTTAGTATGGCTATAAACTCTTTATCTAATGACCTTCTTCAGGTAATATACATTAAATACAAGATGTATGTGAGTTGATTGAGATAACTTCATCTTGTATCATTTTGAATCACTCAAAAAATAAGATTTGAAGCTCCACGATTGTGTTTCTTCACTGTCAAGGATTTTTTGTCATTCCTTGGAAATTTAAGGTTATTTAAATCAGGATTTATTTGAGTTTTTTTATATAAATATAACTAAGTTTTTGAGGTGGGTTTTTATGGTTTTTCCTTATAAGCAGAACATTTTTGTTTTGTTGTTTCACATTTACTTTCTTTTTCCATTGGTAATTCCTACCTCACCAAATTCTCACTAAAAAAACTTAGGAGCCTTTGAATCTTCACTTTTCCAATGTCAAAGTTTTTAGCAGTCCTTGCATCAAGGTTTTTCAACTGATATGTACCTCTAAATATTAGAGTTTCCCACTCTCTTTGCATCAAAGTTTTTTGTTTTCATTAAATTGGGGTTTTTCATCTATTATGCACCCCTAAAACATAATGTTAGATTTTCTCACTTCCCCTGCATACTTCATGATTGCTTTATAACATCATACTTCTGCCTTCCTTCCCTCTACCTATCTTTTGCAATTTTATCATTCCCATTCACACCCCACTCTCTCATACCTATGGTAGTCAGAAAATGTATGTAACTCTAAAGAAGGAAGGAAAGGAAAAATCTAGTGAAATGAAGTACTGGTTTCAAGGGGTCACCCCCCTCCAAAATTGATTCCAACATAGACTAGGTCACTGGCATAGACTTGGGACACATTGACATGGAGGAATTTTAGAGGAGAAAAATTATTATTTAAATAATGACTAGGGACAAAAAATTTATGGAATCAACCTTCCTCAAGCTACTATGTTTCTGATCTCTATATAGTGCCTAGAACTTGTCATGACCATAACAAGTCATTATGATATAAATAGAAGAGAGGTTTGTACTCCTAGGGAAAGATTTATCTTAAGACTTGGACTTAAGTATATTGAGAATATGTTTAAATTATTGACCATGAGGTTTTTGTGGAAAATCACTCTAAAAACAACCCAACAATTTCATGATGAAAATAAGGATGATTGTCTTAGATCCTTAACTAAACATTAGATTGCTAAATAGGTTCTTAACATGATTACCAGGAAATATTTCAATCTCAAAATTAATGGCATCATTACCCTTCTAAATAAAGTGGTAGTAAATTATATGGTGAAAGATTACAATGAATGGATGCTTCAATATATCCATATTATTCATACCAATAAGTAATATATCAATTGAGCTGAATTAATCAATGATTCAATCCATAAATAGATGTGCAAGGTGATCATTACACAAATGTTTCATATGATGTCATACCTCATTCATGTTTTTTCATAAAGGATATTCAATAATGGCTTGACCATAGTACGTCTAATGTCTACCTCATGCATACATGAATATTATCATCAATTGATAGTAAGAGAAAGTACTAAACATTTTCATCAAGTCAATGCCATTTTTATTAATTTTATCATTAAAATATTTAAGGTAGAGCATTATAATCAACATTTATCCATCATTGATGCCACAAATATTTCAATATGGGGTGGCTAATTTATAGAGTTTCCTACCTTCTCCTACATTAGAGTGTTTGGGTCTAAGTCTACCCCTTATATGCTTCCAAGGTTTATGGATGATATATGGGCACTCATGGACCTTGTGTGAAAACTAATGTTTACACATAAGATTTTATTTTCAAATTAGAAGTCTACTAGAATTCAATTTTCTATGATAATTAGTAGGTACACCTATGACACACTTCATAAAGTTAAATCTCTAGAATCAGATATGGCATGTGTCATACTTAGATCATTCCATAACCTAACCTTGTTTGATATAAGAGGGATGACATATCACTATTTGAGTGGATCATTTAAACACATACCCTATTATGAATAAATTTGGATGGATTATGATGATGAAATAAAGGTTAGACTCTTTGACTATACTTGCTTCATGCTAGATCAAGTAACCATAGCTCAATATTATGGATATTATTAATGATTTGAATATTTAATATGATGATGAAGTGGTAGATGAAATTTACTTCTCACAAGGCATCAAGATTGCACCTCTTCCTAGGGTTGACTATAGTCAAAGGAAAGTAACATCATTAGAGATTCAAACTCAAGGATTCTTTAGAAGAACTTTAGTATAGATCGTAAGCAAAGGACTGAATGTGAAAAATTCCATACTTCCTCTACCTTTAAAAACTATATACATGCCTTATTTTGAGCCAAAAAATCAAAAAGAAGCTAAAAATCAAGTGACACCCTCTAGCATTATAGTGGATACTATTTTAATAAAGGATATTGAGGAACCTTCGCATCAACCTGAAAAGAGACCCTTGTGGGAAGGATACTTCTATAATATCAATTGTGATGAGTGAGACACCCAAAAAGGTGGTTCATTCATAAAGATTGATTAAAAACACCATGTTGCAATTTATGACTATAGATCCTCCCTTCTTGGATCCTAAAGGACCTCTTTCAATGGTAGTGGCTCCTCTTCCTTCTAATAAATTGCAAGAGGCTCCTTCTCAAGCTGTATCCATAAAATTCATTGAATTGGTTCATGAAGAAGTAAAATATCTTCTAGAGGTGGTAGAAACTTATTCTAAAATAATGGAACATTTACCTATTATTCAAAAGAATAAGAGTTAGATACTCAGAAGGATTTAGAAGTAGAAGCCACACCTCCTCTATAAATAAAAGACAAAATGGATCCTATGGTGGATTGGACTCTTGTTTTTCAATAAAAAGCACCAATTGGATAACCATCATTATAGGGAGAAATAGATACTATAAAATCCTAGTGGTAAATCAAAATAGTGAAAAAGAGGAAGAGGAGAGTTCCATCATTGGAAATAGACTTCAACAATATTATTCTTCCACATCCTCAACCTACAAAGAAACCCAAAAAGGTTTATCATATTGTTGTAGATGATTAAGGTGAGAGGCATACTAAAGTTGTTATTCCCCCTCCTAAGAATTCAAAGGCATGAAATTACATCTATAGATTACTAGGTTTCACATGTTCACCTTGGTAAGGTCACTCATGAGGGATTGAAATATGATGTGTAGATGGATATTAGTTCACTGATTGAGAGATTAAAATGTGATAAAGAAATAAAATACAAATTTAAGGACAAAGTTGACAAACTTAAATCATTAATATAAAAACTTGTTAACCCAAATCAACCATGAATTCAAGATTATACTCCAGATACCAAGACTCTTCAAACAACTAAAAGAATAGGAAACATAGGGAGAGATATTGAATAATGGTCTAAACTTTTGATGGTACAAGGAAATAAAATGACAGCTTAAGCTATTGAAATATAATCTACAATGGAAGAGGAAAAGCAATACACTTATAATAAAAGGTTGAATATAGAGGAAAGTTGGGTAAGTTGAAAATTTGGTTACCACATCTACAAACCTTGTCCAGGGTAGATGAGGGTATTTTGGTTGTTGAAGGAATCTTGATTGAATAAGACTTAGGAGAGCAGGTTGAATTTATAGGGCCAATAAGATATCAAATCAAAACTATAGAATAATCATTGCATAAGCTTAAGGAATCTAGAATCTTGGTAGTTGACCCTACTTATGATATATGTGAAGTAACTAAAAAACCCTCATGTTCATTCTTGGGAAATGAAAGTAAGGTAATTCTCATGGAAGATATACAACGAGCATTCAAACAATTACTCGATCAAGAAACCAACCCTATTTCATCCTTGAGTTAAAAATTAATTCAGAGATTTATTCACTACTATAAATCATTTGACAATATGGATAATGATTTGATGAATTTAAAAATAATTCCTCAAAAATGATAAATATTCAGGTAGAGGTTGAGATTCCTTATCGACATTCTAAAGGACCAAACCATGATAAGTTGAAGAATATATTATAGAAATTTAAGTAATATGAGGAGAAACGATAATGTGTTATGAAATTAGAGCTCGTCATAGTAGATGATGAGGGGATGAAGAGTAGTCACTAGATAAAACACCTTCACTTACAACTCAAAAGTGATTTTTGTCATGACCTTCCTTGCAAGTTGGGAACTATGTTTTGGTTTGTGACCTTCAACTTGCACCTTATAATGTGCAACCAAATTATATTTTTAGAGTTAGTTTCATAGATTTAAGGGACAAAATTTCCTATAAACAAAAGGCTTGCATGTCTCTCAAAAGGTAGTCAATCTTTGAAACTTTTGCAAGAAGAGAACTTTTGAAGGAAAAGAAAAAAAAAACTTTATGCTTTTTCTATGAAAACAATAAAACATTGTTGCAAGACTTTGAGATTGTATTTAGTTATGGATGAATGTTCTTATGTTCATTTATTCATAGTATTATTTTCTTTACTCTTTCCTAACTAAATTCTCAATTGATGTTAATTTTATTTTGATTTAACGAATGTAATATATAAGTGAAATCTACATTTTCTCACTTATTTGCATTCTTTCTTCTTTATTTTCATATTTAATCCTTTATATTCTCTTGAATTCACTCTCCTTTCTCACATACATGAAAACACCAAAAATAATTTATTGTGTATATTTTTTAATATATTAGGTTTGTGTTTTCCTATTATTTTGAATAAAGTTAGTTTCACTTGTGAATAGAAGAGGGACTATGTCCCATTACACTATTGACTATAGTGAATGTGTTGAAGTTTTGTACACTTTTTTTAGCCAATAGGTTTTAACACCCATCATGGGGAACATTTTTTTCTAACTTTTACAACACAAAAATATTTATAGGAAGTGAAGTTGTTCTACCATTCTGGTGGAAAGACATTTCACTAGGTATAACAAAGTTAAAGGGATATTTGGCCCTTTATTTGAGTTATAACAATGACTCAATTTTTAGTTGAATCTTGAGAATAAAATAAGAGTTAGAGAGTTTATAATTTTGCCTACATGTCTAAAAATAACAAATCCACAAGAGGGAGGAATCTTGGTGAGTTAGGCTCTTATTATTCCTAGGACCATTATACATCAAAGATCAAATTTTCAAAGAATGGTTGTGCCATGGGGAAATTCCATTGGTACACTAACTCTTGGGTAGTTACATAAACTACCAAGAGGCTCAAGGAATAATTTATCTAAGTTTACTAGTGATGGGAAACAACATCTAAATGAACATATCATTATTTTATTTACCACATGCAAGATTTTAGGGGTTGAACATGAAGATGTCATGGTAATATTATTCATGGATACTCTTACAGATGGAGTTGTTGCTTGGTTCTATCATCTAGATGCAAGTTCCATTAACAATTGGAATACTATGAATCAAAATTTGAATCTCATTTCAAACCAGATAAAGACATGCATAATTTACTTAATCAATTGAATTAAATGAAAAAAATAGTCTCATGAACCTACATGATTTCATGGCCAAGTTTAATATGTTATTGAATAAAGTCCCATGATGAGCCAATCTTATAATAGAAAATTTTAAAAAAATCTTCATCAACGCCCAGATCCTAGAAGTTAGTTTCCTCTTGAGAATAAAAATACTACCTGACCTAGATAAAATGCAAACATTTTATACTAAAATTAAATATGATATGGTTATATCTATGAAATTACAAAGGGATTATTCAAAATCAAGAGGTTAAGCTTCTAGCCATGAGTCTATTGAATAATTAATTCAAAAACTAGAAAATGGCATTATTGCTTTATAAAAGTAGTTATCTTAGAGGTAGTTGATGTCATTATAGTAGAAAACCTTAGAGAGGTTACATACCAAAAATAATCAACCAACATTTCCCACTCCATAACCAAGGTTGGTGATTAAGTCTCCCCAAACCAACGTGGTTCTGGAGACAGATGAAATTTATGTCTATGATGAAGATGAGCTTGAAATAGAAGATCTAGGGTTTTAGGAATATGAAACTAATGAACTTGTAACTCTAGTGATTATTTTATATAATATGAGTGTGAGGAATAGGATTATGAAGATGTGGCTATATAAATGAATGGTCAGTCTTATTTGTGTTTACAAGATCTGAGAATGAAGATGCCAAAAAGAAGAAAGATGTTGATAAGGGGAACCAAAATGAGAAATTTATAAGTAATGATACCCTTAATGTGTATCTTACTCCTAAAATACTCTTATATTTTCTCCTCTACCATTTAAAGTGAATACAAAATAACCAAAAGCTAAGGCGGTCTTTTCATCTCACACTCAAAATTCAAAAAGTCAAAATATCTATGCAAATTTGAAAAATAAGGTGGATTCAATGCCTAAAAACTTTGATGTCACATCTTCATCTCATGTTCCCTCATTTGACATACTAGATCATGTCAAAAAATCTAATATTCAGATGTGTCAAGAAGAATATTTGATGTCAAATTTGGATTAGTTGAATCAATTGTACCATTTTATCAAAGGAGGTATAGGAAATACAAGTAAATATAACTATAAAGGTATCCTAAAAACACCTAAAAATACCAATATTTCAACCTATGCTATGGATGAATATACTTATAATTTTAGTAAACAAGAGCCATTATATAAAAGGCTATAAACTAGCTAATTGTATTATAGATACAAGAGCTTCTGATAATGTTATTCCTGCCAAAGTTTCCCATGCTTTAGGTCTCACTTGCATGGATACTTTTGGTAGTGTTTCATCATGAATATAAAACAAGTCCCATTAGTTAGTTATATTAAAGACACACAAATGTCTCTAACACCATTTCCTCAAAAGAAGACTAAAATGACAATTTTGGTGGCAGATATTCTAGCTACATATGGCATGTTAGGAGGAGGAAGTTTTTGTAGAGAATTAGGTGGAGAAATTGAATTGGATCTATCATATGCCATGTTTTCAATCAATGTCACTAAGCACAAGTTATAACTTGAGTCAAAATTAAATCTTATCGTATAGAAATCTAAAGATCTAAGGGCTAATATTCTTTATGAATATGCAGGTATAGGTAATTATATGATGATGTCTGAAGAAGAAATAAATATGCCAAAACTGGTGGAAAGCAACTCTAATGATTTTTGGCTTCTTGAAATTTATGGAAGCTACTCATTACTAGGTTCTAGGGCATATGTTATTCTTGTTTTACCAAACAAGGAAGCTTTCCATTTTTCTTTTAAATTATAGTTTGAATGTATTAAAAATACTATAGAATATGAAGCCTTGATTCATGGATTACATACAGCTGAAGAAATGGGAATCTGGAAACTAAAAGTGTAGGGAGATGTTGAACTCATTATAAGGCAAGTCAAAAATCAATATCATGTAAATATTACTCATTTGAGGCATTTTATGAATAGAGTCTGGGATTGTATTTGGGATTTTTATGCTTTTTCAATTATGTTAGTCCTAAGAGAAGAAAATTCCAAGGTTGATGCAATTGTTATTTTAGCATCACTTATGATTCCTCCCCCTGAAATTAAAAATGACAAATACACCATTGAAATTGTGTCTAGGATAAGTTTACCTAATAATGATGAGTATTGGCAAGTTCTCAAAATTGATGAGTAAATAATCACTTTTAATAAAATGCAAACAATTTTAGAAATTTGTGTTTTTAAGCAAGTACATCTACTTACATGGAATTGTATGCTCAATAAAATGAGAGTTAAAATAATGATGATTTTTATACCAAGACCACAATAGGATATAAAAATATGGATATTGGTAGAATAAAGAAGTAATATATCTCAAAGGTAATAAAATATTGAAAGTATTAGTCTCCCTTGAATATTTGTTTGATGATCATGATATATACATAATTTGAAAAGTATAACCTCAAACGTCGTATTGTTCCAAATATGAGCTAGTCAACATTGGTACTTTTGAAGATCCTAGGTATATTAATATTGAGAAGTGTTGTTCTAAAGAATAAAGATATGGTGTCATTAATCTCTTTAAGACATATAAGGATGTGTTTTCCTAGAGTTATGATGATCTAAAACTTTTTAGACCTGAATAAATGAAACATAGTATTTATCTAAAGCCAAATACATTGCCTTATTATCAAAATCAAAAGTAATTTAATCAAAAGATCCTTTCATACATTCATTTTGAGAGACAAGAAATGTTATACACACATATTATTTGTCCCATTCATCACTCTACATGGGTTGTTAATATTGTGCCAATCCATAAAAATAATGGTAAAATTTTCATTTATGTTGATTTCAGGAACTTAAATCAAGCATCTATGAAGGATAACTATACCTTGACTATTATAGATAAGATACTTTAAGCTGTAAATGCTTTCTATGCTTGATATATTTTAAATATACAATCAGGGTGAGATTTTAATTGAAGATCAACATAAGACAACCTTTACAACACCTTGGGCAACTTTCACCTATAGGAGAATGCCCTTCAGTCTCATCAATGCTAGAGCCACATTTCAAATGGCTATGGATTTGGTTTTTCATGATCTTATTAATAATATTATAGTTTTTAAACTAGATGACCTTACAAGTTTATATAAAAAATATCAGGATCATTATGATCATTTGGTGAAAGTTTTTGATAAATGTTAGATCCATAGTATTTCGTTGAATCCCAAGAAATTCATGTTCAAAGTAACTAAGGTAAAACTTATTGGGCATATTGTGTCTAGAGAGGGGACTAAAATTGATCTTGAGAGAGTTTAAGCCATTTAGAATTTATCCCTTTCTATAAGTAAGCAAGGCATTTGGTCTTTTTATGGTAAGGTGAATTTCTTAAGAAGTTTCATACCTAACTTCGTTGAGCTCACTAAACATATTGATAGCATGATGAGAGTAAAATATAATTTTAAATGGATCAAGGAGGGGAAAAAATCCTTTAATGAAATTAAAACTTTCATTTCTAGAGAACAAACTCTAGTATGTCCTAATTTTAACAAGGATTTCATCTACTGCTATGCATCTGAGCATGCTCTCTTAATAACTTTAGTACAGAATAATAATGAATTCATTGAATCACCTATAGTCTTTATGAGCTATGGATTGAAAAATAATGAGCTCAAATATTCTCCTATTGAGAATCATGCTTATGATATTGTAAAATCCATCAAACATTTTAGGTACTACATTCTAAATTTACATATTGTTATTCTAGTAGCAGATCCAGTAGTTATATGCATCTTAACACAACAAAAACTTGGTTAAAAGTGAGGAGTATGGATAGAAAAATTTAAAGAGTTTGATTTGGAAATCAAACCTAGCAAACTAGTCTGAGTTTTTGGTTTATGCCAACTAATTATTGAGAATAAACCAAATGATGTCATTGATGGAACTCAAGAGCATGACTCCTTAAAAGAAAAATCTATAGTTCTATTTGTTATCACTATAGAAGAATGGTACTCAAATATAGATTATTTTATTATGTACAAGTAATTTCCTGAGGGATTAAGTGCCAAGGGAAAGGAAAAATAAATCTTAGGTCTATGAGGTATGTCATATGGGACAATACCCTTTTCAAAAGAGGAATTGATGGTATGTTCCTAAAATGTGTTGATAAGGAATAACAGAAGAATATATTAGAAGATTTTCATAACAAGTAATTTGGTGGTCACTTCTCATTTCCAGTCACACATAGAAAATTCTTAGGGAAAATTACTATTATCCCACCATCTTTAAGGATGCATAAAAATAGGTTTCTAAATGTGAATCCTATCAATAATTTGTAGGAAAACCAAAGCTCGTAACCTTACCTCTAAATCTAGTGGTAATATAGGAATCATATTAATAGTGGGGCCTTGGTTTTATAGGTGTGATAAATATTCATTGCAATGTGGGTCACACCCATTTATTCACTGCAACATATTACTTCACCAAGTGGGTTGAGGCTATCCAAATTAGACAAACTACTTCTGAAGTAGTATGTAATTTCATTAGATATAATATCTTGATCAGGTATGGGGTTAGTCAAAAAATAGTGACTGATAATGCATCTAATTTATATTCCTCTAATATCATTGGTTTTGGTTAAGGATATAGTATTTCATTATCTCACACTTTAGATTACTACCCTCAAGGTAATGGTCAAGAAAAATCAAGCAACAAGAATCTAGTCACCACTGTTCGTAAACTAGTGGATGAGAATCAACAAAATTGGCATAATAAATTATATGATGCACTTTGGTCTAATAAAATTAATCCTAAGAGGGATATTTTAATATCACCATTTTATTTAATATATGGCACTAATGCCACCTTACCTATCACATTAGAATTTATAGCACTTCAATTGGCTAAGGTAGTAAAAAATCGAAGCTTTAAGGATTCTTTAGATAAAAGGATTTTGTACCTCAACAAGAAAGAGGAATAAAGGGTCATATTAATTGATAGGATTACATATAATCAATAGAAGGTGAAATCATTTTTTGATAAGAATGCCAAACAAAGAAATTTTTAGATTGGTGATTTTATTCTTCTATGGGATAAAAGATGTGAACCAAATGGTAGTCACAAGAAGTTTGATTCTTTATGGAAAGGTATGTTAAATATTCATCACTTTTGTGATGATAACACATACTATTTAGATTATATGGATGACACTCATATCCCAATTCCTTATAGCGAGTAGTATCTGAAGCTTTTTAAGAAGTAGAGACTATTTTTTCTAGGATATGTATTAGTTTTAGGATTTTGGTTGATTTTTTTCTCATTGTTTGATTTCTCATGCTTTATTCATATTTTTTATTTTGTTTGTGTTATTTAATTTATTTTACTTTATCATTATTTTGAAGTTTTCCATTCAGAGTGAATCCATATCCCAAATCAATTATCATGCAAACCAAGCCTGTGTAAACCTATAAATTTTGAAGTTCATCCTTGTATTTGTGAAATACAAGTCCTTAGTCAGAGCCAATTATTGTCCCTCAAATCACACCAACTTGTGAAAATTGGGGTACCCCATGTAAAAATAATTTAAAATCATAAAAATTGTAAATTAGAGTGTTTTGGCAAAAAACTTAGTCAAATTTTGTTTCTCCAAGGTCAGGGTTCTGAGACTATAATGTAGTGTTGAGAAATGTTGTATTTGATGTCAAGGTTGATTTAATAGATATCAAGGTGCATCTAGTGAAGATGTATGGTGAGTTTTATTTGAGATAATTTTAAGTCAACCGAATGTCTATTTTTTGAGAGAGAATTTGAAGGCAACCTAATGACCCTTCTATTTGTTGATGTCAAGTTCAATATCATGATTCAGTTCAGCTTGATGATTGTCAGTGTTGTCATAAAGAGGTTTTATGATCAAGTAAGAAATGAATCATGGACATGAGGATATAGGTATGAATGAGGTCATGATATAATTTTTATAAGAAAGAGATTGGTGTAGAGGTGTCTTGAGAAGCCTAGTCATAACAAGCATAGTCATATCATGAGCATGTGTATAGTGAGCATAAAGAGGTATGTGCATAAGTATTAAATTGTTTTAGGAGCATGTAATTAATTTTATCAAGGTCTAGAAGAATCAAATAGTGTTTCAAGATCATTTATCAAGTTTTAAGTGCTTGAGAAGCCTAGTTATGGAACTAGTCATAGCTTAAAAAGCCGTAATGAGAAGGTTTGAGCATGGTGTCCCATTGAGATGGATGGACAGAGGAATAAAAGGTATATGAGTTTGATTTATTATTCATATGATTCATCGGAACACTTAAGAGAGTTTCAAGGTGAGCCTACAGTGGTAAAACCTTAAGTCTATGTCTACAACTAGATTAGTTCTAGACCCTGCCTAACCTAATGAGGTGTCATGAGGTTTTGTCAAGGCCGATGAATGATGTAAAGTGGTGTTTGATAATTAGATAGGTTTATTGAGTTTGATAATGAGTTGGAAAGTTCATGGAAAGAATCTTGAAGGTCAGATTTTAGGCCTAATATAGTTTACAGGTCAAGGTCTAAGAGAACAAAGAGAGAGAATGTGGCCTAATCAAGGCTCATGATCATATTTCAAGATGTTTGAGATCTTATGAACATGGATAGAGGTAAAATATGTTTTTTTAAAGAATTTTCATAGGTTTTGAGGTCATGGTTTACATGATAAGGCATGAAAAGTGATTTTGAGGTCTATCTTGTGCATAGAATGAAGGGTTCTCAACTCAAGAAGATCTTTCAAGTGTTCATTGGCATGTGTAAAATTTGCATGGAAACCTAATATATTAATTATATATGAGTAAGGTTCCTATATAAAATTTATAGGCATTAATTTTTGGAATGAGGGGCTAAGCTTTATGAATGATTGCTAACAATGAAAGATGGTTTAAATCTTCAAAGAATCCTAATAATGACTTGATATGAAATAAGTTGTTATAATGTGATAAAAATGTATTGGTATGTATATTTGACTTTAGGTTGTATTAAACTCTCCCAATCACCTCTAGGTGTCATTGGATTTTTAGGTGTGTGAATAGACCTTACATGAAAGTGCTAATTTCTTAAAGATTTATCATAGTAGTCAAAGTTGACTAAGTCAAAGCTACTAAATGAATGGAATATAAAAATTGAAACTTTTATTTTATTTCCATGATGGTTTATATTCAATTTCTATCCCTCAAGTTTTCTAAACTAGTCATCCAAGTTGACCAGTCACTAACAGGCCTAATGGTGAAAATAGTGAGAAACCCAAACAGTAGTGAGAAGGTGATTAGGAATGTGTTCTCATGGAGTAGGGATGAATCCAAGTGCATGGATAAATTTTTAAATAATTTCAAGACATTTTCATGTTGGATAAAGTTTTTGGAGATTATTTTAAATAGTAAAAAGCTGCTCACAAGTTAACTTGTCTAGCTCTGTGAGGTTTATATATAGTGAGGTCATGGGATTGGTTTGTAAGACTAATATTGTCATTTTACCATGCTATATTTATATTTTATATTGATATAATTATATAATAATATCATCCACATGAATTATTATTCTCTTTAAGCGGTCATACATATGGTTGAAGGTCATTGTCACCATGACTGTGTTTTAAGGCATACTGGTACTTCTGGGTAAACAAGTTGTAACAATGAGTTTGAGGCCTTATGCCATAATTATAAGTATATTATATACATGTTTTTTATATTTATTACTTTTATGTCATATAAATTCTTTTTATAAGTTTTGGTACTTAGTGAAAGTAGTGAAAATGTTGAAGCCAGAATGGCTTGACTGGCTAAGTGAGGTCTGTGAGAGAGAATGTCAATAAATTGGTCTCTAAGACAAATAGTTTCCATTAGAGATTATGATGTTTTTGTTGGATTTTGTTATAATTATTTTTATGATCATTTTCACACATTTTAATTCCTTGATTGTGTTCTTTTAGGTGTCATAATTTAAAATTTCCATGAATATGTTTTGAGGCTAGTTGGCAATTCTGAGTGGGTTATTTGTAGAGAAGGGTTTGAGTCCTTTTGCCCTGAGTTGTGAAGTTGAAATAATATGTTGATAAACCTAAGGTCATATATATTATAAATATGTTATTTATTTTAATTTTTATATATCTAATTGGTGTTCTATCTTTTGTAGCTCAAGACAAAAATTTTGAGTATGCACAAGGCTAATTGTGAGCAATACTAATGGTGTGCTTCAAATGGTGGTTGAATATAAAAAGTATGGAACATATATGAGATTATAAAGGGTATATTTTATTTTAATATCATATTCTCTTACCATTTTAGGTGTTTGAATGTGTTTCAAGGAAGTCAAAGTATAACATATCCTAAAGTAGACATAATGGGATTAGGTCTCCATGAGACCTAAAGATGAAATAAGTCTTAACCGAGATATGTTAGACCTAAAGAGACTAAAATAATGATTTATTAATGTTTATGATATTTCCTAATATATATTACATAGCTGAACTATTAGGTTAAGTGTGATTGGTTGACCAAGAAGGATATAAGCAAGAGGCTTGTATAAATATAAGGCAGTTTAAGGCCTATTTGGGATATAAGAGTGAAAGTGAATAAAATAACATATTTCAGAGTATAATATAGTATTATATATGATTAAAGGAGTGTTTAAGATTAATTATTAATATTTTATATAGGTTATGTGTATGAGGTTCAAGGTCATATGACCTAATCAATCTTGAAGAGACCTAATTGAGTGAAGAGACCTAGAAGGTAGTTTGAGAGGGATAAGAGTGTGAAGAGATGAAGAGGTGGTCATAATTATCTCATTGATCAACAAGGTTTTCTAAATATTATTAAATAAATTAGGTGGTTGAGTTTGTGTTGAGTCATCTAAGGTGTTGGTGCCTCCTTGCAAGTTGGTGCTCCATGTGAAGTGGGTGCTTCAATAAATTTGGTGTTTGTATTATAGGATTATAGTTTATTTTTATATATCAATGGGTTTTCTTCCCCTTTATTTTTTCCACATATGTGATGTGTTCGTGTATTTCATGCTTAGTTGGATAGGTGCTTATACTTGTTAGATATATGTGCTTGTTTGAATGGTTCATGAATGCCTAAGTGAAATTGATAGGAAATGTTTTGAAGATTAATTAAACCCCATATTCATTTTTATTCCAAAATTTTGTATCAAATTAGGTCCTTTGAATCAAGTTTAATATCCCAAAGAAGATTCTAGAAGGATGACTAGTCAACAAGCACAAGTTGGTTTCTCTACTAGTAAGGCTCCATTTTTAAATGAGACTAATTATAAATTTTTGAGCATCAAAATGATTCATGTTTATTATATTTCATAAGATATATTTTGTATTTTAACTATTAGGTTAAGTGTGCTTCGTTGACCAAGAAGAATATGAGCAAGAGGCTTTTATAAATACAAGGCAATTTAAGGTCTATTTGGGATATAGGAGTGAAAGTGAATAAAATAACATATTTCAGAGTAGAAGATGGTATTATAGATTATTAAAGGAGTGTATAATATCAATGATGAATATTTTATATAGGTTTTGTGTATGAGGATCAAGGTCATATGACTTAATTAGTCTTAAAGAGACCTAATTGAGTGAAGAGACCTAGAAGGTAGTTTGAGACGGATAAGAGTGTGAAGAACTGAAGAGGTGGTCATCATTAGTTCATTTATCAACAAGGTGTTCTAAAGATGATCAAATAAATTAGGTGGATTAGTTGTGTTGAGTCGTCTAGGGGGTTGGTGCCTCCTTGCAATTTGGTGCTTGAAAAATCTCAGCTGAGTTGGTGCTTACCTAGTTAGGGTTAGTGTTCCAAGTGAAGTGGGTGCTTCACTAAATTTGGTGTTTGTATTATAATATTGTAGTTCATTTGTAGATATCAGTGGGTTTTCTTCTCCTTGATGTTTTTCCACATATGTGATGTGTTCATGTATTTCATGCTTAGGTGGATAGGTGCTTATACTTGCTAGATATATGTGCTTGTTTGAATGGTTCATGAATGCTTAAGTGAAATTGATAGGAAAGCTTTTGAATATTGATTTAAACCCCCTAGTAATTTTGATTCCAACATTTGGTATCAAATCAGGTCCTTTGAATCAAGTTTAATATCCCAAAGGAGATTCTATAAGGATGGCTAGTCAACAAGCACAAGGTGGTTTCTCCACTAGTAAGGCTCCATTTTTAAATGAGACTAATTATAAATTTTTGAGGATCAGAATGATTCATGTTTATGATATGTCCAAATATATATTCCATATTTAAACTAGTAGGTTAAGTGTGCTTGGTTGACCAAGAAGGATATGAGCAAGAGGCTTGTATAAAATCAAGGTAGGTTAAGGCCTATTTGGGATATAGGAGTGAAAGTGAATATAATAACATATTTCATAGTAGAAGATGGTATTCTAGATGATTAAAGGAGTGTATAAGATCAATGATGAATATTTTATATAGGTTGTGTATGAGGATCAAGGTCATATGACCTAATCAATCTTAAAGAGACCTAATTGAGTGAAGAGACTTAGAAGGTAGTTTGAGAGGGATAAGAGTGTGAAGAACTGAAGAGGTGGTCATCATTATTTCATTGATAAATAAGGTGGTATGAATATGATCAAATAAATTAGGTGGCTGAGTTGGTGTTGATTCATCTAGGGTGTTGGTGCCTCCTTGCAAGTTGGTGCTTAACTAGTTGGGGTTGGTGCTCCATATGAAGTGGGTGATTCCCTAAATTTGGTATTTGTATTATAATATTGTAGTGAATTTATATATATTAGTGGGTTTTCTTCTGCTTGAGATTTTTCCACATATGTGATGTGTTCATGTATTTCATGCTTAGGTGGATAGATGCTTATACTTGCTAGATATATGTGCTTGTTTGAATGGTTCATGAATGCTTAAGTGAAATTGATAGGAAAGGTTTTGAATACTAATTTATCCCACCTAGTCATTTTTATTCCAACATTTGGTATCAAAGCAGGTCCTTTGAATCAATTTTAATAGCCCAAAAGAGATTCTAGAAGGATGGCTAGTCAACAAGCACAAGGTGGTTTCTCTACCAGTAAGGCTCCATTTTTAAATGAGACTAATTATACCTTTTTGAGCATCAAAATGATTCATGTTTATGATATGTCCTAAGATATATTCCATAGCTGAACTAGTAGGTTAAGTGTGTTTGGCTGACCAAGAAGGATATGAGCAAGATGCTTGTATAAATATAAGGTAGTTTAAGGCCTATTTGGGATATAGGAGTGAAAGTGAATAAAATAACATATTTCAAAGTAGAAGACAGTACTATAAATGATTAAAGGAGTATATAAGATCAATGATGAATATTATATATAGGTTATGTGTATGAGGATCAAGGTCATATGACCTAATTAGTCTTGAAGAGACCTAATTGAGTGAAGAGACCTAGAAGGTAGTTTGAGAGGGATAAGAGTGTGAAGAGCTAAAGAGGTGTTCATTATTAGTTCATTTATCAATAAGGTGTTCTAAAGATGATAAAAAATTAGGTGGTTGAATTGGTGTTGAGCCATCTAGGGGTTTGGTCCCTCCTTGCAAGTTGGTGCTTGTAAAATATTAGCTAAGTTGGTGCTCCATGTGAAGTGGGTGATTCACTAAATTTGGTGTTTATATTATAATATTATAATGCATTTGTAAATATCAGTGGGTTTTCTTCCCCTTGACGTTTTTCCACATATTGCTATGCCCCTAACCAATCACATGTATTAGGATAGGAATAGTTGACTTGTGGCTTACTTATCCATCTTTGATGCTATATCACATTTCTCTATGCATTCATTTGGTTAGTAGGTTGGCCTATGGAGTAAATTATGGCCAAGATAAACTATATATAGGAGGTAGTGGGTAATTTTTTATCATCATATTGTGAATTTTGCTCTTATTGAAACTTATGGAGGTTTCACCCTCGAAGTGGCTTGTCTATTATCATATATTCTAATATATTTCATTCATATTTGGATCTATTTCTGATATTATACTTTAATGTTGAAATAATTTCATTACAAGTGGTATTAGAGCTGCGATTTGGGAAATCTTGTGGGTGAAGCCCTAATTTTTTAAATTTGGATATATCTAAAAAATATTTTCTAATTTCTTTGTAATTATTTTACTAGAGGTGATAAATCATTAAAATAAGCTTCCAATAAAATTTCAGCTCATTTGGATCTATTTTTAAAAAGTTATCTCCATTTTAGTTTTTTCATAAAACTTCTCTATAGTGTGCACTTAAAATAATTCTTTTGAGTTATTTACATTTTTGGAAAGCTTATAAAAATTTGGCTAGGGTATGTTCTTTGTATGTTTTTATTTGAGTCTAACATAAGTCCAAAATTGCTTGGTCAATGTTGGGTCAAAAGTGCCAATCAGGGTTGACATCGTAAAGCCCTTTTATGGCAGGTCCACAAACTCGAGGCTAAGAAAAGGGTGCTAAAAATATAGGTAAAAATCCTAACAAGGAAGAGATGGAGTTAGAAGGGTGATGTACTATATCTTTTATACCAGGGTTCTCTGACATAGATCACAAAGTGAGCCAGTTTGACTATAGTGTGCAAGGCATTCAAAGTGAGGTGCAAGGCATACAATCTAATATGAAATCCATACAAGATAGTTTGGTAGATATCATGATGGATTTGAAAAATAATTATTCAAATCATCTATCTATCGCTATTGCACAACCCCACTAGGGTGGTTCTCCCAACCAGTCTACTTCAAATCCAATTACATCGCCACAGAGGAACCTGTTACCAAAGGTGGATATGTGCAAATTTGATGGAAAAGATCCACTCAATTTGATCAACAAAATGGATAATTTTTTTGATCTGCATAAGATCCCAGGTGGAAAGAAGGTTACCCTGGAATCTTTGTACCTTAAACTTGATCAATTAATTTGGTATCGATGGTTGTGTGCTCAAAAGTAAAAGATGACTCTCAGTGTCACCTAGTCAGTTTTTACAGAGGAGCTACAATTACACTATGGTAATAGTGTGATAGAGAATTACTTTAGCCAACTAGAAAAATTATGATAGAGTAGCTTTGTTAAGGATTATATTCATCATTTTTAGAACCTATCCTTATGTGTGGAGACAATTTTTGAGGATAACTTGAATGACCTATTTTTGGGTGGACTCAAGGACCACATTCAACATAAGATTTTTGATTCTATTATCATGGTAGATAGAGTTGAGGAAAAATTCATAGCCAACAAGAATCAGCCATTCACTCACTTCAAAGATCATAGCATATTGACACCAACATTTTATCCACCTCCCAGATTGACCCCTCAACAAATTAAAGAGAAGCGTGTAAAAGGATTATGTTTCAGTTGTGATAGCAAGTGGAGAAAAGGACATAGATGTGTTGAGAAGAAGTTATTCTACATTGAGGGATCCAATGAAGATGAATAAGAATATGATGCCTCTAATGATGAGGAAGAGATAGAGGAGGTACCTAAAGATTCCCAACCTACAATATCTTATCATGCAACTGTAGGTATTAACACTCCACAAACTCTTAAGGTGGTGGGTTTCCTCAAGAAATAGAAGGTGACAATGTTAATTGATTTGAGGAGCACACATAACTTCATCAACCATAAGTTGGCCACTCAATTGAATTGTTTCATCTACCTAGCACCAAAATTTTAGGTCCTGATTGTAGATGGTGGTGCAATTAATTGTTCAAGAAAATGCCATAGTACTAAGCTTTTTATGGGTGAGTACAATCTCAATTCTCTTATGTTTTCTATTCCCATGGGTAGCAAAGACATTTTTTTGGGAGTCCAATGGCTCACAACCTTGGGTACCATTGAGATGAACTTCCAGGAACTATCCATGCACTTTAATTCTGAAGGTAGGAAAATTGAACTACGTGGATTACAGGCAAAATCTCCACAATTGATTAGTTCACATTAGATGATCGAGATGCTAAAAAAGGAGGCAGAGGGAATTATTGCATGATTATGTTCCATAGAAGTTCAACCCACATAGGCATCTACACATCCTAATCTACAGATGATTCTTGATGACCACCCATCTATTGGGGCCATGCCAAAAAGACTACCACCAAAAAGAGAAAATGATCATGCCATTCAACTACTTCTAAGGAGTCAACTACCAAATATCAGACCATATAGATATCCATATGCACAAAAGATTGAAATTGAAAATATGGTCCATGAGATGTTGGAGGCAGGGATCATCAAGCACAACCACAGTGTATATTCATCACTAGTGGTCATGGTGCGGAAGAAGGATGACACATGGAGGATGTGCCTAGATTATAGGGAACTCAACAAGTACACTATCAAAGATAAGTTTCCTATTCTAGTAATTGATTATTTACTTAATGAGTTGCATGGTGCTAATTATTTCACAAAATTAAATCTTCACTCGGGGTACCATCAAATTAGAATCCAGGATGAAGATGTTCATAAAACTATTTTTAGAGTGCATGAGGGCCATTATGAGTTTTTGGTAATGCCCTTTGGTATTTCAAATGCACCATCTACTTTTCAGAGCTTGATGAACACTATTTTTGGGCCTTTTTTAAGGAAGTTTGTGCTAGTTTTCTTTAATGACATTGATTTATATTCTGACATGGGAGTCACATCTACAACATGTGAAACAGGTTTTGATAGTTTTGGATAAGCATCGACTTTATGTGAAGCCATCCAAATGTGCTTTTGGATTATAGGTGGTAGAGTACCTAGGTAACATTGTTTCCCATGAAGGTGTCAAATTTTATCCCCAAAATATCAAAACTATGATGGAATGGCCCATGCTAAAAACTCTCAAAAACCTCTAAGGGTTCCTAAGACTAACAGGTTACTATCGAAGATTTGTGAAAGGTTATGGAAGCATAATGGCTCTACTCACTACATTGATAAAGAAGGATACCTTCCATTAGAATGATGCCACCACCAAAGCATTTGAGAAACTAAAAGTAGCTATGTGCACCACTCCAATTTTGGCTACTCTAGACTTCTTAAAGACATTCACTGTTGAATGTGATGCTTCTATATCTATGTTGGGAGTAGTATTAATGTGAGAAGGAAGACACATTGCATTTGAGAGTCATCAATTCAAAGGTAAGAATCTACAAAAAATTATCTATGAGAAATAAATGATGGATATTCTTCATGTAGTTAAATAATGGAGGCCCTATCTAATGGGTAGACACTTTTAGGTGAAAATGATCATGATAGTCTCAAATACTTTTTGGAGCAAAGATTATCATCTAAGGAACAACAAAAGTGGGTAACCAAAATGTTGGGTTATGATTTTGAAATCATATACAAGAAGGGTAAAGATAATGTAGTAGCAGATGCACTATCCAGATGGGATACATCCACATAAGCATTACTTTGTGCAATGTCCATGTTGCAAGTAGATTAGGTGGATGAAGCCAGGTTAGAATGGGAGCAAGAAAAGGATACATAGGTTCTGATTCAAAATCTCTAGTAAGGTAATTTAACATTTGACAAATTTGAATGGAAAGGTAATGTCCTATGGTATAAGGGTAGGTTATACTTGTGCAAAGATTTATAGCTTAAGTATAAGATTATTATGGAGTTGCATGCATCTCCAATTGGGGGACACTTGGGTTCTTGAAAACTTTCATAAAATTAAGAAAGAATTATTTTGGGAAGGAATCAAGGGATATGTACAAAAGTTTGTGGTAGAATGCTTGATATGCCAATAGAATAAAGGTGAGATAGTTAAGACCTCGGGTCTATTTTAACCATTAGAAATTCCTAATCAAAGGTGGGAGGAGGTTTCCATGGATTTCATCATAGGGTTACCTTGTTTTGAAGGTAAGAATTTTATCGTGGTCATTGTGGATAGGCTTACAAAATATGCCCATTTTTTTTCTCTCTCACACCCATTTTCAGCAAATACAGTAGCAACTATTTTTCTAGAGGTAGTTCTAAAATTACATGGAACCCCAAAAATAATTTTAAGTGATCATGATCCTATTTTCACTAGTAATTTCTAGACTGAACTATTTTCCTATTTGGGTACTCAGCTAGCTCATCTTACCACCCCCAATCTGACAGACAATAGAAGTGGTTAACAAATGTTTAGATGGGTATCTTCATTGTTTTGTATCAAATAAATAGGAACATTGGGTTAAATGGATACCACTTGTAGAATATGCAACTTGGGAAGGTGAAAATTTTCTACAACAACATCTAGAGTTTTTCAATGTTGAGGACAACATTGGTTTGAAGGGGAAGGGTATGATACGCCCCTAACCTATCACATATATTAGGATAGGAATAGCCAACTTGTGGCTTACTTATCCCTCTTTGATGCTATATCACATTTCTCTATGCATTCATTTGGCTAGTAGGTTAGCATATGGAGTAACCAGGTCCTAGATAGACTATATATAATAGGCAGTGGGTAATTGTTTATCATCATATTGTGAATTATGTTCTTATTGAAACTTGTGGAGGTTGCCCCCTCGAAGTGGCTTGTCTATTATCATATATTATAATATATTTTAGTCATATTTGGATCTATTTATGATATTATACTTTATTTTTGAAGTAATTTCATTACACATATGTGATGTGTTCATGTATTTCATGCTTAGGTGGATAGGTGCTTATACTTGCTAGATATATGTGCTTATTTGAATGGTTCATTAATACTTAGGTGAAATTGATATGAAAGGTTTTGAAGATTGATTCAGCCCCCCTAGTTATTTTTATTCCAATATTTGGTATCAAAGTAAGTCCTTTGAATCAATTTTAATAACCCAAAGGAGATTTTAAAAGGGTTACTAGTTAGCAAGCACAAGGTGGTTTCTCTACAAGTAAGGATCCATTTTTAAATGAGACTAATTATACCTTTTTGAGAATCAAAATGAGGACATATCTTATGTCAATGGGCCATGACTATATAAGGATATAATCTACCTCCTACACCACAAACTGATGCAACAAGAAATAAGGAAAGTGAGAGCAATTCTAAGGCAATGAAATTCCATTCTATGTGGCCTATCAGAGACATAGTTTGTGAAGGTGATGCACTATGAGTCAACCAAGGTGACTTGGGATAAATTGAATACCATCTATGAAGGAGATAAAAAGGTGTATATGGCTAATTTTTAGACCCACTGGAGATATTGTGAATATGAATGAATATGAATGTAATGGGCACCCCTGTTGCACCCAAAACTAAACCAACAAGAACTCCTTATGACTCCAGAATGTTTTGCTTGTATTATTATTTTTTGTTTACAAAGACTAATGCATGAAACATAAATATTGAATTGCAAGCATTGATACACATAGCTGAAATAATCAACACACTATATTTATATTAATTTCAAAATTAGTAAACAAGTACAATGCCGATCACGTGGTAACTCACTAAATACCCCAGTGATCGTATGAACGCTATTTCAAGTGGATATCCTAGAAAGTGCCAAAGGTGCATTCATCTTGTTCTCTAAACAGTGGAACTATGAACTCTATAGGCTGGTTTTCTATAGACTCCGTAGACTAGATTTACGAACTCTACAGCCAGATCTATGGATTATGCAGGAGCTTCTATGGACTCAACAACAACTTCTACAAACTTTGCAGGCTACTTCTATGGACTCTGCAACCAGATGTACGGACTCTACAAAAGGTTCTACGGACTCTACAACAAATTCTATGGACTCTGTAGGCCACTTCTACAGACTCTGCAGCCAAATCTATGAACTCTGTAGGAGCTTCTATGGACTCTGTAGGCTTAAATCTATGGACTCTGTAGGCTAAAATCTATGGACTCTACAGGCTAAAATCTACAGACTCTGCAGGCTGAAATCTATGGACTCTACAGGCTGAAATCTATGGACTTTGCAGGCTGAAATCTATAGACTCTGTAGGCTGAAATCTATAGACTCTACAGGCTAAAAACTACAGACTCTACACGCTAAAATTTATGGACTCTGTAGGCTAAAATCTACGGACTCTACAGGCTAAAATCTATGGACTTTACAGGTGGAAATCTAATTTATACAGACTCATGTAGGCTTGTATTTATGAGCTCACCTAGCTACTACAAGATGCAATAGTGACAGAGTTGTTACAGTGATGAGATGCTATAGTGGTATGGCTACTACAGTGGCATGGCTGCTATAGTGGCACAGTTGCTATAGTGGTACAACTGCTACAGTGGCACAACTGCTATAGTGGCGTGGCTGCTACAGTGGCTGAGAGCACAAACTCTAAAGACCAATCCCAAGGATTGATGTCTAGAGTGCTATAGATGAGAAGGATGTTCTCAAATGTCCAAATAAGCTACAAGTGCAACAATTATTTTCTTCTTATCCAACATGCCTAAAGAAGCCACAAGCACTTCCCTTTATCCTTTCTCCAAGGGGTGACTCAACTCACTTAAGCAATGTGGGATAAAGGATGTGCAATAGTCCATCCATTAAAATATTGCTTATGTCTCCCTTGGGTATCATCCTCATGAAGTAAACATTTAAAGTAACACTCAATATCTTGCAATTGGGTTAATGTTACTTTTTACAGCACTTCAGGCATTAAAATATACTAGCAACTAGACTTTGAATGGTGCAAGTGATAGCTCGTCAAAAAGCTCTCGGCAAGGAGTATCAAGTCCAATTATCAAAATTGGCCTCTACTACATCCTATTAACTTACTATAAATAGTAAGTATGCTTGAAATTGAGTAAATCAACTTTGTTTTGGCCCAACTGGAAATGACTAGGCTAGAACACTCTCGGATCCCTTTAAACCCTTCATTAGCCCTCGAGACCATGTAGAACTAGGCTAACGTGCACACACACTTGGTCAACTACTAAAGTGGGGACAATATATTCCACCCCCTTGAAATTTCTTGTCCTCAAGAAATCTCAACCCAGCCTGTTGCTCCATCCTGATAAAAAATCCATACTCCATAAGCTGTGAAGCAACATCATGGAATCCATAAGAGCCAATGCACCAATTGTATCAATACCTGGATCCCAAACAAACATGTAGAACCCACTGTAAGAGATGAAAAAGAGGTTTGTCAACCAAGTACACTTACATAACCATCCATGCACGTAAGACATCCATTCAATGTGAAGATGAATCCCCATATGCCCATAAACCAATACAAATGGCCACCAAACCTCGCTATCATAACTCTGATTAGAAGCATAGATGGTATCAAATATGTCATCAAACCAATCACTATCACCATCATGGGAATGATCAACTATCTCTATTGGAGACTCTGGGTTAGGCAATTCGTGCCTCTCATCATTAGAAGAATGGAGAATATCACGAATATGTTGATAGTGAAGATTGACTTGTTGAACCATAATATTTTTAATCTTCCTGCTTGGAAACAAATTATGAAGATCAATAGTTGTAGGCTTTGATAACCTACCACTTTCCCTAGCCTCATATAGATGTGCTAAACACAGCAAGATTTGTTGATCCTCTAATTCTTGAAGTGTAATGATGGCAACATTTGGTGGTAGTTCATAGCTTTCTACCATTGCTAAAAATTGAGGTTCCTTAATCTGACTTAGTTCATCTTCTATAGTGGCAAAGAAAATTTGTGGAGGAAGCATTGCTTTTTTTCCCTTTGTACATCTCCATTTTGAAGCTTGTTCTGTTGGATTTACTTTCAGATACATTTTACCCTGTACTGTTAAGCCTTCACATGTCTTATTATTATTGAAGCATACAGTTTCATTCAAGTTTTCAGCAACACCCTTGTTATCATCATGGAGTAAACACCTATAAATCATCAACTCAAGCTCTCCATCAAAAACACTTGAACCTCCAACAACACGGTCAACAAGCAAAGAAAATTCTATCTCATTGTTTTTCAAGTATATGCCTAGATTTATGGGGTAATAATTTCCAAAAATTACTTCATGTACACTTAAATTCTAGTCTACCCTATAGTTCCTTACTCTCTTTAATAAATCTCATCCATTCAAATCTGTGTAGAATTCTTTATTTGACACTATATTTGTTGCAAATTGGCTTACTACCTCCTTCCCTAGGGCATCATCAATTGGAATTAGTCCAACCTATTATAGTTCATCAGTAGGTGAAAATGTGCCCTTACTTTATTCATGGTTGTTAGTGGCAACATTATGAGAAAGGTGAAATATACCACTGTTCTCAAACTAAAATTTAGGACTAGTTTCCCCCTTTGTGTCCTTGCCTATGTGATCTTCCCTGGAATGATGAGGAATTTCCATACCACGGTGGCTTGAATCCACACTATATTCTTCATAGTTATCACACACAATTTGGTTGCCATCATAGGTAGATTCCATAACGCTATCCTCCCCATGCAACCAAGTCATTAGCTCGAGTTGAAAAATAGAAACATAACTGTTGTCATTCAAATTAGAATTATTGTTATGTGCTTGAGCCATGTTTTTGACCCCTTTTACTGTATCATCATTAAAAATTTCTTGGCCAACGCTTGCAACATTGTCTTCATCAGTACTCTCAAGTGTAAGTGCCACAATATCAAGAGAAGGAGGATGTAGGCTCACACTGCCCCAAATTAGACTTTTGGGATCTTCTTCTTTGCTTCCACTGGAACCATCAAACATCACCAATTTTAAACTTTTCTCACGTCCTTCCCATGTGGTTAGAGGTGGTAGTGTGTCAAGTACTTCTTCTTTAATTGATGTCATAATGCTACAAGGTATGTCCTTGTGAAGCTCTTCCATTATTCCATAAGCTTTTTCAACTTATGTGCCCCTTGCTTTGTCATTCTGTATCATGGAAGGGACTACTATAGAGGATTGATTTGCTGAATTATGCATGGAAGGATGAAACATACTCAACTAAAGACAAAGACCCATGATCTCCCTATCTTTATCTTCCCATTCCAAATTTTTTTCTTTTGATTTTTCTTCATGTGTAGGAATTGTGTCATCATAGGAATCAACTATCTCACTAAAAGATGAATTGTGATCATTCCAAGAATCCACACCATCATTATCCATGTCAACCTCATACTCTACTTCAAGGGAAGCTATGTTTACAATATCTCTAAGGGGCTAATCTAGGTTTGCATTATCTTCCACTTTGTGATCAACCAAAGGAACACCATTAGAAATCATACCTTCATATGGATTGTCAATCATAATCTCTATGTCACCCACAAAGATACTCATGCACCCTCTTGTAGATGCCTCATAATCTCTGTAGGAATGATCTAGATGCAGGGCTAAGGCTGCTGCCATGTCCTCATTTCCATGAAACTCTTTATCATATGAAGATTTTGATAATTCATTAGGGACATTCTGAGACTCAAGCATACTCCCTTCTTGAGTTAAGCCATTCTCTTCAAACTTTATAACCTCATTTGTTGGCATGTTTTCAACACTACATGGCTACAATGGTTCTTTTCCCTTATTAATTCCACATGTGTGATCAAATGACCAGTGTTCTTGACAAGTGAAACAAATATGCTCTTTCCTCATTTGGTTCTTGCTCTTTTTGGGTGATCCTGGGACCTATATACCCAAAAATATTAGCTCTGTAACTGTCATATGTTCCTTAAACCTCCCAAATTTCTATTCGACCAAACCTTTTGAGAACACATGGGCCGTGGGGGAAACATACTTCTCCTTCCTCTAAATGGCCAACAAGTCTGATTGCAATTGCTTGCAAATATCATCATCCTCTTCTAAGGTTAAGGACATAATATTTTGCATACAAGCCTCACATTGTCTGGATGATGCTTCCTAATTTCAGTTAAGAAGCATTAAAATATTCAAAGAATTAATTTATCACATTTGAGATCTAACAAAATGATAAATGATCTGGTTCTTGCCATGTTTTCTAAAATCTTAGCCTTCTTACCAAAAGTAGGGGCTTTGACATAATGTAACCCATGTAGGCTCTCCACAATCAACTATAGAATCCCTTTTAGTATGTCATCATTAAAGGGTGCTACAAGTGCTATTATCCTTATGATCTCACTATGATAAGAAGAAACTACAAGTCTCACCTCTTCACAAGGATGTTCCATGAACCTGTGCTGAGCCAAAGTGAGCATTAAGGGCTGCAAGGCCCAGTTTAGAAGCCTCCAATCTGAACGGTCCACTTTGGACAAATATGTGTCTAATTTCCCCAACTTAGAGAGAACATCATCAGGAAATCCTGTGGACTTTAATTATAATCCAATTACATAAAGCCGATTCCCTGCTTCCCTTTATTTCTGTAAATCCCTTAATTGATCACCATTAAAAGTATCGTTAAATTCTTTTGAGAAAAGGACACTTTTCAAATCTGCCATTGTCTTTATTTTATTTATTGTAATATCTCAAACTGATCTGCCTTCGATTTCTAAATTTTTTTTGTTCATCAAATTCTTTGCATGCTATTGTAATTCTCTATATTTCTAGGTCTTTAGCTTGTTAGAATGTTGTTTATGATGTCTACTTATGAAATTTTGGTTCTAAAATATTCTTCTAATTAAGGATTTGGTGCAATAACTTCTAAAAATCTTCTTTTACAAACCAACACAGGATGGCAGGAAAATAGGCTCTGATACCACTGTAATGGGCACCCTTGTTGCACCCAAAACTAACCCAGAAAGAACTCCTTATGACTCTGGAAGGTTTGCTTGTATTGTTTTTTTTGTTTACAAAGACTAATACATGAAACATAAATATGGAATTGCAAGCATTGATATGCATAACTGAAATAACCAACACACTATATTTATATTAATTACAAAATGAGTAAACAAGTACAATGCTAGTCACATGGTAACTCACTAGATACCCCAGTGATCATATGAACATTATTTCAAGAAAATATCCTAGAAAGTGCTGAAGGTGCATTCATCTTGTTCTCTAACCAGTAGAACTATGAACTCTACAGGCTAGTTTTCTATGGACTCTGTAGACTAGATCTACGAATTCTGCATCCAGATCTACGAACTTTGTAGGAGCTTCTACGGACTCAGTAGCAACTTTTACGAACTCTACAGGCCACTTCTACAGACTCTGTAGCCAGATATATGGACTCTACAAGAGGTTTTACGAACTCTACAACAACTTCTACGAACTCTGTAGGCTGAAATCTATGGATTTTGTAGGCTGAAATCTACGGACTCTACAGGTTGAAAACTATGGACTCTGTAGGCTGAAATCTATAGACTCTATAGGCTAAAATCTATGGACTCTACAAGCTAAAATCTAAGGACTCTGTAGGCTGAAATCTACAGACTCTGTAGGCTGAAAACTACAGACTATGTAGGCTGAAATCTACAGACTCTGCAGGCTGAAATCTACGAACTCTATAGGCTGAAATCTATAGACTCTACAGGCAGAAATCTAATTTATATGGACTCATGCAGGCTTGTATCTATGAACTCACCTAGTTGCTACAAGATAAAATAGTGATAGAGCTACTATAGTGATGAGCTACTATAGTGGTATGGTTGTTATAGTGGTATGGCTACTGTAGTGGCACGGCTGCTACAGTGGCATATCTGCTATAGTGGCATGGTTGCTACAGTGGCTGAGAGCACAAAATCCAAAGACCAATCCCAAGGATTGATGTCTAGAGTGCTACAAATGAGAAGGACATTCTCAAATGTCCAAATAAGCTGCAAGTGCAATAATTATTTTCTTCTTATCCAACATGCCTAAAAAAGCCACAAGCACTTCCCTTTATCCTTTTTCCAAGGGGAAACTCAACTCACTTGAGCAATGTGGGATAAAGGATGTGCAACATTCCATCCATTAAAATATTGCTTATGTCTCCCTTGGGTATCATCCTCATAAAGTAAACATTTAAAGTAACACTCAATATATTGCAATTGGGTTAAATGTTACTTTTTACAACACTTTAGGCATTAAAATATACTAGTAACCAGACTCTGAATGGTGCAAGTGATAGCTCGTTAAAAATATCTGGACAAGGAGTATCAAATCTAATCATCAAAATTGGCCTCCACTATGTCTTGTTAACTTACTACAAATAGTAAGTATGCCTGAAATTGAGTAAATCAACTCTGTTTTGGCCTAGCTAGAAATGACTAGGCCAGAACACTCTAGGATCCCTTTAAACCCTTCATTAGCCCTCGGGACCATGTAGAACTAGGCTAACATGCACACACACTTGGTCAACTACTAAAGTGGGGACATTACAATGAAACCATTGCATCTTACCTATTAAAGGTTGATGAAGTTGTCAATATCATTAGATGATTGGGATAAGAAATGAAAGAATCTATAGTTATTCAAAATGTATTGAGATAACTAACTCCTAAGTTTGATTCTAAGGTATTTTGAATATAATAGATGTAATATTTGGATAAGCTTGAAATGGTTGGACTTCATGGCATCTTGATTGCCTATAAGATGAGAAAAAATGAAGGAAAGCCTCCCAAAAAGCAAGCAATATTCAAACTTGAGAATAAGACAAAATCTAAGAATGTCAAGGATGAATAATGCTTAGATGTTGATGATGATCAACTAATATCCATGTTTTTAAGGAAATTGAGGTTTGTCTCTATAGGTATAAGGGTAAGTTACCCTTTAAAAATTTTAATCATAATTAGATTGGTCACTTTGCATCCAAGTGTCCTAACAAGGATAAGACTGAGCATGATGAATAACATGATGAACATCATGGAGATGATATAAAGGTATATAATCCTAAAAATAAAAAGAAAGAGTTCAATAAGTATGAAGGTAAGAAAGGGTCATTCAAGAACAAGAGAAAGTTCTACACCAAAGAAGACAATAACTCATTTGATGTAAGTGACACAAGTACATATGATAGTGATGATGGAAGTAATGAACCTGAACATGAAAATAATGAAACTTTATTCATGGCCATAGAATCCAACAATGAGGGTTGATCAAATGAGAAAGGCCTTATGGTTAATATAAAATCAAATGAAGAAGAAGTTGAAGTAACACTTGAGATAAAATTGGTAAGTGCCCTAGAGGAGTTTAAATTTCAAAGAAGAAAGAATCACAAACTAAGATCATTAGTTAAGGACTATAAAGAGTAGATTGGTTTTTTTAAGGAGATATTGAGTAACCCATCCATGGAGTATAATGAGATCATCAATTATATTGAATCATAGATGGTGATAGTCACTACTAGCTTAAAAGCTAAAGAGTAAGAATACACCAGGTATGAAACTAAAGTGGAATCCTTGAAATCTAAATTTAATCAAGCATCTAGCAAAGTAAAGACCTTTCTGTTTTAAAAGAGCACTGAGGCACTAGATGACATCTTGAGTTGAAAAATGTTTTCAAGTGGTAAGATAGGTCTTTATTTTAAATAAAACCAAAAGGTGGTATCGTAAGTCAAGGAGAAGTCTATTGAAGACAAGAAGGTCAACATTAAAATACCTATCAAATAGCCTAATGCTATAAGGTATGTTAGTTCATTCAATGGTTATTGTTTTGTATGCAGTCAGTTTGGTCATAAATCAAGAGAGTGTAGAAGACCCTCCAAGAATGAGTACTAATGGGACTATGGAAGGAGTCATAGTTCACATCAGTCAGGAGGTATGTATGAGGTTATTTTATATAGTTGTCATAATGTGGGACACATTGTAATATTCTACCCTAATAGAGTTAGAAGGTGATCAAGTCAAAACAAGAGGTTTGAAGCCCCTAGAGTGAAGGAGAGAAGGCAAATGAATGTGTGGAAACCAAAGACAGTAAAGGTTAGTCATGATCATTATACAAGATCAAATGGAATGTTACTATGGTAGACCATAATTCAATGAGAAATTAAGTCAAGAATATATGTTGTCAGATCATATTGATGATCAAATGGTTGATGAAGAGGTCAAGCCTATAGTTCCAATCAAGCCTAAAAGGATATTCAGTCTTGTAAGAGTATGGAGATCTAAGAATATCCTAAACTTGTGTTATTTTAGTTATCTATAGGAAAATTTCAATCCATTAGGCTTCATGGAGACACTTTTATGCTAGCATAAGCATGATGAGTACTTGAATTGAGGGGAGATATTCAGGTTGTTCATAAGCTCCAAGTGTAGTTATTGAAAACAATATGGTGACCTAGTGTGTGATCAAAGATTTGTGTCACATCAGTCATGTCAAGGACAATTTGAATGGTTTTGAGGTTTTAATTCTTTTGAAGGTGGTATGCATGAAGTAAGGGAGATCATGGTTCAGTAATGCTTCATATTCTATGTGTTGAGATTTCATTACAAGAAGGTGTGATTCTAGATGGTAGTTTGTAGAATAACCTTTGTCATTAATGTCAAAGGGGGAGAAAGTTCAAGAAGTAATATTGACTAGATTGGGAGAGATTTGAATAAAGTTTTGGCATCAATGACAAAGGGGGAGTTTGCTGATAAATGTTGTCATTGATGCCAAGGTTGATGTTATTGATGTCAAGGTGCATTTAGTTAAGATGTATGGTGAATGGCCTTTGAGAAAATTTGAAGGAAACCTAATGATCCTTTTGTTGGTTGATGTCAAATTCAATATCATGATTCAAGTCAACTAAATGATTGTCAGTGTTGTCACAAATAGGTTTGATGATAAAGTAAGTAGTGAAGCATGACCATGAGGATCTAGGTCTGTATGAGGTCATGAGAGTATGTTCATTAGAAAGGGATTATTGTAGAGGTGTGAGAGTGCTAGTCCTTGAGTACAAGGTCTCTTGAAAAGCCTAGTCAAGATATTTTCATCAATGGAATGTGGCTACCTTCATCTCCTCTTTGCACCTTTGGCTTGTGGCTTTGACTTGTGTAAAGCTTCTCTCAAAAATTATGCCTTAAAACACTATATGTGAAAATTTTGGAATTATTTGTGCATTATATGTTTACACCAAGAAATCTTGAAATTCAATGGGCAAGGCCTCCTATTTATATATTTTGCAAAATGATCAGAATGAACCAAAACCATCCATCTTAAGATGAAGATGTGTGGCTAAGAATCCATTCAATTTTGGAGGTTGAATTCAATAAATTCCCTCATAAATATTTGGGATAGAGAGGAATTAAAGATGTATAGAAGGTCTTAATGAGGCATGGGAGGGTTTAATCCTAATATTTTATGTATTTATGGCCTAGGGATGTCTTTACAAGAAATTATGTCACTTGATGATGCAGTTATTCAATATCAATTTTCAAAAATAAATATTTAAACAAGTTTCATGGAAAATTAATTTAAGCTCTTGATTTAGATTAATTAGCTTTAAACCTGATTTATTAATTTTGGTGAAAATCTTGGCCATTGGTGCACAAATTAATCAAATTAGTTAGAATATCATATTATTGGCTCAAAATTTGACTAGATTGGAATTAGGATGCAATGTTAGATGCATTGGATGCATTATCCCATTTAGGATGTTGCCAACACAAAACAACAAAGGCACATGTCTCATGCAAGAAATTTGGTAGAAAAGAGCAATCCAGAGCACCCAAATACAAAAATGTCATTTTGAATCAAAGTTATCTGATAAAAATTAGTTGTCTCATAAATTGCATTGCCTCATTTAATGACACTTTGGTCAAAATCGGCACTTGTATATAGAAATTTTAACTTATTTAATGTGTTTTAGTGTTTTTAGGTCAAATTATGATACTTTTATATAAATTGGTCAAAATCCTAGTTGGAGGTTATTAGTGTCCATTTTTAAGTGTCTACAGTTATTTTATAGAGTTTCCTACCTTCTCCTACATCATAGTGTGTGGGTGTCATTTTGCCCCTTATATGCTTCCAAGGTTTTTAGATGATATATGGGAGCTTATGAAGCTTGTGAAACAACTAATGGAGACATATAAGCTTTTGGTTTCAAATCATAAGTCTATTAGCATTCACTTCCTATGACCATTGGTAGGACACGTGTTATATTGTATAAACCTAAATCTATAGAATTAGATATGTCACATGTCATACTCTGATCATTCCATATCCAACCCTCATTTGATATAAGAGGGATAATAGAGCACTCTTTGAGTGTGTTATTTAAACACATCACCCATTATGAAGACTTTTGGATGGATTATGATGATGAAAGGGAGGTTAGACTCCTTGACTATACTTGTTTCATGATAGATCAAGTAACCAAGTTTAATATTATGGACATTCTAATTATTAGAGTAAAATTTATTCTTAAAAGGCTTCAAGATTGAACCTTTTCCCAAGGTTGATTAGATTAAAGGGGAGGTAACATCATTGAAGACTCAAACCCATGGAGTATGTGCAATGGGAAATGTAGCAAATATATAAATTAATCATAGCTCAGAGAAGATAAATCTTACTTACACTTCTGATTGGGGATATATTAGATAATCAAGTTCATGACCAAGATGGATCCGATAGACCTAAACAAGGGATATCTTACCATAATAATATCACTAGGGAGGGTTTTAAAGCCTCCTGTCAAGCAAAACTATGCAATAACCCTAACTAGGTATTATGTTTTCATATTCACTAAACTAATAACAAATAAAATATAATATAATCTAGTGCTCACGAAATATTCTGGCACAAAGTGGGGGTAATGAACATTAAAATTAAACATGCATAGAAGACATACACTCACATCAATATATATGGAATTCTAATGCATGGGAGAGAAGTAAAAATGCATATCTATCTACTCTTATAAAGGAAGAACAACGTTAGGAATAGTTACCTTTGAAGATGAACCCACCGAGCCTCAATCTCTCCCTTGGCCAAGGTGATTCACAAGAGGTTGTTACGGTATGTAAGGATGACAAGGACAAATCATATCTAGGCTAAACAACCTATCAATGCATCCAAAATACTTATATGATTTATCATATCAATGCATTCAAGGAGAAGTATTTTGGATGCATTGATAGGTTGTTTAGCCTAGATATGATTCATCCTTGTCATCCTTACATACCGTAAAAACCTCTTGTGAATCACCTTGGCCAAGGGAGAGATTGAGGCTCAGTGGGTTCATCTTCAAAGGTAACTATTCCTAACTTTGTTCCTCCTTTATAAGAGTAGATATATATGCATTTTTACTTCTCTTCCATGTATTAGAATTCCATATATATTGATGTGAGTATATGTCTTCTATGCATGTTTAATTTTAATGTTCATTACCCCCACTTTGTGTCAGAATATTTTGTGAGCACTAGATTATATTATATTTTATTTGTTATTAGTTTAGTGAATATGAAAACATAATACCAAGTTAGGGTTATTGCATAGTTTTGCTTGATAGGAGGCTTTAGAACCCTCCCTAGTGATATTATTATGGTAAGAAATCCCTTGTTTAGGTGATTCAAAAGAGGTTGTTATGGTATGTAAGGATGACAAGGATAAATCATATCTTACTTATTTTTCTCTTCTCTTAGAAATGACCCAATGAATGTATTTATATAGGCATATCTAACCCTAATCTTTCTGAACATTTAAGTCAACAAAGTTGACCCAATCAACCTAATATCATAATTTTCAAGAAAAAATTAGGTCATGGACTAGGTTAGACATGGGCTGACTTAAACCCTAATAAGTTTTATCAATAAGAGTACAACATCGATGGGGCTGACTATGTAACTTAAATCATCAAAAAGGTTTTTAGGTTAGGGAAGGGATAATGACTATGGTAAATGACTAGAGGAGGGTGAAAAATAGGAGTCAAATCTTATGGGAATGATTTTATGAGTTGGTTAAATTGATAAAAATTGGTATTAAGGGATAACAATCATGTGAAGCACGAATGGTCTACCCACCCCTTTACTAGTTTACCCCTTAAGGCATGCACTCAGAGAGATTGAGACTTGATGGGTTCCTGCAAGATAAAGAGTGTGAGTAATTGATAATTTTTAAAATATTATGTGTATACATATGCCCCACTTGAAGCTCATCACATGTCACATAGGTGAAACATGAGATGGTGTTTTGGGAAAATAACATAGTAATACATAATGTTGAAGCTAAATAAAATGTAGTAAATATCAAATAAGATAAAAAAAAGGATAGAATTGAAAAACACATACCTTTACTTACCTTAGTGATGTAGATAAAGAAGGAGATGAGATAAATGTGAAGGTGTCTAATGTAGGAAATAGTAGGTGAACCTGTAGAGATGGACATATAATAGTTGAAAAGATTCTCTATGATGTCAGGATTCTAGAATATTTTATAGTTTGGAAAAAGAGTTAGTAGAGACAAATATATGATCAAAATATGAAATATGATAGTAAGTATTTAAAGGCTAAATAATTTTGAATAGTATATATAAATAGGGTGCAAATTAATTCATTTGGTATTTATAGTATTCTAAGAAAATAGAGCTCTCATAGACCTAGTGAGATTTTAAAGAGCCAGGATGGTGAAGAGACAATAGTTGAGACGTGGAGGATGCATAGTGATTGTAACAAGTGCATCATAGGTAAGAAATTTAAATTTTCAAATTTTTGAGTAATTTGATTTAAAATTGAGTGAATTATAAAAAAATGAGTATTAGGTAAAATATAGACACCAAAATGAACCCTAGGAATTTTTTTGGGATACTAGGGATCAAATGGGGTATTGGGTGATAAGGAGTCAGACCAATAAAAACCCAATAAATTTATGTTAATTAGTCAAAAAAAATTTACAGTTGATGAACATAGTCGACCAAATCAACGTAGTATATAGAAGACATTAAAATCAATAATCAAACTTAGTAGTTGGTTGACTTAGTTGGTTAAGGAAGGGGGATGACTTAGTAATAAGGGGCTAACTTAGTTGTTTCTTAAGTGTTTGACTTAGTACTGCAAGTTATGAATGGGGTTGACTTAGTACTAGGAGGCCAAATGGTGGCCAACTTAGTACTACAGAGGTTAATTTAGTAGAATTTTAATAGGGTAGATCTCGTATCCCTAATAAATTATAGGGTTGATTTATTTTTTAATAGGTCAATTCGGTAGAAAATGAAGAAACTAAATCAAACCAACTAAGTTCTATGAAATTTATAAGAATGCATTTTGATTATAAATTATATGAAGATCTAATATATCTTTTGTTCAATTGATTGATGCATCGTGATTAACACATTAGTTAGAGCACTTGACAAATGTGGATAGAGTGAGAATGGTTGTATTAGGTTTGGGAGGTATCATGTGTAGACACCTAAAAGTGGCTACCAATGACCTCCAACCAAGATTTAGACCAATTTCTATCAAACATCACAATTTAGGCTAAAAACACTAAAATGCGCTCCATGGTTCAAACTTGACATATATAAGTGTCGATTTAGGTTAAAGTATCCTTGAATAGGGTAATTCATTTTATGTGATTTTTAGTTCTTCCCAAATAATATCAAGCTAAAATTCCAAAAATGTAATTTGACACTCTAAACCATTAAATTCCCCTAATTTGGAAGCACACAACATGTGCATGTGTTATTTTGTATCGATAACATCCTAAATGGGATATTGGTCTGTATGTAACTAACATCATCTTCTAATTTAACTCCAATTAAATTTTTACCCAATAACATGACATTTAGATTAGTTTGATTAATTTATGTACCAATTTCCAAAGAATTATACTAAAATTATTTAAACTTACTTAGGCAAATTAAACTAAATTATGAGCTTATGTAAGAATTCCATGGAACTTATTGAATACTTCTTTATTGGAATTGGTTTCTAATATTTGCATCATTATGTGACATCATTTTTTGAGGTGGCATCCATAGGTCATAAATGCAACAAATATCTAATTAAGCCCTCCCATGCCTCATTAATTCCCCTTATTCCCAAATCATGATGAGGATATTTATGGATTTTATTTACATAATTGGATTAATTCATGGTCACACATCTCCATATTGTGATGGATGGTAATGGTTGATCCTAGACCATTTGAAAAATATATAAATAGAAGGCCTCACACTCATAATTTTAAGTTCTCATAATCCAAAGTTCTAAAGCACAAATGATTTCAAAGCTATTTTGATATAGTGTTATTATGCCAAAATATTGAGTCAAGATTCACAAGCCAAAGCCACAAAGCTAATGATGCCAAGGAGATAAGGAGATATCCAAGCTCCATTGTGGTAGTCTTCTTGAGCACAATTCGAGCAATCTAATGAAGAGATTTATTGGAGCATTCAAGGAAGGTAATAGAGTTTGTTTTATTGAATTTTAGTTGTGTTTTGTCAATGATTTTTCTTCACTAAGATCCTTTGAAGATATGGGATTAAGGTATTAGTTCATTATTGTGTTTTTGGATTTGATTTTATCCACTAACATGATACTAATCTCCACTTATTGGATTCCTATGTTCACAAAATAATGTGCCCAATGGGACCCAATGCATCCCACATGAAAAAAAAATCAATATACAGGTCTTAAATTGAGATTTGGATGCTTGAAGCTCTTTAAAATTGGTTTTATAACCTTGTTTGGCTAGATTTAATTTTCACCAATTTACATAGAGACCACTGATAGTCAGGTGTGACCATGGATGGTTAGTTCTAACCATTAGCAGTTGGGTTGTAGGGTAGAAATGAACTAAAAACTTACATTTTGATTATTTCTATCATACTTATTCTTGATTTCTAGGTTTCAAAGACATTTAAAATCCTCAACTAAGTTTTACCTTGTAGGTTTTCTCAATTTTTGAAATAACCAAGCCTAATCTAATGCATTTTTTTAGGTTTTGCCTTTAGGTTCACAGGTCATTACTGACAGTCTTTTATCAATTAACAGTGATTTTGATCGACCGTCAATGGTTATCTACCAACCGATCAGTAATAGTTGCCTTGAAATGGCCGATGATTATCTATGACCATTGATGGTCATTGTGTGAAATTAAATCCAAAACCAAGAGATAAAATTCAAACCTCATTTTCTCAATCAAGAAAGTACTTTAAAGCAAGGGGTTATAATCTAACATTTGTGATTTGAAGGATTGAGTTGAAGACCAATTTGATTGTTTTAAATAATCAAACACTTCATTTTGGGCTTTAAAATGAACTTAGTCAAATAAAACATTTCAATTTAGGTCCTAAAATGAACATGTCAAATATCACACATTTGGATATTGGTGATTAAAAAGAATATAAGATTGGTTGTCTTAGAAATAATTTCATTTTTAGTGCTTAAAATGAATCCTAAGTCTTGAATATTTAATTTGGTTCCTTAAAAGAAACATTTACATGTTTATGTTGATTTTTTTGTGATTGTTTTTCAAAACAAATTGCAACTTAATGCCAAGGGGCCAAAGAAAATCACAAAACACTTCAATTCAGTGCTTTAAAATAAAACTCACTTGAAAGTTTTATTTTATAAAATTGTTTGAGAAAAAAGGAATTAGTGCGTGTATGCTCTCCCCCCATCCCCCATAGGGAACATGTGGGATCAAAAGCACCATTTTCATTTCAAATTGTACCTTAGTCCAAAGGCATAAAAATAAAGTTGTTTAGGTTCTCCCTAAAACCCACATGGTTTGGGTGATCTAGAAACAACTTATAAAGCTTTTTACTCAGATTTTATTTCATACATTTTGGCTTGTGAAGGGGAATTAATTACTTCCCATAGGTTCTATAGGGAAGCTTTGACTCAGGGCTTCATCTCCTATCATCATCTTCAACCCCTCTCTATAAGGGGTATAAAAATTGGGATCACCCCACTAGGATGATGGTTTGAGTGATTAACAAATCTCTATTAGTGGTAGGTTAAGCCTGAGATGTATGATCGATATGGACATTGTACTACACTAATTAAGTGATGGATGTAGTGGTTGTGAAAATTACAAGACCTTTTCACAAAAATCTAATCGACATGGACTCAATTGGTGTGTTGATTCTCCTGTGTGCATATGTGAAAGTGTGTACACATAAGATTAATATAGATGATCAAAAATAAATAAGTTTTAGTCAACCCCACTTTACCACACCTTGATAGGATTTAGGACAATATACTTAGTTATATTTTTATCATTTATTCTTGTATTGTTTGGTGTGTTAGAACTATAACTTGTTGTTTAAACCATGTATTAAATGAGTTTTTAAATCTAAATTACTCCATTGTTTGAGGACATATTATGCCATCCATTTGACACCTGATCTAACTTAGAAAAACATTTTTGTCAGAAGCATTGAGTGTGGCACTTGATTTAGATGGGTAACATTATTCTACCCAAATAATTTCAAGTCTTGTGCCTTAGAATTCTTTGAAACATAAACATTGTTTACATCTTTTGGGAGTGATAACACTATTACACTACCCAAATTATTTCAAAAGACTTGTCTTGTCTCTTATCCCAATCATCATTATTTAAAAAAATCACATGTGCCTTGTTGTATATTTATTTTAACATTATTACACCATTAGAACTTGCCTAAATTATTGGTCATTAAAGCCTAAGTTTTCTTAAGTTGAGTCTTCAATTAAATTTTCCAAGTTTGAATCCAAACATTGATTGATTTTTGTTTAGGCCTCCATATTTAGGTGATGATATATAGATCTTTCTCTTTTGGGTTGTGTAACTTAGGTTAATTTTTGACACAAATTTTGAAAATTATATTGTTTATGCCTTCATTTTTGAAAATCATTCCATCTTTAAATGCCTTTTGTTTAAGTGTTTTATACCAATATGATCATATTTATGTCTAGAATTAAGTGCCTAGTCTTTGCCAAAGTGTTCTAAATTTATTAGATTAATCATCATCCTTTGTTTCAAGTCTATCTTTTGATGTTGAGTTTGGCCAAAAGTCCTATCATATCCTATTTGAGCCTAGCTTTTGACTCCACATTTGGACAAAAGACCTATCAACATTTCCCTTTCCTAGTTTAGACCTATTTAGAACATGTTTGGACATTAGAGTTTGGCATCTTATTTTTAGGTCATTTCACTTGACCTAGTTTGTGCAAGACATTTAATGTTATAAATTTGAAGTTATACTATTTTTACCAAATCTTAGCATAGACCTTTTGGAGATACAACTCCACCTTTGACCAAGTTAGACCTAGTTGAACCTTTTGTATTTTTAGACATAGATTTTTAGAGTTTGTATAACTCTAACCTATCTTATCATGCCATTTGATTTGACTATGTATCACTATACACATAGTAGAGCCATGTGTATTCCAAGATATGGAAATGTTAGCACACAAAAATAATTTTCTTAGGACCCCTACAAAGACAATGTTGTTTGGGAGATGGAATCCTATCCACCATACAACTCTCAAATAGGGGAACAAAGTCAATATCCTTTGGCTGATTATTTGGTTAGTGTGCCTCCATACATAGATCAAGATCAAGAGCAGACAACCTAATATTTGGCTAGCATACATTTGTTTATAGAAAACATTCAAAATCAACCCTATTACATGACCATGCCATCATCTTATGATCCTAATATAGTATCATAACTATGGCATGATAATTTACCACATCTACTAAGAGGACCTTTTAGCATGTTTTACAATTTGAACAATGATCAAGCCTCTTCTAATAACCATAATGTTATAATACCAATACCATATCATGATTTGTGTACGATTATCACATAATGAGGTCTCATAGAGGACCATTTTATTCAAATGCAAATAACATACTAGGCATATCAAATGGCCATGTCAAATGCACTTCTTATTCAGTGACTCCTTCAATGGGAGTTTTATTTGAGTTGATAGGTCAATAAAATTAGGGTTTTGACCCACTAATGCAAAACACTTTAATTGATAACATGTTCAATACCCAAACCATCAAGTGTCTTTTGCTTCTATTAAGAATATGATGAAAACATGGTGGACAATATATAAGTAATGTCCAATCTAAACCAAAGTGGTGTTAATACACAAACACATTATCAACAATAAAATATGCCTTTAACTAGCACCATCAATGGTTCATAAACTTAGGGAATAGGAGTTTCTATGTCCCAACCTAAATCAACTACCTCTAATCCTCAACAAGCTAATTCATCAAGCACCCAACAATAAGGATTAAGTAGTCAGCCAATAACTAGTGCCATGCAACAACAAAATGTGACAAATCTTACTCTACCCCAATAGGTGATGAGTAATATTCCATAATAGAGGCACCATCCAATCAACCCACATAGTAGAGATAAAACATATTTCCACTTCAACAAGGGGAAACTAATTTTCCACCTCACAAGGTAGTAGTGAACATACATCATTCATCATAGACTAACATGTTGATCTAAAGACAAATGATGTTTAACAAATAATGTGCAAGTGGTAGTCAATAAAAGATTCAAAATATCCAACATGCATCTAATTCCCAACTAGGATTCACACAACAAAGATGTTCTAATGTTCCTCAAGTACCTATTAGGTAATAGTTTCCTTTCATGTAGAATGTGTCGCAAGTTTAGTAATTAGGTCTTGGTTCATAAGTCCCTCTCAATCAGCTTGGTATGACTAGTCAACAACATGTCCCTATTCAACCTCAATAGGCATAGTATAGAAAAATACCTCCATCCCAACCATAATATTCCTAACATCAGACCTACATACCCAACCCCAACCAAAATATCACATAACCATAAGTGTAATTTTAACAATTATACCCTAATTTATGAATGCATATTCCAGGTCCATTTCCTATCCAATCCAACATTTCCCAGTAAATGCCTCCAAATTACCTTGGTTAAAGTAATCCACTTGTGACCACTCAACATTCACCTCAACAAGCCAATGATCCCACTATTATCCTCGTAAAAGAGCTACAAAAAATGAAGGATATAATTTCCTTCATTCAAACTAGGAAAAAAGTCAAGAAATTCAAGTTGGATAACATGTGTTCTTACCCTTTTAACATGAAGTACTTATATATACCATTTATTCTAGGGTAAAATCCACCAAATTTTGGAAAATACAAGGGGAAAGGTGACCCCAAGACACATTTGATGGAATTCTTTATTGTGTGCCAACCAATATCTTATAGTGATATATATCTTCTATTGTTATTTCCATGAAACCTAGTAGGGCAAGCAATGGAATGGTTCCTAAAGTTTCCCAATAATTTAGTATCTAATTTTGTTGATCTTTTAGACAAGTTAATGTAACACTTCTCTTACAATCTCGAGCATGAGATTTCATTGGTAGACTTAGCATAGTTCAAACAAATTTTTTATGAAATATTCATAAGCTATTTGCAGTGATGGAGAGCCCTTTCAAGTTGATTTACCCATAGTCTACTAGATAAAAAACTATTCAATATGTTTACCAAAAATCTACACACTAAGATATCTTACAATTTGGAGTTTCAATATGCACACATATTCAAATTGATCATTGATAAAGGTTTGATTATTGAAATAACCCTCAATAATAAGGGGATCATTAAATTAACCTCATCAAATCAAAACAATGGCCAAAATCAAAACCATGATAGTGGTCAAAATCCACATTCAGTCCAAGCACAAGCATCACAACTTGCACATGCCAATAAAAATTAAAAACACAAATAATTCAATCATAACTAGAATGTTGTAGGGAATGGAGTAACAAAATCATGGCATGTCCAAATGGTGAAATCACCATTTTCTCAACCTATGCCACCTTTCTATCTTACTCCTAACCAACAACCTTTTCATCAGCCATAACAAACATAAAAAGTGTAACAACCTAGACTAACACTGTAAATGTAATAAACACAACAAATGCCTTTGCAAAATCCTCCTCCAATAAGAAATGTTCCAACTCAACGTGTTTTTAACAACCTTGGAGAGCCCATTGAGACTGTGTTTTGTAAAATATCCATAAGTAATTTGATCAAATGGCCTATTCTAAAAGGGCTAATTCTTGAAGGTGCTAACATTCTAAACTGGTACAAGCCAAATGAATTCTATGAATATCATTAGGTTAACAACCATAATTTATAATGATGTATGTAAATCAAACATGTGATTGATAATATGATTTAAAATGGAGATATATCATTGGATCATGGATCTTTCACATCCAATCAAAACCTTGAAATTTATCAGAATCCATTTCCTTAACATAACAACCAACACCTACAATAATAATAACTAGTGTAACATCAACAAAAACCACATCAACAACCAAGGTTGAACCAATAAAAAAATAAACAAAACTAATAATAAAACCAATAATGTCAAATAATGGATAAAACCAAGGTCATAATAGTAACAACCAATAGACCTACCATGCAGTTGCACATGACTACAATGCAATTTTAGGCCATATTACAAGATGTCACATTAACACTATTTTCATTAATCTGAGACCAAGTACCAATTAGATAAGGTTATTTCTAATCATTCATAATCAACTAAATTATGCCAACAATCCTTCCTTAACCTAGGACCACACATAGGTGAACCATCAAGTAGGGATTCCCATGTTAAGACCTTACACTGATAACTAGTTGTTAGCCCATGACCACACACAAGTGTATTAACAATCAAGACTTAACCTATCTGGCCCCCCTCCACCATCATTTTTTAATAACAATGGTTTTGTACCTAATCTTGATTATGAAATCACAACTTGGTGGTCAAATATTATCATACCAGGCCCACAACCATCTACCACTTCACCCATCATCTACTACCAGGCCCACAACCATATTTGACCATCTACCACTTCACCCATGTAAACCATTTACCACTATCCAAGTAAATGCATTTGACATTATGGAACAATTGAAAAAGATGCCATCACTAATATCCATTTTAGATTTGTTTCATACATCTATAATCCACAAAAACATCTTGATAGATTTCCTTGGTCAATCCACAGTTCCAAATGACATATCTCCTAATAAATTTCAAGCTTTGGTTGGACATCTAGCTCTAGCCTAACAAGTAACCTTCAATCAAAGTGATATGTCATCCCTTAGCCCATTACACAATAATCCATTATACATCAAAGTGTATATAAAGAGGCATAAAGTGAAATGTGTCCTCATAGACAATGCATCGGGTCTTAATATAGTGTTTCTAAATCTTATCAAGCTTATCGAGTACACCTTAGTAGATCTCCAAGTAGAAATAATCACCATCAAAGTCTATGGTAATGAATAATGAGAATCAAAAGGCACCATTAGCTTTGTAGTTATCATTGGGCCCTTGACCCATGATACACTTTACCATGTGATAGAACTTGATTTGTCATACAATATGCTTTTGGGTAGACCTTGGTTACATGAGATTTGTGTAGTCCCATTGACATTGCACCAGTGTATTAATTTTTCCCACACAGGGATCGAGGTTAGTATTCCATGATATTTACATCCATATGAGCATTAGAAACATCTCGAAGCCAAGTTCAAGAGCTATAATTACCATTTAGGCATGAATCCAATCACCAAGCAGGATAAAGGGAAAGCCATACTTGTTGATTTACTAGAGGCGAGCTAAATTGACCTTAATACCCCTGATTCCATTTCCCACATGCCACTTGCTAAAATGTCCAATAATTACACCATTTCAAATAATGAACCAAGAGAATACTTGACCCATGACACCTTTCACATTACAAAACTTCCATAGAACTCTAAGTCCTTTGGAAGACCAAAATCCAAACCACTCATGCAATGGCAAATAAAGGACAAAGGCCAAATACATATTCCAACACTTATCACTTTCATACCAACCTTTGGAAAAGAAAAGGACCCTCTCAAAGGAGTTGAATCATGGTTATATAATGATAAATTGGTTAATTGTTACAAGAATTCCAAATATCACATTCCTAATCAAATTATGGAAAACCAAGACTATGAAGGAGGAGGCCTCGAGCCAAATCAATAGGGAACACTTGAGCCAATTTCTATGACTAAGTACAAAGGAACAATGGACTTGATTTAAACCACATGGGAGTGACCCCACACATCTTATTTGAGTTCCATCACCAATGACTAGTGATGATGATGTCAATAATGAAGCAGAGTATGATCATAGCCAATTCAATGACTTAGCCCAAACTAATCTATTTGATAATAATTCCATTTATATCCTTTGATGAGTCATTAATCATAATCCACTACCATTATATTATCCCCAATTGATAGACTGGGGCCAACAAGAATCCAACATACCAATTGATGAGTTCTAGAATGATAAGGCCTTCTATGTTTTTCTAGGCCATAGGGACAATGTTCCATTAGGATATCATAAATTAAGATTCTCAATCAAGTTAGATACTGAAGCCTATTTTTTAAAGTGGGTGAACACCCTTAGCTAGAAATAAATAAATAAAACATTGAGTTCCCAAAATGAAAACCTCTTTGAGGTGCCTTTTGACAAAGTAAAAATTAAAGCTAAAGGCCAGTCTAGTGGTGAAAACCTGTTTCAGGTGCCACTAGATGGGGGTGTTCAACCTTATTAAAATTTAGACTAGGAGACCAACAATGATGAGGTTGTCTACAAGTCTGAGTTTAGTCTTGATGAAAAATAAAATTTTGATCACATCATCCAAGATCATAATAATGAAGAACCCATCTATGGATCTGAATTTAGTCTTGAGTAACATCAAGTGTTTGATCAAATCATACAAGATTTTCCAACTATTTTTGTTACATGGCCATGTATCCCCTTGGGGGATTCTAATTCATCATATCTAGGAGAACTTGAAGATCCAGTCCTAACAGAGGACTCTGACATATCCAAACAGCTCAAATCTTTACCCACTATTCTTGACTATGGTTTGACCCTTCTAGTGGAAGATACAATAGAGGTAAACATAGAGTGGATTAAATTAGGTGCCTCTCTCACTAAGGAGGATAAAAAAATCTTAACAACCCTATTGAGGGAATTTGTAGATATATTTGCATGGATATTTTTTGACATGTTTGGTTTGTATCCCACCTTGGTCATTCATCACCTTGTAGTACATCCTGATGCTAAACTAGTGAAGCAAAAATTACATAAAATTCATCCTCAAAGTACTGTATTGGTAAATAAAGAGTTGGAGAAGCTCTTATAAGTGAGATGTATCATGCCAATCAACTAATTTAAATGGATTTCTAATGTGGTTCCAATCAATAAAAAGCTGAAAGGAATCACAATCTACACTAATTTCAAGGATATTAAAAAATATTTCCATAAGGATAACTTTCCATTACCAAACATTGACATGATAGTCAACTCCAAAATAGGTTATGAGATACTTTCACTAATGAATAGTTTCTCAATCTACAATCAGATCAAAATAGCATCAAAAAATCAGCATAAGACAACATTCACCACTCTATGAGGAGATTTTTGTTATCAAGTTATGCCATTTGGACTTAAAAATGTAGGGGCAACCTATAAATGAGCCATAAAATTCATATTTCATGATATGATGCATGACATTATCGAAGACTATGTTGACAACATACTAGGCAAATCAAAGACTAGGGGCAATCATACAACAATATTAAGGAGAATATTTGAGTGACTAAATGAATAAAAAGTTAGGATCAACTCCAAGAAATGTGTTTTTGGAATTAATTTTGACAAATTACTTGGCTTCATTGTGTCTCACAGGGGCATTGAAGTCAATCGATCCAAAATATGAGCCATAACAGAGATCTCACCACCGACCAATCTAAAATAAATCCATCATGTGTAGGTCAAGATCCAATCCATCAGATGCTTCATTTCTCAATTATCCAATAAATGTCACCCATTTATACATCTACTAAATAAGGGTGTAATATGTATTTAGGATAATTATTGTTAGAAATCTTTTTAGTAATTAAAAGACTATCTTTCCAATTCACTAGTTTTATTACCTCCAATGCCAAGAATATCATTCCTTTTATATCTATCTATGATAGACAATGCCTTGGGGCACTTCTATCTCAACATGATGAAAATGGAAAAGAAGATGACATTTCCCATATAATTCATACACTGGTCATGTATGAACACAATTATACATCCATTTAAAAAACTTATCTTGATATGGTCTTCACAGATCAAAAACTATGACATTACATGTTGAACAACAAAATCATGGTCATTTCAAAAGGAGATCCACTCAAGTATCTACTATCTAAATCAAATTTACAAGGCCATATGGCCAAATGGATCATGTTTTTTGGGGATTTTGAGATATAATATGTGAACCAGAAAACCATCAAGGGGCAATTTCTTGAAAATTAGCTTGCTAAAGCACCCCTTACAGATACAAAGCCCCTCACATTCTAATTTCCCTATGAATCCATTATGACCATAATTTAAAAACCTATTGAGGAGTATCACTAGAAGCTACATTTTTATGGTTCATTCATAACAAATAGATTGGGGGAAGGCCTTTTGTTTATCACACCATAGGGGGATCTAATTCATAAGTCATTCAAAATTAGCTTTCCTTGTACCAATAGCATGGCCAAATATGAAACATTCATGGCAGGGCTTTGATAAGAAGTCCAATGGAACACACATCATCTAAAGGTTTATGGTGATTCATAGTTAATCATCAATCATGTTACAGATCACTTTTAGGCCAAAGATGACAAGTTGGTTCCATAAAAGGCCACGATCAACACTCTCAAGCAACAAATTATTGATATCTAGTTTGAACATATACCAAGGGAAATTAAAAAAATAGTAGATAAAATGGCTACCATTGGGTCACTCATTAGACATACAAAGATGGAAAAAGACTACCCATTTCTTGTTGAAAATATAACATCGACAGCTCATGAACCTTCAACTATCGTAATGATCCATGATATTATTGGTCCCATCTCTACTTAGTATTCTGACCTATATGCCTATTTACATGACAACCTTATGCCACTAGACTTATCCCATAAATAGTACAAATCCTTCATCCATAATTCCCAAAATTATACCTTACTCAGACCAACCCTATACCACCATAGTTTTAATGGAACTCTGCTTCATTTTTACCTTCAATAGAATCTATACTAATGTTATAAGAAGTTCATGATGGGGTATGTAGAGCCTACACGAATGAGGTAGTCCTATCTAAAAATTTCCTACATACTCATTATTATTTTCCAGTGATGGATGCAAATATAGATGCATATGTAAAAAAAAGTGATAAATTTCAATGGCATGTTAGTTTGATACATGCCCCAACCAAGACTCTAAAACCAATGTTGACACCATGGCCATTTGCTACATGGGGCCTTGATCACATTGGGAAGATAAACCCCACCTCATCAAATGACCACAAACACATCCTCACCTCCATAAAATATTTCACTAAGTGGGTCGAAGCTTACCTCTCACTTACATGACTAGAAAGTAAATTTCCAAATTCATTTTCAACCACCTCATTTGCTGCTATGGTATCCCTTCTAATATTTTATATGATAATAGAGTATCATTAAATAATAAGGAAGTTAAAAAGCTATGTGTTGAGTACAAAATTACCCAACATTTTTCCACATCATATTACCCTCAAGGTAATGGCCAGGCCAAAGCATCAAACAAAACCATTTTCAAAATCCTAAAAAAGATTGTCAATGATATAAATCCTGATTGGAACCTTTAGATATTTCATTCCCTCTAGGCATACCATACCAATCACTGCACCCAAATAAGAGCCACTCCATACACACTTGTTTATGGTACTAAATTGATTCTTCCCATTGAGGTCGAGCTACCATCATTTTGAATATCTTTGAAACATGTCCTAGATGATGAATACTATCGATTAGCTCACCTAAAAGAGCTAGAGTTTATTGATGAGAAGAACATGGATGTAGTGAACAATCTATAGGCATATCAATACCACCTCCATGGCTAGTACAATTGGCATATAAAACATAGAAACTTTGAACTTGGTGATCTTGTCTTCAAAGAGAACCAAAATACTACCACAATGGAAAAGAAGCAAAAAGGTAAGTTTAAACCCAACTGGGTAGGTCATTTCATCATTGTTACAGACTATAACACTATAACATATAAGCTCACCACACCAAATGGAGATAAAATTGATGAGATAATGAACATTATACACCTTAAGTGTTACTTCACTTGAGTGACTTGGTATATTGTCTATGAGGACCATTTCAATTTGTACCATATTATTGACTTTCTTCTTTATATTATACCATTCTACCATCCTATCACTTTATTGTTCCACCATTCCATTCTGCCCTACCTTTTATATCAACCAACATGTTTTGGCATTCCTTACCTAGACCATTTGACCTTGGTTCATCCATTAGTTTCACATTCAACATGAAGAATTAGATCAATTTCAATAATTATTTCAAGAATTATAGATAGAGGTCATATTTTGGAGTAGTATGATAGAATTTTTGGTAGTTGTATCCTTCATTTATTATTTGCCTTATTTATGTGGGCCTGATTATAACTGCCTTTGGGCAAATCAGTGTCTCACTAGTCTTGGTACTAATTATAACCACCTATGGAAAAATTAGTATCATGGATATATGCCATTGTTTCCTACTTATAATCACCTATGGGAAAACTAGGGGAAATAATTTTTTATTGTGCCTTAATGCACCAACTTGCCATTCCCATACTAGACTAAGCTATTATGCCAATTATGCTTGTTTTGTTTGAATTAGCTGTTACACTAGTCAAATTACTCCATTGTAAGGTGGAAACTACTACAACCTAAGGCCATTGTGGACTATGTGTGTCATGTTTCATTCACATTGAAGTCATCTCAATTCCCCTTTACCATCATGCTCTCACCATTTTATGAGCATCCTTTCAAGATTTCACTGCTCTCACCATTTTGTGAGCATCTATTTCAAGTTAGAATGCTCTTACCATTTTGTGAACATCCTTTCAAGATTTCAATGCTCTCACAAATTTTCAATCTTGGAACATTTAGTATCTGATCATTCTCAATCGAGTTGAGATACTCCAAAATTCCAAAAACATTGTCCATTTTTTTTGCCTTGAGGATTCTAGGAACTCTTACTAAGTTACACACAAATCACTTGTCACTTAGTTTCCCCATCCTTTTTGGTATTTTTATCCCATTCACTTGCTATTTTTTAAGCTCATTCCTTTATTATTCTATGCCTTTTTATCCCTAGTACCTTGTTCCTTCTTAATTTACTCCGGTTTTTCTTACTTTTCAATGTTTTTCTTACTTTTTCATACTCCTTTATTAGTTATTATCTGGGTTTTACCTTTAAGGTTATCTTTTCTCTAATTTGTTTTTGTGTTATTTTATGATTTTTTAATTTTTCATCTTTTTTATTTTATGGCTTTTAATTTATTAGTTAATTATCAATTTTTAAGAATTTAATTATTTTCAGGTAATTTAAGTTGTTTTCATTTCTTCAATCAATTTGAACTAGAATGCATTTAACAACTATTCATTTTTGTAGAATGTTGTTGGTTTTTTATAATTTTTCCAATCTTTGGGTTATTTTTAATTGATTTATAATTTATGTGACATTTAAATTTGAATAAAAATTAAACTATTAAAAAAGGTCACTAGTTAGTTGGTTTTTATAATTTTTATAATTTGGTTAATTTCAATTTTTTAACTTATATATATTTATTCGAATTTATTTTCAAACTTAATTAATTTGTATTAATCTTTAATTAATTTATTAATAATAATGTCATGAAAATAATAACAAAATTAAATTAAATTAATAATTAATTTAAATTAAAACAAATCAAAATAATAATAATGTCATTAGTGGCATTTTTGTTAATTTTTTTACTTTTAAATATGTGTTTATTTATTGTTTTCAATTTTTATGTTAGTTATTAATAAGTTGTCTCTCTAATAAAAATTTAAAAATAATAATAAAACTAAATTAAATAAATCAAAGTTACATCACAATGACATCAATGGGCCTAATTACTATATATATAAAGGGATTACTAAGTCTGAAAAATTATCTGTTCATTCTCATTCCTTTATGATGGTTCATGTAGTATGAACTGAAACGTCAAACAAAAAACATGCACAATTTTTTTCAAAAAAAATCTAACTATTCCATGGACTGTGGAAGCACGCTGGCATTAATCATGTTTATTTTTCACTAGTTATCATTTTCTTCTCATTTCCTAGGAGAACTACATTTGGCCTAAAGTTTTATTGGATATTATATCCATATTACTATGTAGGTAGCATCCACTTACATAGTGCATCTGGAGACAACTCAACCACCCCCTTCCTTTTATTCTATTTTCCCATCTTGTTTATTTGATAGGTTATCACCTATTTTCTAGGGGAGATGTGCATCATCTTGTTTGTTTGTTTGTTTCTTGTTTGTGTCCCTGTTTGTTTGCTTTAAGTATTGTTGCCTTGATTCAGGTCTATGTGCATTCATTGGGTGAGTCCTTGCTCACTTATTCTTGAATCTATCCATATTCATGTGTCAACATTATCACCTTGGTTTTTATCATTTGTGCATTATTTATAATTGAGTATTGGATATTTGGAGTTAGACCTTATGCATATTTCAGCCACATCCTCTTGATGTTATATCATGATTCCTACCATCACGTGTTGTATCAAAAATTAGATTCAATAAGTATACACAAAAATAAAGCAATGATATCTCTCTTTAGCACTAGCACCATTCCTGATCCTATCCTAATCATATCCCAAATAGAGTAATATAACAACAAAATAATTTCAAATTTTGTTATTTTGGATGAACATCTCCCTACTAATAGGTTGTCTCAAGTCATCTTTATCCTCTGTATCAAGTTGCCATCATCATATTTTCAATCATCAACCATCAATATTATTTTCCATAATTGGGGTACAATGCTTATAACTACCTATGGGCAAAGCATTGTACACCATCCCACCTGTATCCTTAATGATTCTAACCACCTTTGGGAAAATCATTATGTTATCATATTGTATTTTCCACTATCAAAGTACAATAGATATAACTACCTTTGGGCAAACCATTGTACATTGTCCCACCTACATTCTCAATGATTTTGACCACTTTTGGGCAAATTATTATGTTCTCACCCCATCACTTTTCATTTATTTGGTCTACTCATCTCCTTCTTTCGAGGGACTATTTGTCAACCTATTTTCCAACTATTCCCTCAAGGGGGCACATATAGTTCATCCATTACCATTGAAATCATAGGCATGCATGACCTTTTCATTATTTGAGAAGATGTTACTATGCAAGCCATATACACCTAAAAGTGGCCACCATGACCTCCGACCAAGCTTTAGACTAATTTCTATCAATCATCATAATTTGGGCTAAAAATACTAAAATGCACTAAATGGTTTGAAATTTTCATATACAAGTGCCGATTTAGGCTAAAATATCCCTAAATAGGGCATTGAATTTTATGATATTGTTAGTTCTTCTCAAATCATTTTGAACCAAAATGCCAAAAATGCAATTTGATGCTCTAAACCACTAAATTCCCTTAATTTGGAAGCACACGACATGTGCGTGTGTTATTTTGTGTCAATAATGTCCTAAATGGGATATTGGTCTATATGCAACTAACATCATCTTCTAATTTCACTCTTATCAAATTTTGACCCAATAATATGGCATTTAGACTAGGTTGATTAATTTGTGCACCAATTTATTTAACTTACTTAGGCAAATTAAACCAAATTATGAACTTAAATAAGAATTCCATGGAGCTTATTTAAAATTTATTTATTGGAAATTGGTTTCTAATATTTGCATCATCATGTGACATCATTTTTTGATATGGCATCCATAGGCCATAAATTCAATAAATATATGATTAAGCCCTCTCATGCCTCATTAATGCCCCTTATTCCCAAATCATGATGAGGATATTTATGGATTTTATTTATATAATTTAATTAATTCATGAACACACATCTCCATCTTGATATGGATGGTTATGGTTGATACTAGCCCATTTGAAAAATCTATAAATAGAAGGCCTCACACTCATAATTTCAAGCTCTCATAAGATAAAGTTATAATGCACAAATGATTTCAAAGATGTTTTGATATAGTGTTATTATACTAAAATATTGAAAGCTTCATAATCTAAATCAATAAAGCCAATGATGTCAAGGAGAGAAGGAGATAGCCAAACTCCATTGCCATAAACTTCTTAAGAAAAATCTTAGCAAGCCAGTGAGGAGATCTATTGGATAATTCAAAGAAGGTAAGAAAGATTATTTTATTACTGTTTAGTTATGCTTTGTCAATTTTTTTTCTTCATTAATATCTCCCTAAGATCTAGGCTTAAGGTGTTAGTTCATTAGTGTGTTTTTGGATTTGATTTCATCTACTAACATGATACTAATCTCCCCTTCTTAGATTCCTATGTTCACATCATGGAGATGAGATGCATCTCACTAAGTGTTGATATCTTTGTCATGTTCCTTGTAGTATAGGAATGGTTGACCAACATGTTTTGATGGGTGGTGGATGGGGATACCATAGAGGTGGGTATCGCACTAGAGGATGTCCATACATTACTTGGAATACCTATAAGAGGGATACCAGGTGATTTGTAAGAGAGATGAACACTAGCCTGGTGGGCATCATGATCAGATAGGATATACCTAGGGTTGAGGGTTAACTTGTTCGATGTGTATATTATGTAGATTATGGATATTTAGAAGGTTGTGAATGGACTTGTGACAACATGAGTGTTATGTCATAAGTCAGATGACAAAGTAATATTGTATACAAAAGCCTTGTGCTAGTCTATTTTGGATCAGTGGGTAGTCTATGATTTTGGGTCTATCATATGGGTCTAACTCATGCATGATATGTATGGGATATTATCTAGAGGGAAAAATATCATGGAACCAATGGTGTTACTTAATGCATGGATATATTAGAGGTTCTTAATGTATTGGCTAGCTAGGTTATCCCATGTGGTTGACGATAGGTTACATTAGGTTGTTATATAGAGATAAGACCAAGAAGTATGAGTCATGCCTCACATGCCAATGCTATAGATAGTTACATGAAGGGAGATTGTGTGGCATCCCTACATAGATATTGCTACTATTTGGCCTAGTTGGGAGACCATGGTACCAAGATGGCTTGAGTGTGGATCATAGGCCACTATACCTATTGGGTAGATCTAAAACTAGTGGCATACTTGTCGGGGTAGTTTGGACTCCTCTAGTGTGGTATATGAGACCATAGACTGTTCGAGCACAACAACCATCAGCTAAAAGAGGAGAAGGCATATATGTGGATTTATGGGTGTAACAAGTACCATATTAGGAGTAGCAACCACTTTGAACACACTAAAAATGGATATGTTATTAGTGAGATCAAGTATAGGTGAGGGTGGTCACACAAGATGATTTGATAGTCAGCGTAGGTAGAGATGGTTGATAGAGGTACCTCTAAGGAGAGGATCATGGCATACATAAGTGGTGACTGTGGGTTTTGATTTGATATGGAGGTGACCCATAAATGAGATGCTTAGGTGATGGGACTATGGAGAGATCATGCTTGATATATGAGTAGATGGGGATATGGTGGTTGGTGACAATAGGATAGGTAATAAATGTTGTAATTTTTAGTCTTTGAGATATAATACTAGTTGTATATGATAATAAATAGATAGAATTTGAGATGTATATGTGATCTGATATCTATCTAGGGTTTGTTTTTTATAGACCCTATGATAGAGGAGTTCAGGTGGGAATCCCTAGTCATGGCAATACACCATGACATTTTGGATAGGTGTTGGTAGCATATGACCCCACCATGATAGATGATCATGTGGTACCATCTACCCCAGATCAAGCAAGCTAGTTTAGATTGGTGGGGGAGGCCATGAGGTAGCTACAAGCATGCAAGGATTGATTATAACCACTGATAGGGGTGGAAGCAAGAGAGGCACAATCTTGGTAGGATCTATCTCAAGAAAGAGCTGTGCATATGGATACCATGATCCAACTGTGATAGGTACATACCTAGGTGTTTGAATTATAGGGATAGGTAGTAGGGTTGAGATCTCAAATGACCTCATTATAACATACCATGCAGATGGGATAGTCTGAGGCATCTATGAGTAGCATGACTAGGCCATGATATAGGCATTATGCATCCCAAATGTAGAGTTGGAGCTATGTATTTTTGTATTTTGTACCATTGTATAAAACACATGATATATAGAGATATATTGTTTTGATAGTTAGATTTTGGTCTCATGAGTTATATTTTGGTTATGGTTGTTGATGGATGGATATATTTATTTTTAGCACATGTATTTTGATTTTGTTTTATATGCTATGGGAAATATATGTGGAGTGTTTTCTTTTCTAGCATTATGTGATACACATGCATGGTTGAAAAGAAATAGGAAAAAAGGACTTGGAAAATCGTAATTAATCAAAAATAAATGCACTACACACTATATAATGATGGGGAATATGTAAAAACAAAATATGACTAAGTATAATAAACCAAAATGTGGTAAATAAGAGAACAAAATGTTTTTAAACCATGAAAAAATATTGGCACCAATATTAAAAACAAGTAAAATCACACTAAATCACATTGGGAAGTATGAAAATAATGTAATAAAATAGAAAGCATGTGAAAGACAAATGGTATAAAAAAAAAATTAATTCAATTAATCATACTAAATCACATTGGGAAGTATAAAAGACAAATAAAATTGGCAAAATGGAATTAAATTAATCACACTAATTCAAGTTGGGAAGTATGAAAAACTTAAGAAAAATGGTTGTATTCTTACATGTAATTAGAAAATAAGAAGATAAAAGTGAAATATTAATGAATTAAGAATAAAACATACTAAATCAATATGGGAAGCATGTCAATGATATGTAACTCACAATCAATCATGACTTATCTCAAATTTAATGTATGTAATTTCATTATGACTTGGGTGTTGGAAACTTTTGTGAGGAAGGCTAGGTCCTATCCTTGGTCTTCCACTACAACTCACAAAGGGAATAATAATGAGGTGGAAACAACATAAAAATTATATTAAAATTGGATGTTTAGAATGGTAATGTGAAATTTTGGTAATTTGTGAGGAAAGCCTGGTCCTATCCAAGGTCTTACACTTCAACTCACAAATGGGATCCCTAGGGGGAATGATAAGTGAACAAAATAATATGTCTCAAGGGGAAATATTAGGATTGTAGGGAATGAAAAAGGTAATGTAAGAATCATAATTTAGGTGTCTTATGATAATACCTTAGGAAACATGAGGCACACTAAGGACATAGAAGGACACTAAGTGACTAGTGACCATCAATATACAAAGGATACTTGTTCACAATAGGCATAAAGCTTTGTAGGAAAATAAGTGAGGTACTAAGATCAAATCATGTTGGTTGTTTTGAACAAGAAAATTAAAATAGATCTACCTTCCCACATTGTGTTCCCCATTCCTTAGGACCTATTACAGAGCCATCAGTCTACTGTGAAGATTGGCTATTTGCATGAGAAAGTGGGTAGCATTAAAAGATTATTTAATTCTTTTTTTCCAATCTACTGGCCTACCATACCCCAATGGACCTCAACCCTATCATGAGGCCAACTATGGAGTTTGAAATTTGATTAGAAAAAGGATATGCTTAGAATCACATATTTTAGTGTGACTTGACTTTTGAAAAATTTGAATGCTGCCTTTTATATCATTGTCTTTTGTTAAATGATTTGGATTTTGAATTTTTATGGATTTTAAGATTCCTCCTCTATACAGACTTAGAATAACCAATCATGATAGATAAAGTGATACACATGAATGATATTTAGGCTTTGGCTAAGGTAAGCTAGGTATCCAAATACATGACTAACTAAAACACTTAGGCTTACCTATGAATTAACATGTTATCTTAAGTTTCAACCATGTGTATGCTTAGTTTGTAAAAGGAAATAAGGGGAATAAAGGGAGATCCAAGGTGGACCAGTAAAATGAGATTATAATGAGATGAATTATTTTTTAATTGATCACATGATAAATAAAGAATGACTAAGGGGATCAAGGTTTGTATAACCAAGTCACAGTAACAATTATTCATGTTTATAGAGATAAGATATCAAAAAATCATGAGAAAGAACATGGATAGTCATAAAAAGGAAATTTTTAAAGAAAGAGTATGTAATCATGAAAAATAATCCATAAGATAATATAAGGAAGAAAATGATACTATAAGAAACATGTAGTGTGAAACATAAGTCATCATGTAAGATAAATAAGAAGTTGACATAATGTCAAATGATATAAGATAGATAAATGTAAATTTGGAGCACACGTCTAATCTAAAATGAATAAATAAATGAAATAACAACATGATTATGTTCATAAATAGTGGTACATTTATCTACACACATTATCTATCACATATAATAAGTCTCTATGAAGTTGAACTCAAACTGTAGCCAAATTCTCATCAATATTTAGGGAAATTTGAGAAAATACTTCACTTAAATCTCCTCGATGAAAAATGTAGGAATTCCTGAAGTATCATGCTAATGAGGAATATTGTATAGGGGATGCTTAGGACAAGGAATATGAATGGACTCTATAGGAGATGAAGGGGTTAGTGGTGGAGAATGGGCCACAAGTGAAGGAGTCACTAGTGGAGAAGGTGCCACAGGTGAAGGAAGATCCAGAGGTAAAGGAATCATAGGTGGAGAAGGGACCACAAGTGGAGGAGCCATATTGGAATAAGGTGAATCCTTCTTATGAGGGTTACCTATGGGAGGAAGGGTGATAGGTGCATGAATGGTCATGAGGTGATCCTTGAGATGTTGCTAAAGGATTAAACAATGATCAGTGTGATGAGTACCACATTGGTGCCACAGATAATATACCTATCCATATTTGGGAAGATATTCAGGTAATAATTTTGGGTGAGGTATAGCCTTTTTTATGGGCTCAAGAGTAGTGGAATGCAAGGTGTCTATATATATTATCATAGCTTATGACAATGTCTAGAGGAATGATTATTTGTGTTATGGAAATAACATATATGCTTATTATTAGACTCTACAAGTGTACTAAAAGAGGGAGTGGAAATAGAAGCTGATGAAGGTAGGTGTAATGAATGTTATTAGGTTTAATGATTGGAAAATTTATGAATATCACAATATGGCTGATCAACCCATTTGGCAAGCAAAGTAGCAAGTTGCAGTAAAGGGAGCAAACCATCACCAAGGGAAGGTGGGGTTGGTGGAGAGACTAGATGAGGATCAACTAAAGGAGTAAAAGGATCAAAAACAAGATGATACTTAGTTAGATATGGAGTGAAAATAGGATCCAAATTTGGCTCAACTAAGGGAGGGGTAGGATGCATGAAAGGTTGAAGAATAGTCATAATCATTTTAGGGAAAACATGGATAGAGGGATCCAAGTATCTAGAAAAGTGATAGGGACTAGTCATATCATGATCTATAAGAATACTCCTATGATTATCTTCAAAAATTGGAGGTGTGTGCAGCATCTCTACCCTATGAGTAAGAGGAAGAATGATAAAATTAGGAATTATATAGGATAGAATGTGATGTGATATATGAAAATATTAAATCAAAGAGGAATGATAATGAAGAGTTTTAGCATCTTAGGCCTAAACAATACCTCATAAAAATGGATCATCTAAAGTATAACCATAATCATAGTTAAGTGTATGGATATCAATGGCATAATTAGGGATGACTTTGTCATCTGATGTGGTGTGATGAATGGAGTGTCGAGTCTTGGTTTAGATAATAGTTGTATCATGACTAGATGATTGACAAGATCATAGCTTCAAATAAGTTAGAAGTTGATAAATGAGATGAGAAGAGAGATCTAAGGTTTCGATCTTAATATTTATCTCTTCAGGATCATCATCATCTAAATCTAAGAAGTTAGGTGGTATATTATTGATGAGTTCAATGTGACCATTATAACCTCATGTGGAGTTGATAGGAAAGTTAAACTATTAATATTTATGAAAGGGAATTATTGGCAAGGTTTTAAGGGTTGGAATATTGAATGCACCATGGTCTTGGAATTTTTTTAAAATCTAAGGGTTAGTGTCACATTAAATCTTATAGATTTCTCCATTGTGAGGAAATTTGACACATTGGTAAGAGGAAGAGGCAATTTATCTCATGTGATGAGTCTATGGCCTACCAAGTAAAATTTTATAAAATAAAGGAAAATTGAAGATCATTACCTTCACTTGAACAATGATAGGTGGAACTATGATAGAGAGACACACAAAGCCTAAGGGAGGCATTTTCCTTTGGTCACAACCTTGACATGTGCTACATTTGGACTTAATATTACATTCAAAATATCCAAGGGTTTTAATAACATTGAGAGAGGCAATGTAAGTACCTAAACCCTCATCAATCAAGACATGGTTGACTTAGATATCACTAATTTGGACATTGATAAAAGGGGATGATCATCCACACAAAGTAGAATCTCATTAGGGATCATAAAAAAATAGAGAATCTGAGGGAAAGAGAAGTGTCCATTATTTCATCAACATGTATGTACAACTCTTTGCACTATTATAAAATTATATCTTCTGATCTGGATAAGGTAGTTTTGCATCCTGTTAGGGGAGGATGAGGGATATTAATTTTGAACAAGAGATGCATAAGATGATTATGATGATGTGGACAAGTCCATATAATTTTGACAAATGGGATTTGAGATGGGAGATTAGTAAGTTATGTGATAGGATCCCATTAATCATAACCCATAAGGGGACTATTGGAAAGAGGTGCATAGTTTTGAAAGAGGTACTCAAAATGAGGAGTTGAGGTGCATGTTAATTTATTTTGATAGAACTCAATAAGTTTAAATGTAGGAAAAGTTTGTTGATTTTCTTAAGAGGATGGGGTAATTGATGCAGGTTTGGTTTGAGATAAATTAGAAGAAGTTCAAGTATCATTTGTTATGGGCAAGGAGGCTAGAGAAGTGGTAGAAATAGTATGATAAGTGTTATCTAATGGATGTGGTGGAATTGGTTCATATAAAGATATAAGGTATTCTTTCCCCAACTCTTTTAAGTGACTTAGGAAAGAGTCTTGGATAACATGAAAAGTGTGAGATGAATGTGGATGGGATGAGGATAAATGAAGGTAGATACCCTTCACATATTAGTCATATTGATGACATTCTCTTAGGGAGTTGGGTATATTAGAATATCAACATTATTGGTAGAAGGAGTAGGCTTATCATGGTTGTCTTGGTGATTTGGAAGAAGATCTTTGTAGATAGCCAAATGAGCATTAGCCTAGTTCAAAGCTTGAGTTTTAGTCTATGTTTCATGGGATTTCAAGATAATTACATAGGATTGTTAACATTTATGAATGATAGAATCATGGTTGAAATTAGGACCAAGGAGAAAATCCAGAGCCAAATTATGCAATTGCCTACTGTAAGTTTCATGAGAATGACCCCAACTAGCATGAAACCAACATAATTTATTTGGAGTGTACCATGATTTCATGGAATAAGTGGGATCAAAATCTCATGGAAGAGGCCTTGGTACTTCCTTGCTATATTATTTTGTAACTCCACTGAGGATAAAGGTTTATGAACATTGATGTTATTTATTGAAGTAAAATAAGTATTTGTGGTGTGGTTGGGAGGGTAAGCTTGTTCTGGAACCTAGTTTGGAATAATAACTTGAATAGTATGAATGATATCATAAGAATCTATGACACCATCATTAATAGCATAAATATTTTTATTTTTTATTAACATGTCAGTACCCATAGAAGGTTGGGATGTCTCAAATTGATGCATGAGGAAATATTGGCATTTGGCTTAGTCAATGGCCTCTTCCAAAGTGCGTGGAGATAAAGTCTGAACCTGAGATTATAACATAACATAAAGAACATTGCTAAATATATGAATGATGTTATCATCTAACATATTGTGTTGATACTTGTTATATAAATTTTTCTACCCTTTGATGAAAGCTTACATGGTTTTCATCTCAAGTTGCTTAAAATTAAAAAAATGGGCGAAGGTGTTTTTAGGGAGATCACTAGTTTGAAACTCTTAGACTAGAGCATTGATTGAATCTTCCAAACTAGTTATGCAATGAGATTTTAGTTAGTTATATCAATCTAAATCATCTCCAAAGAGATTTTTGGCTAATATCTTGGTAGCAACAAAATTATTTAACTTGACCCAATCTTTATATAGATTTCCAAATGTTTCTAAGTGTAGAGTAGGATTGATTGACCTATTATAACTAATGGTATGAGTGATAACACATATATCGATGTTATAAATTTGAGGTATACGGGGTTAATTTTGAAGGTGATTTAATGTTTTATTAACAAGAGGAGTTTGAGGGATGAGATTACCATGGGAATCCCGAAGAGGAGGTGGAGGACATTTTGGTTATGCATTCCTCATGAAACCTGTTGATGGTGATTGTGGATATGGATAAGATTATTTTGCATTTGCATCATTTAGTTGGAATTATTAGATTGGAAATTATTAATTTGATTAAGATTTTGTAATATAGTTTGATGAGTTTGAGTGGTATTATTTACATTATGTGAAGCATTAGCATTGGTATTAGTGGCATGGGTACCACTATGAGTAGATTGAAAGGAATTGTTAGTAATTCAGGAACTAGTAGCATGATTTACTTGTATGGAAAAAGATGCACTTGTATAGGGATGATAGGAAGTAGATCTAGAGGCATGATTACCATGGGTATAAAATGATGTACTAGAGGAAGAATTAAGAGTGGGTTTGAGAAAAGACCCACTAGATGTAGAACATGCCATGTTAGTAGAGATACTTGGCATGAAGGTGGAAGAAATCAAAGAGGAAGAGGTTGATAAACAAAGAATTTGTTATCCCCATATCCATGTAATAATGTGGGGGAAGGTGAATTTGGATCCTTTGTTTGACCACTTATCATAAGATGATAAATGGTAGAAGGATATTTTCTTTGATATTGAGGGAATTCATTAATGAAAAAGAGCATTTTAAAAGTATATTCTAATTCAAGTTGATCTTCTAAAGAGAAAAGAGGGTTATGAACTAAATATGAATGAGGAAGGGTCCCATAGTTTTTAGTGTGAGTGGATACATGCACATTACTTTTGTCTAGGGTGGGAGCCACAAGCTGCTTATGGGAAAACCTATTGGGGTTGGTAAAGCTCATCATATCTGTTGAGTTCAAATCAATGTTGTCTTCAAACAAGAAGTTCATGATGAGGGGGAAATATTAAGGAATACCAATATAATGAAAATTCAAAGAGGTGAAAGGGTAAAAATTTGAATAGGTTGACTGTGTACTATAATCCAATTGGTAGAAAAGAGTCTAGAGCTATACAGGTTAACTCTATACTATAGATAGGGTATGAAAACAAGATAATAAGGATATAGGGTTTAACATGTCAACTAAGTTATGTAACCCAATTGGAAGAAAATGATATAAAGTCATACAGGTCAACTTTGTATTGCAGATTAAGAGATAAAGTAGGTTGATAAGGATACACACTCAGATAGGTCAATTGTGTGTTATTGATAGGGGAAACATAGTCTATAATAGACTGTATCAAACATAATAACACTATAATAAAAAAGGGAAATGTTTTTCAATATAAGTGAAGAAATAAATCACATAAATAATTGAATCAATGTGAGTGATCCAATTGGGGCACATAACACAAAATCTTACACCAACACTTTCAAGTTTTTTCAATACAACATGCAATGTTCAAAGAGCAAGTAATCAACTGAAAAGTAAGTGATAATTAAGTGGTAATATTGAGTGTTATGATATTATTATAAATTATTGGTTTAAGTGTGATAGGAAAGTTGGATGAAAATAGGGAACTATAAAGCAATCTATGGATGGTTTCAGGATGTTTAGGCCGAAAGGGATCTGTGTTGGCAATGATACTAGTTTGGATTTGGGGCCTACCCACTCACTTCACAATCCCATAATGATAAGGGTATCATGCGATTTTCCAAAATATATTATTAACCATGTGTTTATACTTGGCCAAAAAACCAAGTCGACTTCACCCTTAGTGATGAAATCCAATTAGGTAGGCCTTGGGAAGATAAAGTGTTTAAATAAATTCATTTTGAATGTTATTATGATTTGGTAGTGTGTGAAAAATAAAAAATAGTGTGACTAAATGATAAATTTAAGAACCGCCTATTTAAACTATGTGAGTTACTCTAAGCATACAAATAGTTGAAAATGAAAGTGTGAAGTAATTACTAGCAAATAGTTGTTAATTCGATGATTTAAAATAGTATAGAGTCAGTTTAGATGACATTATATGCAAATATTATAGAATAAATTTGAATAGGTTGATATTATTATTCATAATCAAATTTTTAAAGAACAGATTTGAATAGGTCGACTAAGTCTTTTAGATAGTGGACAAGCTACAGAACTAAGTCAACTAGGTTGAATTATTTGGCTAAAGGGTTGAAGTTTTGAAGACTACTAACTTGTATAAAATAGAATTAAAAAAAGTACTAAAATGTTATAGAAAGGAAAGAGAATAACCTTGGTGGGATTGAATAAATATTACTTTCAAATTCTATAAACTAAGTCGATTGGCTTGACTCCTTCTACAAAACCCTATGCATTGAATAAGAATAAGATGACTAAGTCAACCTATTTGACCTAGTTTGTTGATATTAAAGTCAACATATTAAACCTTGTATGCTTATTTGGAACTAAATAAGAGTAATATGTCAACTTATTTAATCTAGTAACCTATATCTGATGAAGACCTGCACAAAAATAATAGAGTTATTTAGATGTGATTGTGTTTTATAAATGTGCATAGAAATTTATAACTATATTGACTGGATCGATATAGTATTGTAAATATATAAAAATAATAAGATGATAGAAATGAAATCATGAAATAAAACCTACAAGGGTTAGATTCATGTCGAGTTCACTAGAATGTATGCAATGAGAAATGTGGTATATTTATAAATCAATCCTATCTCAAAGAAGATAAATCTTACTTACACTTTTTATTGGGGATACATTAGATAATAAGGGTCATGACCAAGATTGATCCTCTATACCTAGCCAAGGGATCTCTTACCATAATAATATCACTAAGGAGGGTTCTAAATCCTCTAGTCAAACAAAACTACGCAATAACCCTAATTAGGTCCTATGTTTTCATATTCACTAAACTAATAATAAGTAAAGCAAAATCTAATATATTTCTCACCAAATATTATGGAACAAAGTGGGTTCAATAAACATTAAAATTAAACATGCAAAAAAAACATATACTCTTGTCAATGTATACAAAATCTTAATGTATGGAATAAAATTAAAAATCCATAACTATCTACTCTTATATATGAGGGAAAAAGTTAGGAATACTTACCTTTGAAGATGAACCCATTAAGCCTCAATCTCTCCTTTGGCTAAGGTGCTTCACAAGAGGTTGTTATGATATGTAAGGATGACAAAGATAAAAATTCTCAAGGATACACAACCTATCAATGCATCCAAAAGACTTATCCACAAGACAAGATCCATATCTCCAAAGAAAGTATGAAACCCTAAGATTTTTCCTCAAGTAGAATGTTGGATAAGTAGATGAACAATATATCTTACTTATTCTCTTATCTTAGAAATGGTGAAATGAATGTGTGTATATAGGTAGATATAACCCTAATCCTTTTCAAAAGTTTAGGCTAACAAGGTCGACCCAGTCAACATACTATCGAAATGGACAAAAATAAATTAAGTCATGGACTAGGTCAGCCAAGGGCCGTCCTAGACCCTAATAAGTTTTATCAATAAGAGTACAAGTTAGATGGGGCTGACTATATAACATAAGCTCTCAAAAAGGGTTTTAGGTTAGGAAAGGGCTAATGAAGGTGGTAAATGACTAGAGGAGGGTAAAAAATAGGAGGACAAGCTTTGTGGAATGGTTTTAGGAACTTGTTGGAATGATAACAAGTGGTAGAAAGGGAAAAAAATCCTATGAAACACCAATGGTTTACCCACCCATTTCCCAATGCACCCCTTAAGGCATGCACTTAGAGAGATTAAGACTTGATGGGTTCCTGCAAGATAGAGAGCATCAATAATTCATAAAGTTTGAAAATATTATTTGTATATAAGGAGTCTTTAGAATAAATTTGGTATGGATCATAATGAAAGGAGTTGATGTGAAAAATGTTAGACTTTTTCCACCTTTGAAAGTAACATACATACCTCCTCTTGAGTTGACAAAGCAAAAGGAAGATGAAGATCAAGTGGCACCCTCTAACACTACCGTAGATACTATTTTAATAGAGGAGATTGAGGAACCTTCACCTCAACCTAAAAATAGAACCTTGAAATTCAAAATAAAAAATTATGGTGGGAAAGGTACTCCTAAAATATCAATTATGTTGAGTGACACACCTAAAAAGGTGGTTCATTTGTAAGGGTTGATTAAAAATACCATGTTGAAGTTCATGACCATAGATCCTCCCTTATTGGATCCTAAGTGACCTAATTCATTGGTAGAGGATCCTCTCCCTTATAATAAACTACAAGAGGCTCCTTCTCAAGCCATATCTAAAGAAGTCACTGAATCAGTTCTTCAACAAGGAAAATCTCTTTTAGAGGTGGTGAAAACTTCTAAACTGGTGGAACATCTACCTATTATTTAGTAAGAAGACTATTTAGATAAATAGAATGATTTATAATTAGAATCCACACATCTTCAAATATAAGAGATAATGGAGATTATGGTAGATCAAACTCTTATTATTTAGGAATAAGAACAGATTGGATCAATATCTTTATAGTCAAAAAGATATCAAAGCATCCTAGTGGCTAATAAAAATAGTGAAAAAGAGGAAGAATATAGTACCACTATTGGAAATATACATTAACATTCTTATTCCTCCACATCCTTGAGTTGAAAAAAAACCCAAAAAGGTTTCTCATATTTTTGTAGATGATCAAGGTGAGAGGTATGTTGGAGTTACCATTCCCCCTCCTAAGAAGTCAAAGGATCAAATCACATCTATAAATTATCAAGTTTCATGTGTTCACCTTAGTAAGTTCACTCACAAAGGATTGAAAGAGGATGTGTATATGGATATTATTGAAATGATTGAGATATTATATCATGACAAAGAAACAAAACACTAATTGAAGGACAAAGTTGACCAACTAACAATAGTAATACAAAAGCTAGTCAACCCAACTAAACTGCAACTTTAAGATTATACTCCAGATACCAAGACTCTTCAATAATCTAAAAAATAGGAAATGTGGGGAGAGATACTAAATAATTTTCTAAAAAATTACTAGAATGATTAAATAAAATGATAGTCTCAGTCGTTGAAATATACTCTAAAATAGAAGAGGAAAATCAATATGCTTATAAGAAAGAAGCTGAATATAGAGAAGATTTGGGTAAGTTGAAAAATTGGTTACCACATTTGAAAACCTTGTCCAGGAAAGATGAGGATAATTTGGTTGATGAAGGAATATTAATTGAAAAAGACTTAGGAGAGCAAGTTGAATTTTTGTGGCTAACAAGATATCAGATTAAAAATATAGAAGAATCATTACATAAGCTTAAGGAATCCATAATATTAACAGCTAACCCTACTTGTGATATTTGTGAAGTAATTTAAAAACTCCCATGTCCATTCTTGGGAAATGAAGAGAAGGTAATTCCTATGGAATATATATAAGGAGCATTCAAATAATTACTCAATCAAAAAACCAACCTTGTTTAGTCCTTTGGTTATAAATCAATTTAAAGATTTGTGCACTATCAAAACTCATTTGACATGTTGGATAATGATCTAAAGAATTTAAAAATAATTCTTCAATAAATGATAAATATTTAGTTAGAGGCTGAGATTCCTTATTGACATTATGAATGTCCAGACCATGACAAGTTGGAATATATTTTGCAAAAATTTGAGGAATACGAGGAAAAAAAAAAAACATGTTATGCAATCATAGGTCCTCACATTAGATGATGAGGGAGGAGATGAAGAGTAGTCACCAGAGAAAACACCTTGAATTGAAAATAAAATTGATTTTTGTCATGACCTTCCTCATAGGTTGGGAGCTATGTTTTGGTTTAATAGTTTTTACAAATTTGTATGCAATTTGATCGAGTCAACTTGCACCTTAAAATGTGCAACCAAATTTTATTTTTGGAGTTAGTTTCCTAGATTTTAGGGATAACATTTCCTATAAATAGGAGGCTTGCATGTCTTCAATATTTGTAATTTTTGTAATAAGATAAATTTATAAGGAAAAGAAGATTTTTTTTTTTTTTTTTAAGAAATCAATAAAGTTAAGTTATTACAGGACTTTGATATTGTCTTTAGTTGTGGATGAAAGTTCTTATGTTCATTTATTCATAGCATTATTTTATTTACTCTTTACTAACTAAAGTATAGATTGATATTAATTTTATTTTGAGTTTAAAAATGTAATATATAATTGGAATATGAATTTTTTCACTTATTTGTAGTCTTTCTTCTCTATTTTCATAGTTAATCCTTTCTATTATCTTGAATTCACTCTCTTTCTCATACTTCCTTTCCCACATACATGAAAACCCCATAAAGAATTTAATATGTATATTTTTGAATATGTTAGGTTTATGATTTTATTTTATTTTGAATAAAGGTAGCTTATCCTATGTATAAAAGAGGGACTCTGTGCCATTACACTATTGACTATGGTGCATGTGTTAAAGTGTTGTACACTCTTTTCAGCCAAAATTACTTTATATAAATTTGTTGGCAACCTTTATTTCCCCATCAGATCGAGGATGATAATATGAGATATGATCCAACCAATTACCCAAATATGAAAATAACTCAGTCTAAAAGTTATTGGTGAAGATAGGATCATGATCACTCACAATGATTTTTTGAGTACCATGTAGATTTTGAACTATATTGAGAAAAGCAACAACTACTATACTTGGTACAAATGGTTGTGATAAGGAACAAAATTGAGCATATTTGTGAGTTTATCCACAACTACCATGATGAAATTTTTATCTTCAAATCTCAACAATTTGGTAATGAAATCCATGGAAACCTCATCTCACCTCTAGCTAGGGATGGATAATGGCTGTAAAAGACCTGGTGTATTAATTATTTCTCCTTTGTTCTATTAACAAACCATGCATTTTAACACAAAGTTTTGTATATCCTCCATGATTCCTTCCCAAAATAATTCTTTCTTGATTTGATGATATGCATTAAAAAATCTTGAGTGCTCCTTAATAAATATGCATGAAGCTCATGAATGATCTTGTGTTTGAAGACATAATTCTTACATAGCTATAATATATCTTTATAACATAATTCATTCCCTTTCCACTCAATTTTTTTGAAAACACCTAAACCATGTTAAATATTTTGAATTATGGCCTTTGTATCTTATCATTCTCCCATTTTGATCTTGCTTCTTATAACTAATATGTTTTCCAAATGGTCATTATGCATAACAATGTCTCAACTAATTCATCCCTCCTAGAAGGTGCATCTACTACCACATTCTCTTTTAATTTCTTATAGATTATTTCAAATTCATATCCCAACATTAGTCACCCATTTTTTATATTCTTATAATGGTAATCATTATTCTAAAAATTATTTTATACTAGCATGATTGGTCTTTACCTAAAAGTGTCTACCCATTAGATAAGGTCTCCATTTCTTGACTACATGAAAAATAGCTATCATCTCTTTCTCATATATTATATTGAGCTTATTTTTCCCCTGAGTTGATGATACTTGAATGATATTATTCTTAATTCTTACATGATTACTTCCCCCATGCCATATCTTGATGCATCACATTTAACAATAAACATTTTGGATAAAATAGGGGTCATTAGAACTAGAGTGGTGCACATAACCTATTTTATCTTCTCAATTACCTTAGTATATTATTCAATCCAATGGAAGGAATTTTTATTCAACATGGATATGAATATATTTTCCATTTTTCCATAATCTTTTATAAATCTATGATAGTAACCTGTCAGCCCTAAAAATCCACAAAGGTTCTTGAGGGTCTTTGGCACTTACCACTCCATCATAGTTTTAGTATTATTAGGGTAGAATTTGAATTATTCATATGAAAAAATATGACCCAAGTAATCCACCTCATGGAATCCAAAATCACATTTGGAAGGTTTCACATAAAACTAATGTTGTTCTATAACTAACAACACCTATTTCACATGCTTCAAATGTTCTTCCCAAGATTTTTTATAGATTAGGATATCATTAAAAACAACTAACACAAACTTCTTTAAAAAAGGCCTAAAAATAGTATTCATCAAACTTTGAAATGTATATGGTGCATTTGTGAGACTAAAATGCATGACCATAAACTCATAGTGTCCTTCATGAGTTCCAAAATCTATTTTAGGGATATCGTCCTCTCTGATCCAAATTTGATGATACCCATAATGAAAATCTAGTTTGGTAAAATAAAAACACCATGCAATTAATATAAAAAATTACCAATTATTGGAATAGGGAACTTATATTTGATGGTGCACTTATTGAGCCATATGTAGTTGGGGCACATCCTCCAAGTTTCATCCTTATTCCACACCATAACCACTAGAGACAAATATTCACTTTGGTTATGTTAGATAATAACTGCGTCCAAAATTTATTGTACCATATTTTTAATTTAATTTTTCATAGGCATATGGATACTTACATGGTCTGATGTTCGGTGGTGTACTACATGGAATCAATCTTATGGCAAGATCATGTTCTCTTCTTTGTGGTAGGCCTTTTGGAATTGTGCCAAAAATTGTTGGGTGGTCATTAAGAGTCATTTGTAAATTAGGATGTGTAAACATATTTTTTGGTTGAAATTATATGAAAAAAATCATGTTACAAATCCTTCAACCCCTTGTTAATAATATTCATCATCTAATGTGAATTAACTAATTGGGAATACTTTACCCCTAATCCCCATAGTTAAAATGTCCTATCTTTAGAATTAAAGTGCATGAACAATTCTTAGAAATTGATTTCTATCATGCCCAAATTAGTGAGCAATTTTTAGTCCCAAAACAATGTCATCCCCACCCATGATAACAATAAACATATGAGAATTAAGGAGGTAGTCCACCATGGAAATCTTAATACCATGGAATTTTTTCTAATAGTTGATTATGCTATCATCTATAATCATGACTTGAAATTTTGGAGTTAGATAAATAAAATAGTTCAAAAAAGTATCCAACTTACTATTGATGAAATTTTATGTACTTATTGAGTCAATAAACACCATCACTTTTTATTTCTTGGAGAAGTCCACCACCTTAATATTTTGAGGGGTACTTATACTTGAAAGGTTATGACAAGAAATAGTAAGGTGAGAATATTAAAATTACTCCTCTAGATCTTCCATACCCTCACCTGAGGCCTCATCATATTCTTCATGTTCATTGGCTCATTCAATGTAGAACAACTTATTTTCAGCACATTTTTATCTTTTAATCCACTTTTTGTCACATCAAAAACATAAACCTTTGGCACACATCTCTTAAATTTGTTGAGGGGTCAATCTTTTAGGTTTAATAAATGATGGTGATGTGAAATTGTGTTCACAACCATGAGTGAAATCTCTAATTTTTACCAAATATGTTTCCTCTTCTTAGCACACAAATAGTATGGCCTCAAATATGGACACCATATTAAACATTTAAACCTCAAGTTGGATGTTATCCTTGATCCCCCACAATAATTATTTAGTCATGTTATTTTCATTGATTTCATCCATGCATAAGGATAGATTCTAGAATTTTTAAATATAATACTTAATAGTACATGTTTGTCACAACTTTGATAACTGACTAAAGTAGTTTTTTGATACCTTGTTATGATAGTGCATATTTAAATCCTCAATAAATTCTAACTAGGTAGCTTAAATGACCTTATTTTTATTTTGATCATACAACAACTTATACCAAATGAAGTGTTCAATTTCTAGATAGAGAGATGTTGTGATCACGTTTTCTGCACATGGGATGTGATGTATATCAAATAAATTTTCTATTTTGTTGATCCAAGTGAGTGTATCCTTACCATCAAACTTGTGTCCTTCCACTTTTGATAGCATGTGTTTCAAACTAATATTGAACTTATGATTATTCAGATTGGGATAACTTGATTAGAGTAATGGAGGATTATTTTATGTAATCTAAATTGTAATAATGCTCAAGTGAGCACTCAGAATTGATAACTGATTATTTATATAATATGTTTCCCATTTCAATATATCTATATCATCCTTCCTCACCATGCTTCGTATATCTGACAAAATTTGTTTTACCACCTCAGTAACCAATGAATCTAAAGTTCCAGATTCCATGTCATCCTTGTGAGGAGGTTTTAAAGTGTCTTGACCTTTCCCATGTCTGTAATTATTAGGACTTCTATACATAAACACTAGGATGGAGGGTTTTAGTTTTGAAAAAGTGTACCATAATATTATACTACTATGATTGTCTCATCAAGACAAATCCAATAACTACTATTTTTCACAAAGGTGCAAATAAATTTCTATATTTGTTTAAAAAAGACTTTGAAAAATATTGTAGTGGTGAACAAATAAATTTTTCCTAGATTTCAAGTTATGTTTTTTCAATCCTTCAACTTTTCTGATTAGAACAACATTGGATTTGGAAAGTAACATCACATAAACTAGCCCAAATCAATGCTTTGAAACCACTTTTAATGAAATTACTTAGATGTTTCACAATAATGGAATAATATATCACAAAATTAAGAGTAAAATAATCAAATCCATAATAATAATTGATAAAAGAGAAGAATAATTGATAATTATGATTGAGTCGCTTTGAGGGGGCATCTTCCACTACAATGCAATAAGATTAGAATTTGAAATATGATGATCAAAGACTAACCACTACCTCCTATAGATACTCTATGTAGTAGAGGTTATTCCATAGGCCAACCATATAAAGAACATATAAAAATATTATAAAATAATATGAAATATAAATAAGCCATAATTCTGCCACACATATCCCTATGTGTACTATAAGTTAAGGGTTGTAGAAACTTGAAAACATCCCATTGACCATTTTTTGGTGTCAAAGTACATTGGGAATATTCTTGACCTTTAGTTAGCTATTCACCCAGTTAACTCACCCTTAAAACACCTCTTCTACTTTAACATTCATTAACACACCTAGGACACCTTGGCTAAACATTTTTAAACTTTAACTTATAACTTATTTTTACCCTTTTATGCTTGGGAGTACGACCATTGACTATCAGCCTAACCATCGATGGTTATCCTGACCATCGATGGTCAAGTATCCAAACTTGCCACAAGAACTTCTAGTTGTATGCAAGAATGCATTGGAAAAATTGGAAACTTTCCCATACAAACCTTACAGCTTACCATCTCTTCAAATTGGCATATTTATCCCAGACCAACTTAACAAATTCATTCCTCCTCACTTAGAAACTTTGTGCTATAAATTGAGGGCTCTTAGAAGAGAAAAAGATCCAAAAATTACATCTAAGCTCTCTTGTTTTCTTTGTGTAGGTAGTCAAGATCTTGAAACTCTATCTACATGAATTTTGGAAGGATGGATTACTATTATGCTATCCAATTTCATTCAGCTTGTCATTGGCTTTCAATTTACATCAGACATGTATCTTTCTCTTGTTTTTAGCATTTCCTTTCTCCACTAAATCTTTTTGTCTTGATTATATCACCTACACATTATCCCTTACCTATATAATCCATATTTAACCTTTTTCCCACTTTCCACTCCACCCCCAACTCTATTTAAATTCCCTACAACTTTCCATAGTCAATCATCACTGGTTGTTGCAATTGTCACTGATTACATCAACCTTCATCAATTACCTTCATCACCATTCAGGACAACCATTGCTAGTCAACTTGACCATCGAGGGTCATTATCAAGTAAAATAATAGATTTTTATTTCCTCTTATTTCACACCCAATCAAACCCTATCTCTATTTCTATCATGTCTATAGACCCTACTCACATCCTCTAGACATGACCTCGATCCACTTGTGCATGGTATTGACTTGCCATGCTATACTTTTTTTTAATATATACTCTATTTAGTTCTTGCATAAGCATTTATGTTCTTATCAATTTATCATATTTAATTTCTATTTTTAGAACATTTTTATCATTAGGGGAGTGGATTGATAGCCATTCAAGGGATATTTTACTTCTTAGATCTAGCATGTTTCTAGGTAGTCCAACCTTCATACTCATCTAATAAATAAGTTGATTTAGTATGATCTTATTTCAGGTAGTCCTTCCTCACCAAAAAGGAGCTCCCACTTTGTCTGGTCATCAATGAACATAATGTTTAACCAAGTACACACCACTCATCTATTGTTTCTCTCCTTTTTTTGAAAGTTAGAAATAGAGTAAGAAATAGTAGAAAACATTATGGCATGCCTAGTGGGACCCCTTCTGGGTTCATAGTTATTTTTAGGCATATAGTTGCATTAGTGAAAATTCATGTTCTTACATTTATATTATTTATAAATTAAAAAAGATAGAAATTTCTTTTCTTTTCTAAGAATAAAAAAGAAACAAAAATAGTTTTCATCTTAGGGATAGGTTGCATTTTCATCCTACATTAAGTGCATTGTAGATGTTCCTTGTTTGCATGTAAAGACATCAAAAATTTATTTTGGTTAAAATTGAGTGCATTCATTGTCTTGCATACTTAATGATTATCTCACCTAGATTAACTAAAATCATTATGAATTAAGTGTAACACACTTATGTTACACTACCAAACCACTTTTACAAAATAAAAATAAAAACTTACTTAAGACAAGGCCCATTGGGATTTCATCACCCTTTGGATCACCTGACCCTTCCCACTTGGATTTCATCACCAAGGGGAGGACCCACTCCATTCTCTAGTGGAGTATAAACTCTAGACAAATGGTATTTATTAGCTAAATTGCTTGGCTCAACTTTGAGTTTGTGAAGTGTGTGGAGTAAGCCCCCAATACTAGGCTATGTACTTGGTCTAGTGTAGATTCTTTGAGCACCAAAATTTAACCTAAAACCATCCTTAGATGGGTCTTCTAGTACCTGAATTTCAAGCTAATTTCCCCTTTCACACTCTTTAAGGCATAAGCCAAAAGCGATTTAAAATGAATCCTAGGATTAATTATGCTTTTAGTGTGTGCTTTGATTGCTTTGGGATTTTATTTGTTTGTTCATTATTTAAGGTGAGAGGTTCATTATCCATTTCTAATTTATCATATGGTCTTAACTAGACAACAAGTGAGAAATCAAAATAACAAACCACCATCTTCCTCTTCATCTTCATCCATGGAGTACACCTTAGATGTTGATAAAACACCCCATACTTTACGACACCATTCTCCCCCACCCACCTTGACTTAAATGGTTCCTTAGGGAAATCCAGATTTTGTCACCTTTTTGGAGAACAATCTAGTGGCTTTGAAACACTATCTTAATACCTTAGCCTACCATACTTTGATGGCTTCATATTTTCCCATGGATCCACCCTATGGTATGACACACCACCTCATTGTTAGTGTTACATCAACCCAACCTTCTATTAGCCAAGTTTCTTCTTCTATCATTGGTTCATCTACCACCACCAAGCATACACCTATTACCCTAACAAATAATTCTAACATTGGATCAACTTTAGCCCTTGTCACTTATACCCCTTCAACTAGTGCAGTAACTTCCACACCCATTTATACCATTCCATCCAGCTTAACCAATTTACTAGCCTCAACCCCCTTTCTAATCTTGGTGTTACCCATATCAAAAACACTCCCCCCCCATTATCACTAGGGTAACTACCCATCAACAACCCACAAGAACTTTAACATTACCAACCTAAACCATACCCCCATCAACCAACCCAAATGTACCCCTAAACCAACCATTATCAGTTTCTTTACAAGCCCTCACAACATCCTATCAATATATTCCCAGCCCACAGGGATATATTGCACCTTCCACTCAACCCTTAATGCTTATTAGTCTTGTTGGGGCACTATCCCAACCTCAAGTTACCACATACCAATATGTGCTCACTTTTGTGCCTCTTATTGCATAACAATTCATAGCTGCAACCCAACCTCAATAGAACTTACCACTGAATTATGCAATTGCCCAACCCCAACCCAAATTGATAAGGATTCTCATGGATAAGATGACCCATCTTAATTCATCTATCTCTGGGTCCCATAACCTTTTATCCTATGACCAAATTTGTAATGAACCTATCAACCCATCTATCACAATTCATGCTTATCCTCCTCAATAGGAGCTCCCTAGATTCTATAAGTTTTAGGGTAAGGAAGATCATCAACAACATTTGAGGACATTCTACCATTCTTGTTACTTGATCACATATGATGATGCCCTCCTCATCTAAACTTTCCTTATGTCTTTATCAGGACCCACCTTGGATTGGTACAGTGCCCTTCCTAATCACTCTATCTTTTCATTCTCCCAACTCACCCAAATATTCTTAGAAAATTTTTTAGTGAATATATCCAAGAAGGTCTCCATAGCTGACATATATTCTGTCAGGCAGTTTGATGATGAATCAATTGCTAACTTCATTACATGATGGCAAGGTCTCATTAATCAACTATCCTTTTCACTACCCCAAACAGAACTCATTGAACTTTTTCTAGGGGTTGCACAAAACACATTGCTCCCACCCTTCAGGTGAAAACATTTAGAACCTTTGATGAAGCATTCACAATGGCACATAAACTTGAAAACTGAGCCATAAATGAGGGTAAACTAAAATTGTGAAATAATAATTCTAATTTTAAACCCAATGACCACTCTTCCACCAAAACATCAAACCCAACTAATGCCAAAGCCAAAACATCTACAAATATAGTTATCTTAAAAATTGTGCCACCTCTAATCGTTAACCAATCACATCAAACCGCTTCTTCCAACCCTTCTTACCTACCAAACTAAAGTCAAAATTGGGTTCCCCTTAAATAATTCACACTTATAGTAGAATCCTATTCCTTTATACTATATAAAATACTCAAAACTAACCTTATTCAACTTATACCAAACAAATCACCTCAAAAATTTGATCCCTCTCACCCTGTGCCTAGGTGGTATAATGAAAATGACCATTGTGCTTTTCATCAAGTTATTAGATATGACATAAATTGGTGTAACACTTTTAAAATCCTTGTCTAAAACTTGATTTATAATGGTGAATTATTGTTTTACAACCCAACACTCCTCCTAATCATTCCCTTGATATTTTCCATAAACCTTTTCCTAACCATGCTCCACCTACCCAACCCCATAACAACCAATTTAAACCATCATAATCCCATAAGACACACATAATCAATGTCATCATAAATGATCCCATGGTGGATGAGCCCCACATTTCTATTTCTCCTTCACCAACCTCACCTATGGAAGAAGCAAGTCCACCTCTTATCCCTTTAGAGACCCAAATAGAAAAATCTATAACCCCATGTCTTCACTTGATCAAACCATACCCATGCCCACTTCTCCTTTCATGGAAGCAACCATTGATTTAACCACCTCTTCTTCTACCCCACCAAATGGAATGGTATAACCCTCCTCTTTTCTTTTGGATACCCTATGAAAGGAAGAAATTAGGAACATACTTACACCCCTAACCAAAGAACCATATATTCCCCTAATTACCCCACAAGTAACCATTACCTCATCTACCCAACTAGGGATTTCAGAACCTTCTAGCTCAAGTAAAGATGAAAGAACCCTGCCTTCTTCTATGCCTAAGGGATTAACATTTTAAATTACTAATCAAGGAACCAAACCCATTTACAAGCCCTTTTCTCAGTTAGTACAAAGTCTAGAATTTACCTCACAACCTAACCTAGATAGAACCACCTTTTAGCACTATTTGGGGATCCCATACCAAAATAGATCTAAACCCTCAACCTCATTAGAATCCACCCTCAAACATATTATCACCCCATCATCAAACATTCCTTAATCTCAAGACATGAGAGAATCGTATCACCCAACTCAACCCAGATCATCTCATAATTTTCTTGCTAGACCAGCCAAGACTCTAGGCATCCTTCCCACACCTAGAATCTCCCATCCACCCATAAAATTAGACCTAACCCACTCTATTCCTCCTAAAAAACCACCAAAAAATATGTACCAAAGGGTGTAGTTTCCTAAACCTCATCCTCGAGCTCAACCTACACCACCTCCTTCTCATTTACCATTTATTTTGGGACCCCACCCTTCTACCATCCTAGTCACCTATTCTACTTCAATTAAACCAATGCCCTTTTCTATGCCTACCATTCCATCACCCAATCCATTGAATTCTTAATCATTCTTAGCTATTTTATCCCCTTCCACTTTCCCAACTATTATCAACCCCTCATCCTCTACTTTAAAACCATCTACTGATAACCCAATCACAGCTAAGCTGACCCAACCCAAACCATCTACCAAAGTTACTCAACCACCTACCCTTTCTAAGGTCAAGACCATTCCTAAGAAGGTTCTTATTTTCTCAATGAGCATTTGAACACCCCAAACACCTCTGAATGAATCCTACTCAGTTATTTTATAAAGGTTGTGTCAAACATCCTCCATTAAACTTCCACCTATTAAGCTGTTCACCCCCTCTAATACCAAACCCTCTTGGTTTGATGATACTTAGATCTATGCATACCATAAGATGCTAGGACATGACATAGAGAACTACAAAAATCTCCAACCTCTTGTTCACCACTTATATGATGATGATGATGATCTATCATTAGATGAACCACTTTCACCTCCCTTACCAACCTAACTAATTCAACCATTATCCCAACCTACACCTACTTCCCCACTTTCACCTAAAAGTATGGGGATTAATTGAAGCAATCACTAGTCCAACTGAGCCCATTGTCCATACCATCCACATGATTGCTCAATCTCAAGATCAACAAAGAGGTAAAGTAAGAGCTAATGTGTCTATCCCATGGACATATCCTTCAGGATCCTAACCTTCCAACCAATCCCCAACACTAATGCCTTCACCTATACCATCACCAAGGCCTAAGGTGTCCATCCTCAGTGCCCCACCATCTAACCCTTTTGAATCCATTTAATGAACTATGTTGAAACAACTCCACTAGATGCCAATCAAGATGAGTCTTTATGAGTTAATCAATATGTCACCTCATCACCATCAAGCGATGATAGAGGATCTAAAATCCATATAGGTTCAACCAAATAACCCTCAACCTCTTACATCCCTTGTTGGATCCCTTTAACATTCCATCATTGTCACCTTCCAATATTTTGAGATACCTCCTTCCCATTTTAAAGAATCTAACCCCCCTCTCTTTGTCATCGCATACATTAATCACACCCATATCAAAAGGGTAATGAGTGATGGTGGCACTAGCATCAACATAATTTCCTCACGTGATTTAAATCAGTTATGTTTACCAAATAACATCATGGTTGAAAGCATAGTGGTTCTTCACTCCTTTAATGACAAAATGGTTATTCCCTTGGGGACCACTGTCCTTCAAATACACTTGGGGCCTCACACTATTCTTGAGATATTTTATGTTTTAGAGGGTGATTTATAATATAACATTCTACTTGGATGCCCTTATATCTGAGCTATGAGTTGTATCCCCTCTAATTTATACCATTATGTCAAATTTGAACATGAAGGATAGGTTATAACCATCAAGGTTGATCTCAATCCATTTACATCTTGTAATATGAACTATTGGCCTAATAATGTCCTTTTTCCACATTCATATTCCACACAATCAACCAACCCCATTAACATAATTGCACCACCAACTATGACCCACAGTGCTTCTATTGTTAACAATGATGAAGCCTTAACCAGTAGATCTATCTCCTCTTACCAGATTCTCATTAAGGATTCCTTGGCACATACTTTCCAACATCTCTCCCTTGGGAAATATTGAATTTTAGCTTTAGATGCTTTTCCCACCATAGGAACCATCATCCACTTTGGACATCCCAAAAATCAAACAAATTTTATCTATGGGGGACTTGATCAACCACTCTTCACTCCTATCACCACTCCATATATTCAAATTTTTGCTTTCAATTTATCCTATCTAAGACATCTAACCTTTATCAAAGCCTATCTTCATCATTATGCTTAGAAAGGATTTGGTATGGGCCTTTATTAATAAGGACCTCATGAATTTCCTATTATCAAAACTCAAAAACTTCATGAGTTCTTTGGGCTCAAGTTCAAACCACCAGAAGATCCCACCTCACTAAAACCTATTGATAACCCTACAGAAGATATTCCATCCTCACCTAGTTGATCTTCCCAATCCAAAGACTTTGACATCATCCCATCCAATTTTTTTTATCAATACCATTACTTTAGGCCGACTAACCTATCAACAAAGTGGCCAAATTGAAACCTTCCCTCTCATCCATCCCAAGATGATCAACTGTGATTCACCCACCATTTATGTCATTCAGTGTCAAGACAATGATTCCATCCTCACCTATCTTGGTGTAGGATATTCTTCTATCCATAAATATCTCCCTCCTAAAAACCAAACCTTTCTTAATGAATCAACTATCAACATTAATTTGGGGACCCAAGAGGATCCTTATAGCATTAAACTTGGTCAATCCTTAGATTCAGATGAGCAACTATATTATCCTACCTTCCTTCAAGACCATAGCATTGCATTTGCATGGTCTTATCGGGATATACCTAGGATTAACCCCTCCATCACTCTCTATAACATTATTACCCATCTTAAGTCTAAGCTAGTATGGCAAAAACTTTTCAAAATGCACCCTCACATAGTTCTTCTCATCAAAGAACTTCAACATATTTTATCTATCAACTTCATTCAACCCATTAACTATCCACAATGGGTCTTTAATATTGTTCCCATTACCAAACCCACTGGGGGACTCCACCTTTGTGTAAATTTTCATGACTTTAACCTTACATGCCCCAAAGACAACTTTCCTTTACCCAACATCGACCAATTAGTTAATCTTACCATGGGCTATGAGATGTTATCTCTCATAAATAGCTTTTTAAGATGTAATCAAATCCTAATCACCCCCTTAGATCAACATAAAACTACCTTCATTAATTTTTAGGGAACCTTCTACTATTGGGTCATTCCTTTTAGTTTAAAAATGTAGGAGAAACTTATTAATGAGCCATGACCTATATCTTCCATGATCTTATCCATAAGATTGTAGAAGATTGTGTGGATCATCTCCTCAGGAAATCCAAACACCGCAAGGATCATCTAGTTTTTCTTGATATCATCTTCAATCGACTAATCCAATTCCATGTCTAGCTAAATCTCAAGAAATGCATTTTTAGGGTTCTCTCTAGGAAGATCCTTGGATTTATCATTTCCCTTCATGGATTTAAAATTGATCTTGTTAATTTCAAGGCCATCCTAGAAATGCCTCCTCTAATAAACCTTAAACAACTTCACAGTCTGTAGGGAAAACTCCAATCTATCTATCACTTCATCTCCTAACTATCAGATAGATGCCAACCTTTTTACCATCTCTTGAAGAAAGACACCTCCTTGAGAAGGACCAAATATTATCAAAAATCCTTTGATTCACTCAAGGAGTACCTACTTTCTCTACCAGTTCTTATCCCACCTAGGGATGACCAACCTTTCTACCTTTACATATCAGCCACTGATCACTCTTTAGGTGCAATTCTAGCTCATTAAGATGAAAAAACAAAGAGAAATCCATCTATTATATTATCCACACACTTCTAGAGTATGAGTCATGATATACCCATCCTAAAAAACTTTGTCTCACTCTCATTTTTTTCACCTCTAAATTTTTTCATTACTTTCTTAATCACAAAACATACGTTATTACCAACACCAACCCACTTAAGCATATACACTCCAAGCCATACCAAAATCAATGTATGGCTAAGTGGCTCATGCTTCTATCTGAATTTGATCTTGATTTTCTTCAAAATAAATCCATTAAAGGGCAGGTCATCATTGACCAATTGTCTGAAGCTTCCCTCTTAGATAACCAACCCATTCCATTGACCTTTCCAGATGAGTCTATTGTGACTCTTTCTTAGAAAAAACCCCCTTACCAAATGATCATGTTTTTCAATGGCTCTAAATGCCAACATAGTGGGGGTGTGATCATAATTCTCATTCCCCTTCATGGAAAACATCTTCCACTTTCATTTTAAATCAACTTTAAATGTACTAACAACATGGTAAAGTACAAAGCTTTGGTAATTGGTTTCCAAACTACTCTCACCTTGGGAATCAAAACCATTTCTATCTTTGGTGATTCCCAACTCATGATCAACCAATTCAATGGGTCTTATCAATGTAAAAATGATATTTTTCAAAATTATAAGCTTCTCGTAGACAAAATCTTAACATATTTTTAACATTACAAGATCTAGTTAGTACCCCGATCTACTAACAATTTCATAGATATGATGGCCTCCCTTGCATCTCAAATTCCTTATCAACTTGTTGAATCTAAACTATTTATCACCATCCATCACTTCATCAAGCCTTCATATATCAATTCAGATCTTCCTACCATTTGTAGTATGGAGGCATCTCCTTTATATATTTGGTATGACCAAACTTTTAACTACCTTAACCTTGGCATCATTCCATCACACCTCTCAAAGAATTCCTAGAAGGCCTTCATTCAAGGTACCTCTCATTATATTATACTAGGAGGAATCCTTTATAAATGTGGCTTTGATGGCCTTTTTCTTCATTATCTATAGAGTAATGAGATTTCCTACACTATCAAGGAAACTAATGATGGAGTCTATGGGGGAAACTTTAGTGGCCTCGCTATTACTAAAATAATCTTACACCTTAGCTACTATAGGCCTACCCTCAATCAGGATTATTGTGACTATGTAAAGAAGTGTGTCAAATGCCAACAACACACTAACTTACATGAGGCACCTGTCCATAGACTTTAGGTATCCAAATATTATTGGCCCTTTTCATAATGGGGGCTTGATCTCATTGGAGAAATTAGTCCTCACTCATCTCAATGACACCAATTTATCATCATTACTACCAAATATTTCACTAAATGGGTATAAGCCATTCCCATTATCTCGATCAAATCCAAAAAAAATATCAATTTCATCAATCACCACATCATCTATCATTTTGGTGTCCCTCACAAAATCATAACTGATAATGACAAATCCTTCAAAAATAAGAAATTTCAAGCACTCTATGATGATTTTGCCATCAATCTCAGCCATTCCTCACCTTATCATCCATAGGCAAATGAACAAGCATAAGCCTCTAACAAAACCCTCATCAAGATGCTAACCAAAGTTGTAAGTGTTTCAGGTTAGGATTAACACTTGCACATCCCATTCACTTTGTGGGCATATTGCACTATTATTTGAACCTCCATGAGTGATACACCTTTTTCCCTAGTCTTTAGAATAGAGGCTATCTTACCTCATGAAGTCTAGATTTACTCTCTTTTCATATCCTTTCAAGACATCATTTTTGATGATGATTATCATCAAGAACACCTCACATGCCTTGAGTTACTTGATGAGAATCACCTTGCTACCCTTAACCATCTTTAGGTCTACCAAGAGCATATCACCAATGCTTATAACAAACATCTAAAAGAATGGGAGATCAATATTGGAGACCTCATCCTTTAAAAAAACCAACATGTAACAAATATGGAGAAAAGTAAAAAAGGTAAATTTGATTTCAATTGGCTTAGACCCTATATCATCACCCATACATATGGATCAAGAGCTTATCATTTGTCCTCTCTTGAAGGCAAACCAGAACCTAAGCCTCTCAATGTTTTGCATTTGTGTCCTTTATAATTTTAAGGAAGATCTAATAAACCTTATTATCTAACTTAAGCTCATCCCTTGGTTTATGATATTCTCACCTCCCTTACTCTATTACCCTATTCCTCTTAGGGACATTTTCTTACAATAGACCCATGTGATTATTTGTCTTAAATTTTAGCCCAATCTTAAACATGGGTACCATGGCTCTACCCATGGCATGGTTCTCATGGATACTTTTCATCTCTAACTATATGGAATCCCATGGTCACTTATTTCTCAAAACCACTTTCCATTACCTCACAACCACCTTTTATGGTAAAAATCTTACCCCTATAAAAGTTAACCTCTAAGCTTGGATAGATGGGTCCATGTCTAAAACAAAATTCAAATATTCTACATGGGATATAAAATAGTATTTGGGTCCATTTTCTTAAGTACAGACCAATCCCATGAAGGATGGATACCAAATAAAGTCAAAAATAGATAGACTGATCCCTTTAAGGATAACTATCAAACACTTCTTCATATTTAGACTTAGACCACTCCCTTGAAGGATGGCTAAGCCAAAATGTCAAAAATAGTTTGTTCATACATGCCACAATTAGCTCAATCAAAGCATTCAAAGCTTCCTACATTGATCATCTTCACGCTTTTCATAAAATCAAGCAATAAATGACCCCCATTGAAATAGATTTATCCCATAAACGGGTCGTAATTGGCTCTCTCATAAAAAAATATATTTGTAGAATTTTTGTATCGATCAGTCTACACCTTGTAAAGACATGGACTTATTTGTTCTAGTTTTCAGGTCACCTATCAAAAGGGTAAGTAAATCCACATTAGGTTCCTACATCATCCCTTTTCCCTTTGTTTACCTATCATCCCCTTTTCCTGTATACCTTCTATAAATCAAAAGACTATGAGCTCACTTGGCACCCTATGTTTATGATGACACCTTTTCACTAAAAGTGTGCTAATGTGAAGCATATGAAAGGTTTATTTTCATTAAGATCAATCCACCTTGGGTTTAACAGGGTCTAAGCCAATGAACCTAACATGCTTTTTTCTTACTCTCTCTTATATTGGTTCACGAGGATGTTGTCTCTCATCATTTTTTTTCTCACATTTAGTTTGTTACCTACACTTACTTTATGTGTTTTCATTAAAATGTTAAATATTATATATACTCACCACAACATTTTTAAATCAGAACATAATCCATAATGCACAATATCTCATGAACCATGGAATTAAAATAAACACATTATATCAACCATTTTCTTTCACAAGTTACATCACATTCACACATTATTTAAATATAAAGCATGTACATCATAAGCATTAACCACACATTAGAATCTATCCATATAATCCAAATTGCATTATCATCAAACCATATATCATCACATGCCTATACTAAGAAAAAAAGTCTAAATAATTATCATAATCATGATCTCATAAATAATCGTCATCTATAAAATCTAAAAAAAATCTAAGTCACTCACCAGCATCAGTCCTAATCATCACATCATAAACATATATGCATTTATCTCATAAAACATGAAAACATAATCAATATAAACATCTGACTAATGTCATACATCATATACATATCTCTCACTCATATACATGTCACATCTTCAGCATGTAAGTTGATATCAAAATACACATATACACCTATCAAAAATATATAATCTCATCATGTGCCTACACCTGGAGTACCACTACCATTGGCCCCATCTATACCTATACCTGATAGTGGCCCCCTTGAAACCCCTATCTAACCCACTATCATAGCCCACCGACCTAGGGTACCAAGCACGGCCCCACCACCCATGCTAGCTCTGTACTCAGTAAATCTCATGACTTGAGACAACTAATCAAATACCATTACCTCATAATAATAAAGCTCATATATAGTGGATAAATAACATGCCCATGACACTGAATTTGTGAGCCCTTAAACTCTACTGCCACCACACCCACACTAATCTACCCCTTTAATGTGCCTATATGGCCCTATAGACTAGCTACCTATCCCTGTAAAGTAATGACATGGGACTATGCCTAGTCCCTCTCTACCATCACAGCCCCCACCTATCCCTATAGTGTCATAATATCCTACAATATGGCCACCTGCCTTTATAATACTATAATTTAGGCTTGGGTAGCAGTCAATGCCATCACTGACCGAGGATCACCCTATGTTGGTCCCTATGTTGGATCAATGTCCATGGGTCTCTGACCCTCATCAACCTAACCAAAATTAATTACCACATATCTACCCTAAAACCATGTGGGATAATGAGTTGTGATGTCTGCATCATCTCTCACTCTATCGAGTAGCTCCTCATGATCCAACTCCTCCTGTTGTGGCTGTGGATCTAATAATAAAAACTTTACATCCTCCCTCATATACTATGTAAAATTAAGTGGAATACCTTACATGAGTCCAAACTGGCTTTGCACCTTCTCAAATGGGATGCGCTATGTCTCACCATCCCATCTGCCATATACCCATCTCTAGTTCTATAGTGAATATGTATGATACCTATACCCAACCCACATAGGCCAAGTCATGTATGACCTCCAAACTATATCTCTAGGTGTTAAGCCCTCTAAGGCATCTCAAATCCAATCAATATCCCTTGCACCACCACCAACCCCTATCATCACCCCATCCCTCCTCCACTGATAAAATCTAACCCTATAGTCTATCAAAAATTAACCCTCTATACATAGGCCTAATGGTCTCAACACCTATATGTGTTTGAATGCCCAATAATGGAGTACAAGCCCCACACTAAGGCCATCATGCCTATGTGCTCTGAATCCCCATAACTCTCTATAGATCTAAACTAACAAATCCTAGGCCCATCCAAAAATAGTCCTCCCAAGTACCAACTCCATAAGTACCTATAATAGAATGTAAAGAAACCTCCCTCCAATGGAATATGGTAAATCATAACACATCACTACTAGCTAAATCATCATCAATAAGCATTTATCTCCCTGGGCCCTCTCATAAAGAGGCCTAATGTTGAAACCACCAAAGTGAAACTATGCATGCACTCTATCTACCCCATATAACATATCCATACACTCATCAATATCCTTCTCTCTATGTGATAAATCAGGTCTTATTAAATAGGTAACCATGTGATCTTATGTACATCCTCTAATAGGATGCTCATCTCTCCCATTAATAACTAAAATGTGTTAGTTTCTAAGTCCCATCTCTTGATGAGGGCAACTATCATCACAAGATCTCTAGGAAGGTGATGGTAGTGGCACATCAATCCAAACCCAATAGCCTCCATATATCACCAATCTTCTATAGACATAACATCTTACACCTTCATAAAGATCTTAGGTACTTGATCCTATAAATGGATATAATCTCGAGCCTACCAAACAATCATATCGCACATGAGGTACTCAACCTATTCCTATCTAAAAGATATGATGAATATCAATCACTAGTACACACCCTACCAATATTTCATCTATCCCTTTCTTAATCCTATCTCTCACTAATACAAACAAAAATTTTAACCCTTCACACATCTCACACACCTATCACCTACTTGGTAATAATTACTCTTTTCCTCTCAATCCTACCTTTCATCTCTTTCTAAATGGTTATTTAAACACCTACCTAACTCTCATCTCTAGCCAAGTGCTGACTATTTATACAAAACTTCACAATACCCTTCAAACATTTCTATACCAATATACACAATGACAACATTATATCCCATAATCAAGTGTTTACCTCTATAATCATCCTATCCTACCCTACATGTTTTCTCAAATATCTACTATATCAATGAATAAATTACCTGCATCTCACCTCTAAACAAATACCTATTCTCTACATCTTTCATAAAATGAACTATCTTCCATGAAAAATATTTTTAACAATCTAACATTTCTTGAATTTACAACACACCCAGCCATTATTTTAAGACATTAACATAAGAACAAAATCAACATTTAAAAAAAAACATTCAATTCGTCAAACCCAAACCAACACTTCCCCCTTTTCATTCCCTTTCCCCACTAAAATAACCTACTTTTAATAAAATGCTATAACAATTAAATACACTCCACCTCTCTCTTTTTCCCACCTAAAAGCCCCCTTCATTTACCATTGACAGATCCCTCAATCATCCACGCTCCCCTTGAGTAATTTTTTCCCCTCAGGTTGACCATTATCAATCAGGTCAACCACTAATCATCATTGTTTGTGACCATTGATGGCAAACTTTAAACCCTCAACCTCCTCTACCACACCTTCCTCTACACTAATTCTCACTACCTCTTCTTCTCCCTCTCCTACAACAACACTAGCTTGGAATTTCCTACCCTTCTCCCTATTTTCCTTATTTTTCTCACACATTTTCATCAAACTTTAAAAAAAAAAACCACAACCCTAGGGCATCTCTCTACCCATACTATTTTATAACCATAAATTATCTAGTTTAATAAACAAAATTCCTAAAAAAGACTTTGATTTTAAAACACAAGGACCCTGCCTCATTTCATGACTGATGATGATGTCTTAGTCCATGTCTATCCACTTGGACACATGCATCTCTAATGTCCATTTCAGCTCCACTAGATCACTCTTTCAATCATAGTCCCTTATACCCTTTCGATACCTAAGCATACTTATAACACTCACAAGGAAGTCTCATACAAAATACTCAGTTACCACAAAATGCCAGATGTTATTTTATAAATAAGGATAAAACTTTCACCATTTACCTTTTGACCATGGTTTTAGGTTTTTTTCCCAACTATCGATAGTTGCCTAACCATCTATGGTTGCCCCTAACCATCAATGGTTGCATAACCCTCAATGGTTAACCTTAATCAATGATGGTTATTTAACAATTACTAATTAACCCTAACCATCGATGGTTAGGGTTATGCTTCATATTCCCCACCTTCTTTACCCTTTTCTACTTAAATAAAACCTTGTAGTACACCAAAATAGGGCAACTCTATTCTTTCCACACCTTGACCTATTCGGGATTAACCTTCTCCCCCCAACCAATCAAGAACTATATTAGGCCTAAAGTACATGTTGGATCCACTCTCTATGGGATTATGTTGGTAACATCATCTTTCCTAGTGCATCAAGAGCTAACTCAAACACTCCCTACCCAACCAACCATCCAACGCATTTACTCACATCCACCTCAACCTTGGTACCTTTTTGAAACTAACCTATTCGCATGTTTTGTAATGACCTTATTTTGGTTATGATGATAGCCTTGACTGATTTTTTCATGTTGAAATTTTATGTTATGTACCACCTTGTGCATGACAAAACCATTTGTGTTTTTATTGAGATTAATTCCTACCCTAGACACCTGAGAAAACACCAACCTTATCTAGGAGACTTGATATGTGTGACCCGATCAGATATGATTAACGTTGGAGACCGGTTACCTTATCACTTATCCTCAAACTTGAACTTATTATTATCAACATTACAAACTTTAGTCTTTATATGATTTTAACTATTTCACCTAGTCAAATTTTGTGTATATTTAAATTTAAAATACCCACACCTTTTCATGACCACCCTTGTGACCTCCATTTTACCTTCTATCAAACCATGACCTAATTTCAATTTCATCTCATCACCTCCTAGTTTGAGGGGGACTACCCTCCTCCCATACTCAAGGCAATCAGACCTTAACCAATTAATAGTTCATTTTTATTTTATGGCTTATTGACCTAAATCTACACAACAAAAAGGGGCAAAATGTAGACACTCAAAAACATCCCCTTGACTAGTTTTTGATGTTGAACTACCCTTGACCTATTCTTGACCTTTAGTTAGTTATTTACCTAGTTAACTCACCCTTAAAACACCTCTTATACATTAACATTCATTAACACACCTAAGACACCTTGGCTAAACATTTTTAAACCTTAACTTAGAACTTAGTTTTACCCTTTTATGCTTGGGAGTACAACCATTGATGGTTAGCCTGACTGTCAATGGTCAAGTATCTAAAATTGCCACAAGAACTTATAGCTATAGCTAAGAAATGCATAGAAAAAAATGGAAACTTTCCCATGTAAACCTTATAGCTTGCCATCTCTTTGAGGCATATTTATCCTAGACCAACTTAACTACTTCCTTCCTCCTTAGTAACTTTGTGCTATAAATTGAGGGCTCTTGGAAGAGAAAAGGTTCTAAAAATTACATCTAAGCTCTCTTGTTTTCTTTATGCAAGCAACCAAGATCTTGAAACTCTATCCACATGACTTTTAAAGGTTGGAGTACTATCATGTTGTCTAATTTCATTTAGCTTGTCATTGGCTTCCACTTTGCATTATATAGGTATTTTTCTCTTATTTTTAGCATTTCCTTTCTCCACTAAATCTTTCTATCTTGATCAAATCACCTACACATTATCCCTTACCTAAAAAACCCATATTTAACCTTTTTCTGACTTACCACTCCACCCCCAACTCTATTTCAATTCCCTATAACTTTTCATAGTCAACCATCATCGATTATTACAAATGTCACTAGTTACATCAACCATCACTAGTCAGGACAACCATCATCGATCACCCTAACCACTAACGGTCACTGTCAAAGAAAATAATAGATTATTATTTCCTCCCCTTTCACACCCAATCCGACCCTATCTTTATTTTTGGCCTATCTACAAACCCTGCTCACATCCTCTAGACCTAACCTTGATCCACTTGTGCATGGTATTGACCTGTCATGCTATACTTTTTCTAAATAGGTACGCTATTTATTTCTTACATAATCATTTATGTTCTTATCAATTTATCATATTTCATTTCTATTGTCAAAACATTTTTATCATTAGGGGAGTGGATTGATAGCCATCCAAAGGAGCTTTTGCTTATTGGATCTAGCATGTTGTTAGGTAGTCCACCCTTCATACTCATCTAACAAATAAGTTGGTTTAGTGTGGTCTTATTGTAGGTAGTCTTTCCTCACCAAAAAAGGATCTCCCACTTTGTTTGGTCATCAACGAGCATAATGTTTAACTAGGTACATACCCCTCATCTATTGTTTCTCTCTTTTTTCTAGAAGTTATAAATAGAGTAACAAATAGTAGGAAATAAGGGCATATCATTAGATAAGGAGGATAAAATTTGGCTACATTGCAATAAGCTTTTCCTTTCTTTTTCCCCTTCTTTTGTACTTTTTATGAATTTATTAACTAGATTTTCATCTAAATGTGAATATAATTTGCTTTTGTATGTTTATCTTGATATTCAAAATCTATTTCAGTGATATTTCACTTATACATTGTTGAACAAATATAAATGAAATGTACTGAATATAAAATCAAACATATTCTCATTATTAAAACTCAAAATACTGATTGTAATCTAGGTAAATATGAAAATAGATGTTTGTGTTATTATTTATGAAATGCCTTTAAAACTTACATGAAAAAAACAAACAAATTAGAATTTCCCTCTAATCCATTAAAGACTAAAAATATTGGTTAAATCTAAATTTATATTCCACACCAACCAATGAGTCCTTGTATTGCAATAGTTGTGCATAGACTAACTAGGTCACCCAATACTTAGTGACCTAACATATATAGACCTTGGGTACATTTATGGAACTCCTTTCAATATAGGTTAGATGGGTGATCATTCCACCTAATTTGGTGTGCCAAATGACCCATCAATAATATTTAGTTGGTTTAACACAAATTAAGAGTTTCTTATAGGTGACTAACAATAAAACATGACGTTCAAACTCATAGCAAGCATATAGATGTGAGAAAATGGATAATAAGAGGCATATATGTGTGTACAAGTCATGTATGGTGAAATTAAGTCAAAAGTAACATTTTCAAGTGTCTAATACTAGATTTTAGTATTTAAAAATCTCTCTATTTTATTATAGTATTTAAATGCAATATAAATAATAGATTAAAATGATAAAGATATAATTGAGAGTGTACAACACACTTATGTTTGGGGGATGGATCTAAATGTACAACTTTCCCTAAGCAAACTTGAAATGAACATGTAGCAATCAATGACCATATGTGAAATTTTAAAGCTAAAGTATGATTGAAATTTTAAACTTGAGAGAAAGGAAGGAACAAACCTATATTTATTTAAAATTATGTTGTCATGTAGCTTGTTGGAGATGATGCTTCCTTGTTGAAGTATTGGATAAAATTTCCTCATGTTGAACCATTAGAGAATTGAGAGTGATCAAAACCCAATTTTGTGTCACTATGCAATCCCTTGGGTTGGGAATAAAAATTCCATGACCCTCATGAATGTATGGAGTAGCATTGTTGAGTGTCGTTGAACCTCAAACACAATAACTCAAGTAAATAATTCAAATCTGACCTTATACCAAAGATGGTAAAGTGGGAACCACATAACAAGTTCATTATGATTAATTATATGGCCATTAATCATTGTATAAATTTGGCATGTATTACCTCAAAAACATGAATTAACTATTGTATACAAACTTATAGATTCAAGGTTGCTTACTTCCCAATGCCATTGAATTATGTTTGTAAATAAACAACTAAATTGTGATCACTTCAAAAGATGTTAATGTACATGAGAAATCATCATGCCTCACTGAATTAGTGTTAATTTATATAGAGTTTTATGCATATATATGCAAAATTTAATATCACGTACCTTAAATGTATTTGTATGTGAAAACCTACCATTTTTATTTGTATAAAACCTTGTGCACTTGCATGGCATATGCACTCAAGTATATATGAATATGTATTATGTAACTCATGTCTCTATAAATTAAGTGAATATTCATGAAACATGCCCAAGAAATATGTACCAATGTGTAAAATATTTGTATCATATCTAAACTAATATGATATATAAACCACTCTAAATTTATGAAACTTGTATTCTTATCCCAAAATCTAAATTTCATGTTCATGGAGGCTTGTGTCTCTATAAAAATCCTAATAATATTTCCCACTTTTGAGGTGAGGGATGTCATCTAAAACTCACTTATCTTAAAATAAGATTTAATTGCCTCATATCATTTATAAATTTGTAATCATGTCAACATGTGGAGAGTATGTCATCATATTAATGTATTTGTCAACAAGTCATGTGGCTAACATATGTAATTCATGGCATAGAAGTGTCATGTCAAGATATATGTATCAATTAGGCATGTAATAGTAACCATCACTAAAATAATATCTAAATAAGCCTACATAGAAAGGAAGTGCATAATATATATCATGGCCCCACATGCAAAGAGGGCATTGCATGATATGGATCACAACACCCGTAAACTTATAAACTTTAACAAGCTTAGTAGACAATCCTAGACTAATCCACTCATAATCATACAATGTCATATATAAGACAAAGGGACATAAATATGTCACAATAAACAAGGGCAATGGCCACAGACAAGGGACATAAATATATCAAAAATAAGGGACAATTGAATGTCACACACATAAGGCCAAGGGATGTACACAATAGACAAACAATGAATAATCTATCATGCAATAATAATAGTATCAATGAAGCATAGTACAAATTAAAACTAATCTCCAGTATCCATTTATATCAATGTCACATCATATTAAAGTAGCATATCCGTGTCTCACTATGTAACATATAAGTAACTAGTAAGTCATGTATAAGAAATATAGATAATTCAAAATGGTAAGAGTTAATATAAAGATATAACTTATGATGTTGTCACATGTTGAATAAGATTTCCAAAACATTGGCATGACCACTGGGTATAGGAGAGTCAAAAATCTATGTGTCCATGTATGATTTATATATGCATCACATTCATATACTATGAAATGTATTTGTGTATGAAAAATAATATGTCATTTACCAAACACGTGATAAATAACATAAGTAAATAGTGTAATTTAGAAATCACGTCATAGTTAAGTCATAACTTTTTATTTTTTGAATTTTTTGGATGCTTTTAAAATTTTAAATTATTTAATTATTTTTATTTAGTTTGAAATTTTAAAAGGTTCTAACCAATTATCCCATCAATGGGATAGTCATGGGGAATGCCTGTATATATGGTGCAAGGGTCACCTTCTGTGAGTGATAAGTAACATATGTGGGCTATCAGACTCTAAGAAGGTATCATGAAATATATTATTATTATCATTATAACTCATAATATCCCATGTATGATGATTAATTTTGTAAGGTTTAGTACTCTGTGAGGGTTATTGTATAATAGGATAACTTCTTACTTCTTGTGTTCAGTATGGAACATGTTGAACTTTTTTTTTCTATATTAGTGTGTGGTATAGTAGATAATAATCTCTATGTATTGAATGACTGTCTCATGTGATAATTATTTTGAAACTATCATCCTAAGAGAGTCAATTACTTTCATCTGAACTAGATGTATAAGAGATGTTGTATAGGTGCAATAACTGGCTTTTTTTAATGTTCTTAAATAGGTGTAACAACCAACTATGATGGTGGGTGGGTGGAAGAGGAGATACCTCTACATGTTTTTGTATTTAAATGTGTATAATGGTATGGAATTGAAAAAACACACATTTATGTGTGAAGCTAACCCATGAAACCATCATAATCAATCATTCATGGTGAACGAAAGTTATTTGACCAACCACTTAGAAATAGGAATGCATAGTAATAATTTTGAATTGGTTGAAAAACCATTTTCTCAATAAATTTTAATGGTTCGTGTTCTTTATTTTGTTGTTTAATTTTTTTTACTTGTTCTACTTCTTGATCTTTAACTGTTGGTGATGCTTTTGGTACCCACATTAGTGTTGGAGATGATGTAATGGTATATTTCTTTGTGTTTTATTTATAAATATAATATGTAAGTAAACCCTTTTTGAAAGTAAAGAATATATTCATATTAATCCTATCAAAATATGTTACAATTTATTATAACCATGATTATCCTAATATAACATTTCCTTATGAAATAATATTATGTATATATAATAATGTGTCAATTGTCTACAGCCCCAGATAAATCATAATGGTTACATGCTCCCTATAATTCTCATGTATATATTGTAAATATTGTTCACTATATCTAAAATAATTGAGAAATCTAATTATGTATGTATTGTGTTGTTGTTTATCATCTGCAATAATGCATCATTTATGTGTGCCTTTAATAAGGGATCAAATCACCATTTGTTCCTTGAAAAGAACATCCTTAGAAACATCAATCCTTTTATAATTTTCACTATAATAAGATATTATCCTAGAAACATCATATTTATAAGTTTTATAGACCATTGGATCTTTTGCAGGAATGTCCTAGGATGTCTCTCTCTTCGTCGAAGTAATAGAAGATGGAGAAAGGGATGTTATTGGCCTAGTGTCAAATTTTCCAAATGTGATAGTATCCCTATCTATAAGTTGTGTAATCTTTTATTAGAAAGCATAATAATGGTTATCACAATGTCCATTAATATGATGATAGTTGTAAAATTGTCTTATATTTAATTGTTCAAGTTGATGAGGAGGGTGATAATAATGAAGAGGTAATTTGATTTTTTTTTATCAAGTAATCTCTCCAAAATAGTATGTGGTCAATATCTAAAATTATCAAACTGGAGTGATTAACTATTAGTTATAGTATGTGCCTTATGGTAACATTAGCATTATTATAATATTATAGTATAATATTAGTTATTAATCTTAGGTGTTAGAATATATTTTGTTTTATTATCAGAGCTGAAGAGTCATTCCCATAGGAATAGGAAGAGTCACCTTATAAATTGAAATAAAAATCCAAATATTAGATTTATATATTGTAATATTCTTCTTTTCAAACTTGAATCATGAATACAATTTTAGCTTGAATCAAGTATTGTTAACGTCATTCTATTTATCAACTGGAATGACATTTATATCAGAGCCTAGGAGTTTTTATATTGGTCATTTCATTCATTCTCCATTATTTTATTGCATTCTTTCTCCTATTCTTTAGTCGTACAACATGTACAAATTGAGTTCAAATTATTTATTATTATTGGTTGTTTGAAGGAGCATATATAAGTTGAATAAGGGTGTATTAAACTCTAATGAGACATTTATATCAAATCTGATTTTGGCAAATTATTACCTAAGTTTTATCTTCATTCAGGCATGTTGATAATTTTATATCTACTACGTGGTGTTTCTGACAAACTATAATCCTTTATTGGTCATGTACCAATTATTTATTACTGTGTTAGTTGTTGGAAAACTCCTTTTATGCCATTTTTTGACATGTGTGAGAGTACATTTTATTATTTTGAGGATTATTTGATAGTTTACAGACCTGTTATAAGGCATCATGATGAGAATTTCAATTAGTTTAAGGACTGCATGGATATTTAATACTTGTCATGAATTTGATTGCATGGAGGCATAATGCAAGTGTATGATGCATGGAAAAATTGAAAATATTATCTGTTGTTTGAGTTTTTGTTTACTCATATGATTATTTGAACTATGTGATAGCTACCTAAATATATACATGATTATGTTATCACTATGTGGTGCATTTCAGAGTGCATTCTGATTATCTAAAGGCATAAGAGCTTGAAAACAACACATCCCAAGATCTTCTTTGGTGTTTTTTATTATTTTTGGCCTTACATAAATGTAAAAAATAAAATAATGGGTTCCCAGGCAATATATATCATATTATGATTTCAATTCATTCTTGAATTATCAAAGCAAATTAAGTCAAATTGTAAAACAAATTAAATTTTCATTTTACGATTTCAAGAAAAGTTTGAAAATAAATAAAATTGTACAAAAAATAAATTAATAAAGTTTTTGCTATCAACAATGCCTCTAGTTCACATTTACATTTTAAGATGTTAATATTGAACTATTATACTTATAGCCTAACATAGCTATAACAACGATGTATGTGGAATCATCCCTTTAAATTGCTTGGGAGAAATAAGTAAAAATATATTCATTTTATCATCCTTACATTACCCATTTATGACTATCATTAGATGTAAATCTTGACAAGAATTAATAAAAATATGAGTATATAGGGTTTTCACTCCCACATATAAGGACTTTTCCTTAAGTGGGTGTCCTAAATAACAAAAATCCTTTTCACATATTTCCTAGGTACCATGTACCATTTTTAATCTCATGTCCTTTAATGCCTCTGGTGCATACCATTATGTATATAGAAAGGACGAGCTTCTTCCACGCACTGGTGGGTATATAGGAATGGTGAGTATATAGAGAGGTTTGTGTTTAAACCTAATTTAGATAAAGATCCTATTTTGTGGTTAAGGTTAATGATAGGGAAAAAAGGTGAATATCATATCTATATTAGGTCAATTAATGTGATAAATTCACATGCATTATATGTTAAATTTATAAAACTAAAATAAGTTGTTAATGGAAAGTACAACTATCCTAGACATACAAATTACATAAGAAAGTACTTAGTTATTTATGATGCCAATATAGTGATGGATGTGGTACAAATAAAAAGTAGGTAGGAAGATAGTTATAGAATAGTTATCAAATTATATATCTAGTGCCTATGGTTCTTTGGACAGTTGTGTCAGCTTCAGATAGTTGTGTTGAATATAGTGTCTAAGCTTAATGCTAGTATTTTATACAAAATATGTGATTAAATAATATGTAACCACCTAAATGCTTATGGGTTTTACTTTACTTTTTCTCTAGTGCATTCAGATCTGGGTCATGGATTATCATTCCTAGTAAAATGGAAAAAGTCTAGCTTTACATCTTCAATGTGACCCTAGGAAAAAATGGGTTTATGGGCACACAATGTCAAGCTGACCCATAATGATGCCACTATAAAATGGTGATACTTACATACCCAAAAATATATAAGAGGGCCTCAGATTCATGTAGTTATCCCCTACATATTGGATTGTGTGTGAATCATGCAATGTGTAAAGCAAACACAATAGTGACCTAACTTATAACTTGGAAAATACGACCTTATCACTACTCCTTTTGTAATTCAAACTTGTAGTTGGGTTATTCCTTTGACTAATATCATAATAGGGTAAAATAATAAAGCTTTTGGTAACTTGAGTGCTTCTTGAGTGTTCTTTTGGTCCAATTGTTAGTTTTCATAAGTGGTTAATGAATGAAGCAATATTGATATTATATTTATACCAATCCTATCAGGAGTTAAATCACTTAGGCAAACCATTATGATACATTTCATTTATAAATTGGATGACTTGAGGGCATTAGACACTTGTGTCAGGTTAGGACAGTAATGCCGATGTTACTATCTGACTTGGATGTTAGTGTTTGGGAAGAAAGAGAGCATAAACAGGCTTAGAACTTGTAGAAGTGTACGATAATTAAATTTTTAACATTTTGGGAAAGATGTGATGTTTGTGTCATCAATACAAGGCTAGTTAGACTAAGAGATAGGCTAATGGGCACAACATAGATCATATATGAGGCTTGCAGAAGCAAGACATGTGTATAACAAAGAGGAACAACCAGGGTTATGGTTTTGCCAAGTGTATAAGGTTGAGGTGCTAAATAATCAAAAAATATCATCTAAATTCCCCCCCCCCCCACCTTAATCTAGTAATGAAATTACTAGTTTAAAAGAAAGGAATAAGTACCTAGGTGTGTATACACACCTTATCTTTACTTGACTTGGATTTGAGTGTCTTGCTAGAGTTGGGTTTGAATGCTTTGCTAGTGACTGACCTACAACCAATAACATATTATAGTTTAGAATAAGTGTATATAATCTGGGTTAAAATTACTTGAAATAGATTTAAATTAAAAGAGAAAGGTTTAGGATTACACATGTATGTCAATGTAATCACCTTGCCTATTAACAAGTTATTTTTCCAAACTATATATCATTGTAAGGATATAAAACTAAGATTATAATAAATATAGATAATTATTTAAAGTGCATATATCCAATGAGATAGAGAAAGAGAGAGACTAGAAGGCACATGCCCCTGCTTTAGAAAAAAATTGAGTTGCCACTTGGTAGTTGAGATTAACTCAAGAATGAAACCCAATGATACTCATAACCTAGTGAGTTTAGATGATCAAGTCCAAACTAAAAACTTAATAAGATTGAGTGATTTAATCAACCTAACCATACCAAAAGGTGAACTAACTACTTCAATAGATTGGCTCGCTAAAGTCTGTTAAAATCTGTTGAGTATCAATATGTGCAATATTTTTGGAATATTAATTTGATTTATATTTTATAATATTATTCACATGTTGCATAGCATATGCACCCTAGATTTGCCTCATTCTATTCTATGCATAAAAATGGTACCATGATAGAATTTTTCCACAAATGTGCATCAGAATCATAAAACTATGTGATTTGTTTAATTTAGAAAACTATGTAAGAGTGGAAAACATGCTTCCAAATCATGTTCCCACTATATATAGAGAAATCTAAAATTGATATAAGTACCAATGTGGAGGACATGTTTCCAAAACATGCCCTCACTATAAATTGGAGATGCTAAAAACTGAGTAGGTGTGGAAAAAATGCTTTCAAAACATGACCCCATTAAATCTATGAATTATAAGTACCATATTAAATGAATGTGGAGAACATGCTTCCCAAGCATGCCCCCATTGAATTTAAAACTATGAAAGTGTGGAAGCCATGTCATGACATTCCCCCAATGAATCTTCAAATTGGTGTAAGTACCATATACTATGTGAGTTTAGAGAACATGTTTCTAAAGCATGACCCTACTATAATATAGAGACTAAATCCATGTCACCATGACATGCCCCCACAGAATCTATAAACTGGTGTAAGTACCATATACTATGTGAATATGGATAACATGCTTCCAAAGCGTGCCCCATTGTAATCTAGAAACTATGAGAATGTAGAAGCCATGTCACCATGGCATGCCCTGAATAATAAAACCCCCCTTTGAGGTGAGGGAAAATATTACCTGATAGTTATCTCAACTCAAAAGAGCAAGACAACTCTAAATCTATGAATGTAACCATGTATCATATAGAAGGAAATATGTCTAGGTAGATGTAAAACTGAAGCACACAGATCTAATGTGATCACATGTAGGCCTAAAATGCATGATAAAGATCATGGCAACATATAGATAATAATAGTGTAAGCTCAACAAGTAAACAATCACAGACACAGGATCACTTTAAATCAAGTCAAAAGGCAATGGTCCAAGGAGACCACAAATAATGGACATATTCAAATGCCATAAAATTGAATGGACATGACTTATTCAAATGTCCATAAAATCAAGGGATGACATATTCAAATTTCCATAAAACAAGAAATGACATATTTAAATATCCAATAAGGAAAACATAGGTATAGGGGTTGCATACAATGGAGCATATTCAAATTCTCAAAAAATAAGGCAATATAAAGTCAAAACACTCAAGGAAGTGTGTGAAGGAAAAGCATAATCAACCAATATAAACATGTCATAGTCACCCATGGATCGAATGTGTTATAAAAATATCAAGTACATAACATATCAAGTTTCATAGGTAATGTATAATCATGGATAATAGGCATATGTAAGTACATATGTAAGCTCAAACATGATAGTGTAGAGTGATCAAAAAATCATATAACCTATGTGTATCAAGATCATACAAGATGGATGCCCCCAATGTCATGATGATGTGAGTAGAGGGAAGGCCCAACATCCATAAGTTTATCATGTATTTGTGTATGCCTGTGTATGTGTATGTAGGAGTAAATGATATGCTAGTATTCAACATGGAAATAACACATAAATGCCAAGGATCCAATAGAACATGTAGGTGCCGAAAATGTTTTTAGATTTTTGAATGTTTTTTTATTTTTTTGGTATTTTTGATGATGAGGAAAGATCATCCTATGATTCCATCCAAAGGATGGTCATAGATGTCTCCCCCCATTGTGAACCTTATAACCTAAAGGTGTATCTTTTACATTGCTTGGATCATGATTGGATAGATTGTAAAGGGACATAGCATGTTCCTCCTCATGTTTTTCATGTGTAGTATAATATGTTATGCTATCATTTGAAATATGTACTAATGTACCTTCATGAGGAAAATAAATGTCTTGTTAATTTTGGTCAAGTGTTGCTTCAATTTGGTATAGACAAAGACTTCTAAGTGTAAATACATATGTAGATGTGATAGGCACAACCCAAACCCATGTTTTAATTACTTTAGGACCATGATAAATTGGTATTATTATTTTTCCCAAGGAGTCTTTCTAACCTCCTTTATTTTTTAAGTTTTTTTTAAATTCAAGCCCATTTGTTCTCAATGTCTTACATTACAAGTAGTTTTTTCTTGTGTAGGATTAACTTGGTTATGCCAAAAATAAGTGACACCCATGTATAATTTAATTTTTAAATCTTGTTGGTATCGATGCTTATTGTTTTGTTCATTTTGAGTTTCTTATATGGGACTTGGATATTGGATCGGCCCCATGTTAAGTAACATTTGTAAACTAGTCATGTAGATATTAGGAACACCAAAATTTTGTTGATAATGTTATTTAGGCAAATGGTCTCCTTCCTTTGTTTTTGGGATAAAAATTTGGTACTTGGAAGGAGAAATGTTAAGCTTCATAGGATGAGTGAGAATGAATGCAACATATCTATGTATATACACATGTAAATAAGTAAATGAATCATATTGTTTGTGCAATGATTTTTCCTTTAAAGGGTAAAATAAGTCCTCTAATAGATATAAATTATAGTTCCAAATCTGTGTGTCTAAATGCTAGCTCATATGATGTACTTTTGAATATAATAGTATAATCTTGAAGGGACTCATCATTACATTGTTTGAAATTGTGTAAATTTTCTAGTGTAATTTTTGGAACCTTGTAGATATTAAAAACCATAAATAATGCATCTTCCAATTGTAAGAGAGTTCTTAAGGAACCCTTTGGTAGGTTATATAACCAATTTTCAGCCTCATTTGTAATTCTCATATGGAAGAGTTTTAAAAATAAGTTGTCATCTTGTGCCCATGGATAAAAAGAATGTACATGAATAATCATGTGTTTGAATGGGTATTTACGTGTTGCAAAGAGATAGAAATACAGTAGCTCAAAACCTAGTGGATAAGGATATTTAAGTATACATTGTACAAGAGGTTGATTATTGAATGGGGTAATATTTGCTTTAGCATTATGTTAATCCACTTGCATTTTCAATATAGAAACCTATTTTTGAATATCCCTAATAGTGCTCATCATATAAATAATATGATCCATGAAAATTTTGGTGATTAGCATGGGTGTTGCATACACATACTATTTTCAAAATTTATCAATTAATGATGCTTTCTATCTTGCAAGAACCCATCAAGTCTCAATCTCTCTAAGTGCATACCTTAAGGGTTGTATTGGGAAAGGGGTGGATAGACCATTGGTGTTTCAAAAGATTTTTGTCCCTTAATGCCACTTATTATCAATCCAACCATCTCCTAAAAACATTCTCCTAAGCTTGGCCTCCTATTTTTCACCCTCCTCTAGTCATTTACCACCTTCACTAGCCTTTCCCTAACCTAAAACCCTTTTTGATGGTTTACATTACACAGTTGGCCCCATCGACCTTGAACTCTAATTGATAAAAAATATTAGTATTTAGGTCAGCCCCTGGTTGACCTAGTCCATGACCTATTTTTTTTTGGTCAATAATGATACTAGGTTGATTGGGTTGACCTTGTCAGGTTAAATTTTTGGAAAAGATTAGGGTTAAATATACCTATATAAACACATACATTTTTCCATTCTTAAAGAGAAAACAAGAGTTTATTCATTTAAACTTATTTACAATCTGCTCTTCTACCATTCTACTTGAGGATTCTTAGCTTAAGGTTTCTATTTAGAGAAAAATCTTGTCTTGTGAATAAGTTTTGTATGCTTTGGAATTTCTTAATGATCCTTAAAAAACACAACCTCTTGCAAAGTACCTTTGGCCAAGGGAGAGATTGAGTCTCGATGGGTTCATATTCAAGGTGAGTATCCCTAACTTTACTCCTCTCTTTAGTAGATATAAGTATCATAAGTAATGGCCTTTAAATACATTGTTCTCTCCATGCATTAGGGTTTTACCTATACATAGCTTAATTAAGATTATATTATGCATGTTTATTTTTATGTTTACTATCCCCACTTTATGCCACAAGCTTAGTGAGTAGTAAATTAGACTTTTGATTTACTTGTTATTAGTTTAGTGAATATGAAAACATAGGACCTAGTTAGGGTTATTATGTAGTTTTGTTTGACTAGAGGCTTTAGAACCCTCACTAGTGATATTATTGTGGTAAGAGGTCCCTTGGCTAGGTATAGCAAATCCATCTTGGTCATGACCCTGAATATCTAATGTATCCATAATCAAAAGTGTAATTAGGATTTATCTTCTCTAAACTATGATTGATTTATATATTTGTTGCATTTCTCATTATATACATTCTGGTGAATCCAACTTGAATTTAACCCTTGTGGGTTTTCTTTCACACTATCATTTTTATCATCTTATTAGATTTTTCTATATTTATAGTATTGTATCGAACCAGTCAATATAGCTATAACTTTATATGCATAGGTTTAACACATATTCACATTAAAGTGACTCTATTCTACCTGTGTAGGTTTTCATCATATATAGGTTATTGGATTGAATAGGTTGACTTAGTACTCCTTTTTAGTTTTAGATAAGCATAAAAGGTTGAACAAGTTGAATTTGTTATCTTATTCTCTCTTCTAGCATACATGTCAAAAAACTAGGTTGGATAGGTCAACTTTGTCATCTTATTCTTCTTCAACACAGAGGGTTTTATAGAACTAGGTTGAACCAGTCGACTTGGTTTGCAAAATTTGAAAGCAGAAATTAAGGCACTTTAGCATAAAAAATTTCAATCTAAACCATCTTCAAACCCACCAAGATTCCTCGCTTTCCTTTATCTATCATTTTAGTACTTTCTTCATTTTTATTTTACACAAGTTAGTAGCCTTTAAAACTTCAACCTTATAGCCAACTAAGTCTACTTGGTCAACTTAGTTATGTAGTCTATCTTCTACCTGAGAGACATAGTCGACCTATTTGACTTTGTTCTTAATACTTTGATTCTATAGAATAGTAGCAATCTAGTTAACTCTATTATGTACTATTTATTCACCTGAATTGACTATGTATTATTCTTCATCAAGTAATTAAAAACTTTTTGTTTGTGATTAATTCACACTTCCTTTTCAATTGTTTGCATGCTTAGAGCAACTCACAGAGTCTAATTAGGTGGTTTTTCAAATTACTATTTTATTTACACTATTTTACTCTTTTCACACACTACCAAATCAAAATAACATTCAAAACACATTTAAACACTTATCTTCCCAAGGCCTACCTAATTAGATTTCATCACAAGGGGGAAGAGACTTGGTTTTCTATCCAAGTATAAATACGTCGTTAATGGTATATATTTGAAAAGCACTCCACACCCTTATCATGAAGTATTATGAAGTGAGGGGGTAAGCCCCAATACTAAGCTAGTACCATTGCCAACATAGATCCCTTTCAGCCCAAACATCTTAAAACCATCCATTGATTGCTTTCTAGTTCTCTATTTTCAGCTAACTCTCTTTATCACACTTAAAAAATACTTTATAATAACCTAATAAAACTTAGGATGACCACTTAGTTAGCATTTCCTTTTTAGATGATTGTTTACTCTCTGATCATTGCATGTTGTATTGAAAAAACATACATTAGCTAACATTGGTGCAAGGTTTTGTAATGTGTGCCCCAATTGGATCACTCGTATTGATCCAATTATTTGTGTGTTTTCTTTCATTCTTGATACACTTATATTACAAAACTTTTCTCCCTATTTCATAACATTGTCATTCTGGTTGATACAATCTCTTACAGACTATATCTTTCTTCCTACCAATAGTACATAGTCGACTAACATGATTATGTCTTTTATCTACTTATTATGCCTTCTATCTAGTAGCACATAGTTGACCCAATTGACTATGTAATCTTATTAGCCCCTGTGCAATATTACTTTGTTGACCCAATTGACCTTGTACCTAATTCTTGACATTTTTTTCTATTGTCTGGCCAACTTAGTTCTCTGTCTGGCCAACTTAGTTTTCTATCCTTGATCTCTTTTTTATTGCTTATAATCTTATTATTTTCACCAACTATCATGAAATCCCTTATCAGAATCTTCTTGGACAACTTGAATCCATTTAGACACTATATGGGGTATTTTTTTCTCCTTTTCTTTACCTCCCAAGAGAACCCTCACTCTTGGAGCACTTCTTCCCCTCCTTCATATATAGATTGTAACATGGTTCAAATTACACCTCAAGATGAAATAGGTGGATCCAATCATTTTTTGACTTATCAAGATAATTCTCATATTCACGTATCTCCACACAATGTGTGAGAAATTGACACAAATATATCCAACAATCTCACTAGTAATCCACCTCCTAATAACCCTCCCCCTAATACCAATTCAGGGAGTCCTCTTATAAACACCAACTTGCTAATTTATATGACTCAACTTCTTGCATAATTCATGCAATAAATGAACACAATAAAAACATATAACACCTCTCAAATGATATAATTACAACATCATTTGATTAATGTGGCTAATTAACCTCCAGTTATAATTCCTCAAACTAATCAAAACTTTAGTCCTCCACCTCTTAGAGATTCCTCAATAAATATTACTCCCTAACATATCAAGAATAAAAATATGCTTCAAAACATATAAAATGAGCCTTTAGATCCTTTCATCATTTTCATTGATATTGGTATCATCTCCCCAACTATCAAGTATGATGGGACTAAAGACCCTGCATCCTTTCTTAAATCATTCAACAATCTTTATAAAGAGTGGATCCAAACTAATACTTTTTCCACCACTACACTTCTAGTTAAAACCTTCATTGGTGATGTATTGGAATGGTGTAACCAACTTCCCCAACACTCCATCTATCAAATAGAGGATTTAGTCAATCCTTTAGTTAAATAATTTCAACACAATGACCTTCTTGAAAATTACCTTAGCCATTTCATCAATGCTAAGTAATCTCTCACTAAATCAGCTCATGATTTTATCAAACAATGGAAATATTTGGCCCATAAGGCCAACCATAACATGACTGATGATAATCTATTTAAACTCTTTATAAACACTTAAACTCCTCTTCAATATAAGGTTCGAACCTTTTCCCCTCAAACACTTAATGAATATCTTGACCAAGCCAAACTTCAAGACTTATTAATGAAGCAATTTGAATCTATTACCAAATTCCTTAATTGATATTTTCAAACTCCTACCAATGCCATCAATGAAATGAATCCTCAAACTAAACTAGGAGTTATCAAAGAAGACAATCCCACATCTTATCGCATATCATTAACTGTGCATCAAATGCAACTATTCTGAGCACCCTCTAAATCATTTATTTATCCCAATAATCCTCCTAAATGGTATGATCCTAATCAATTTTGTTGGTTCCACATTGACATTGGTCATTCCCATGAAACTTGCAAAGGGCTCACCAGATTTTTTGTCTCTTATATGCTTGGTAATCTTCAATCACAAATCTATGATCCAACTCTGTCGTCAAAATTATAACATAGATTCTCAAAAATGACAAGCTCCCAAAGCTTCTTCTTCTAATAACCAAAAATATTTTACCATATATACCACTCAACAAACTACCAAGGATGTTTATGCCATTGATGTTGACTATGACCAATTTTACAATAACACTAAATATGCTAATACCAATAAGGTTTACTACCATCATAAACCATCTTACAAATATCTTATCACCAAACCTAAGAAGCCCTCTTTGGAAGAGCAACTTCTCAAAGACACTATTAACCAATTTTCACACCTAGGTTTTGCATATTTCATTTTGGCTAAGTGCAGCGTTCTTAATTTTTTTTCCCCACAACAAAGTGTCAAGTGTGATTTCCTTTGGAAGCCTTTGTTTGGTATTTTTAAAAGTGTTATTTCAATCCTTTTTCAAGTGTTATTTCTTTCGTCAAGGTTTTGCTTCAAAAAATTTATTCAAGTCTCAAAGGAATTGTTTTGGACTTTTTATCTGAAACAAAAATTCTGAAGGAATTGGTCCATTTAAAGATTTCCAAAGGGACACTTTTAAATTTTTTGAAGGGTCTCTTTCTCATGGAAGTGTCCTTTGTAAAAGTCTGAAGGGTACATTTTAATTATTTTCAAAGGATTTTTTCTTGGAGATTGGCTCTTTGAAATTTTTTTGAAAGAATTGGCTCCTTCAAATTTTTTGAAGGATATTTTCTTAGAGATTGGTCCTTTGCATTTTTTCGAATGAATTATTTTAGACATTTTATCCAAAACAATCTTTTTGAAATAATTAGCTCTTAAGGGTTTTTTGAAGGAATTGTTTCTCATGTAAGTGCCCTTCAAAAAGTTTGAAAGGTCCTTTGCGAAAAGATATAAGGGACACTTTCAAAAATTTCAAAGGATCTTTTTCTCTAAATAAGCTTTCTAAAAGGTACAAATTAAATTCTTTGAAAGACACTTTCAAAAGGTCCAAAGGGACACTTCCAAAAATTCTAATGGGTCTTTATCTTTCAAAGTGTCCAGTTCAAAAATTCCAAAGGGACACTTTCAAAATTGTCAAAGGGCATGTTCAAGATTTTCGAAGGGTAAGAAGAAATGGGTTCATGGGAAAATTATTTGGGATAATGCCCCAAAGGAATGCTTCTAGTAGAATGATGGCTATATGGATGTTAACTTTAAGGTGATAAGCTAGTCATTGGAATTTAAACAATGGGTCCTAAGTAGATTAGAGGGGCACATATCACCATTGAGCAGATCATGATTTGAGTCATTTTTTATGTCCAATCAAAGGAAGAAAGGATGAGGATCTTTGCAAGGTTTGAACATTTAACATGATCAAGTTAAAATGAGTTTTTAAAGGATGTTTCCTAACACACACACATGGAGCCAGTATTCTAATAAATGCCATGAATGTATACACATAAAGTCCAACTGATGCCTCTCCAAAGCCAACAAAATGAAATCAACTCTTCCCTATATCATTGTACACCTCATCAAGCTGGTGAGAAGTTTTTAGCATCAATAAAAATTGACAAAAAGTGGAATCATTTACATAACCACATTGATGCCATTACTCAGTTTGAAAATATCTTGTTTCTACTAGTGCAACTATTGGGGAAGCATCCTTGAGAGAGCAAGCTAACTGTGTAGCCACTAGATTTGACATGAATCAATTGAATGGCCTGAATGAGCATTATTTTCAAAGATGTTTGCAGCTAAAAATGGAGACTCCTAACAAATTGACTCCTCTTTCTAGTGCTAAAGGCCTCCTCCTCTCACTTCCTTTTTACTATAAATATATCCCTTGGGTTAGTGGAAAAAAACCACACAGTGTATGGAAAAACCTTGTTGGATTGTGTTATATTCTATTTTTAAGCTTTAAGTACAAGTCTATTTCTTTCACATTTTTGAATAATTATCTAGGTGTGTAAGAGACTTATAGTGATAGTAAGTGATGATTTTCCATCCTTTTGTCCTTTATCCTTCATGCTTGAGCAAAATTTCTTAGTCTAACAGGTCATATACTATGTGTTCAAGTGTGTTAAATTTATGTAAGTGTATAATTATTTTTGAAATGTGCAAAGTTTACCTTTCAGTTCATTTGCCTTGTGTCATTTTACACATCTCACCTTTGTATTGAAATACTTGTGTTAGAACCCTTTAGATCTTGAAAAATGGTACGTACATTTTCTTCCTTGTGTATTAAAATATGATATTCACATGGAAGATAATCTTGGTACATCACCAATCCCAAAGTAGGTTTCCTTTTGAGCAATTTCTAATTCTTTCCCTTTAAATCAAACTAGTTTAGATAGAGGTTGTTTTGTAGAGATACATTTAGGGAGCTATCCCTTTAAATCTAGAGTTGCATTTCCTCTATAATCATACCCACATGCTTGGAAATGTTCCAACATTAACCAAATTTGGAAGAGACATGAACACTCTCTTCTAGGGTACAATATTTGGGGATAAAAGTTATGGCATGCTCGATGGGACCAATTATTTAAATGTCAAGGTGAATGTTGGTCTTAACAAGCCTAAGGTTGTAGAAATATTCTTAATATAGCATTTGATGACTCCAAAAAGTGATAATCTCTAGTCATAGATCAAATTTCGCACATTATACTTCATGGTCCTCACTAGGTCATCTTTGATATTTGACCAAGCCCCTTTAGCTGAAGCTGAGCCATTCCTAACACTTAGAGATCCTAGACAAGGAGGTTTTGAAGAAGAATAAGTTAAAGAGATAAGAGATCAGGAGGAAAGAAGAGAAATGGACAGGTAGCAACCTTTCCTAGCCTTCAACACCTAAAATCCAATTGGCCTTCCTGCATATGACCCTATTCCTCCCAATGCTGCCAAAAATCTCCCAAATTTCAATGGAGAGGGTTCTATTACCCCATCTTAGCATATTAGGGACATTTCAAATTTTTTTAACTTCCATAATATCACCCAAGCCAACATAGCCATTAGATTGTTTTTTATGTCCCTAAAAGGTAAGGATCTTGACTAGTATAGGACCTTGGAAGGTGGTTGCATTATAAGTTGGGATGGCTTTGGGGAATTGTTGGTAATTATATTTGAGAATAAGAGTGACTATACTTTCTTAATCTACTAGTTGAATGTGATAAAGAGAGGTCCTAAAGAATCTATGGGAGATTTTAATGAACTATTTCAAAGGACATGGTATAGGTCACCACTTGTCATGAGACCTCATCCTAGCTTTTTGTTTCCCACTTATCTCAAGGCTATCAGTACTAATGTGGCAATAATGTTGCAGTCAATAGGAGGATCTACTCTACTAGATGCATATGAGATAGCTATTGTAGTTAAGAATAGCTTAATATAAGCTATAAATCTACCTCCAAGAATTTCCATGCCTTTATTGTCTCATAGTTTGATTGAAACTCCAAGCATAGCAAAAGTTTGTAATACCAATGTCAAGATGAAAAACTTTCCCAAGAAGGTGGATAATACTATGGACAAATATGAGGAAATCTGATCATTACATGCTTAGCTCAAGTAAGCTTAGTTCCAAGCAAGTGCTTCACCTAACCCTCAATATTATTCTCAATAAGGCTATAGAGCTCCACCCCAATACAACTACCAAAGAAGAGGACAAGGACAACAAGGTTTCAATAGGCAGCCCAATGCCTATGATCCTAATTCCACTCCTTCCATGAAGGCTATTGTTCTAGTGCATGCTAATATAGTCTAAGGGGAGGATCATTTGGACTAATGGGGATAACCCCAGGGTTAATTTACATATGGTGGAGAAGATAGCCAAGCTTTGGAGGCACAAGAAGAATCTACTCCTTACGTGACATCAGAAGAAGTAAACCTCACATAAAGGGATATTCATGGAGAAGGTAGCAGCCAAAGTGTAGGTATGATGAACTTTCAAGTGAAGGATGATTATGTGTTAAATCAAATAAAATCAATTACATCTAATAAAATATCCAAGAAAATATATCTAGGAGATTTTTTGGGAGTACATGTGACTCCAATTTATGCCTCTCCAAGGCCACAAAGTGAGAATCCTAGCACAATACCTACTACCAGTCATGATACTTAGTAAAGTCAAAATACGAGTAGGGTTATCAAGCCTACAATCTAGTACATTTAGACTCCCTCTCTACCTTCAATAATGAAATAAAATGTGAATAGTCCCCCTCTAAACATTATTTATTCTTTGAAGAATACCAAGATAAGCATATCTCTTTAGGAAGTCTTGCATATGTCTGGTCAAAAGGAGCTTTTACAAGAACAGCTCACAAGCATCCATATAGCCCCCCAAAATTCAAAACACAATAGCGTATCCCTTACCAATACTCCAAGTCATGTCTTAGATCCCTCCACTAAATCTGAAAGCCTCCACCCTTATACCTCACACTCATTATGGGAGACAAGTTGGTTCACAATTGTATTGTAGATAGTGGAGCTAGTACCATTGCCATGCCTAAGGTGGTGGCTGATAAGTTGGGATTAAAGTATAAACCACATATTAAATGTGTGTTATAGCTTAATGGGACTCCAACCAAGATAGTGGGATTGGTTAGAGATCTGAAAGTCTTTCTACATGATTGCTCAAGTTTCCCCATTTTATAAGACATTGTGGTGGTAGACCTTCCAACTCATTTTGCTATCTGTTTGTCAAGGGACTTCATGGCTAAGATAGGAGGGTACATTTCTATTGATTTTTATTTTATATTGTTTAAAACAAGATATGGAACCAAGGTGACTATAAGGACATAACCCTTAGTAAGGTTTCATATTGAGCCATATACAGAGACAAGTTCAAATCAAAATTATCTAATTAGTAAGGAAGAAGGTGTCATGGATGGTGAATAATCTTCCCCCCTTGAAGTTATTTTTGATTTTTTTCTTGATAATTACAGCACTAAAACACATGGACTTGATCCATATACATTCATAGAAGAGACTGATTTGGGATTTTATTATATGTGTGAAAAGGATGTTTCAATTCCTTCACTCACTAATGAAGATCATGAACTTAAAGGGATATGGGAAATGTTTTTTAATGGCTCAAGAAGCAAGGTAGGTGTAGGAGCTGGAAATATGTTAGTTTCTCCATTAATTAATTAATACTACTCCTCATATAGAATCTACTTTAGATGCATCTACAATGTGGTAGAATATGAAAGCTTAGTTCATGGCCTCCAATGGGCGAAAAAGAGAGGGATCAAGAATTTGAAGGTTTATGGGGATAGTGAGTTGGTCATCCACCAAGTGAGAAATCCATATATAGCTAAGAATCGCTTGATTAAATCCTATAATCATAGGGTATGATACCTACTTGAAGACTTTTATGCCTTCAACATATAACCCATACCAAGGAATTCAAATAAACACGCTCATAGATTCATTGCCATAGGAGCAGAGTTTGATGAAGTTGATGATGTAAGAAAGGAGAAAGATCAGTCTCATATCAAGGTCATTATGAGGCCTTCTATTCTAGATAATTAAGTGTCATGGTAGGTGTTTGAAAGTGATGAACACATTACACACTTCTTTAAAAATGAGGTAGGATTCTCTTTGAGGAACCAAAAGAGATTGCATGATCAATATGAAGAATAAGTTATTCAGCTGAAGACAAACAAGATTTCTAAAGGGATGATTAATTTGGAGATTATTTTCAATTAAGATGATCAAAATAAGAAATAAAAATGAGTATGTCCACAAAAGAAGAAAACTATGAGAGAGTTATGATTTAAAGGACAAGCTTCTAAAAATTGGTAAGATATGTTCTATGTGTGAGAGGCAAGCCTTTATTGAATAATTCAAAGAGTTCCATGACATATTTTCTTGGGAATATAAAGATTTGAAAGGGTTTGATCCAAGTCTATCTCATCACACCATTAAGTTAGAACATGAAGCTAAACCAGTTAGGCAAAAGTAAAGGCCTATCAATCCCTAGATAGAGGAACTCATGAAGAAAGAACTAAATAAGTTGATTGAGTCTAGGATTATCTTTCCAATCAAACACTCAACTTGGGTGGCTAATATTATACCTATCTGAAATAATAATAAAGAGATCAAAATTTGTGTGGATTTTTGAGACCTTAATAAAGTGTCTCTCAAGGATCATTATCCACTACCTTCCATGGAACAAATTCTACAAGTTGTTTTAGGTTCTCAATGTTTTTCACTTCTTGATGGTTATTAAAGTTACAATCAAATACTGGTGAATGAAGAGCATTAGTTTAAGATAGTTTTCACTATAAAATGGAGGACCTTTTCCTATATAAAGATGCCTTTTGGTTTACCCAATGCTAGAGCTACATTTCAAAGGGCAATGAACATGGCTTTTAAAGGTTTGATCAATAAGTTGTTGCTTGTATACCTTGATGATATAACTATTTTTTTTAAGGATGATACTAATCATATGGAACATCTAAGGTAGGTGTTTGAGAAATGTAGGGAGTATGGAATATCTCTTAATCCAAAAAAGTGTATCTTTACTATCTATGAAGGTAAGTTATTGGGTCATATTGTTTCAAAATAAGGCTTGTCTATTGACCCCAAGAGGATTGAGGCTATTCTAGGATTCTCTTTGCCTCAACACAAGAAATGACTTCAAACATTCTTGAGGAAAATAAACTCTATAATAAAGTTTATTCCTGGATTTGCAACTATGGTAAAGCCTATCACATCCATGCTCAAGAAGAACCAAGCTTTTGCTTAGAAAAAGGAAGGTAAGAGTAGTTTTGAGGCAATAAAAAAAGCATTCGCAAAATATCCTACTCTTCTAAACCCAAACCTTGCCAAATAATTCATACTATATACCTTTTCTAACCTTAATACAATCTCAACTATGCTTATGCAAAAGAATAATGAAGAGGTAGAGCAACCAATTGCATTCTTCAGCCAAGGATTGGAAGATTATGAGGTCAGGTATAAATCTATTGAGAAACAAGCTCTATCTATGATAAGAGTATTGAATAAGTTTAGATACATGGTTTTAAATAATAAGATACATATCATGGTTTCTCATCTTAGCACCAAGGAGTTTCTCCCAAGCAAAGACCTTAATGAAAAGAGAGTTGGGTGGATTACCAAAGTAATGGAGTATGATGTGGATATTAAGGTGACAAAATTGGTAAGAGGAAAAGGGCTATATGATCATTTAGCTTCATATTTTCAAGAGCCAAAAGAGGAAGTCTTGATCAACCAAGTTTACCCCCAACCATCTGATCATATACAAGTTCAAAGTTAGACATAAGACATCATTAGTTTTCTTCAAAATGGTGGGTATCCCAATGGCTTGAACAAGTCTCAAAGGAGATATATTAGATTGAAAGCCATTCCCTAGTATCTTGTAGATGGTGTTCTCTTTAGGAAAGATGTGAATGGTGTGTTGTTGAGTTGTGTTAATAGTGATCATTTTTATATGATGCTGGAAAAGTTTCACAATGGTGCAGATGGAGGTCATTTCTCTCCTAGGATGATAGTTGCAAAGATAATGAGGGTTGGTTACTATTGGCCTAGTCTTTTTAAGGACTATTACCATTGGGCTAAGATGTATCCTCAATGTGCCTTCTTTTTAGGCAAATAGAAACATGTAGCCCTTCCATTGAATCTTATCCAAGTAGACTAGCCTTTCATGTAATGGGGCCTTGATTTTATTGGTGTGATCAACCCTCCATCAAGTACTGGACACAAATGGATATTGACTACTATTGACTACTTCACAAGGTGCGTAGGGTTGTTGCATTGAAGGAAGAAAGTGAAAATGCTATCTTGGAGTTCTATGAGAACATTATAACAATGTTTGGAGTTCTCCATGTTATCATTTATGATAATGCACTTGCTTTCATAAGTGCTAAAACTTTTGATCGAGAAACTAGGAATGGAGTTTTCTTGAGTACCTCATCCAACTATTACCCTCAAGGTAATGGATTGGCTAAATCTGCTATCAATAATCTCATCAAGATCATTAAGAGGACATTGGAGAATAATCAAAGAGCATGGTACAATAAGTTGAAGGCAACCTTATGGGTTGACAAGATTACTCCTAAGAGATCAATTGGTAATTCTCCCTTTGTGATTATTTATGGGAGAGAGGTTAGGTTGTCCATATCTCAATAAATCCTTGTTTAATAACTTGCATAGCAGCTGAAACTACTTGGAAATACTCTAATAGAAGTCAGATTGATAGAACTAATGTAGCTGCAAGAAGCAAGAGACAATGCACACAAGGCCATGGAGCACCACCTAGTACTCATGAAGAAGTCCTTTGAAAAAATATCAAGTGAAAAAGTGTTCAAGGAAGGTGACTTGGTCCTAAAATGGGATGAGGATAGAGCAAAACTAGGTAGGCATACAAAGTTTGACACTTTGTAGAGTGGCCCTTACATCATTGTCAAGTGCAAGCAAAGTAACTCCTTTCAACTGACAAAGATGAATGGAGAATAATTTCCTATCCCTGTGAATGGGATACATCTAAAGTTCTTCTATTAATCCTTGCAGGCCATGTTTTATAAATAGTAGCTTAGGTGTGTGTGTTTAGTCTAGTTTTATTTTGGTCTGTTTTTGTGTTCCCTAAGTACCTTGTAGCATAAGTGGTTTCCTTCCTTTTATTTGGTGTGTGTCTTTACCTTTATGTGTGTGATAACTAGCTTGTGTTTTATTTGATCCAAGGGTCTATTCAAGTCATTTTTGGGTACCTATATGCATGACTCCATGCCCAATGGAAGGGTTTAGACAACTGGTCTTAGGCATAGCAGGCATGCTACCCATAGGAATCACCAAGAATGTTAGCCAATTTTCACACCTAGGTTTTACATATTTCATTTCAGCTAAGTATAGCATTCTTAATTTTTTTTTCCCCACATCAAAGTGTCAAGTGCTATTTCCTTTGGAAGCCTTTGTTCAATTTTTTTGCAAGTGTTATTTTGGTCTTTTTGCAAATATTATTTCTTTTGGCAAGGTTTTGCTTCGGGTTTTTTATTCAAGTCTCAAAGGAATTGTTTCAGACTTTTTGTTCAAAATAAAAGTCTAAAGGAATTGGTCCTTTTCAATATTTTTGAAGGGATACTTACAAAAATTCCAAAGGGTCTCTTTCTCATGGAAATGTCCTTTGTAAAAGTACAAAGGGTACATTTTCAATATTTCTGAAGGATCCTTTCTTGAAGATTGGCTCTTTGCAACTTTTTCAAAAGAATTGGCTCCTCTAAATTTTCTAAAGGATATTTTCTCGAAGATTGGCTCTTTGTAATTTTTATAAAGGAATTGGCTCTTTCAACTTTTCTGAAGGAATTTTTTTGGACATTTTGTCTGAAACAATCTTTTCGAAGGTCCTTTTTCTCTTAAAAGTGTCCTTTGCAATATTTTTGAAGGGCCATTTTCAATTTTGCTAAAGGGCCTTTTCTCATGCAAAGGGACACTTTCAACAAGTCCGAAGGAACACTTTCATTTTGTCGAAGGGTCTTTTCTTGGGAATTGGTCCTTTGCATTTTTCCAAAGGAATTGTTTCAAACATTTTATCCAAAACAATCTTTTTGAAAGTATTGGATCTTAAGGAGTTTTCAAAGGAATTGTTTCTCATGCAAGTGCCCTTCAAAAATTTTGAAAGGTCCTTTGTAAAAATCTCGAAGGGACACTTTTAAAAGGTTTGAAGGGTCTTTTTCTCTAAATAAGCTTTTTGAAAGGTACAGTTCAAATTCTCTGAAAGACACTTTTAAAAGGTCCAAAAGGACACTACCAAAAAGTTTAAAGGTTCATTCTCTTGCGAAGTGTCCAGTTCAAAAGGTCTGAAGGGACACTTTCAAAATTGTCTAAGGGCATGTTCAAGCTTTTTGAAGGGTAAGAAGAAATGGGTCCATGGGAAAATTGTCTAGGAGAATGCCCCAAAGGAATGCCCCCAATAGAATGATGGTTATATGGATGTTAACTTCAAGGTGATGAGTTAGACATTGGCATTTAAATAGTGGGTCCCAAATAGATTAGAGGGGCTCATATCACCATTGAGCAGATCATGATCTGAGTCATTTTTGATGGCCAATCAAAGGAAGAAAGGCTGAGGAGTTTTTTAGGGTTTGAACATTTAAATTGATCGAGCTAGAATTAGTTTTCAAAGGATGTTTGTGATAAAACACACATGGATCTAGAATTCTAACAAATGCCATGAAGGCATACATGTAGACTCCAAGTGATGCCTCTCTAAGGCCAACAGAATGAAATTGACTCTTCCCTATGCTGTTGCACACCTCAAAAAGCTGGTAAGAAGCTGTTAGCATCAAGACAAATCAAAAATAAGTGGACTCATTTGCATAACCAAATTTATGCCATAACTCAGCTTAAAAATATCTTGTTTATGCTAGTGCAACTATTAAGGAAGCATCTTTGAGAGAGCAAGATAATTGTGTAACTACTTGAGGTGACATGGATCAATTGAATGGCTTGAATGAGCATCATTTACAAAGATGGTTGCAGCTGAAGATGGAGAGTCCTAATAGATTGATTCTTCTTTTTGGTTCCAAATACCTCCTCCTCTCACTTCTTGTCTACTATAAATATATCCCTTGGGCTAGTGAAAAAAAAACCACATAGTGTATGGCAAAGCCCTACTATATTGATGTTATATTATGCCTTTAAGCATTAAGTACAAGTCTATTTATTTCAAGTTTCTAAAAAATTGTCTAGGTGTGTAAGAGACATATAGTGATAGTAAGTGATGATTTTCCATCCTTTCATCCTTTATCCTTCACGTCTGAGCAAAAGTTCTTAGTCTAATAGTTCATATAGAGTGTGTTCAAGTGTGTTAAATTGATGTAAGTGTATAACTCTTTTTGAAATGTGCAAATTTTGCCTTTTAGTTCATTTTCCTTGTGTCATTTTTACACATCTTGCCTCTGTACTAAAATAATTGTGTTATAACCCTTTCGATCTTGAAAAATGGTCTGTGGATTTTATTACCTTATGCATTAGAATATGATATTCACGTGGAAGATAATCTCGGTACATCACCAATCCTAGAGTCAATTTCCTTTTGATCAATTTCTAACTCTTTCCCTTTAAATCAAATTGGTTTAGATAGAGATTATTTTGTAGAGATACATTCAAGGAGCTAGCCTTTTAAATCTAGAGGTTTATTTCCTCTATAAGCATACCCACATGCTTGGAAATGTTCCAACATTGCCCAAATCTAGAAAAGACTTGAACACTATCTTCTAGGGTACAAGATTTGAGGACAATAGACACTACATCCACTCATCTAGCCATAGAAGCTAAAGAGGAACCATATCCTTCTTCCAAACCCCCAACCACTTCCATTACTCAAAATTTGACTTACCTTCTGAACCTTTCATTTTTTCTTCTTTTAAATCCCATTGGAGCTTTATAAAAGAACTCAACTATATGCCTTGAAAAAATCCCCTTATAGAGTTAGTTTGTACCTCCCCTTATTATCATAATTTCCTCATACAAAGCAAGAAATTGAAGATTCATCTTCTATAGACGAAGAACCACCCTCTCTTGAGCCTTAGCCTACCAATGTGCATACGATAGAATACATTTGTCCTTCTTCCAAACCTTCCATTGAATTTCTTAAATAATACATGATTAATGTTGAGATCCTTTTTATCAATTATGATCCACCCATATTCATTAAAATATATATTATTACTACCCTTATTTGTAAATTTCTAGTTAACAAAGGGTTAGGTGTTAATGTGACATCTTTGTGGTTCATCTAAAAAATTGGTTATAATAAGGATCATCTCAAGCAAGCCTGCTTAACCCATCATGGATTTGATAAAACTAATCAAAAGCCACTTGGTTGTATTTGGCTTCACCTTATGATCAGGCCTAAGACTGTTTGAACTAAGCTAATGGTCCTTAATTTTCCCATATCTTACAACATACTCCTGGGATGATCTTAGTCTCATAGAATGAGGGTTATCACCTCTTTCAATAACCAATTCATTAAGTTTATACATAAAAACAAAAGGTATAAACATGAGGCCTATCCCAATTCTTGGAGTATTTAATTTCCCAATCCTAAATCTCAATATCACATTCCCACCATTATAGCAATCAACAATGTTACCTTACCTGAATTCATCAACATTAATCTAGACTTACATGTCACTCTGGTTGATTCAAATGATGATGAACCTAATGATTTGCAACATGTATGCAACACTAATAATCTACCTCCTTACATATCAGATTCACTTCCTCCTTATTTATTACCTTGTGATCACACTATCCCTCTCATTGATGAGATCAATGATTTCCCCCTCTATACAATGTTCAAGACTCCTCTTACCTAGAATATTCCTTCACATGCAATTATTATGGAGTGGCCAAATTATTCCAAGATCGTTTAATCATGTCTCCACATAAATTCAATGATTTAGGTATCTCCCCTTCAAAAACTGCTCTTGAATCTCAATCATGTACCATCTCTCTAACCTATGATGATAACTACATCATGTCCCAATCTTAATCTTGAGACTTGGATGTTCAAAATTATCAAAAAACTTTAACACAAACACATGATTTCAACCATGATGTTCATACAATTTCTACTATTTTTTAATTAACTCCTGAGGTCATATACCTCTTATTAAATCTCCACTTATTGATACTCCTTGGGTGGTAGAACAAATCCTACCTTCCAAACCTCAAATAGTTCTTAAATATTCTATACCACCTATATATTCCATATTTACATCTAATTTTCCCCCATTAATGAAATTAATGACACGCCAATCACATCTGATCAACTGTCTTCCCCTACTCCGCCTACTCTTGAGATTACATTAGATTCCAAGGCCACATATATATGTTAGATACATTTTGAATATGATCACCATGGTAATCATATTATCGATCTCGAAGTAGATTTTAAGTATTATGGTCCTCTTCCCACTTTACCTAGTAATGAATCTATTCTTGAATTGTTTCATGCCTGAGAACCTCAACTCCTTCGAAACCATCACAAACTCAAGAATTTCAAAAATAAATCCCCTTATTTCAACAACTTCATTTCTAGCATCAACCCTAAATTAAATTACATTTACTCTTTATCTAATTCACTATATCATTTCCATTATGGTAATACTATGCTTATCGAAGAAACTACTCAACTTGACTATGTCACCCCATCATGCCCTTGACCAATTACAGTCTCTCATGAACTCACACCAATTGAACATGATAACTTTAACTTATTATTAAACAAATATTTTGAGATATTTGATTGGTCCTATGAGGAAATGCTTGGTATTAACCCTAGCATTGTGGTACATAATATTATCACTTATCCCATTGCTAAACCCATACAACAAAAGTAATGGAAATTTCCATCATATGTTTCCACTTTATGCCATAAAGAAATTATCAAGCTTCTTGATGTTAAGTTTATCAAACCTATGGACTATTTAGAAAGGGTCTCTAACATAGTCCCTATTCATAAGAAATTAACCATGATCATTTACATTTTCATTGATTTCTATAATCTTAATCTTGTGTATCCTAAGGATAATTTCCATCTACCCTCTATCGATGCCATCATTGATTCCACCACTAGTTATGAAATGTTTTTTCTTATGGATGGTTTCTCAGGGTATAACCAAATTCACATTTCCCCTTAATACCAACATAAGACAACTTTCACCATAGAGTGGGGTACCTATTTCTATGTTAAAATTCCCTTTGGCCTCAATAATGTTGGAGCTACCTATTAATGGGAGATGACTCACATATTTGATTATCTTATTCACAATATTGTAGAGACCCATGTGGATGACCTCATTTCCAAATCCAAAATCCACAAGAGTCATATTTCTGATCTTTCTATCATATTTGATCATCTCCTTAAATATAAAGTTAGACTAAATCCCTAAAAATGTGTTTTTGGTGTCACATTTGGAAAACTATTAGGATTATTAGTATCTCATCATGGCATTGATGTTAACCCCACCAAGATCAATGTTATCATCAACATTCCCATCCCTTGATCCATTCTAGATATTTGCACTTACCTCAGTAAACTTGGGGTAATTAGATAGTTCATCCCTGAAATAGCCTACTATATCTATTTTAGCAATTCTCTTTTTAAGAAAGGTAATGCCCTAGAATGGATGGATCCTTATCAAAAAGCATTTGATAATATGAAATAATCATTACTTCACCCACCTAATCTTCTTCCACCTTTAAATGATCGACCATTAATCTTATATACTACTTCCACACCCATATCAGTTGGCTAAATGCTTGCCCAACAAGATGATACTAAAAGGGAATTGACTATCTATTATATTAGCCGAGGCCTCATCAATTATGAGAAACATTATATAAAAGTCAAACATGATTTCCTTTCCATATATTTTATAGCTAAAAATATATGACATTGCATGCTTTATCAAATCACTTACAATATTGTTCATTCTAACCCCCTTCATCATTTATTTTTCAAAGCCTTTCTTCTTGAAGATAAAATTGGCAAGTGGTAGGTCCTTCTCATGGAATTTTATCTCTATAATATTACACAAAAAGTTTTTAAAGGACAAATCGTTGCTAATCAACTTACCACAGTTCCAATCCCAACTATTGATCACCATTAAGATAGTCTTCTTGATGATAATATTATCTATATTGAAGGTTTCAACCAAGCCATATCTCTTAAACATTAATTTCATAACTTCACTACTGACCTTATAGCAAGTAATCTAGAATAGTACTCTATCTTACTCGATACTACGAAAATAAAATTAGTTATCAAATAAATTCCTAATATCAATCTATACAAAGATACTTGGACCCTTCATTTTGATGGCACTAGTGTATTCAAGGAGTTGGGGAAGGTTATATCCTTACGAGCCCTCTTGGAAAAATTATCCCATTGGAATTTCACCTCACCTTTGATGTCACTAACAACATAGTGAAATATGAATCCTTAATTCTAGGCATGAGAGTAGCCCTTGATCTAGATATCACATATCTACATGATTTAGGTGACTCCCAACTCATTTTCTACCAATTCAATGGTGATTATTAATGCAAAATAAATAATATCATATATTATTATCAAATTAAAAATACTCTTGCAAAAACTTTTACCTCTTTTACTGTTGAATCTATCCTTTGAGATCAAAATTCTATTATTGATTCTCTTACTTCTTTAGCATCTCTTTTTCATCCTCATAAAGTTCTTACCGATCCCACTTTTCTTATCTAAATAAGAAAATCCCCATATTATCTTCAACCACATGATTCACTCATATTCACATTGAGGCCATCACCATTTGACAAAGCCTATGATATAAAGATATTATTTAATTTATTGAACATCAAACTTATACTCTGAACATTGATTCCCACAAAAAGACTCGCATTCACAAATAAGCCTTTTTAAAGTATGTCTTTAGATACAACATACTATATTATCATAATGTTGAAAGTACTTTACTCCATTGTGTTATGTAAGAAGAGGTTCCTCCTCTTCTCGAATAAGAACTTGGGGTTTTTACATTAGCCACTATAATAGGCATTCTACATCCCACAAATACTTACATATAGGATACTTTTGGCCCACTTTTGAAAAAGATGTCATCAAAATTTATAAAAAGTGTACTCCTTTCCAGCTTCATGATGATCTAATTCATGTACCTCTAGTCAAACTTAAAACCATAGAATCTCCCTATCCATTCTCCATGTGGGGATTAGATCTCATAGGCAAATTACCTCGATCTCAAGATGGGCATGTATTTATAATCATAGCCACAAAATATTTTACCAAATGGGTTGAGGTTATGATCCTCATCAATTTCATTGGTACCACCATCTCTAAATTTATCCTTAATCAAATTATTTGCTACTTTGGTGTCCCTCATACTATCAATTTAGACAATGGTGGTAACTTCAAAAATAAAGATGTCAAACAACTCTGTGATAAATTTAAAATCAATCACAAATTCTCCATGCCCTACCATTTACAATGTAATGTACAAGTTGAGGCCAAAAACATAATTTTTAATAAAATTATACAAAATACAATTCATGATACTTTCATGGATTGGCATTTTCATCTCTATCTTTTACTTAAGGCCTATTGCACTAGCATATGCACTTCCACTAGGGCAATGTCATTTTCTCTAGTCTATGGTTCTGAATCAATCCTCCCATTAGAATTTAAGGTTCCCTATATTTTTATATCTCTTTAAGGTATCATACCTAATGAATAATCATGTGAATCTTTCCTTCATGCTCTTGATCATCTCAATGAACACCATCTTTCTGCTCTACAACACAATCACCAATATAAGGCATGCATTACCAAACAACATAACAAATGAGTTAAAATTCACACATTTAATGTTGGTGACCTTATCTTGAAATTAGACTACACTCATGATAAAGAAGGTAAATATACCCAAAAATAGAGGGGTCTTTATTTAGTCAAATATATTCATGGACCGAGTACATATCGCCTTTAAACTAATAAAGGCCATATTTTCAAAGATTCCACCAATGTGCAATTCTTAAAAAAGTATTTTGCCTAAATCCTTCCCTCCTTTTCATACTTTATATATGTTATCTATTTAACAATTTTTTTAGGACACTTACACGGGTCTCACCCTCTACAATAATTCTCTCTTTTTACAAACCTTAGTCCTTCATTTTTGGTCTTTTGGTTTCCCTTTTTCTCATGAGTTGTATTGTAAAACCATGGATAGGCCATGTTATTCCTCATGACTACCTTCTCTCCTCTTTGTATTAATACTTTTTACATACTTTTTTTACACCTCATGGGTTTCTTTTTTGTGAGTTGAAATATAAGACCATGGATAGGACTTGGCCTTCCTCACAAAATACCACCTTTATTACATTTAATTTTCAAATGATTTGGCACCCATTTCTCTTTTATGAGTTTTAATGTAATAAAATGGATGGGACCTAGCCTTCCTCATGAAAATACCATCTTTTCTTTAATATTCCTTGTCTATAATGTGTTTGCAATGATCACAAGTTTTTTATTCTTTTTCTCAACTTTATCTTTTGCTTCTTTTGTAGATAAAATTTGCATAAAAAACTATGTTAGCATGTTTTCCTACACTTTCCTCATTCTTATGATAAGGAGTCACATTTTTACTATCATTTTATCTTTTTTTTCACACTTTGTCACATTTTTTATGATTTGAAGTCATTAAAATTATTTCATGTCTCATTCCTATTTATTTCCTTTCCTTTCACTCCTCTTTAGATAAAATAAGTTAAAATTCAAGATATCAATTTTATTTTACCTACCTTAATGAGACTCTTAGACACCATGCTCTTTGAGTTCTCTCTCCTAGTAACCAAATCCAAAGTATTCAAATACAAGTCATCTTTAACACCCATGTTTTGTTTTCCAAATCCATATGGAGGAGGAATATAAAAATCCATCAAGAAAGTTAAAATCTAAATCATTTGAAACAAAAGGCAATGATATAAAAAAGGTAACATATAAATTTCATAAGTCAAAATCAGACCAAAAGATGTGATTCAAATAACATCTCCTATCTCTAATGGAAGCTCAAACTCCAAATTTAGACTCATAATAGAATCAAGGTCCGTTAGCGTGCAGTAGTCCAGTAGATTATAATAGGATAATTCAACAAAATATATGCTGCTAGCTACTTTCTCACACAATTACCCAATCTTCATAGTAGACTAATGACTCTATAAGGGGTCTTGAGGAATATGGAACACATTGTGGGAGGGTACATCCATTTTAATTTTCATGCATATAACCTTCATGGGATAATCTACATACTTCATTTAATGACTTGAGACTTGTGTGGTTAGGAGAAGTTCTTCATAGTCCTTAAGGTTGAAAGTCTCTTGTTTAAACAAACTTAATTTGAGTGTCTTGATTTTGATAAAGAGTTACTCTACCTTGGTTTTTCCTTCATTATCCCCTCCATCCATTTCATTTTTCCCCTTAATAGGCAAGTGTGATTCTAAATCTATTTCCCCTTGTATATTCCCTCTTCTTCACATCTTAAAAACATGCTAGCACTACATTGTTTTAATTTTATCCATCCTTAGAACAAAATAATATGCTTGAGAAACTATGGATTATTTTCTTTACACTATTTTTTACATCTTAAGATCCCTTTGCTTTTTTTTACCATTTTCTATTTTTTACTACCCTTTTTTATACACCGGAGTCTGTTTCTACTCTCATGTTCTTTTTCCATTGATGACTGAGTAGGGATTTTTACTGTTCACTCATCCATGTTGTTTAATCCCTTTTTTTCTTACCCAAATTTATTTAAGTAAGGATTATTACTGATTTTACATTGATTTTTTATTACCATTTTAGATATGTATCCTTGGTTTGACTTGGTGAGTTTGTCTTTCTCACTTAAGGTTTACTTGTTTGAGTTTTTTAGTCTTTAGTTGCTTTGGATTTTTTGTTACCCAATTTACTCCTAAATTTTGACTTGGTCATTTGGTCTAACATAGAACTTGTCACCCAAGCTTAACAAATTTCCAAGTATGTCATATCTAAATAACATCAGTTATCTTGGCTTTCCTACATTTATTTGTTTTTTCTCTTTAGTTTTGTATCCTTGAGTATGTTGAAAGCAATATTTATGCTTTCCATGATCAAAACTATAAAACACAGTAGATAACCATCCAATAGTAAAGGTAAGTCAAGGTACACATACTTTAAATTTATTTTATTTTTATTTATTTACATTTTAGGCATTTAGTTTTAGTTATTTTATGATTTAAAATACTACACCTTTTTTTAGCCTCAGTGTTATGTGTTACTATATTCTTTCTCAAAGCACCATCCCTTGTTGCACTTGAGTGACATGTGATGAGATTCAAGTGGGGCATATGGATACACATAATATTTTCAAAATTTATAAATTACTAATGCTTTCTATCTTATAGGAAACCATCAAGTCTCAATCTCTTTGAGTGCATGCCTTAATGGGTGCATCAGGAAAGGGGTGGGTAGACCATTGGTGCTTCACAATATTGTTTTCCCTTATTCCACTTATTTTCAATCCAACCATCTCCTAAAAACATTCCCCTAAGCTTGTCATCCTATTTTGTACCCTCCTCTAGTCATTTACCACCTTTATTATCTCTTCCCTAACCCAAAACCATTTTTACCAGTTTATATTACACATTTGGCCCCATCGACCTTGTACTCTAATTGATCAAACTTATTAGGGTCTAGGTCGGCCCTTGGCCAACCTAATCTATGACCTAATTTTTTTTGTCAATAATGATACTAGGTTAACTGGGTCAACCTTCTTAACCTAAAATTTTGAAAAAGATTAGAGTTAGATCTACCTATATAAACACATCCATTTCACCATTCTTACAGAGATAACAAGATTTAATTATTCATTTGTACTTATTTTCAAGATGCTCTTCCACCATTCTACTTGAGGAGTCTTAGCTTAAGGATTCTACTTGGAAAATAATCTTGTCTTGTGCAGAAGTCTTGGATGCTTTGGTCTTTCTTAGTGATCCTTACAAACCACAATAACCTATTGTGAAGCACCTTTAGCCAAGGGACAAATTGAGTCTTGACAAGTTCATATTGAAGGTAGGTATCCATAACTTTGATCCTTTCTTTATTAGATAGAAGTAAAATAATTAATGTCTTTTGAATACATTTCTCTCTCCATGCATTAGTATTTTACCTATACATAGCTTAATTAATATTCTCTTATGCATGTTTAATTTTATGTTTACTAACCCCCACTTTGTGCCATAAGCTTTGAACTAGATTAGACTTTTACTTTACTTGTTATTAGTTTAGTGAATATGAAAACATGTGACCTAGTTAGGTTTATTATGTAGTTTTACTTGATTGGAGGCTTTGAAACCCTCCCTAGTGATATTATTATGGTAAGATATCCCTTGGCTAGGTTAAGTGGATCCATCTTGGTCATGACCCTAAATATATAATGTATCCACAATTAGAAGTGTAAGTAGGATTTATCTTCTCTGAGCTAGGATTGATTTATAGATCTGTTGCATTTCCCATTGCATACAGGTGTTATCATTGGTTATAAAACACCACTTTATTTTAATCTAGGCAAATGAGTGTCATCATCCTCATGGATAGTACATGCAAGTTCAGAATCCTTACATTTGAGATATTTTGGTAATGGTAATGGATCTTTGAAATTTCTTATCCCTAGTATATTATTTGAAGAGCTTGGAATGGCTTTAGAATTTGACTAATGCACTTTTTATAAATATATATAAAGTAGAGCTTGAGGAAGCATTAATTAATTCACATATTTTGGTGTGGTAGTAATCTCTTTTCATTAAGACACTTTGCTTAACAATGGTACATGTTTTTTATTTGGAACAAATATCTTGCTTTGCAAATATGTTTCCTTTTTCTTAATGGCTTAATATGACTTAGTAAAGATGCCATAATTTATTGTTTAACCTTTCAAAAAAAATCTATATCAAAACAATATTAGGGGAATATTGTTTGGAAATGTAGGAATAGGAGGGGTTTTAATCAATGAACTTGAAGGAACATCCCTTTTATTAATGATTTACAAATCCTCCATGATTTGCTTATGGAGTTGATATAAATTGTCACAATTAAATGAAAGTACCTTATCTCCATGGGGGATAAATTATTGTATATAAGGAAAGGGAATATAATTTGGATCCTCCTTGGGATGGATCACATCATGTATTAAAATGATGGGAGTATGGACATGATTAGAGGGATAGTAGCTACCACCATTCAAGGATTTTATATTATTTGCCTTAGAACTTGGAGGAATGCAAGAGTAATGGATATTAATCTCTACTTGGAGAGATTGTTGAAGGGCTTCCTAGTCATAATCATCAAACCAATCAATGTTATCCATGGTAAAAGAGAGAAATAATAAAAATATTAGGACAAGGCAGGAGATAAGCATCTACAAGAGAATGCTTATGTAACAATGATGTTCAAAGATCGAGTTCATCAAATACTTAACCCTAATTTGGATAAGGACTATATTTAGTGGTTAGGGTTAAGGATATAGAAATGCTAGGGCATAAGGGTCAATATCAAATATACATCAGGCTAATTAATGTGCTAAACTTAGATGTACCATATGCTGAATTTATAAAAAAGACATAGGCTATTAATGGAAAGTATATATATGCTAGATATACAAATGACATAAGAAAGTACTTAATTGTTTATTATGCTAATACAATGTTGGATATGGTACAAATAGAAAGCATGCAGGAATATAATTCTAGAACAATTATTAGATTCTGGATTTGGTGCATTTGATTCTCTAGACAAATGCATCAGCCTAGGATAATTGTGTTGACATTAGTGTCTAAAATCAATGTGTAATATACCTAAGTAGGGGTATATATTATATATTTATGGTGGAATAGTAGTAGAATGAATAGTAGTGAACAGTAAGGAATGGTAATAATAATATCACATTCATGGAAATAAATAGTTGGATAGATTAAAATAATATAAATAGAGGGATATAGGCCATTATAAGATCATTCAAGAAAAAATAAATCAATCAGAGTTACATACTCTGATAAGGAGGTAGCCCCATCAAAGTGGCAAGTGATTATGGATTTATTCCTTTTCACCAAAAAGGAATATTGTATTTTGTGTATTATTTGTAAGAGGTTCTTGAAATTCGGTATCAAAGCTCTTTCCAGGGCCATTTCCATCTTTTTTATTAATATTTTAGAAGGAGGTTATGCAATTAAGAGTTTATAGTTTTATTCACTGTATGCTCTCACCTTGCCTTAACAGGATCCTAGTGATCATAACATGGATAGAGATTATGTTGTTTTCTTATTTTAGCAGAGGATATTTGATTTCATAGTTTGGGTATTTCATTATTGTGGGAGTTTACATTTGCAAAATTGCATGAAGGATTTGTGTATAAGAGTGATTTACAATTTGTGTAAGAGATTTTAGAGTGGATTTTTTAAGAGAGGTTTTAGTTTTTTAGGTTGAGAGGTGTTTTTAAGATATGAGTGGGAGATTATAATTGTTAAATTGAAGATTTTGTGAAGGTAGTTAAAATCTGAATCTAAAATCTATAATTTAAGTGTATATTTCCATTTTTTGCCCTCAAAATCATGACTTTTCTTCTACATTCTTATCTCAAACCCTAATCAGTCACATCAAACTATTTATGGTTTTTGTGCTCCTCATTTTCATATTTCCATTACACTTTGAATTTTTGTTTAGTATTTTTAAAGTTATCATAGTTATAGTAACTAATACTATTGTATGTATATATATATATATATACACACACACAATAGTATTAGTTACTATTGAATCAGACATCCAATCCATTGTAATCATACAAATTCCAATTTTTAGTCATTATTTGACTCAAATCTGTCAAACTGGCACAATGCAAGAGTATCACATAGAGTTTTCCAAACTCACCACTCAATCTGTAGGATTGTCTAAATATTTCCTCACAACTTGATTCATCAATGGACTCCATGAAGAACTTCAAAAAGAGGTTAGAATGTGGAAACCTCAAAACTTGATGAAATTTTTGGGCTTAGCTAAGCTTACAAAAAATCACTAGACTTGGTCACATCACCAATCCCATTTGGTTACACCCTCGCAAGTACCTATAGAGCTTGCATAAACAACAGAGATGATCAAACAAGAACTTGAAGTGCCCTGACCACATGTTACATAAAAACATGAGGAGTATATATAATTACATTTGTATGCACCCTAAATACCTCTAGTAGATCTCACATTACCACTAGTAGCACTGAATTTAACACCAGATGCACCCAAACAGACCCCAATAGCACCTGAGTAAGAAACAATAACACCCACAATAGCACTAGAGAATCCCATGACTGGGAATCCAAGAACAAACACACCTGTTCTAATCCCACTTGTTAGGATCTTGCTCCTCAAAAAGAGCACAATATGATTACCAAACTTAAGTAATTAAACATGCGGAAATATCCAGAAGTACAAGTAACTAGAATTCACAAATAGCACAGAATATGAGAGACAATACACTATATTGTATTAACATTTGTACAAAAAACAATACAATAAAGAGCTGCCACACTCTTCCACCTTACAGAGGCTTCCCACACCTCAAGTGTACAGTAATTCTTCTTCAAAACACTCTCCTACCAAAAATGGTCCCAACACCCAACTCACACACATAATTAGTGTTCACCTCTCTAAGCAGTCAATAATAACCCTGTCAATACACCAAGCACTCTAAAGTACTTCAAGTAGATCTCCCATGAACCTGAAACCTGAAATTCAATAGACCATACTTACACATGTAGATCTCTTATGAGCTTGCAACAACCTGCAACTCAATGATCTTTTACAATGGAAGGATCTTCCTTAGCTTCCTTTCTAGCTCATTAGTGGAACTATGAGAAACACACACTTTGTTCTCTTCACTAGCACACTTTACAATACATGCCAATGGGTCTATAAATAGATCCCAGACTTAAATAATAACTTAGACTCTTAGTTTACTATAATTATCCACGCAGCTCAAGACTCAAAATATCCTTTACATGCAAACACTTTGTTCACTTAACTAACTGTTCATGCAACGAACAGTTCTGGAACACATAGGAGACCGACATCGGTCCTTGCTTGCCTGGTGCTGACCGACGTCGACTGACTTCCTGCCGATGCCAGTTGCCTTTTGCTTCATCTTGACTGATGTCGGTCATGCTGCCAATGCTGGTTCTTCTAGATCTTCAGCAACCTCCTTTTCTTCGTCTGCATAGTTGAAGCTTTTAGCTCCATAACTTAACAATCTCCCACTTGGAGATAAATAGCTACAATTGTACATGTACCTGTACACCATCTAGTTTTTTCCCTTGGCTCTGTATCCCTCTTCAAGATCACTCTTGAAGACCAACCACCACACACCCTGTGGTGCAACACCTGTCATCCAAATCACCTGCCACATCCACATTTACAAACCATGTAGAAAACAACTTGACCCTGCATAGCATGTGCACCTGTTGCTGGTCCCTCTAAGAATCCACTGAACTGCCCTCCAATGCTTCTTTCGTGGATTGGCTCCAAACTTGTGACAACTCCCACTACTTGGGAAAACTCAGGTCTAGTACATACCATGCACTTAACCTCATTATGTGAATCAAGACACTGTTCTGTGAACTATCCAACCATCTCTGTGCTAACCGGTCTCAAACAATCATCCTGAAACAAAGTCAACATATGACCTTCCATGTCCCTAGAACACACTCATGCCAAAGAATCTTGTTGCTCCTAGATTCCTCATGACATACCTCTGAACTAGCTTTACCTTTAGTTTAGCAACTCCCTGTATATGTAACCCTGCAACAAGCACATCATATAATAATAGGATAATGTAGCTAATATTATCCAATCTGGTAAAGAGAAACACAATGATCAAACCTCCATTGTCCTGTAGCTTACTCAAGACCATACACCCTGGCCTTCTGTCTCACATATCCATTTCCGCTCTTCTTCATCCTGAACATCCATTCGTCTCTCAGTGCTTCCTTCCATCTGGCAACTCCACCCAAAAAACTCCTATTTGGATCTCCTCCAAGGAATCACATCCTCCATCCATGCCAAGCTCCCACTGTTTCCTAGATCTACCTGCTCTACTTCTTTAACAACTTCTTGGTTCTATACCATAAGTGAGCAACAAGTAGTGTAAAGAAGGGAAATGATGAATTTGAGGCTTACATACCCTTTAAGTCCTCCATATGGGTACTTGAGACTCCTTGACAGCTTGCTGTCCACCCAAAATTCGTCTCAGTGACCGATGCCGGTCACATTCTAGTCTACACCCAACCGATGTCAGTTTCATGTGACTGCCTCATCACCGACGTCGGTTCCCCCTTGCCAACACCGGTGTTTATCTACCCTGAGTCACCGATGTCAGGCTGCACATAGCTAATGTTGGTCCCTGTCTGGACGCCGATGCCAATTTTCTAGCCAACGTCGGTCTCTATGTTTTTCTAGTGAGAACTAACCTTTTCTCGCGAGCTCCTTTTGGATCAAACCCTTGTCCAAATCACCCTTGCTCTACTTAGAATTCATCTACCCCTTGTGCTGAACTCTATTCGTCACCTTCTCCTTGAAAACCAAGGCTTTCCTATTCTTGTCACTAACATCAGATTCCTCAAGAAATGTTACCTTCTTCTTCTGCATACAAAAACCTCGATCTATGCTCTTCAAATCCAAAAGCATACCCTTTGAATCAAGAACATGCATCTCCTTCTTATTCATGTGACTAAGCCTATTAAGCCACATCTTTGAATCTACAGCTGAAGTAGATAACCCAAAAAGAGAATTAGTAATACAAGTAGATAGATAAAGCATACCTACTTTCTTACCTCTTGCTACAACAAGTGCACCCTTGGTAACCTTCCAAGAGTCCGATGTGAGAGTTACTATGCAACCCTCATCACGTAAACTTCTTACAGAAATCAAATTCTGCTCCAGAACTGGGACATGCATGACCTCCTTCAACACCCATGTGTTACATGTCTGCAATTTCAGCTTCACTTTCCCTTTGCCAACCATCTGACAAGGCTTACCATCCCCTACACAAATTTCTCCAAAGTCTCCCTGGACATACTCATGAAAAAATGCCCTATTTGGGGATGCATGAAAAGAGGCACCAGAATCTAAAGCCCAAGATTCTAATTTATCCAAAGAACATACCAGAGCATCTTATGCAACGAAATCCACAACATCTACTTCTTCTTCATGTCCTTCATGTTGATCTGCTACCAACCAATAATCTTTCTTTTCCTTCTCTTTCTTTCCATATTTCCAGCAGGTTATTCTGCCATACCTGGACTTGGACCTCCTGCCATTAAACTTCTCCATTCATAGCTTATTGTCTTCTACCATTGCTCTAATCCCACTCAAACAGAAACCCATGTGAGTAACCTGTAATCAACACACACTAACCAGATCTAATCGAACCTGTTAGTATCCCAACCAAAAGCTCCGATACCAGTTGTCAGGGAATCCAAGAACAAACACACCTGTTTTGATCCCACTTGTTAGGATCTTGCTCCTCAGAAAGAGCACAATATGATTACCAAACTTAAGCAATTAAACATGCGAAAATATCTAGAAGTACAAGTAACTAGAATTCACAAATAGCACAGAATATGAGAGACAATACACTATATTGTATTAACATTTGTACAAAAAAGAATACAATAAAGAGCCACCACACTCTTCCACCTTACAGAGGCTTCTCACACCTCAAGTGTACATTAATTCTTCTTCAAAACACTCTCCTACCAAAAATGGTCCCAACACCCAACTCACACACATAATTGGTGTTCACCTCTCCAACCAGTCAGTAATAACCCTGCCAATACACCAAGCACTCTAAAGTACTTCAAGTAGATCTTCCATGAACCTGCAACCTGTAATTCAACAGACCATACTTACACATGTAGATCTCCTATGAGCTTGCAACAACCTGCAACTCAATGATCTTTTACAATGGAAGGATCTTCCTTGCCTTCCTTTCTATCTCATTAGTGGAACTAAGAGAAACACACACGTTTTTCTCTTCACTAGCACACTTTAAAATACATGCCAATGGGTCTATAAATAGATCCCAGACTTAAACAATAACTTAGACTCTTAGTTTACTATAATTATCCACGTAGCTCAAGACTCAAAATAGCCTTTACATGCAAACACTCCATTCACTTAACTAACTATTCATGCAACAAACAGTTCTAGAACACACAGGAGACCAACATCGGTCCCTGCTTGTCTGGTGCTAACTGACATCGGCTGACTTCCTACCGATGCCAGTTGCCTTTTGCTTCATCTTGACCGACGTCGGTCATGCTGCCGACGCCGGTTCTTCTGGATCTTCAGCAACCTCCTTTTCTTCATCTGCATAGTTGAAGCTTTTAGCTCCACAACTTAACATCCCACACTAACAATTATAGAGCCCAAGAAAAAATCTAAGGTTTAAAATAACTCATAGTAAAATTCTAAGGGATATGGCATGCACCCTCAGTCAGCTCACCAGGCAAACAATTTTATGCTCTCTTGTTCTAGCTTTGAGATGATGATTGTGTAACTTTAACTTTCACTACTCGACTATAACCTCTAGCCTACCTATTTTTTATTGATGTTCATTTCTATTTTCCCTTTGAACATCTACCCCATGTTCTAGCAATCCCATTCACACTATTTTTGTACATGTTCATCTTCAAACATAGGAGGAAGAAGCAAAAGCAAAAAATGACACGTAGATGGAATTTCATCTGGTCCTTAACATTTTTTTTATATGTAATTATTCACATGTTTTGGGGATGAAACATCTCAAGGGGGATGTAATGTAATATGCCTAAGTAAGGTTATATATTGTATATTTAGGGTAGAATAGTAGTAAATAGTAATGGATAGTAACGAATAGTAATAATAATAATACCGCATTCATGGAAATAAAGAGTGGGATAGATTAAAATAGTATAAATAGAGAGTCATATGCCATTGTAATATCATCCAAGCAAACATAAATCAATTAGAGTTAAAAACTCTTATAAGGAGGTATCCCTCTTGAAGTGGCAAGTGATTGTGGAGTTATTTCTTCCTACCAAAAAGGAATATTGTATTTTTTGTATTAGTTGTAAGAGGTTCTTAAAATGATGTTAGTATCCTATACAAAATACACACTCAAAAAAAATGTGATCACCTGGATGATTTTGGGTTTTTCTTCACTTTGGTGCATTCAGATCTAGGTCATGGACTGTCACTTCTAGTGAAATGACAAAACCCTAGATTTACATCTATAATGTGACCTTGGGGGAAAATGGGCTAGTGGGCAAATAGTGTTGAGCTAACTTATAATGACCCCATTGTCAAAGGGCACTACCTATATGTAAATACTCCAAAAGAGGGCCTCAAAATCATGTAGTTATCCCCTACGTGTTGCCTTGTGTGTGAATCATGTAATGGGTAAATTAAGTACAATAGCAACCTAGCTTGTAACTTATAAAATATGACCTTATGACTACTCATTTAGTAATTTGAGCATGTAGTTAGGTTTTTCCTTTGACTAATATCAGAAATAGGATAAAATATGAAAAGTTTTGGTAACTTGAGTGCTTCTTGAGTTTTTTTTTGGTTTGATTTATAGGTTTCATAGGTGGTGAATGAATGATTGTTGATATTATATTTATACCAATCATATCGAGAGATAACTTACATTAAAACATATAGGCTGACCATCATGATACATTTCATTTGAAAATTATATGACTTGAGGGCATTGGACACTTGCATCAGGTCAAGAGAGTAACCTTGATGTTATTATTTGACCTGAACATTAGTATCCAAGGAGAAGGACAAAAAACACATGCTTAGATCTTGCATAGGTGTAAGAAAAGTACATTTTAAGCATTTTGAACAAGATGGGATGTTTATGTCATTAATACAAGGTTTTTCTAACTAAAATATAGGATAAGGGGCACAAGATAAATAAAATTCAAGGCTTACAAAAGTAAGGCATGTTTATAACTAAGAAGAATAGCCAAGATCATGATTTTTCCAAGTGTACAAGGTTGAGGTGCTACATAATCATAAAATATCATTTATATTTTATTATATTAGTCTAGAAGTATATCTAAAAGAGGAATTTTTTTGAGTGATAAAGAACATTTCCATCTCTCTTCATTTTAAAAATGCATTTAATAAAATTAATTATTAGCACAAATCTGACTAGAAAAGATACCTGACTGGAATGGTCTCATCAAGTGGAGAACACACTCATCTTTAATGATCTATGGTTCAACATTTATGATAGATATGATCATCCACCACAACCAATAGATGCAAAGGAAGTAACTACCTAGAATAAATACAATGTGAAAGCATCAACATTGATAAGGGCTTTAGTTGACAATGAATTTTTATGTCATATACATGGGTGCATTAATTAATGGGAATCACTTAAAAAGTTTAAATACTTGTATGATTCAAACTTAGATTTGGAATTCATAAAGTTATAATTGAAGTTTTTTAATCGTGAATTGAAAGACGGTGATGTGATAATTTGGGCCTCAAATTCATGTAATCAAGAATGATCTAGATACCAATAGTGTCAAAATTGACATATACATGACCACATTCATAAATGACCATCTTACCATGAATTCAACCTACTTTGAGTCCTTACAAGTAAGTACTCCACTAAAAACTCTAACATTTGATCAATTGGTTGAAAAGATGATAGAAAGAGAAAATGCCTTTGGGAAAAAAACTAAATCCATATGAGAAAGTGTTTGTTACACTAAGCAAAAAGGTAAATATTCCAAGGCTTCCTCTTGAAATAAGGCCACACCTTTTAATAGTGAACGCAATAATAAAAATAAAAACAAAAAATGATGATGAGGAAAATGCAATAATCAAAGTGGTCAAAATAAAAAATAAAATGATAAACAACACCTCTATAGAAAATGGCATGATATAAAAGGGATCCATAAGACTCATGAATGCTAGATTTCATGATAAAATTGAAGCATACCCTAAAAGGAAAGGGTGAAAATTAAATAAAAAATAAGATTTAGACTTGGTCCAATTCTCTAGTGAATATGTGCTTTCTAGTTTAGATGAGACAAACATTGCTTCAATAAGTAAAACTTGGTTTGATGCTTGGGTTCTTGATAGTGGTGCCACTCCGCATATGACTTTATAAAAATAGTTATTTAAGGAGTTGAAGGAGGAAAGTTGTGGGCCACTATATATGGCATATCTATCAAGTATGCAACTATAAGGAAAAGGAACAATCTGATTCAAGTGTCAAGTATTTATAGACTTCATAGTCCAAAATCTACTTTACCTTCCTCGGTTGAAATAAAACCTATTATCTTTGGTGATAATCCATCAAAATTTGCACTCCATATAATCAAAAGGAAAAGTGACAATGTAATCATGTTGACTAGACTTGACCAAGGAAAATTGTTGAAAATTAGGGGTGAGCCATCAGTCTTAAGAAAATTTTCTCATCTCATTGAATAGAGTATGTCACCAAGCATGTTTTGGCATGCATATTTGGGCATACAAATCATGATTACATTATCTTGATTTAGTTTAATGGTGTAGCAATTTTGCTTACCCTACCATCAAAAATTGAAAAGTGTGAGATATGCATTTTATCGATCACTATAAAAGAATGACTTGTATATATTTTTTTTTAAATAAAAAGGAAGAATTCAAGTCATTCAAAAAGTTTCATAAGCTGATTTAAAATGAACCCTATAGATGCATCAAGACATTGAGGATAGACAATGGTGGTGAGCTCACTTCTTATGTCTTTAAGGCCTACCTAAAAAAAAAAGATTAAACACCATCATGTGGTTCTCCAAACTCCTCAACAAAATGGATTAGTGAAAATAATGAATGAGAAAAACTATGATGAATATGGTCTATCTAATGATATACTTTAAATGGGTAAATTTTCATTTCTAAGTAGATTAGCTCAAGCAATAGTGTACCTAAAAAATAAATCACTATCGTTTTATATTGAAATGAAGACTCCATATGAAATGTGGTGTGGTCATCTTCCTTAAGTCCATCATATTCAGGTTTTTGGATCCACTTGTTATGCATTGATTCTAAAAGAGAAAAGGAATAAGCTAGATCATAAGAGTCACAAAAGAATTTTCTTGGGATATTCCAAATTATCTAAGGCATATAGATTATATGATGAAAATAAAAATAATTTCCTTATTTCAAGGGATGTTTCCTTTTTTTAAATGATAAAGGACAAATCAAGCATTGATCAATAGTTGAGTCAACTAGATAAGTACGTAAAGTTTTATGTCTACAAGGAGAGTAAGTTAGATGTTCCAAATAGTCAAGGGGGACATGAAACTATAATTTTTAGACATTCAATTATCATCACTTTCATTTTTAAATCACAATTAGAATAATTTCTATCAATAATGCATAAATCACTAAAATACCCAAATTAGGCTGCACACTTGATGTGCATATTTTGAAACTTATTAGTGTATTCCTGATTGAGGTAATACACCATACACCATCATCAACTTTGTTTAATTCATCCAAAGTCAACTTGTGACTTTGATAGTGACATTTATATTAATTAGTTGGAATAATTATTTGAATTTAAAAATTAATATCACTTTGCATTAAGTTAATTAACCTAATCTTATTCTAATAGGAAATTCCATAGCTTTTTAGAATTACCTCTTTTCTTAATTAATTAATTAAATTATTCCTCCATTCACATGGTAAGTGGACTCAAATATCTACATGATGATATCAATATGACATCCTCGACAAATATTTGCATCATTACATCATCATGACATCATCGATAAATATTTGCATCATGGCATCATTGATAAATATCTTCATCATGGCATCACATGGAAAATTATCAAGCATTTAAAAAAATATCAAACAAATATAAAAATTACATCCATGCCTAATCAATGCAAAATTAACTCCAAACATTGATTACATTTTTCATACAAAGTTTGATTAATCCTCATTGATTCATATTGATTGTCATCTGATGCTTAAGAATGGTTTGGAAAGTCTATAAATACAAGGCTCATTTGCCATTAGAGACAAATATTGAACATACAATGAAGTTATATCATTTTAGTAACCTTTAAAACATCAATACTTCAACCTTTATTATAATTATCTTCAAACATTTATTTCATCTTATTCTAATTAATCAATTGTTTAATAGTGTAAGGGGAGATGTTGCCCGTGTGACCATGCCAAAACATTAAAAAATACTCCAAGCTATACATCTCAGGCTCAAAACACCATTAATCTAACTTAGAAGGAACATCCATGAGGAAGGTATAATTTCTTTGATTGTGTTTTATATTTTTTATTTGCTTTTAGTCTTGCTCAGACTGAGGGATCATGCTTGAGATGTTATGTTTGTCAATTGTTATATGTTTGATTTGGCATACTGACATGAATTAACCTCTCTTGTAATCATGATTTGCCTTTGGCATGCCCTTTCCAATCAATCTTATCAATGGATAATCATGGGCATTCCTTCTAAGCTTGATTAATGGTGTGTTGAGCTTGAGATGTAGAGAATAGAGTCTTTTTCAATGTTGCAACATGGTCATATGGGAAATATCTCCCCTTACACTATTGAGTAATTAATCAATTATAATAATATTAAATAATGGTTGAATATAATTAGAAGAAAGGTTAAAGTCTTGATGCTTGAAAGGCTAATAAAATGGTATCACTTTGTTGTATGTTCAAGGCTTGTCTACAATAGAAAATGAGCCTTGTATTTATATACTTTCCAAACCATTCTTGATGTTTGAATGATAATCAAGATGAACAAATTATGATCAGTCAAACTTGGTAGGTAAAAATACAATTAATGTTTGGAATTAAAGTTTGCATTAATTAGGCATGGCTTGCATTTCTGCGTTTATGTTGATATTTAATGATATTTTGTAACTTAGCCTATGATGTCATTATGAAGATATTTATTAATGAAGTCATGTTGTAGATATTTTTTGATGATGTCATGATATAGATATGTTTCAATGATGTCATGATGTAGATATTTGAATCGACTTGCCATGTCAATGGAGGAATAATTCAATTAATGAATTAAGAAAATAGGTAATTCTAAAAATTTATGGAATTTCTTAATAGATCAAGATTAGGTTAATTAACAAAGGTTAATTAATGTAATGAAAATTAATGTTACTTTTGAAATATGAATAATCATTCCATCTAATTAATCTAAAACAGTCTCTTGTAAATTCATAGTTGACTTGAGATGAATTAAAAGAAGCTAATGATGGTGTATGGCATATTACTTCAATCAATGATGCATCGGTACATTTAAAAAATGCATGTCAAGTGTATAGACTAATTTATGTGTTTCAATTATTTGTGTTTTATTTCTATAAATCATTCTAAGTGTAATGTTGACATGAAAGTGATGATAATTCAGTCTCTACATTTTACCTCTATTTGAGAAGGCATTGTGAGACATTAGATGAAGTAATAATTTTTTAAATAATGAAAAGGTCATTAAAATTATTTAATAAAGATTGAATAATGACATGTTTACATTTTTTTATTCTTGTTCAATTTACTAAAAATGAGTTCACAATGATGCCCCAAAAAATGTTTGGGATGCCCATGATTACTCCTCGAGGGATTGCCCAAAAAATGATTTTAATGGACAGACCTTTGAAAGGAATAAAATGGATAAGAAGAATAAAATTAACTCATGGATGAGATTAATACATGTGAGATAATGCTTGAAAATTTTGATATCCGATGATGATAGAGTAGAAAAATCATTCACCATGAAGAAGGGGAATTGGGAAGAATGCATCCCAAAATGAATGACACATTATGACTTGGCCTCAAATAGGGTGAAAGATGTGAAAATCAAATTAGAAGAAATAATAAATGATTATATTTCACCAAACATGGGTATTAAGTGATTATCTAATTTTCTTGAGCAAGGCAGAGTTAGTCATTGACTAAATGATTTTTCCCAGTAGGTTATATTTGATGGTTGATTAAATGATTTTCCCCAGTAGAGTAGATTTGATCATTGATCAAATTATTTAGTTTTACCTCATAGGGTATATTTTTGTTTTGACAAATTTATTGATTGGAAATTACAGCATAAGGATTGAATTTGTTACATAGATTAAAGATGAGATGAACAACTCAAACGTAGGTGCAAATGTATAATGTCTTGTCAAATAATGAAGACATAAAAAACCAGACACATGAGAATGCACAAATGTAATGAAATAAATTATTGGAAGAACGCAATAGTGGTTGAATAATAATGAGATAATGGTGGTTGAGATGACCTTAGAAATAAAACGTAACTGATCACTTCCTACATAGTCCAAATGGACCTTAGGTCAATGTAGTTCTTCTTATATGGGAGAAAATGGGATGAGGAATGAAGGAGAAATAAAATTAATAGAAGAATGTTGACAAATGTCAAAGAGGAATGAAATGATAATTTGATGCAGTCAAAGATGACCGAAATGATTGGATTTGAAAATAGATGATTTTGCAAGGGGATAAACTATCAATAGAATTTGACATTGTATATAAGCCTTAAGCACTTGATTTTTAATGTAACACATAATGGTATGCACCATAATATAAAACAACATGATGGCATGGCTTCAATATGAATAAGGGCATGCTCTTGATCTAATAGAAAAATGCACCATGATATGGAAAAATAAAGATGACATTGTAGTTGTATGTGAATGGATGGAATCGATTACAACTGAAAATAATCACCCCTTGATGCATATGAATTGAGTCAAGGCATAACAATAAAATCAAATGAACATGAAAACAATAAAATAAGAAAATAAACAAACTTACAATGTTAAAAACTAATAAAAATCATCTTTCCATTAGTAAATCCAAAATCCACATGTGAAGGTGCAATAATGTTGATAATTAGATGGTGACCCAAGAAAGAAATCATGCAAGGAGAAGAAATAGGGGAATATAAGAATAAGGATGATAGATATTATTGCTTGATATGTGTGCAAGTAATGATAAAATTTGTATTTTTATGAATAATGAGTTGTAATAACAACTCAAATATGTAATTTTAAGGATAATAAAAGAGTTTTATGTATGATAAAACAACGCACTAGGAGATAGGGTTGTGGGAGAGTCTTTAGGAGATAAGATAGATTTATTTGTGGGATTTGGGATGAGAGTTAACTCCTACTTTTTATAAGAATAATCTACTATATATTTTATTGAGTTTGAGTCATAAAATCGTGTAAGTTGATTGACCAATTTATTTTTTAGGGAAAACGCAACCAGTTTACAACACTAGTATCAAAACAAGTTTTCCTTTGTAGACCTCTTAATACCTATTTGGTCTCAATCATATCAAGGATAAGAATTGAAGAACACGTGTGGCTACCTTTCATTTATATCATTCATCATATTTGGCATTAGAATAGAAATACAAACTACGTGTTATTTTCAATGTCATTCCTTTGATGATAGATTAAGATTATTTTTTTGTTGTTTTTACAATGCTTTAGTGGCATTTTACAGGTTGTATAGGCCATAATATATGGTTTTTGGTCAAGGCCATTCTTCTTTTGGCCATTCTTTCTCTTGGGTTTATATTTTTATTTAAACTTGAAAGATCTTTCAAGTTTTTATAGTCTATTGTATAACTTTGGTTTGATTTCTCTCAATTTGGGTCTACATGAAGATTTGAGTTTGTAGTTTTCATTGGATCTATTATGGATCAACATTGCATCCACAATGGAGAATGAGATCCATCTCTAGTCGATCGTTCCATTTATGATTCTGACGTTTGTCTCTTTATTCCAATGGTGGTCCTCAATCTCCCCATTTCCATATACCCTTCATCAACCTGCATACCCAATAAATCTCTTCTCTCAGTGGTAGAATTAATGATCTTCCACTCAACATTAAAGGATTACAACCACATATCTGATCTTTAAATCTCAATGAAATCTATGATCAACCCAAACAACCTCCTCCTAGATACTACCTATCAAACTCAACATTATTTTCTTTATAATCTTTATTGTGCCAATTATTTCAATAAAAATTACTTCCTTTATCGGCTAGCAGTTTTCCACTTTAGCTAACGATTTTAATTTTTTAAGTTATTAGGTTTTTAAGTTTTTATTATTTTATAAGTATGTTTTATTGTCCAAGATGAATTTTTGGTTTTGTATATTTTAGAAGTGGTATTGCTCATTTAGGTGTTAAAACTTTTCAATATTTTAAGTTTTTAAGTATATAATATTTAGTTTGGGTGGTAATGATTCTTTAGTTTTATTTATTTAAGAGTCTCATGTTTTATAAAAATATTTTATTTATTAAAATCTTAAGTTATATTCATAGTCATTTTAGATTACATATATATATATTAGTTTTAAATTATTTCTTTGGTCTTTTTATTCATAATTTAAGTCAGCCGTGATTTGTAATAAGTATTTTTCTTTAGTTTTTATAAATAAAATCAAAAGTGTTAAGTAGTTGTTTAGTGTCATTGTCAAATATCTAAAGCATCATCACTTTTTAAGGATGCATTATCAGTTGAATCCAACATCCAAATTTTTGGGGGAATAAAATCAAAAAAGTGAACCAAATTGAAAAGTTTGATGGAAAATATTTCCATACATGTAAAATCCAAATACAACTATTGCTAATTGAAAAACACCTTTGGGACATTATTGATGGCACTGTGGCAAAACCAACAAATGTCAACAAGCTCCAAAAATGGGAGGTCAAAGATAAAAAATTCTCATCCATTATTGTTCTTATCTTATAAAATCCCTATATAAATCATGTGGATATCAAAAATCCTCCAAATCATTTTTGGAAATCACTAAACACATTATTCAACTCTTAAGCTGATAATCCTGAAATAACTATGAAGCATAAATTGTATGGGTTAAAAATGGAAGAAGGAGGAGATATAGTATCTCACATTACTAATTTTTATTCTCTCATCAATCAAATGGTAGGGATAAATGAATAAATAAAGGAAAATGATAACAACTCCTTATTTCTCAATAGCATGCCCAATAATATGTCCCATATGGTGTTCACTTTAAGCAAACTGAATCCAAGCTTGGCAAACATCATATCCACATTTCTTAGTGAAGGAATAAAATTTTCATAAGAAGAAGAAGTGATGTACACACAAATCACACCTAATGATTCTTAAAAAAAATATAAACATGTGACCAAAAAAAAAAACTCATATTTCTATTATAAAAACCTAGGACATGTTGTTCTAAATTGTAAACAAAGAGCACAAGACCTTATTAATGGAAAGTTGCAAGATAAAGTAATGGTGAAAAAATAAAGTGATCAAGAAGAAATTAATTCTCCCTCAAATGATGAATAATTTTATCATCAAAATGATGAATATTATCTCTATTAGTGTTTGTCCTCACCCTATTTTATCACTAGGGGGTGGAGGGGGGGATGATAGATATTAGTGCTTGATATGTGTATGGATAATGATAAAGTTTGTATTTTTATGACTAATGAGTTATAATAAAAAAATAAAATATGTAATTTTGATGAGAATAAAAGATATTTACGTATGACAAAACAACTCATTAGGAGATAGGGTTGTGGGAAAGTCTTTAGGAAATAATATAGAGTGATTTGTGGGATTTGGGATGAGATTTGACTCCTACTTTTTAGGAGAATAATCTACTATATATTATATTGATTTTGAATAATAAAATCATGTAAGTTTATATACCAATTTATTTTTGAGTGAAAACTCAACTAGTTTCCAACTGACTCTAGATTCCCCATGAAACTAAACATTGCCTACATAGTTTATGTGGACCTTTACGCCAAGTGTAATTCTCCCAGGAATCAAGAAAGAAGAAAAGTGATGAAAATGATTAGGATGAAACTAATTATAGAGGAAAATAATAATGACTCACAAAATGGTTAGGGCATAAAATAATTGATAATGAATGATAATAGGGATAATGATGAAAATGACAATGATGGTTGAAATTATTAAATAAGAAAAATATTTTTGAATTGTGTGCCTTTAGATCTCTCTTAGAGATGTGAATCATTTTCAATTTTTTAGGATTTTTTAGAATATTTGAATTTTTTTGGCTTTTTGATGTATTTTGAATGTTTAGGATTTTTTGAATGAGTATATACAAAATGCACAAGGGGTTACTAAGAAAGTAAAAACATGTTTGATGAGACTATAGAATGGCTCATTATATCCATGAAATAACATCATTTTTCCTTACCTGATAAGTGGATCTAAGTTTAGTTTCTAAACATATGGTTTATTTATAATGAGATAGAGAAACTATGTCTTGGTTATTTCTTTATAAATCATTGTCATCTTCTTTGTTAACTATTATTATTGATTCTTGTGGATAGATGTTAATGTGTGTATATGAAACCCATAAAGAGGAATATTAGAATTTGAGCATAAGGTACCAATCAAGGATCAAATTTGAGTTACATCACAATAACTTCAGAGATCACCTTCATAACTAAGTTCCTAAGATGATCAAAAAAGAAATATTTTCTATTATTTGGAATTGATCATTTAAATCAATAGATATATATAGAAATGGTAATATAATAGGATATAATAAATGATAGTAAGTCTTGGTATGATCCCATGGACTTAGAACTAGATTCTGGTAAAAGATCTAGCATTTTGGCTGAACTACAAACTTCCAAAGGTAAGCTACGAACTTCATTAGGTGAGTTAAAAACTTCATCAGGCTTACTATGGACTTTATTAGGGTTGTTATAGACTTCATCAAGCTTGTTATGGACTTCATCAAGCTTACTACAGACTTTGAAAAAAATTCTAAGGACTCACTTGGAAATCATTTCTAAGGCATTCTAATGATTGCTTGATCCATTCTAAAATGATCAAGATCATTTCCAACTATCATAAGAACATATTATATTTATAGTCTTTCTATATATAGATTTTTATATATAGACTTTCCATTTATAGATTGTATCTAAATGTGGATTTGTATAATTTAGAGAATTTCATTCTAATAAAATAGCCCTCTCCACATTTTATGCTGATCAAGGCTATATTATAATAGATTAATTCCTATAATAAATGTCCCTCTCCATATTTTGTGGAGATTGAGATAGGCTATAATATTTAGGTTATTACTCCTAAATAAGGAATTGGTTAAAATCATGAGATTATAAATGCAACCTCCCACACCATTAAAGAAAAATATATATATATATATCTCTTTCCACTATTTTGAATAATTCATTTTGAACTTTACGGCATAAAAGCTTATGATCCTGAATAAAATCCTCTTATGAGGAATGATATGGCCACTCATTCCAAGGAACATGGATTAATGTGTTTGTGTTTATTTATTTTTGATGTAATTATCCTTTTGTTATGAATTTTTGTCTTTTCCCTTTGTGTCATGTAAACATTCCTTTCTATATAGTTTGTTCTGAACCTACAATTGTTTTCTTTGTTTATCATTTATTTTCAATTTAGTAATTTACTTTCTTGAAAGTTTTATTTAGTTTATACAAGATTGTTTTTTAATTTTTATAAGTATGGAGTTTGGTAGAAAGGACCATTTTCCAGAGATTTCTTTTCTCCTATTGCATATTGCCTTCAGACACCAGCCCTGGATTGACATTATTTAATGAATAGGATTGACAACCCCTCATCATTTTTGGCAATATTTCCATGGACCACGATGTTATTAGGAGATTCAAAATTTTCTATGAGAATCGTCTAGTGGAAGTAGATAGACAAAGTTCCTAGTGAGAGGAAATGCCTCTGTGAAATTTTTTTGATAAGAGATACCTTATTGATGGTTACTTTATAATTTATTTCTATATAAAATAGATTAGAATTTATTTTCCTACAAACATGGATTAGAATTTATTTTTATACAATTAGGAATTTAGATTAAAATTATAAAAACAAAACCCCTAATCTCATACTAACACTACTGTGTAGAACAAATATAACTACTAACATCATGAAGGAAGATTTAGTTATTGATGTAGTTAGTAATGAAATTTTGAGATGGTTAAAGTTTACAAATAGATGGTTGAAGTTTTCAAGGAGATAGCATTGTAATAATCAAACAGTTCATGTAGTTATTAAAGTAAGACACCTAAGCTGAAATAATGTTGGATATTCAATTTTTTTGGTAAGAATATTTCATTTTCAACAATTACTAATGTAGCAATAGTTAATCAAGACACTATATTTGAGAGATTAAAGCTACAAAATTGTGTATAACATATGTTGAAAAGGGAACTATTATCCAACTAAAACACCTATGATTTTATTTGGTAGTTTTGTCTATATAATTGACTCCATTCTGAATCTAGTATGGATAATAGAAATAATTTTTATGCATGATAATGTAGAAATGGTCTTGATGACTTTTATTTTATATTTATTCCTTTCACAAGTGATCATATAGATATTGGAAAGAATGCACAAATAAAGCATTATAAAAGAGTGCATGCAAATATATCATGATGCATAAAGTTAGTTAGTTTAGATGAATTCCATATAGGTCAAGCATATTTGACAAGTTCAAAATAATGAGAAATTTCATGCAACATATATCACGATAGAAGTGGATTCTTTTGAAAAAAAGAGATCCTAATTTTACTAAAAGAAGAGTGTAACTGGTTTACACATATTTTTGGGATGGTCAATGTGAACAATGTATCTTTTCACTTTAAATACTCACATAATTATTGGAATTGGCCATGCAATAGATTTGACATCACTGTAGGCATAAAATAGGGATAATTCTCCAGATTTTACATGGGCAAAATAACCACATCCCAATATTGATGGTAAGTCTTACATAATCACTAATTTTATTGCTAATTCACCATTTTTTATCACGTATGATTTTTGAGGTTATTGCCCCTACATTGGAGGATCTAAACATTTCAATTTCTATTTTCTCTTTGATTGATTGCTAAGTTTATGCCAAATGTTTTGGGATCATTTCTAAACTATAGAAATGATGTCTGATAGGAAATAGAAATGTATTTTTCTTTCATGTAAAGTACCCATATTTTTTTAGAATAGATTACAACCATATATACTCAAAAAAATTAACCAATTTGGTCTCAATGCTAGTTGTTTATTTCATTTTCTCTATTTACTATTAGTTTTTATAGATGTTGAAGTTTATGACAAAAAAAATGATGGCAGTCTAAAAATAATTAGACTTACATTCTGGGCAACACTAACATACGAATTAGAACACCAAATTTACATATAAGTGATATGGGGCCAAGTTTTTAATCATTTTTGAGTGATGCAAATGCTGAAAATTAGTAGGAATTACACATTTTCCTCAAGATTTTTAGAAAGTACATGAAACCATAGAAATATCTTTGATAATAAGAAAAATTTTGGTTCTAAAAGTGGTAAATTGAGCTTGAATTTGAGGGCCTCTTCCCCTTGACCATGCCCTATATATCAATATGGAGTACATAAAGGGTGCTGCCCCTTAACCCCATTAGGGGCTATCACCCCCAGACCCTCACTTTTTGATTTCCCAATCAAAGAAGAAGATAGTTTTAAAAGTAATATTGTATTAACTCTTCATGTGGAAACTTGTACAATATGATGAATATCTAGACCAAGTTGTTGATTAAAAACACATAGAGTTTTTAACTACAAGAGGAGCCATGCAAAATCTATTTATAGCTCAAGGAAAATAGTGACCTCCAAAATTTAAGTATCTAGGTATGTTTTTTAGCTCTTATAGCTGCCACCTAAGATCAACATCTAGAATTTCTAAAATTTTATTAAAGTTTACATTAATTACTTAGAAATCTAGCTTTACCTTCCCTGTATAAATAACAATTAATATTTTCTTCATGGTTCATAAATAAAAATAATTGATGACCTTCCATTCCATCCCTTTCCATATATATTCAGGTATTCGTTGAAACCATATCCACTTTCATAATAAGAGAAATTATCTAAGGGAGTTCTTATATTCCATAGTAAAATTCTATTATAAATATTATTGATTTCTAAACCATCAACCATTCCTAAGTGAGCTATAATTTATTTCTTTAAAATATGGTAGAATTTTCTTGATGTATCATTTAAATCATTGAAATTAATAAATGCTTTGGTATTACTGATATTATGTTTGTCTCAAAAGATTTTTTTTCAAGTTTTTATAGGATGATCTCATGATGTAGAGTTAGTCTATGATATAACATCATAAGCTATATTTAGAAAACTTTGGTGACACTATTATCATTTATCCATAATGGATTAACAATGAAGGAATGTAAATAATTATGCTACACATACGAATAAATTCAACCATACATCTGAAGTAGTACAATAATGTCACACAATCTATTGCTAACATTTTCCATGTTATAATTTCTTTAAAAAAAACTAACAATAAAAACCCTTATGCATTGTTGGTGGTCTTGGTTTAAAAAATAACTTTATGGTAAACTAAGTACTAGAAAATAATCTTTGATTGGAAAACTAGTTTGTTGTTTAATCAAGTTCAAAAAAAATAAGGAAAAGTTGAAAACCATCAAATGGCTACTTTTCCCACAAGCAATAAATACTTGGTTGCTTACTTTTGTGCTCGCATTTTTAGCATAGTTTGGACTACCAATTTTAAAATAGCGTTCTTGAATATTTTATATTTTTTTGGCATTAATAAAGGCAAGGAAAACTAAAGTTATGCCAAGGTATTTACTTTTTTTTATTTCACTTTTAAATTTACTTGTAAGTTTTGTTATTACATGAAGATCCACTTTTCCATTACTTGTAAAAATTTCAGTGTGGGGGGGTAGTAAAATGAACTAACATATGATATATGAAATATCCCCACACTTCATTCCTTTGGAATGCACAAGAACATGCATGACATTAGGTGTGGGGGAGAATAGCCTCAGAAGATAAGGATTTGGGCTTATTCAAAAAATAAGTTAATGAATATATATTTTGAATTTGATAATGGTATGTGGTTTTCAATATTATTTTGTAAGAATTACTGGCAACATGATTTATTTCATATTTTATTTCAAAAGTTGCTTTGTGGTCAAAAACATTTACATAGGCATAAATGGAGATTCTCAACACAACAACATGCTCTCACCTCATTAAAAATAAATAAAAATAAAAAAGAAAGGGTAGAAACATGAAAATTCCACACAAGAACCTATGTCAAAGATAAACTAAAGGATAGAAAGAAAACCTCCACACAATAACCTATCCTTGAAGAATACATACTAATGACCACTTTCAATTATAACTTTTGCTTGAATAATTAAAGAAGATTTTAAAAGCTAATTTTCATTATACTTGTGTAAAATAAATAAATTTGTAAATCCCATTTGAAATATGATAAAAATAAAAAACTCTAACTCATGCATATGTACTTCAAGAAGAATTTAGTAAATATGTTTTTTTAGATAAAGATAGTGGCATGCATGAGGACATGCATGAGATTAAGTGTGGGGGAAATGATGAGACCATAGAATGGCTCATTATATCCATGAAATAACATCATTTTTCCTTGCATAAGAAGTATATCTAAGTATATTTTATAAACTTATGGTTTATTTACAATGAGATAGAGGAACTAGGTCTTGGTTATTTCTTTATAAATCATTGTCATCTTCTTTGTTAACAATTATTACTGATTCTTGGGGAGAGATGTTAATGTGTGTATATACAGCCCATAAATAGGAATATTATACTTTTATCATAAGGTAATAATCAAGTATCAGTTTTGAGGTACATCACAACAACTCCAAAGATCACCTTCATCACTAATCTCTTGAGCTGATCAACAAAGTAATATTTTATGTTATTAGGAATTGGTCATTTCCATGAATAGATATCTGCAAGAATGGTAATATAACATGATAAAATAAATCATAGTAAGTCTTGGTATGATTCAATGGCCTTATAAGTATATTCTAGTAAAATATCTAGCATTTTATCTGAGCTACGAACTTCCACAGGGGAACTACGGACTTTATCAGGCAAGCTACAGACTTCATCAGGCTTGTTACAGACTTCATCACTATTTTTATATACTTCATCAAGATTATTATGCACTTCATTAGGATTAATACATAATTTTATATAAATACTAAATAACCATTTGTAGATCATTTCTAAGGCATTCTAATGATTGCTTGATTCATTCTAAAATGATTAAGATCATTTCCAGCTATCATAAGAATACTTTCTATTTAGAGTGTGTGTGTGTGTGTGTGTGTGTGTGTGTGTGTGTGTGTGTGTGTGTGTGTGTGTGTGTGTGTGTGTGTGTGTGTGTGTGTGTGTGTGTGTGTGTGTGTATATGAGATAAGATATAATATTTAGGTTGTTACTCCTAAATAAGGCATTGGTTAGAAGCATGAGATTATAAATTCAACCTTCCACACCATTGAATAAAAATAAATATATTTATCTTTCCATTATTCTAAATAATTCATTATGAACTTTGTGGCATAAAAGCTTGTGATTCTAAATAAAATCTTCTTTTGAGGAATGACATGGCCACTCATTCCAAGGAAGATGGATCAATGTGTTTATGTCTATTTATTTATGATGTAATTATCCTTTTGTTTTGAATTTTTATCTTTTCTCTTTATGTCATGTAAACATTCATTTCTATACAGTTTGTTGTGAACCTGCAGGTGTTTTCTTTATTTATTTTTTCTTTTCAATTTAGTAATTTACTTTATTTAAAAATTGAATGAAATTATGAAAGAGTGTTTTTCAATTTCTTCAAGTGTGGAGTTTGGTAGAAGATACTATTTTATAGATATCTCTTTCTCCTATTGCATATTACCTCCAGACACTAGCCCTAGATTGACATTATTTAATGAAGGAGATTGACAACCCATCATTAATGTTCTAGCACCAAGATGTTGAATAATAATGGATGGATTAATTAAAAGGATAATGTGGAATAAAAATGGATAATTATGTAAGGGACCAAGAAAATCTAATAACTATGTCACATAGTAACATACGCATCCATTCATTGAAGTACATGTCAAATAACAAGCCAAAATGTTTCTCAAAATAGGTCTTAATATACCTTATACTTTAGTAATAAGGTCAAGATTGGAAGAGTGATGGTCATGATAGGATGGGCTAGGATGAATATAATGGAATGATAAAAATGGTTTGAATGGAATGGATAAGAATGTGGTTAAGGCTTACCCCAAGTTTCAAGGTACTTACAAATAATGAATTATTTATGCATGACAACAGAAACCTGGCTTTCATCATGGTACTTTTCCAAGGCACAATAAACATGGTTTTCACCATTTGGATGAATTATTTATCTCCCTCTTTTGATTTTTTTGATTCATTTTTATATTATATTTTAATTTTAGAATCTCAACTCAATGAAAGATTATGAGATGCATAATACAACCATTGAATGTCTAGTCAATAGCTACTTTAAATAATTACTCTATCAACATGTTATTATTGATGTAGACTATAATAAAATTTGTGTGATCTTCATTGGTTGTTGATTTTTCTTCCTTCAAACCTCTAAATAAGGTGTCTTTGTAGCCTCTATGAAATATAGTGCCACTAATGAAGGGAAATAATAATATGCATTGGGATAAGGATCTGATTGGATCATGTAATATAGGATTTGGACACGTATATGATTGTGAATAAATGGATAATTATTGGGAAATTAAATATAAAAACTATAGTCACACACATTGTTGTTGATTCTTGATGTTCCAATTGTGACATAATGTTGGTTGTGGTAGGGCCAAATATCTATGAAAATTCTCTCAACAAGGCCACAATATTTTTATGTTCCTTAGGCCCAAGAGTCCATACAATATGGATGTGATTTGGATTATAGATTATTCTAATATTGATCTCAATAATGTCTTCATCAAAGAAGGAATAACTTATTTGTTTAGCTATTCACATTTTGAAGAGGTTTTCACCAATAAATTCTTCTTTATTGTTTTGATTGTCCCATAGTGCCTCCAAGAATGTTTTACTAAGGGATGTTCACTTTTAACTTTGGTTATCTCTTAGAAACTAAAAGAAGGTTTCACTAGAGATGTTGATTCCTGACTTTGATTGTCCCCTGGCACCTCCAAGAAGATTTCACTAGGAAACTTGTCTTTTGACTAAATGTTGACTTAGATCCCCATAAATGTCATCACTAAGATTTCACCATGGCTAAAATCCAATACTGTGTGATTTGGTTAGTCACAAATGATAGGTATATGAAATTAGATGTCAATGTAATCAATAGGATGATTAATGTGAAATAGAATGTTAATAATAATGAAAAGGTAAAAGACTTCACAATCCTCATAGAGACTATCGAGAAAACTTATGTCAATGATGAAGGAAACTTCCTTAAAACCATAGAAGGAAAATTGATGTCTTCAAACTGATCTACAATAGGCATGTAATTGATACTATAATATACAAACTCTAATTTTGATGTTAATGGTGGTTCTAAAATGAAACCTAATTCTAATTCTAATTATGATGTTGGTCTAAAAATGGAACCTAATGTTAACTTGGATTTGATATGACTATTGTTTCGTATACGTTGATATTGACAATAATGTTGGTTATAAAATGAGACCTAATTTTGATTTAAATGTGGCCACAAAGATGTCTTTTTGGATTACATTACCCATAAATACCTTGTTCACATTTCTCTTGGAAATGAAGGATTTTGGACAAAAGAATCTTTTAAAATGGGGAACTTTTTTTAGTCAATGAAATATAGACAATTGGTTAATAATAGGTTCTTCAAATATTAGTTCATCAAATAAAGGTTCTTCATCAAAGATAGGTGGACCATTAGAGAGGGGATCATCAAATATGGGATAATGGTCAAAGGGTGATTCATCAAATATTAATTCATAAAAGATGGGTGATTCAATAGAAATGTTGAAGATGGGTTATTTGTATTGACCTTTACTTGGAATTTGATGAATCTAATCATGTTTAGGAGGGGGATCATGACATATCCTAATTGATTAGTTATCAAACTTGGATGTACTTAGGTATTTAATATATAATTTCCATGTTAGTGACTCTATATTATACCCTTACTGAGGAGATGAGTGTTCATGTCCTAACCTCAAACCTAGGCTAACATGGGAATAACCCTAATCTATGGTTTACTTAATGAGTGGGTCAGACCTATAGATTTTAAGGGGATAAATCCCCTGATTTTCTCATTTGAATCTCTCTCTACTACCTAAATAGTTGGGATGTAAAGGTAAAGAAGATGCATAATGAAAACATATCCTAAAGTGTGGTGATGCACCTAATGACAATTCTAACCACTATATCAACTTGGACTTTTAACATATTAATGGACTAATCTCAACCAAAAAGTCATCTTTATGATTCCTTAAGCACAAATGTTTCATGTGGAGGCTATACTAGATGAATGGAATACTAAGGTTATGACAAACAGGCTTGTTAGAAGACTCTCACTATCCATGACACACTTCAATACTCCATTACCTATACTTCTACACTTCACATGACTTGCATAAGACACCTTCATGGCATATAGGTTAACAAGGACCTAAAAGGGAAAGAAAACCATCACCTTTTCATATCAACAAGTATTAACACACTATAATGTCACCATTAAAGAGCTAAAAAAGTCTGTTATTTAGTCCAAATAGATGCACAAGTATAAATACTGAGAGTCTCCTCATACTAGCCTGAGGTATATAAACTAAGGCAAAAAGCCTTCAATATATATAATATATTAAAAGAGAATAAGGGGAATCTGGCATGGAAAATTATAGAGGAGGGTCATCAATGACCATAATTGAATTTTCTTTTAGTTATAATAGTTACAAGCATCTTCTTTTAGCCTTTTCCATGTGTTGGACCTCTTTGATGGCTCCTTGAATGAGTTATTGGTGTTGGAGTGAAGTGGTAAAGGTTTTAAATGACTCATTAAACTCTTTTTAGAGAATGACCATGCCTAATAAAGGTCAACCATTCCATTTTATGGCAATTATAATCATGAATTAGGCCCTCATAACCATGTAGCAACCCACTTTCCTCTACATAAAATTGACAAAGTCAAGGAAACTATCTTATCCTTCCATCATAGCCATGTAATTCATATTGAATATCTTAAAGGGCTAACCACTAGTGTAACACCTTTAAATTAACCCATTCCACTAGTCTTTCAATGCTAATTTGAGTCTCTTTATGACAACATAGGTCAATTAGGCCTATTAGGCCTAATTGCCTAAGTGTTGGATATTAGCCTCCATGAAACCTACAAAAAATCTTGAAAAACTATGTATGATTGTTATCCATGCCTAAAACAACACTTCTAACCATGAAATAGGCTTATAAATGCATTAAAAACTTGAAATTCCACTTTTCTAAGTTGATTCATTCACCTTCCTCATGTATTGATAGACTATAAATTTTGAATGCACTTGAATATACCTTTACAGCTCAATTTTTGAGCATTTTATGCATTTATAAGGTGGATTAAGTCCCAAAATTACTATCCTAATGGTTGGAATCATTCTTCACTATCAAACACCCTTTATTTTGCTCAAAACCCTTAAAAAGTGCCTATTCATGAGGATTTTGTACCATGTCCATACAATCAAGTACCATATTTGGATTAATATTTGAGTTTACTTCTTTTTCCATGAGCTATTTAAACCATTCTAGGATGTTAGGACATCAAAATATCAACTTTTTTGAGACTGGGTCTGACTAGGATTTTATGGAGGTTTAGGAGTGCTCAGGAGTATTAAGGATGGTTTATACAATATAGACATCCAATATCATAATAAATTCCATGAATATATATGACATTTATCTAATTAACTTTTGTGAATGGCTTGGAATCCCATGCAAATTATGGACAAAGATATGAATGTCAAAAGGTGACCCTAAGGTATTCTACAGGCCATTTCTGAGTGCCTATATTCTTAAGGTTTTTTCATAAAAAATATCCTCCCAAATCCAATAAATATATCATGGATTTTTATTTCATATGGGTACATAAGACATGCTAAGATCATTTTATCAAAAACTTTTTGAGGTGGAGTGGGTGAGCTCTTAAAGTTGGCACTTAGGTGGACTATGTAGAGGAGTGAGTGTTTCGAGCAAGATTTTGAATATATTATAAACTTATCATGCTTATCTCCATCTAAAATATCCTACATCATGTCTCAAACATATTCATAGTCCACCACTTGATCATACAACCAACTGTAGAAGCATGGAGGAGTCTTGATGTGGCACTAGGGGTTGTTTGAGGCCTATCATTAAGGTAATTGACTATATTATTGAGTATTATACCCATTTTAATTAATATTTAGTACCTTTTACCATGTTTCACTAATTAAAATCCATCTAAGGGATCCTTTTCCACTTTCACGTATCCCAAGACTTGGTTTTATCCCTTTAGCACTTTGACTGCTTGCCTAAACATGTCTTAGTCTGAGAGAAAATAGTGCATATACCCACTATTTTTATGACCAAGATAATAGTATAGGTACCTTTTAATTCTCACAATCACACTCTCTTCCAAATTTGGATACTTAATTCTACCTGAAAAGCCTTAAATGACCATTTTGGTCCAAACTAGCCTCATACTACCTACAAATTGTGTGTCTAAGTGTAAGGTTTTGATGTGACTCCTTATTCTTGTTCCCCTAAGTTTTCATAGATTTTAATCTAATTTTATATTCCTTAGTTAACTCCATTATTCCCTCTCATATCTCATTTCCTTAAATTCATCTTTTGCCTACAACTCATTTGGTACTCATAATGCATATGAATGTCCTTTTAGGGCTAGTTGATTGAGTTTTACTTGAAACCCTACCTATACCCTTTATTTATCTATGGCTTGACTGATTATGGACTTTATGTGATTAACATACCTTATCTTATATGCCTATTATCAATATCCTCTACTTTCTTGAATGGATCAACTTGCATTTTTAAACCCTATATTTCCTCCTTTTGTGATTTAACTGAGGGTATGGTTTTAGTTGCATAGGTTGAGTTGTATACCTTTCAATTTGTTTTTATATCAGACCTAATGATAAGTGAAACTTTAGTATCAAGATTCTATAGTTACTTATGCCTTTGATCCATTTAAATATTCATGTACTTCTATCAAATTTGTCTCACACAGTTAGCCTGTAGGAGCACACTCTTGCATTCTTGACTAAGTAGAGGGAGGTAGTCACTCTTGGTGTGAGTTCATGGGCATCCTTATTATTAATTTCACCTTTGAGAGGTATCTATGAGTTCAAAATTTCCTCCCATTCCTTGACATTTAGCTCTAATATTTTCAACTTATCTTCCTTGTTCTCATAAATTGATTGTGGGGGGATACAATTTTGTTGTAAATGCCTATCCAAGAGAGGGTAAGATTGGTAAAGTACCATATTAGTCTCTTCACTTTAATATATTATTATTAATGATACTCTTTCACACCTCCCTCTTTGAAACATTGTTAACATACATCATTTGGACTCATTTGCTTATGCACAGTCAATAAATAAGGAGAGACACAGCTATAGATGTCCCTTTTATACTAAGCTTTAGACCTAAAAACTAGACCTTATCATTGAGATACTATTCATTATGATAATTCTCCCATCAATATTTTCTTAAGGACATGGTGACTTCAACTTTTTTTCCTACAACTTTCTTTGTTTAGGTCTTTGACATGGTGATGCTAGGCCTACATATGATATTGTTGTAGGTTTGTTCCTACATTAGACCTTCTTTAGAGGGTAAAAGATCTCATAGTTGTAGGTGTTGGGCCTATTTATAATCATTAACACTTTGATTTCTCAAAAGATACTCCATAGTCTCATCAAACATAACCTCTACCAAACCTTCCTTTATTTGTCAAGCCTAAGCCAATGGAGGTGTTTGTAGGTGTATACCCTACCCTGCACGGGACAGTGATTAGAGTGAAGGTGTGAGGTGAGTTTAGTGGTGGTTCAACCTTGAAGGTTTTATCATATAATTTGATACAATTATCTCCCCTTAACATGTTGATTGGAACTCTAGCTTGTACCCTCAAAACATAGTCATCAAAGAAAGATATACCCTGTGTACAAACTATGATAGTCCAAATGTGCAACTTGAGTTGGATGTTCTAATATGATTCATGTTGTTCATATGACATTTTGTCCTTGTTTTTCACTCATTACTAGTCTTCCTTATCTCATATACTTATCCTTAAAGAGGTCCTTGTCATGATCCTTTGATAATGTTGCAGTAAGCTGTATGAATGGTTATAAGTGCTTATGAAGTCTCCTTAATAGGGTCTATGACCAATCTCAACCCAACTTTCATGCCTTCATGGCCTCCAAAGCTACCAAAGGGTATATAGACTCATTTATTATGATTTAGTCTTATGAGTGAGGTGGGTGGGTGTAGGAAGATGGAAGAGGGGTGATATGGGGATGGAAACATGAAATAGGTGGGATAACATAGTGAAACATAGTGATGATAATGTGAAGTGGCAATGGTATAGAATATGGCATGAAGTGAAGGGTCAGACACTTTCTAAGGCCAACTACCTACACCTTGGGAACCTTAGAACCATACCTAAATAATCACAAATTTTTGGATGCATGGATACATCATATAGAGCCTAAACATGAAACCTTAAATTCTTAGAAAACCTTAACTTTCATGAGGAAACCTTAAACTTTGTAAAATGTGGCTAAGGTGAGTTTGTAAATGAAGAAGGTGGTTTTTAGGACTGTTGAGGTTGTTATAGGTTGAGGAGCTTATTTACCATGGCATGAATAACCTCCATCACCAAAATAGCATCCCTTTTCAATGTTTTTGAGTTATAAATGAACTCTTCAAGTGTCATTAGACTGCACACAGTCTGTTGCACAGTGATCTCCATATGTGCTTGAGTCCCTCTTCCTTCGGGGTATTCTAAGATAGTGAGGGATATTAGACATTCAAAAAGGCATTGAAAACAATAATAAATCTTTGAAACCTTTTTTAGTCATCTTGTAACTCTTGACAAAGGCATGAAACCTCGGTTCATTGCATAACTTTCTTACATGGTGCACACAATGACTAATCATGAAAATTTTCCACTTTTATTAGCTCAAAAATGTGATACAAACTTATAAATTTCCATGGGAGGCTCATAAAAGACTTGAGAAAATAGGACCGGTAATTAAATTAAGTAAACAAGACAAAATTTCATGAAAACCACCCAATTGAAATTAGCTTGTTCAGATGTGAAGGGCATACACATTGCATAACTTATTAAGGAAGGTTAATAAATTTGAGGAGACCAATATTGAGACAAACTCCCATTATTTAAATCTAGTTAATCCTACTTTCCATGTCTAATAGATGGGACCTCCTCTCTCCTTTGTATGGTACAAGCAGAAACTTGAGGAGTTGTCTAAGCTTGCAAAAAAGGGTTGATGAAGTGTAGATTATTTTTGAGCTTGAATGGAATCCATTTGTCATTAAAATTTTCATGGACATTATAAATGAGCTCAACTTCATCCCTAGATACTTTTTTGTATGGTACAGGCCATATAATTTCATACAAATGCATAAAAGCCCCAAAATAGAGTGTTTTTCCACCATTTTATCCACATTCAAACTTTGTAATGCCATATGAAGTCAAATGAGAAACATCATGACTTATCAGGCCTTTTAAAATAATAAAAACATAGGAGGAGAAGTGGAAAAGCCATAAAATGCCTTGTGGGGCCCACTTGGCTAATGGAAAGGTATAAATGTGTCTCAAAAGGGATTTTGTCATGAAATGCTTAGGGAAGGAATTTGGCATGGATAGGATGTCTTCAATGATCCATTTTACTATAATTAAAAAATCACTTTCCCTTTTCTAATGTTTATGAGGCAAAATAGGCTCATGAGGGAGTTTGAGGGGTTATTAATGGTTTAGGAGGGGTAATGAAAGAGTTAAATGAACTTAGATGGATATATCATAGACAAAGTATTTTTAATACACCGTGATATTCATGTTAAGGACTCCAAAATTATTACAACAAATTCATATTACCAGAATATCAATATACTCCTCAAATAAGGCCAAACACTCATTTGATTTTTAGAGCCTTTTGATAATCATTTATCTTGTTCAAAGACACTATACCACCTAACATATCATCCTAAGTTCTTAAATACACTCATGGAACCATGGATCAAATCCAAAACTATGACACATCTTGCTGTTCTTAGTCAAGATCCAAACACTCTCATCAGGACAAGGGTGACATGACCATGCTGGGAGTAATCATAAGCAGGCTAGATTGATGGTCACTAAAATGTTTTGATTTAGGGGGTTGACATTTAGCATGTGAGGCCAAAATGTCAATAGGCCTTTAGATGGAAAATAATTGGATTTTTTGTGGATCTAAGATTGGATTGGACTTTTGGATAAGTAGATAGGGAATTATCGAATAAACTAGCAGCTAGAGAGGTCGTTAAAGTAACCATGAATTGATTAGTGAAGATATGACCATCCTACTATACTTAAGAAGTAATTACAGTAATATGTTGTGGTGGGATTACAAGTTACCTATTCAACACAAGCATTCCCTCTTTTTGATCAAAGGTATGCAATCGGTCTATAGAAAAGTTAGGTAAGAGTTTAGATCCATTTTATATGAGCCATAAGATGATAGCGTTATTATTTTTAGAAGCATGTCATTTGAATAGTGAATCATCCAAATAAATTTTGAATGCCATGGATCAAGATGGAATAAAGGATGTAGGATCATATTGAATTATGCCCCCAAGCAAGAATACATGAAAAGGGAAGAAGTGGGAATAAAATATTACAAAATAAGTTACACACTTAACTTGTGATAAACATGGTAAAGGTTTTGAGATTAGATGACTTATTTGATTTTATTTTATTTGATGTCTAATGAAACTGATTTGACATGCCCTAAATAGGGCAGATTCTAATTTGATTTTGACTCATGTAAATAGGGTGGGTTTTGATTAAGCTCATATTGGATTTGAATGTTGGATTTGATTCAAATGGGAGAAATTATGGATGTTTTGACTTTGTCAATCTTAAATGACAAGGTATGGGAGATTGAATTGAAATACAAGATATGATTTGGATTTGAACATTGGATTGATTTGAAAATGATGTGATTGGGTTAAAATAAACTTGATTTGGCTTATGATTATGATTTGCTTGAATTTGGTCAAAGTAGACCTGATTTTGTTTTATTTGGGATACTTCATTATATGCTCCTTATAATCCATATTAATGGTGTGTTGAGCCTAATATGTATAGATTGGAGTCTTTTTCAATGTTGCAATGTGGTCACATGGGTAACATCTCCTCTTGCACTATTGAGTAATTGATAAATTAGAGTAAAATCAAAAAATGGTTAAAGATAATTATAAAAAAGGTTGAAGGCTTGATGATTGATAGGATAATAAAATGCATTTAATAAAATAATGAGATAAGTACAATATATTGGGACTTGCACCTCACTTTATTCCATCAAACATCTTATTATTCTTCTAATTTACAAATTAGCTCAAATTTAAAGTTAAGCTCACCTCCTCTTATTCTAAATTTTAACATATAAGTAGTTTTTATCATTTCTATTAAATTAATTTTTGGGTTCTCTCTATTTTTGTATTTTTTACAAAAATTTATTTTATTTTTACAAATAAGATTATAGATTTCTCATAATCCATGTTTTATTTTTTATGAGATTCAAACATTAACTTTTTTTAATAGAGGTTGGCTTGTCAAAGACCACACTAAAAATATTAACTTATTTATTGTAGGTTTCATTAGTCAAAAGAGTGGATTTGTTATCAAACAAATAATGTTTTAATCACATTTCATTTAATCTTTTAATCAAAGAACCAACACTTCAATTTTAATTCTCTTAAAACACTAGCTTTTGTTTCATTTGCTTAAGTGATTATTATTTTGAGCTTGATTATGGATAATATATTTTCCTTGTGCTCTCCCCTTGTCCCCTTTAGGGATCCTAAGTGATGAAAAACACATTATTATTTTATTTTTTTGAAAGAACATTAGATTGTGTTAATCTCTTGCCCATTTATGGGGTCCTGAGAATCAGAAATAGTACTTATTTATTTTTTAACCATGAGGGGTTGCTTTCATTTCCTTCTTATGATTATGTAGGGTGAAAAAATTTGGACTTTATTACCCAATGTACATACCAACCCCATACATTCAATGGGGTATATAAATTGAGGTTGTATTTATTCATTATTGGTTGAGTGGTTGCATGTTTTAATCACATTTATGAAGTGGTAGGGTTTTAATGCTCTGATACAAACTATTATCATCAAAAGCTTCACCTTTGAGGAGGTTTCTCAAGCATCCTCACTTAAGTGATATCATGTAGATACCTCTAGGTTGCAGGTGGCCTAATATATGAGGTGAATCTTTAGATAGGGCTATCTCCCTTGATGTTATCACCCTAAAACTACTAATATAACACTATTGCTTGATATGAAAAGGGAGAGAGAGCTGAAAATAAACTAAACTAGGGAGGTGATTCACCAAATTAACACCATCCACTTGACTATACTGCACTAAGAATATGAATTAAGATTGAATCTGATCACACTACTTAACAACTACCATCAAGCATGAGTATTTGAACATTGAGGTCATAGACAATAAGATGAATAAAATGACTAATCAGGAGGCCTAAGGAAGACATTAATGACTAAAATCCACTTATAAACTATGAAACACTATCCAAACTCACCATGTGACCTATAATAAGACAATCCATTTACAAATAGGTAGGAAAGGACAAAAGAGAGAGAGTGAAGGTACTATTACTAATATTCATCAATAATCACACAAGTACATTGATTATAAGCATTTGAGAAGGTAAGAAACAACTTTATTCAACATTAAAATGCATAGTACAAGTGTTCAATTGAGTAAGTATTTTCTATACTTAGCCAAAGGATCCATAACAAGCCATTCAATGCAGCATATATAAGAGAAATTAAGGGGAGAGAGAGAGAGAGAGAGAGAGAGAGAGAGAGAGATATATATATATATATATATATATATATATATATATATATATAGAGAGAGAGAGAGAGAGAGAGAAGAGGCATAGTAGTTGCATATGAAAAGTGTCATCTCATGAGGAATAAGTTATAAGAAAGAAAATATGTAATTAGGTAGTTATGAAGCTTCTCATCAACATGTGTATGCTTGATATAATTTTTCCCCCATCAAGGGTGGCATGGAATGACTCTTCACCTTTTAGGATGACTCATCAACCTCAATTGAAACTACCCATTCTTGGTCTAGAAGGAGTTACAATTCTATGTATTACCACATATCACTTTTGATCAAGATTATTAGAGTTTTCCAATTCCATCCTAGGCTAATTAAATGTCTCTCTCAACTTGATGAGGCTAAGTATCAATAATCAAGTGTCTTCAAACTAATAAGAACTCGTAATTTTATTGAAAAGCCTATTTAATTCAAAAGAAGACCACAATAATAAGTCTCTCCTTCTATCCTAGGCCTAGTTATTGCATGAGGACTAATATCACATATTTAATACCTCTCAAGTACCCTATAAGGATTCATTACACCATTTTTCAAGCTCAAAAACATATTCAATATTGAGGTACAGGTGCATTAGGTCTGATAGGAACTCTTGATAGCATGTTTGCTCAACACTAGGTGTCTTAAAATCTCCAAAAGATGTTGAAATAATTATAAACCTTCCTCATGAGGATTTAAAAGAATCCTCCCATAACTTATCCATGTCATATTTGGTTCCAATGGACTCTATTAGGCTTGTACTCGGTCAAAATTCATGATAAACCATCAAAAACTACATTTTTAGTCTTGTAGTAGCCATATAATAGTCATTCATAGGCCAAATTCCATATAACCATACCTTAAATGTGATAAACAACGGATCATATAGATTATCATGAGACCTAAAATTTTTATCCAAGTGTTTACAAAGTCAAATATATTATTTTTTAACCACTTAGAAACTAAAACTCAATTATCAGGTCATTTACAGAGTTTTAAAAGGGTTTTGGGTGTTTGAATTATTAACAATTATTCATGAAGTTGAGGGCCTAAACTTATAAAATAATGATACAATTTGTAATTATGGTAAATATGTGAAAACAAATAATATTCACTTGGTCCCATGAAAATCCTCCTTCAATTTCTAGGCAAAAGACTAGGTCTTCTTAAGCTCTTAGGAATGTTTTAGGATAATTTGTAGTGCTCAGTATTCTTAAGCATTATTCCTACTACACAGAGACTAGATCAATGAAATAATGCCCTAAGTTAGAGGTATTAAAACCTCCTCATTTCTTCCAATATCAATTTTCCACCATGTATTTTCTTATTATATCTTCTAAGCTTTAAAAATTAGCCTCTCAGGTTTGTAAGATTGTGTATAGGACCAAGAAAGAAAGTTTTTTGGTCTAAAACCTTGAAAGTGAATTTTACTAGTTTAAAATGCCTCCAATAGGTATTTAAAAATTTATATCATTTTTACTAATGATTTCCAATAGATATTCACCTTCCAAAATGTTATATAACTTAATTTTTATACTTTGAGGGTTTGTAGGCAATTAGGCCAGTCTGAACCTAGTGGCATTATTTTGGCATCCTCTTCATCAAGAAAGGAGTTAAAACATCCATTTAATCTTCAAAAAAAAGTCTTATACATCTATAAATGTTCTAACATCCTTAAAACACCTCAAAAATACAAGCTTCTTCACCCTTTTTCACCCATAGGTCTGTAGGTGCACATTAGGTATGTATGTATGTGTTTAGGTCTCTTGACTACAAATATGAACGTATACCTCTTCCAATTTGAAATATAGTGGTATTTAATGATATTATAATTTTATTAACCATATATAAATACTCTTGGCATTTCCGTTGCCACTAAATATTGTGCTTTTCTACTTATGCCTATAACAGGCTAGTATATGACCATTTAGGCTTCATGGCTGCAAGTGTAAGTATTTATTCTTATTTTTAAATTTTAGTGATCTATCCAAGATTTTATATTTTATTAATTCTTCTTATAACCCTCCAAAAACTCTCCAACCTTCAATTTCACCTTCCACATATAGCATTTGATCACACTACCTACAAAAGGTTGTAGGTGGTCATTTAAGCTTTCTTGGTTGTAAGTCACCAAATATAGAATTCACAAAGCTAATCAAGACTTATTGAGGTTATTTTATATTTATTAACCTTTATTTCTTTACCCTTACCATCCTCTCATATCCTTAAACAATCAACACAAACACGCTTTCACTTGCTCTATGTCTGCTAACAAGCTTGTAGTCACTTATTAGGCCTAAAAACCTTTCTTTTCATGATGTTATACCTTTTCAAACCTATTTGATCCAATGGTGTAATTTTTTAAAATGTGTTCAATTTTTTTGAGATCCATTTTTTACTCCAATATACTAAGGATGCCTTGACTATGTATATATAATCTCCACAGTCCTTTTGGGTTCACATAGTCCTACTTAGGCACACAATTCACTTAAGTTACAAGGTGGGATAATAGTCTAAGCAATCAGATTAAAATTATTTATATATTTGAGGGAAGAAAATTATGTTTTATTATACATTGAAAATATCATTTACCCTTTCCACTGAAACCTTTTGATGCCAATAGTGACCTACATGTATGCAAACCTATAGGTTCACAATCTTTTTGAGATGACCTAAAGAAAACATAAAAAATTTGACCTTTGAGGCTTATTACCTTGATTTAAATCTTTATAATGTTTTCCAAGGATATTTTAACTTGTTTATTTCCTTGGTAATCATTAACAATGAAATTTACATTGACATTTGATCATGGTTACTCTACCATTGCAACTAGTTCAAATAGTCCAACCTATGCATGCAAAGTTATCCATTATATTTGAATTATTTTGATTAAATTAATCTTACATAGGTTTTATTAATCTTAATTAAGTTTAAAACACTTAAAACTAACTAATTCCCTCATTCTATGCACTAGGACACCTCACAACTTATCTGTAAACAAGATTGTCATACTTAAACTAGTAACTCAAGTCTACTTGGCATTACTCCAAACATGATAATTAATAAAATAGATAAATGTGATATTTAATGGGTATAGGAGTGTTCAAGAGACATTTTATATTCATTATCATTAATTCACTAAGATTAATAACCCTACATTTAGAGAAACCAACCTTGAAGGGGTTTTGAGTCCTTTTCCTATACCTTAAATTCTTAATAATTCTTAATTAAGTTAAGGAGCCTAACCAGAGGAAAAATGATAAAAATTGAATTGGAATTAGGTTAAAATCCTATGGACATGATATTGGGCTCTAAATTTCTCTCTCCTCAAATTATCATTCATAAACTAGTTGCCCTTTTCTTGCTACCAAGAAACTTGATGGAGGAAAGGATAGGTTTTCTACATCATTGGACTTTACACCTTCACTTTTTTCATGGATTTGGGTTTGAGAAGACCATGGGGACCTATTAAATATTTTTTACCTTTCCCACCAATAGAAACCTTCTATAAAATACCTCCAAAATCATGTTTTCTTCAAGAATCTGACTATTCTACCATTTGGAACTGCAAGAGATGGTGAACAAGATGACTCTTCATCTTCCCCTAACTTGTGTAGATGTTTAAAAGAGTGAAAAAATGTTTCACGCCCTTATTTTCATGTATGTCTCTCAAAAATCCTCATTTGTACATTATAAAATGATTAATGGCAGTTATAAAATGGATTTCAGTGTCAGAAATCAATTATATAAGACTTTTAGAGGATGTGTACGAATAAGTACAAGTATGATGTCATTACCAAGGTGTTAGCTAACTTTAAAAGACCCCTATTACATGATATAACCCTCACATTTTCTCATGACTAGTAACTATCATTTGAATATTGGAATGTAAAATAAGATTAAAGTAGATGAAATAACTTAATCTTATCAAAATTACGTTAATCTTTCCAAATTGCTTTAAAAACAATATGATCAACTTACCAATTTTGGTCCTTGGTCATATTTAGACCATGGTTGTCTTGGAAGAGTCACCACCTTATCACCTTGATCATGATTCCACATTTACTTGACTTCACACTTAACCTTAACTTTGTCAAACTTACCTTAAACAATTATAAACACATAATGAAGACCATAAATAATGGCCATTTAATGACAAGACAAAGTGGCTTATCTTAGCTACCAACTAGACCATCTTAAATGACCTTGTAAACTACCAAGGAAGACACATTACCTATCATCCTAGATCATTAATGACTAATACAAGACCCTTATAATGGCTATTTATAAAGTTAAGATCAAGTACATCAAAGTTTTGAATGATCCTCATTCATGATAGCCAAATTTTGGCTAACACAAACCTTAGATTGTACCCATTAGAGCCTGATTTTCTAGTAGAATTTCATTGAGATCATTATCACTAAAGTGAGTGCAAAATACTATACCCTCCCATGTTTATCATTAATATTTCTCATACGACAAATTTTTGAGCCCCATGTACCACAAGGTATATCAGGGGCCATCTAAAAATCCTTATAAAACTTTATCTTAAGACCATCTACCAAAAATGGTAATGTAATGTGATGGAAACGAACCTCTCTTAATATTTCATGATGTACCACTTGAAATGATGGTTGAGGGAAATCAATATGTCACCACTTCAAGAAAGATAGTAATGTGGATTATGATCATGTTGCCCACCCATTTTACCATTAAAAATAGGTACTATCTTATATGTATTGTTGGTTTTTTATTTTTATACCCATGTGTTATGTAATTTACACTTAAAACTAATTAACATTATCCTAAGTCCATACTTGTAATTACACATTTATGTAATGAGGCATTATGATACCAAACTTTTTGGTCATTATAATTATTATGTTATTTATTTAGACCCAAATCCAATTTGAAATAGTTATCCACATTGGGTCACCTTTCACCCCATTCCTATTTTTAAGCCAATTAAATCTAGATCATGTTTGTCTTAAACCACATTCCAATCTAGATCATGTTCGTATTGAACCACATTCCAATCTAGATTAGGTTCTTCTTGAACCACATTCCATCCTAAATCATGTTCATTTTGAACCACATTCCAGATCAATTTTCCCTCTTTAGGACAATTTCAATCAAGATCAGTCCACCCTCTTTGGGTCAATTTACATTAGATTCAATCCCCTTGCATGTATCCTTGTCTAGGGAGATAATCCAATCATTTGAGTCATGGCATCTCCAAACCCACTTAGGAAACAACCTACACTAGTTCTAGAATCACTTCATGTAAAATATATTCAAATGTAGTTTGAGAGCAAGATTTTTTTAGTAAATATGAAACCCTTCTAAGACTGTTGAAGTCTAGAGCCAAATTTTCACCTAAATTTCCTATAGACTGATTGTATAGCCTTATTCATATATATTAAATACCTCTAAAACCATAGTAAAGTCAATCATTTCCCCTCCAAGGTTTGTTATCTATTGAAAACTTGAGTGCATCTAAGTCTCATAACTAATCAATCAAGATATGTCATGATCCCTTTCCTAAACATGATTAGATTCATCCACTTCTAAATCAAGGTCAAGACAATCAACCAATCCTTGACATTTTTATCAAATCACCCATCCTTGACAAATCAATTTTTGATGAGTCACTCTTTAACCAAGGGATCATTTCTGATGAAGAATCCATCTTTAATGAGCCTATATTCTAAGAAACCATTATTGAGAAAACACCCATCTTTATTCCTTTACAAATCATCCCCCATTTTAGAAAACTCCATCCCAAATCCTTCATTTCCAAGTGAAAGGTTAACAAGGTACTTATGGACAATGCATGCCAATGATGCATTTATATGGACATATTTACATCAAAATTAGGTTTAGTTTTAAAACTAACATTATTATTAACATCAACATCATAATCAAGTTCTATTTTAGAACCAATATCATAATATGGTTCCATTCTAAAACTAACTTCAGATTTTGCATCAAAACCATAATCAACATCATTTTCAACATCGAATTCAAATCCACTTGAGCTAGAATTAGCATTAGATTCAGATCCACTTGAGTCAAAATCATCTTTAGAATCAGAATATATTATTGGATATTATGACATTAGATATACACTTATACCAAATCTAATTGAGTCAAAATTAGCTTCAGAATCAATATACATTATAGCTATTCAGACATTGGCTATATACCTCTGGCAGATCCACTTGAAAACATTTGTGATCATTCTTTGGTTGTTGAGAACATTTTATATAGAATCAACACAAGTTATGCTAGTATATTCTATAAGGATTATATTGCCTTTTACCCTTCCATTTCCATTATACATCCCTTTAATGTTAACCAACCTAGCCATTATATTGTTATTTTACCTCTCACAAATGTTTATTGGGACCTACAAAATCACACATTATTGGATTTCATCCATGGTGACATCTTAGTAATGTAATCTATGGGGACCTAAGAAAACATTCAGTCATTAGATAAGTCTCCTAGTGAAAACTTTTTGGAGGCACTAGGGGACAATCAAAGTCAAGGATAGATATCTTCTAGTAAAACCTTCTTTGAGGTCTTTGAGATAGTCAAAGTCAAAATTCAACATCCCTTAGTGAAACCTCCTTGGAGGTGCTATGCAAAAATCAAAACAATCAAGAATAATTTGTTGATGAAAACCTCTTCAATGCACCAATAACTAAACAAATTAGTTCATTCATTGATGAAGACATTATTGAAGTCAATATTAAAACAACTGATAATCCAAAGCACATCCATATTGTAGAAACTCTCATGCCTAAGGAATATAAAATCCTTGTGGTCTTGTTGAGAGAAGTTTTTGAGGTCTTTGGCCCCACCACAACCAAAATCATATCGAATCTAGAATAAAAAACAATGTGTGTAACTAAAAATCCTAATCTTTGTTTATATCCCAATAATTATACATTCCATTGTGATCATATTATTTATTACCAAATCAGATTTTTTATCCAATGCCTACTCTTATTTATCCTTCTTGGAAACACTATTTTTCAAATAGATTATGAAGACATCATGTCTATAGGTTTGAAGGAAATAAAATCAATGACCAAATAATATCACAACAACATCAGTGTAGTCTAAATCAGTAGCAAGTTCCTAACATAGTACCTATTCAGAGTGGGTATTGGCTAGACATTCAAGGGTTTGAAATTTGCATCTTGTAATCCTTAATTGAGTTGAGATGCTAAAAAATTAAAAACATTATAAAATTTTATCAAAACAATCAAAAGAGGAAGATATATAATTCATCCAAAAGGTGAAAACCATGTTTATGGCACCTTGGGCAAGTACCATGATGAAAATGAGGTTTATGGCATCTTGCTTAAATAATTTTTTATCTATAAGTACCTTGAAACTTGGGGAAAATCTTATTCACATTAATATCCATTCAATTCAAGATATTTTGGCCATTCAATTATATTCAACCAAGCCCATCCTATCATGACCATAATTCTTCCCATCTTGACCTTGTTATGGTAGTATAAGCTATATTGAGACCTATTTTTGGAAACATTTTGGTCTATTATCTAATTGATACTTTGACAATTGGACTCATTAGTTCCCCCATGACGTATTCCTTATATTTTCCTAGTCCCTTCCATGATCATCCATTATTATTATGTATTATCATTTTCATTCATCCATTCATTATCATTCCACATCCTACTGCTAGAACATGTTTTCCCTTTATTAATAACACCTCATGCATTTTGTATATAATTATTCAAAAAATCCTAAATATCCAAAAAACATCTACAATTCAAAAACATTCAAATACTATTTAAAAGACCTAAAAACTAGACAAGGCTTAAAATCTCCATGAGAGATATAAAGCCACAAATATGAAAAACATGTGTCTTGTCTGCAATCTTTTCAATAATCCATTGATTCATTATTGAGTCAATCAATTAATATTGGGATGTGTCTTTTCCCCCATCTACCCTCTTTGGGGCCAACCCATTTAGCTCATAGCTTTCACCCTCTTTAAGGTAAAATCAAACTGTGTAGCCTATTCTGGGATATCTCATCCCCATTCCATCCCCTCACACATATTTTTACTTGGGGGAACAATCCAAATTATTATTATCCTCTTGCCTTCACACATGGATATTGAATTTACTAATGACAAGATGTTTTATGTTACTTTTTAGTTTTGTAAGTTTGCATGTTTACTTGTTTGATTATTTATTTATTTATTTTATTTTATTATTGTGTTTTGACTCAATCCATATGCATCCATGGGTTAATTCCTTACACTTTTACTTAATTCCATCCAAGTTCATATGACTATAATTTCATCTTTATTTTTCCATATCATGGTCCATTTTCATAATTTATCTATTATATAGAGAGTCAGTCCTTATACATATCAAGTCTAGGCCATAATGGTGTTTTATATCATAGTTCATACCATTGTGTGCTACATTAAAAATCAAGTGCTTGAGTCTTATAAATAATTTCATGATATGTTTTTGGTTTATCTCCTTTCAAAATCATCCAATCTTAAATTCAATCATTCGGTCATCTTTGAGTGCATCAGATCATTCCATTCCTCTTTGACCTTTGTCAACTTTTATCCATTCATTATATTTCTCATTCATTCCTCATCCCATTTTCTCCCATCCAAGGAGAACTACATTGTCCTAAGGTCCATTTTGATTTATTAGGAAACACTCAACTACATTTCCCTTCTGAGGCCAACTAGTTTACCATTATCCCTTGATTCTTCAACCATTATTGTGTTCTTCCAATCATTTCTATCATTACATTTGAGCATTCTCATGTGCCTATTATTTTGTGGCTTCTTCATTCTTTGACAAGCTATTATACTGTCACACCTATATATACATCATTCATCTCATCTTAATCTATGTAACAAATTTAATCTTTGAGTTGTGCTTGCCAATAAATCAATCAGTTTGATCAATGATCAAATCTACCTTACTGGGTTAAATCATTTACTCGATTAAATCCACCTTGCTGGGAAAAATAAATTAATCAAACAATCCCCCCTCTTTGGGTCAATTCAATCATTCAGTCTTTATTCTAATTCTAAGATCATATATTTTTCCCTATTTGGGGTAAATCAAAGTGTGTCACTTATTTTGGGATAGATCATTCCCTAATCCTGTAGTTTTTACCTTATTTGAGGTAAGTCAAAATGTGTTGCTTATCTTTGGATGCATCTTTCTAAATTATCACCTATTTGGGGTAAATCATTTTTCTACTCTATCATCATTGGATATCAAAGTGTACAAGCATTAGTTCACCTAGATTAATCTCATCCATGGGTTAATTTCACTCTTCTTGTCCATTTTTCCCTTTTGAGGACTTATCTATCAAAATCATTTTTCAACCAATCCCTCAAGGGGGAATCATGGGCATCCCAAACATTGTTTTGGGTATCATTGTGAATCCATTTTCAGTAAATCAAAATAGACTCAACAAAACATGAGCACATAATTAGTGAATATTTATTAAATCATTTTAATGACTTTTTATTTATTTAAAAAGTTATTACTTCATCTAGTATTTTACAATGTCTTTTCAAACATGGGGAAAATGTCAACACTCAATTCTCATCGCTTTTGTGACAAAATTACAATTAAAATGATTTTAAAAATAATGCACAAATCACTAAAACACCCAAATTAGTCTAGACACTTGATGTACACATTCTGAAATGTATTGGTGCATCTTTGATTGAGGCAATATACCATACACCATCATCATCTTCATTTAATTCAACTTAAGTCAAATTTCAACTTTGCACGCGATATTTTAGATTAATTAGGTGGAATCATTATCCAACTTTCAAAACTCACATCACATTGCATTAAGTTAATTGACCTTTTTTAATTAACCTAATTTTATTCTAAAGGGAAATTCCCTGGCCTTTTTAAATTTCCTATTTTCTTAATTTGTTAATTGAATTAGACATGATCAAAAAATATCTGAATCCTGACATTATCATGACATCATCGATAAATATTTGCATCATGACATCATTGATAAATATTTAGATCATGACATCATCAACATATATCTTCATCATGACACCACATGGAAAATTATCAAGCATTTGTAAAAATATCAAACAAATATCAAAATTGCATCCATGCCTAATCCATGAAAAATTAACTACAAACATTAATTGGATTTTAACTACCAATTTTGATTGATCCTCATCTATTCATCATGATTATCATCTAATGGTCGATAATAGTTTGGAAAGTATATAAATACAAGGCTCATTTGCCATTATAGACTAATATTGAACACACAACAAAGTGTTGCCATTTTAGTAGCCTTTCAAGCATCAAGCCTTCAACATTTCTTCTAATTATCTTCCACCATTTCTTTTATCTTCTTTTAATTGATCAATTATTCAATAGTGCAAGGGGAAATGATGCTTGTGTGACCAAACCACAACATTGAAAAAGACTCCAAGACAAACATATTGGGCTCAACACACCATTAATTCATATTATAAGGAAAATCCATAAGGTAGAATCACTTTAATTATGTTTTCTATTTTTTATTTGCTTCTAGTCTTGCCCAGACCAAGGGATCATGCTTGAGATGTTATGTTTGTTAATTGTTTTATGTTTGAGTTGGCATACTAACATGAACTAACCTCTCTTGTAATCATGAATTACAAGAGTTAGAAAAATATTGTCTCAAGTCATTGAAAATGAAACTCCTTCAGAAGGAAAAATGGAAACTTCATCAGATATTAAATAGATACTTTTAGAATAGAGATCAAATAATGAAAAGGCTTCTGAACAAAAAATTAAGGCACTAGATATTTGACAGGTGGTTCATAAAAATATGCCTAGGTGGGTTTCTCATACATTAAAATATGTCAAAATTGATGAGGTGGTAAATACTGACACTTTAAGTTTGTATATAGAAAAATAATAAGTAGATAAGTTCTTAAAATAAATTTAATATAGATTAGAAATGTTTGCCTTGAACAATCTTCTAGAAGAACTCAATATTGCATTCAATTTAGAACCAACCTCTTTTAAACAAGATGAAAATATTTATGTCTATAAAAATGAAATGAAATATGAATATGATGCACTAGTAAATAATGAAACTTGGAAATTAGTGGATCCTCCACTACACTACAAACCAATTGGCTACAAATGGTTCTTCTGCAATAAAAAAAAAGGTAGATGGATCGCTTGAAAAACACATATTAAGGATTATATTTATGGTGGTGTATGTTTATGATATTCCCATCATATGGAATAATGCTACTATATTATTAAGAACCTCATATATAATAATGTAAACCATCTAAATAATATGTAGAAATAGAATATTTATCCACACAATATATTGGTGCACCAAGAATCCAAAATATGAATTATAGTCATAATATAAAATAACCCTTAAGGTATGGAAACACCATACAAAATTACTTATGGGGAAAGAATTACTCCACTATCATAAGCCTTTTCAAAGGGGTAACCTCCTTCTTAGAGATACATTGGAATTACAATAATTCTCCTTAATTCCCCTACACAATGATATGCCCCCCTTATATATATATATATATATATATATATATATATATATATATATATATATATATATATATATATATATATATATATGGGTAGATCACCAATCCCAATGTAGGCCCACTCATTTCCCAAAATAATAATTACCACAAGTTACACATATGGTTGGATAAATCCCAATGAAGGTCCACTCATTTCCCAATATAATAGTTACCACAAGTTACCCACATGAATGGGTGTATCACTAATCCCAATGTAGGCCCACTCATTACCCAATACCATAAGTTACCCATATGACTAAGAGGATGTGTACCACATGTTGGCATCTTTACCCATCAATATACATCATAATATCATCCCTATATGTACATTACATTTCATCCCCCTTATCATTTTTGCCCTCAAAACATTAGAAAAAAAATATGTTTATATTATTTTATTTTAAAAGATCAATTACATTACATAACAAAATATGTTTTCTTAAAAGATTGAGTACTAAATGGATTCCCTTTTATGCTTATGCTTCTTCTTCCACTTCTTATCCATTTACTTAGAAAATATGTTTTCCTCAAACCTTAAGGACCAAGTGGAGGCACGTCTATGCAGCCTCTTCTTATTTGGATTATTATTTATTTTCTTGGATATGATCATGCACAACAATATGTGATAAACATAATGAACTTAATCACTTTAACTTGAGGTTGATTCTCAAGGTTAGAATCTATGTATGTATCAATAGAAAAAATATTACCAACTGAAAACATGTGCTCAAAATTGTCTAATGAAGAAAAGAACACTTGTGGAAAATCATTGACAACAACTGGAAGAAAAGAATTTTATATCTTATGTATGGAAGACTCTTTTAAGATAAGACCAAATAAATCACCCTTATATAAGTGAAATAAATCCTCATACCATTATTTGTAGTTGTCCTCTAAATTGATCTAGGTGTTTATTTCCTTTCCATATTATATTACTATATGGGAGCGAAGAGAAAATATATCCAAAACATTATTCATATCATCTTTTAATTTATGCAAAGACCCATCCAAGCCCTAATTTTTTACATCCTCATCCTTATTAAATTTTTATTTTTTAGTATCCCATTGATCTAAGAAATCTTGATCCATTTATTAGCATGAAAAATTATTACATTATTTTTGCTTCTAAACAAACCAGCCCTATGTAGGATCATTAATACAAAGGAATAAATATACCTACCAATATTTTGAGTGAAAATAGAGCTCCTTAAATTGAAACCAATATTATCGAGCGTCAATATCATTATCTCCAAAAAAATTTGAAGCCTTGTGATCAAAAAGTCATTAAAACTAGGGATTCAATTTTTTAACCACAAATATAAAAGTTACTTCATGTAAAAAAATAGATATGGATTTTTTCTTTCAATTTCAAAACATAACACCTGATTTGCTCACCTAAATAAAAGATGGTTTTTTTCTATGGGTCATACATAAAAAAATCATTAAAAATTAACTTCATATTGTTAGCTTTAGATTATGATATTTCCCTTGATACTGCTCAAAATCCTTAGTGTGACCATGTTTCATAATTATCTTGAATGCCACTTTCCAATTGCAAAAAAACTATTTGAAATAGTATCGGCTAGATATTTTATAGGCTAGAAAATTTACTTAGGCAGTCATGGGATTAAATACCCTTCATTTAACAATGAAGCTCTGATATGTTTATGTCTCTTTACTTCTAATTATTCAAAGCTCTCATTTATTCATATATTATATATATTATGTGTAAGTTGTCTTATTTTTGGGGTATTACTTTAATCACAAAGTTAATGAACCATAACAAGGTGATTTTGTAGTAAGCAGCTATTTTAGAGAATGTGTAAAGAAATTTTGGGAAATTTAGAACGGAAAACTAGAACATGCAAGAAAAAATAAGTTGTACTTCACAATAAGTAGTTTTACAGATCTTATTTAATCCATACAAGTAAATAAACATCCAAAAGATGATAATATTTTTATTAAATGACTAAGAAAGACTAGAATTCACATTCAAATTTAAAGATAACACAAAGTTTACCATTTTAATTTTCACAAATTCACCAAATGATCTCCTAATATGCAAATTTCCACAGAAATTAACTTCTTTCTCATTCACTTTGAACCAATTTCATACAAAATAAAAACTCAAAAATCTAAACATAAAGTTTTAGATTGCTTAAACTCTCTTGATTTAGTTACAATTGTTATCTAAAAATTACCATCCCCAGGCATGCAGGCCTTCACTTATATTTATACAATTTCAAAAGTCAAAAATAAATAGGAGACAACTCCTTGAATTTTCAAGTGTTCCGCTAAAATTGAGAACCATTGAGAGGTGTCCTCCTATAATTTCTCTTCTATGGCATGTAACAGCCAATGACATGTAACACTTGTTGGTTTATTTATTTGGATCAAATACAAACTCTTTACATGCAATGCAAAGCTATCTTAAGTAATTTGATTTTATATAATGACTTCAAGTAATACCATTTAGCTAAGTTACTTGAGTTTTACATTTTATAACAACTTACTTTTTCAAGTAATTACTTAAATCAAAATTAATTAAACATATTACAAGTTGCAAGAAGAAAATAGAAGAAGTAGAAGAAATATTAAAATCATTCTAGTTCATTAACTTCATTTCCATACTTCTCTCTGTATTTAATGTGTTGAGACATCATGAATTGGATTGCTTCAACATCTAGTTTAGCAATTAATTGCCTTTTAATCTCAAATCTTAGCATTTCTCTTTCCAACCTCCTACTATGAGCTATCATCTTTTCAAGTATTGGTTCAATCCTCTTGATTTTATGTTGACTTTGAATTAAATCCTTTATAGATTTAACTACGAAAGGAGTTGTGGCCTTTTCCATCAATTATTTGAACTACTAATATAACTATTCAGATGGCCTTGGAGTTTTATTAGACCAAATGTTAGTGAGACCAAAGAGACAATCTTCAAATTCACCTTTTCATTATGAGATTCTTCTTCTAAAGTCTTCATTTCTTCACACATTGTCTCAAGAATATGCATGCAAAAAGATAGGAGGTATTCTTCTTAGTTTAATTTATTTATTTATCCTTCAAGTAAAATCTTCTCTTTGATCAAAACTTTCTCACTCAAAGTATTTATTCTTTGTAGACTCTCTTGCTACAACTCAAAAATTTCATTCTCATTTTCTATTTCCTTCATTACTATCTTTATCTCAACTAATTTATTTACAATATCAACATGAATACTTGGAACTTCAGGAAAGAACTTTTGGGTAGTTTGATGCATCTTCTCCATCCATTCATCAATGGCCTTAGCCTTATCTCTAATTTCCTCTACCTTAGTTATTATTTGCTGACCAATAGAATCCCCTGAAAGAATTGATTATTATGGAATAGACCTTGCAACTTTAGAAATTATTTCACCTAATTTGGAATTTTTTTCTTTCATCTTAGCCTTAGTAGCCTTCTCCTCATCAAGGTTTTGAAAAAGTGTGTTGATCAAGGTCTATGTATCCTATTTCAAGCCCTCTGTGGTAGCTTCTCCAAGAGATATCTTTATAAATGTTAAATCACCTTCAGTGACTTCACTTTTATTCATGCCATGTGGAGAGATTGATACCTCTACAAATTACTATCTTGTAAGTCCAATTATAAATTTTGAAGTTACCTTGGCACTTTTGGGCTTCTTTCCTTTTCTATCCAAACTCTTTATTAGTTGTAAATTATTTTCTTCTAGATTTATTACTTCTCTAGACTCGATATTTGTTTCCATTTCCAACCAAGAAGAGAAATATATACTAGTCAAAGTGTCTATATGAATCACCATTTATTGCTAATTATTTCTAACCACTAGATCTTGAGAAGGATCTTCTTCTATATGTGTAGTATCTTGAACTACATTGGAAACTAATTGCTCATCTTTTCTTTCTCTACCTCTTCTTCTGTTACATTTTCTACTTCTATTTTTACTTTTTTCTTAGCTTCCCTCTCCTTTATTTTCTTTATCAACTTCTATTCCTCTACTAATTTTTCGTTTCCCTTTTCCAACTCCTTTGTTGCCTCTATAGCTTCCTTCTCAGGTTTAACTATTTATTTTTGCTTTTCTTGTGATCCCTCCTGAGATGAGGTATCCTTTTTAGTGATTACTTGTTCTAAATCCTTTTGATTGGTTGGTTGATCATCTGAAGAGGGTGGAGGTGGAGCAATGGGTGGAGAATATGGAGGAAGAAGAGGAGGAACAACTGTCTTCTTCTGAATGGGCTTATGAGGAGGCCTGATGCCATAAGACTTTAGAGGTGGCATAAGTTTTGTTGGATCTATGATAGGTGTAGTAGAAGTGGAAATGATGGGTGGAGAAGTATCTATGGAAATAACCAAATTAGGTGTGCTAAAATTTGACTAAATGGGTTTCTTATCTTTTAATACAAATTAGGAGTCATCAACATTTTTATTCAATTTCTTTTTGGGTCCCTAGTTACTTTTTCCTTATACTATTTATTTCCTCTTTTCTCTTACTTAACCAATTTATTTCATACAGTAACCCTTGTTAAGGAGCCATGTATAAGTCATGGCCAAAACCATTGAAGTTTTGTCTATAATAGTTTTAACTTGGTTCTTACTAAAAACAATCTTTGAAAGTGGGGCATTATCTCTACCTGCTATATAATAAGCATCATTGATTACTTTCTCATCATCTTCCATATCCTCGAGGATTTTTTACAAATCAAAATAATTAATCTATTCCATAGAAAATCTACTATTTTTTCTTCTCCTTACTTTAAACTCATCTCTATAGTCAATCTAAAAATCTTCAAGTGCAGGAATGTACATATACTCTAGAGAAATTATATTTTGAGCTACACCTCTACAATCAAAATTTGTTCTATTTTAAAAATGGGTCTAATTGTAGTTATGGTTCATCTTTTTCTACACATTCTTGGCCTTTTAAATTCTTGAACAGTGGTAATGACCAATAACAATAGGAAAATTAACAAGAAGATAGTGAGCCTATGACTGTAAGTCATGTAATTCAACAATCTACTTACATAATTCCATGAGAATCCATTTTTCAGAAGGATATATAGGTAATTTGATTGGTGTGATTGAGAAACCTCGACTCTGATGTATGTGAAGTTGAGAAACTAAATGAAAATGCATCCAAATTGGGAAACTACATCCCACACTAAATCAGATACTCTCTTATGTTTCAGAGCCACATTTAACTTGTAAATGATTTCATAGAATAATCCATCATTCACTATCTTATAATGTTTTTAGTACTCAAAAATAACCAATTGGGGATAATACTCATGTATGGGCTCAGTTGCCATCATTCTTTTTGTAGTTAGCCTAGTAAAGGATCCATTTGATCCTATAACATATACTAGGTATGAGATCATCTTGAAGTCAAAAATATGTAATACATTGCTTAACTATTGGTCTATGTTTTCACTTATCATCCTATCCCACTCAATCATTATGGAACTCTTATTGACATCAATGGCCCTAATGTATCCATACATCCAAGTTGAAAATCACTTGGCATTCTTTTTTCCATTGATTCTATACAAAAATTGAGTAATTTGATCTAATTCATGAACCAAGTTTGACCTTAATATCTACTTTGGAAATTTTGAAGCTATTTTCACTTTTTTTAGGTAGTTTATGTTCATTATTTTAATGCACTCTATTGTCTTATTCTCCCATTATCTCTTAGTTTTTTCCATTATTACATCTAGGATTTTAGATGTGGTTGGGATCTTCAAACACTAGTTGAAATATTGAACATCTAACCTTATTACTATATTTCCATAAGTATCTATGATTGTCCTAGTGAGGGATTCATAGTACTTGGCACATGTTAGGACAAACTCAGGAAGTTGAGCTAAGCTTGGGAAAGATACAGCTTGTAGAATCCCACTATTATTCATTGCCTACATGAGTGAAGTCTTGGCTATAGATTTGGATCTTTCCAATAATTCAGTCACTAACACGTGTCCCACATTTGTATCACTTATTTTAGTTAACTTGGAAGTGATACAAGATTCAATATGGTACCCTTTATACTCATTCTTCATCTTTGGCTCTTGTGCTTTAGCTCTCTTAGATTTTGTTTTAGCTTTCCTACTTGGTTCTAGGATTTTTTCAAGTGCTAATTCAGGGACTTATTCAATTAAAGTGTTTATTTCTTGTACTTCTACTCTAGATATTTCTTCCTCTAATCCCTCTAATCCTAACATTGGTTTTGACTAACTCTGGAAGAACTTGATAAGTGCTTTTGAAAGTTTTTTGATTGCTCTTATTGGTTTAGAAAAGGTTAAATAAATGAATCAAGTTATTGTCTCAAACAATACCTCTAAACCAGATTTAGGTTTCAAGTAGTTGAAAGTTTTGGAAACCCCAAGTAACTGATAGTAAGCAATAGGGTATCATAACCTTGAGTTAGTCAATATAATCTGCAAGTCTTAAGCATTCAAGAATATAGGTAAGTAATAAGAAAAAGGCATGAATAACTTTGGGTTTATCGTAGCTAGTAACTTGGGTTCAATATTTTGATTAAGTAGTGAGTCATGAGGAAACTAGGTTTCTTAAAGGTAGCTACTTTAGGTTTTTCAGGGCAAGTAACTTGGATTCAAGATTCTGGGCAGGCAGTTGTGGGAAACTTGAGTAGGCAATGCTAGGTTATCCACTAGGTTTTCTACAAGATTATTCAACTTGTAGGGTTTTGTGTGTGTTTTATATGCTTAGGGTATATGAGAACATTTACATGATTTTTTTACAACATCTAAACAAGTACAAATTGATAAATAAAACCAAGCAAAACAAGCATAGATGATAATACATCCATGGTGGCAAGTGGAAAATTACAAGAGAGAAATGAGAAGAAAAAACTCAAGATGAAGCTATGAGAACTAAAATAATGTGATCTAAATACCTCAAATAAAAATGGGTCAAGATGAGTTTGAATAAAAATCGCTCTAGAGGCTCGAATAGTGTAACTCAGTGTTTGCAGGGGTAGCAGCTTAGTCAAACAACTTGAATGTTAGGTGGGAAATGAGGTGGAATTCATTAATATTTATTTTTACTAATGCATTAATTGTTGGGCAAGAAGGGGGTGGAAGATAAATCCAGGAACAAACACACCTGTTCTAATTCCACCCGTTAGGATCTTGCTCCTCAGAAAGAGCACAGTATGATTACCAAATATAAGCAATTGAATATGCGGAAATAACCAGAAACACAAGTAACTAGAATTCACCAATAGCACAGAATATGAGAGACAATACACTATCTTGTATTAACACTATACAGAAAAGAATACATCAAAGAGCCGCCACACTCTTTCACCTTACAGAGATTCGCCACACCTCAAGTGTACAGTAATTCTTCTCACACACACTCTCCTACACAAAAAACGGTCCCAACAACCAACTCACACATAGAATTGGTGTTCACCTCACCAACCAGTCAGTAATAACCCTGCCGGTACACCAAGCACTCTATAGCACTTCAAGTTGATCTCTCATGAACCTGCAACCTGCAATTCAAAGACCAAACTTACATGTAGATCACCAATGAGCTTGCAACAACCTGCAACTCATAGATCTTACAACTAGAAGGAACTCTTCCTTTCTATCTCATGCCTTAAACAATACATGCCAATGGGTCTATAAATAGATCCCTAACTCAAACAATAACTTAGACTCTTAATTTAGACAATTATCCTCGCAGCCCAAGACTCTGGGTGTTCTTAACATGCAAACTCATCGTTCACTTAGCTAACTGTCTGTGAAACGAACACTTTGGGAACACACAGGCGACCGACGCCGGTCCCTACTAGTCTGGTTCTGTCGATGTCGGCCGACTTCCTACCGTCGCCGGTGGCCTTCTGCACTGGTTTCTGCCGACGTCGGTCCTGCTACCGATGCCGGTTCCTGTAGAACTCAGCAACCATCTGTTCCTCAGTTTGCAAAGGTTGAAGCTTTTAGCTCCACAACCTAACAATCTCCCACTTGGAGATAAACAGCTGCAACCTATACCTGTACCTGTACACCATCTAGTTTGTTCCCTTGGCTTTGTATCCCTCCTCAAGATCACTCTTGAAGACCAACCACCACAAAATCCGTGGTGCAAAATATGTCATCCAAATTACCTGCCACATCCGCATCTACAACCATGTAGATAAAGAACTTGACCCTGCATAGCATGTGCACCTGCTGCTGGTCCCACTGAACTGCCCTTCAGTATTACTCTCCCAGATTGACTCCAAACTTGTGACAACTCCCACTGCTTGGGAAAACTCAGGTTTAGTACATACCATGCACTCAACCTCATTATGTGAATCAAGACACCTGTTCTATGAATTATCTAACCATCGGCGTGCTAACCAGCTTCACACAATCATCCTGAAACAAAGTCAACAAGACCTCCATGTCTCTAGAACACACTCATGCCAAGAATCTTGCTGCTCCCAGATTCTCCATGACAAACCCCTGAACTAGCTTTACCTTTAGTTCAGCAATACCTGTATATGTAACCCTGCAACAAGCACATCATACAGAAAATAGGATAATGTAGCTAATATTATCCAGCTTGGTAAAGAGAAACACAATGATCAAACCTCCATTGCCCTGCAGCTAAAACAAGATCATATACCCTGATCTTCCATCTCACATATCCATTTCCACTCTTCTTCATCCTCAACATCCATTCGTCTCTCAGTGCTTACTTCCAGCTGGCAACACTACCCAAAACACCTGTTTGGTTCTCCTCCAAGGAATCACATCCTCATCCATGCCAAGCTCCCACTGTTTCCTAGATCTACCTGTTCTGCTTCTTCAATAACTACCTGGTCTTATGCCATAAGTGAGCAACAAGTAGTGTAAAGAAGGGAAATGATGAATTTAAGAACTTACTTACACCTTCAGTCCTCCATATGGGCGCTTGAGACTCCATGACAACTAGCTGTCCACCCAAAATTCGTCTCAGTAACCGATGCCGATCACATCTCAGTCTACAGCCGACCGATGTCGATTCCCTGCGACTGCCTCCCTGCCGATGTCGGTTTCCCATTGCCGACGCCGGTCTCTTTTTTGCCCTGAGTCACCAACGTCGGGCTGCACATAGCCGACGTCGGTCCCTGTCTGGACACTGACGCTGGTTTTCCTACCGACGTCGGTCTCTGTGTTTTTCTTGTGAGACCTGACTTTTTCCTGCGAGCTCTTTTTGGATCAAAACCTTGTCCAAATCACCCTTGCTCTACTCAGAATTCCTCTGCACCTTATGCTAAACTCTATCCGTCACTTTCTCCTTGAAAACCAAGGCTTTCCCGTTCTTGTCACTAACATCGGATTCCTCAAGAAACCTCACTTTCTTCTTCTGCATACAGAAACCATGATCCATGCCTTCTAAATCCGAAAGCATACTCTTTGACTCAAGAACCAGCATCTCCTTCTTATCTATGTGACCAAGCCTATCAGGCCACATCTCTGAATCTACAGCTGAAGTAGATAACCCAGAAAGAGAATCAGTAAAACAAGTAGATAGATAAAGTGTACCTACTTTCTTACCTCTAGCTATAACAAGTGTACCCTTGGTAACCTTCTAAGAGTCCGCTGTGAGAGTTACTGTGCAACCCTCTTCACCCAAACTTCTAATAGAAATCAGATTCTGCTTCAGAACTGGGACATGCATGACCTCCTTTAACACCCATGTGTCACCTGTCTACAATTTCAGCTTCACTTTGCCTTTGCCAACAATATGACAAGGCTTACCATCCCCTACACAAATTTCTCCAAAGTCACCCTGGACATACTCATGGAAAAATTCCCTATGTGGGGATGCATGAAAAGAGGCACCAGAATCTAATACCCAAGATTCTACTTTATCCAAAGAACATACCAGAGCATCCTGTGCAACGTAACCCGCAACATCTGCTTCTTCTCCATGTTCTTTATGGTGATCTTCACCCGATCTGCAATCTCTCTTTAAGTGCCCTTGCTTTCCACATTTCCAGCAGGTTATTCTGCCATACCTGGACTTGGATCTTTTGCCTATCTTCGACCTTGATCTCCCACGCTCTGTCTTCTCTCTTGGCCTTCCTCTTCCTTCAACACTCAAAGCATCTCCAGATGATTCACCTGTGCTTTTCCTACGTATCTCTTCATTCAAGATCACACTCACAACATCATCCACTTTTAAGACTTTTGAAGGAGACACAGTATTAGAAACTGCCATTACCAAACCTTCCCAACTTTCAGGTAATGAACACAAGATTAAGAGAGCTCTAAGTTCATCATCAAATACAATATTAACTGAACTTAACTGGTTTACCAAACCATGGAAATCACTAAGATGGCTATGAACAGATCCACCTTCCAACATTTGCAAATTAAATAAACGCTTCATAAGAAATACCTTATTAGAAGCCGAGGGTTTTTCATACAAATTTGCCAAAGATTTCATCAACTCCACCGTTGTCTTACACTGTGATAAGCTGGAAATCACAGATGAATCAAGACTCAATCTAACAGATCCCAGAGCCTTCCGATCAAGAACCTCCCATTCTTCATCTTTCATATCCAAGGGTTTGCTAGCAACCCCACCCAACGGTAAGTACAAATCTTTTTGATACAGATAGTCCTCAATCTGCATCCTCCATAATTGGTAGTTCTTGCCATTAAAATTTTCCATTCGTAGTTGACTGTTTTCTGCCATTGCTCAACTCCCACTCAAACAGAAGCCCTGTGAGTAACCTGTAATCAAAACACACTACCCAGATCTACACCAATCTGTTAGTATCCCAACCAAAAGCTCTGATACCACTTGTTGGACAAGAAGGGGGTGGAAGATAAATCCAGGAACAAACACACCTGTTCTAATTCCACCCGTTAGGATCTTGCTCCTCAGAAAGAGCACAGTATGATTACCAAATATAAGCAATTGAATATGCAAAAATAACCAGAAACACAAGTAACTAGAATTCACCAATAGCACAGAATATGAGAGACAATACACTATCTTGTATTAACACTATACAGAAAAGAATACATCAAAGAGCCGCCACACTCTTTCACCTTACAGAGATTTGCCACACCTCAAGTGTACAGTAATTCTTCTCACACACACTCTCCTACACAAAAAAGGGTCCCAATAACCAACTCACACACAAAATTGGTGTTCACCTCACCAACCAGTCAGTAATAACCCTGCCGGTACACCAAGCACTCTATAGCACTTCAAGCTGATCTCTCATGAACCTGCAACCTGCAATTCAAAGACCAAACTTACATGTAGATCACCAATGAGCTTGCAACAACCTGCAACTCACAGATCTTACAACTAGAAGGAACTCTTCCTTTCTATCTCATGCCTTAAACAATACATGCCAATGGGTCTATAAATAGATCCCTAACTCAAACAATAACTTAGACTCTTAATTTAGATAATTATCCTCGCAGCCCAAGACTCTGGGTGGTCTTAACATGCAAACTCATCATTCACTTAACTAACTGTCCGTGAAACGAACACTTCGAGAACACACAGGCGACCGACGCCGGTCCCTGCTAGTCTGGTTCTGCCGACGTCGGCCGACTTCCTGCCGTCGCCAGTGGCCTTCTGCACTGGTTTCTGTCGACATCAGTCCTGCTGCCGATGCCGGTTCCTGTAGAACTCAGCAACCATCTGTTCCTCAGTTTGCAAAGGTTGAAGCTTTTAGCTCCACAACCTAACATTAATGATAAGTTGGAGACATGTGAGAAGGATCTATGTAAACCCTTCACTTTTTTTGGGTTTTACTAACTACTTTGCTTAATTTGGCATTTGAATTTAAACAGCTTCACAAATTCGACTTGGTCTTGACTAGTGAGTACTTTGGGTTCATAAACCTTCATTACTTTTACTTGTGGCTTTAGGGAAGTGAAGTTATTTTGAAAACTTGGTTTACTTCAGGTAATGTTCTTCAGGTTTGTGGGACTACTTTACTTGACTTTTGATGAGAAGTAAAGTTGTTTGATAATTCCAGTTGGAACTAAGTAGTGCAACTCAGACTTGTGAGACTACCTTAATTCTTGTTTAATAAGTTAAGTAATTTTGGGAACCTGAGTTATCTTGGAAATGAGCTCATATGATTAGCTTTTTGATCTTCTAGGAAAGATGAGTAAATGGGTTTTTTAGTAATGGCCTTAGGCAAATGTTATTAACCTTCTAAAGCAGTTTGAAGCAATTAGGAAAAGAAATAAATCAAAATAAAAAACTACTAAAGACTAAGACTTTATTTAGGGGACTAGTTTAACAAGGACAACTGACTCACATAAGACAAAATGCAAAAAATTTAAATAGGAAGAACCCAAAAAAATTAAGTGTGAAATTTTGGGGACACCAAATGGCTCTGCCTAAGGACATATTTAGTTTTTTCAAGAAGAATGAAACAAAGATGAGATCCCAATATCTCTAGTTTCACATTTTGTATATTGGGTATGGATTATTTGTAAAAACTCAATCATAAAAACCATAAAACAAATAAACAAATAGAGAAATAAAACAACAAAACAAAATAGAGACTAAAAACTTTATTTATATACATACAGATGTTACCTTATTGCTCAATTCTTGTAGAGATTCAAGTGTTTCCCATTTAAAGATATTGGGAGTTTAATTCCATCCTAATAAGCTAGGATGAAACTATCCGTTCCATAAATACTCTTTATAGTGAAAGTCCCTTTCCACAGTGAGTCAAACTTACCATGTTTTCCATTTTATTCATTCAATTTATCCCATACGAGGACCAAGTCACCAACTTCAAACTATCTATCTCAAGTCTTCTTATCAAATATCTTCTTCACTTTCATTCGATGATCAATTAGCTAGTTAGCAACTTGAATAAGAATCTCTTATATTTCAATGAGAAACATGATCCTCTTGTCAAGTGAATCTTGATAAGTCACATCTTCAATAGCTTTGGAAAATTACAAAGTACCAAAATCTATGGTGATTGGTATCTCAACATTTTTTCCATATAACAACTAAAAAAGTGACATACCAATGGCTTTCTTTGGAGTGATCCTATCAGCCCACAGTGCATCAAAAAACTTCTTGTGCTAGGTTCATTGATTATTGTCCACCAGCTTTCAAATGATGTTCATCAATTTTTTTTTGCTTGACTCAGCTTGACCATTCCACTAAGGATAGTGATTTGAAGCATGAACTAGGTCTATTTCATATGATTAACATAAATCAGTTAGTTCTACTAAAGAAAAGTTGGCTGCATTATATGTTACTATCTTGTGTGGGACACCAAACCTTACTACAATGTTCTCATTAATGAAATCACATACAAGTTCAAAAGTGTCATGCTTGACCAGAATAGCTTTTACCCACTTGATGAAGTAATCATTTGTAGTTAAAACATAGCAATGTTTGACACTTGAAGAAGGATTCAACATGCTAATAAAATCCATGACACACTATTGGAATGGTTCACTAATTATAACTAGTTTTAATGTCAATGTTGACAACTTTACACATTCCACAAAGTGCTGATATGCTTTACACTTAGCCACCCAATCTAAAGCATCTTGGAATATAGTTGGCCAAAAGTACCTTGCTCATAAGATTTTGTGTGTTATGACTCATGCTAATAAATGAACTCCACATGTTTTGGCATGAAACTATTCTATAAGTTTCTATTATTTTTCTTTATCCACATAAATAAGGAAAACACCATCAATTACTCTTTTGTACAGACCATTATCCCAAAGGACATAATCCTTTAATTTAAATTTGATGGTCTAGTTTTCTTTACATGTCAGATTAGTTGTACATTCTCCATAAGTCAAGAAATAAGAAATTTTACTATACCATTCATCAATAATATCAAAAAAAATCACCATAGGCAAGTCTTCACATGATTTGGTTATATCTATGTCATTGGATTATATCTTTGTCATCAATTGGCACAAGCCTCCTCCTCTTACTAGCTTCATTGGTTTGATATCAAGATCAAACTCTTGTACCTTAGCTATCTAGGTGTCTCTCATTAATCCTAGATCCTATTGTGTTAGAATTGATTTGACTGTAGTGTCAAGTACATAAACTTTAGTATGTGAAGACAAAATGTAGTACTTAAAAACTTTTCGTGCTTTGACTACAACAAAGGCATTTTTCTCCATTTTTGAATACTTTAGTTCAGATATTTTCAATGGCTAGCTCATTAAACCTATTAGGATTTCGTTCCTTCATCATTATTCTGCAGAAGTATAGCTGACATGGTATGTTCAGAAGAGTAACAGTAAAGAGTAATTTTTTTTACTGAAATTTAGGGAAACCAATACTGGAGCTTTAGCTATAGCTATTTTAAATATTTAAAATTCCAACTTACCTTTAGCATTCTATTTGAATTCTTGCTTAATTTTCATCATATCATAAATATGTCGAGTCAACTCAACAAAATCAAAAATGAACCTTCTAAAAAAAATGACCTTACCAAAGAAGGAATGCACACCCTTCTTGGAAGTAGGCAAAGATAGATTTTGTATGGCTTTCACCCATTCTAAGTCAATCTTATTCCTTATTTTGAGACAATGTGACCAAGAAGTTTCCCTTTATTCATGGTAAAAATTAATTTCTTGGGATTCAAGGAAATCTTATCTCTTGCATTGGATGAGAAACTTCTATGTCATTCATGTGATTACCTCTTTTCTTGGAAAAGACTGTCAAGTCATCAAGCTATACCACTATAGTCTTGTTCTTAAATTTTACATATTTCATATCCATTGCTCACTAAAAATTTACTCCATCATTGATAAGCCCAAAGGACATCTTCTGGTAATCAAACATCCCCCATGGTGTTGTGAAAGTTATTTTGTATTGATCTTCCTCGTCCACTTTAATCTAATTGTATCCTAAAAATACATCTAACATGGGTAACATCTCTTAACCTTTAAATAATTTCAAGGTGTGATCCATAATGGGCAATGGGTAGTTATCTTTCATAGAAGCTTAATTCAGATTGTGGAAATCAACACAAGCATATTTCTCTAATTTTATTTCTCACTAGGACAATGTCAGCTAACCATGCTAAATGATGAATTGGATAGATGATCTCAGCATCAAGAAGCTTATGTATTTTAGTGTAGATAGTACCTGAGATAGTTGGGTTATGGTGGCATGGCTTTTGCTTAAAAGGTTTTACTTATGGTTGAAGTGGAATATAGTGTTGTACCTCATCTGGCTAGAAGGTCTTCAGGTTTTTGTAGGACCAAGTGAACACATCAATGTATCTTTTGAGAAGATCAATGAATGATTCCTTTTATTATTGAAATAAAAAAATTCCAATGTTTACCATCCTAGGTTCTTCTTCACTACCCAGGTTAATCTGTTATACTTTCATAGAAGAACTATCTCCATATTCTTTCTTTTTTTTTAGAAACTAGTCATATTTATCAAAGATTTATTCTAAAAAAACTAACCCTTTAGGGATTTTATTTCCCTTCAATTGAATTATATATTGACTATGAGTAAGCTTAGGGTCAGTGATACCTATTTTTTTCTAGCATAGAAATGAACTACTTCCTTCAAAGTACAGTTCCTTAAAATTATCTAGAACCTTTGGATGGTAAACCATCTCTAATTTATAGTCACCTTCTCAAAAAAGTGTAGGCTATTAATCTCACCTAAGTAAAGATGTATTAATTTCAATAGAATCATCTCTAGAGATTTTATCATGAGGAACTGCATTGTTTGAGAAGGCTATAAAATCAAGTGTTGTACTTAGAACTCAATCATGATAGTGCCTTAGCTTGTATTTATTCACTTGATATTGGCCATGGATTTATCTTACTATTAACTGAGCATCACCTTATGCTTTTATAAGTCTTACTTTTTTTTCCTTTGATTTTTCAAGTCATAATAAAAGTGCCTCATATTTTGATATGTTATTGGTATTTTCAAACATGAGTTTGTAGGAGTAAAGAAATACTTTACCATACAGTGATATTAATACCACCCCAACACCTGAGCCATAAAAACTATAGCTATCATCAAACTCTAGCATCCATATCTTATCTTCTTATTTTATTCCTTGTATCTCCTTGCCCAATTCAAGGTAGTAAACTCCATGGTTAGATTCTTCAAAAATAATCTGTAACCTTGGATCATCAAACTTAGAAACAATGTACTTGGACTTCTTTTTAGGCTCAAGTTTCTGATTGACTCCTTTGATTAGAATGTGAGCACATGACTAATCCATCTTGACTTCTCCACCTATATCTTTGCATAAGTTTCTACTTAGTAATGATTTGTAAGAAATAGGAATATCCAAAACTAGAATTGTCATTTTGAGTCTTTTATCTGGGAAAGGTACCAGGATAGCTTGGGCATCTTTGATCTATCTAATCAGGGGAACTTATCTCTTTATTGAGTAACATATACCTATTTTTTTATTCAAAGTGAGGCCAAGGGCATCAACTACTTTAGGTGCTTTAACATTATCAAAGGCTCTAAAGTCCAGGATATAATTACTTAACTTGAACCCATTGATTAAGAGAGAGACATAGAATAGATCTATCCTTTCATATGTGGAAGTAGACATGGGAGAAGTAGCTACAACATTGTACTGAGAAGGGACTTGTTTATGAGTAGGAAAGATACCTTTAGAGGCATTGGTTGTATTTTTTGACCCTTTACTTTAAACAAACTTGAATAGTCTATTTAGTTAATCTAGATAAGATCTCAAGTATTTAGCTTCTGACATTTGAATTTTAGTTTTCTTTATGTGAACAATTATGTCAAAAGAGGGGATGGATGCAGATAGAGTAGGATTAGCTTTAGAAGTATGAGTTACTAGTTTATGAGTTTGAGAAGAAGAAGCTAAATACTTATCTTTTGGAGCTAGAGAAAAGGGTAGAGGACTACCTCTTTTAAGAATGCTTACATATGATCTAGGATGTCCTTTATCTTATTCTTTAGAAGGTTTTTCACCAATTTACTGACCCTGTGACCTTGTAAACACTGCAAAAGAGTAACTATCATATTTTTCAAACACTTATTCATAGTCACTTTTTGATTTATATTCAAGATAGCTTATGTTGGAGTCACCAGTAGGATCTACAACATCATCTTCATCAACAAGACTTTGATGAGTATCATTAGTCATTTGATCTTCTTCATACACCTCAATGTGATTTTTGGGAGTATCTTCAATTGCCAATCTTTGTGGAGGACTAGTAATGCGATTCTTATTCTGATTATTAAAATTATGTGAAGGTGCATTTCTAGTAGAAGTAGCATGAGTACCTTGCTAAATTTATCTTTTGACTTGTAGCAAGTCATTAGCCAACTTCTATAACAAGGGATCAATGGTCTATGATTTGTTTGAAATAGAATAATCACTCTTTAAAGTTGTTTTCTTGAAATTTTTAGCCATTATCAAGTCATCTTCAACCTTAGTAGCTAGATTTTGGGTGGCTACTAAATCAATTAGATATGCTCAATGCAGCTAATAGCTGACCTCTGGTAACTAAGCATTAATGAAGAAGTATTTATGATTATATCCAGTGGGTAGAGTAGCTTGAGGAATTTTATAAAGTAACATGTTAAATTTGGCAATGAAATCTTGCATGTGTTTATGTGGTTCTTTTTTGAGTTGAGTCGGTTGGGTAAGCAATATGTGAGAATCTTCAATAGCTTTAAATCTCTTCTCAAATTTCTCACACATAGTGGCCTAACTAACTATAATGCTAGGATCCAAATGGTAAAACCATTCTATAGATAAGTTATGCAAGGTCTAAATGAATATTTTGACTGAGACATATTCATGTTAAACACCAATTACTCCACAAGCTACAAAGAAGGCATCCAAGTGTTCATCCCAAAAAAAATTTCCAGCACCTGTGAATTTTGAGAAACTATTTCTTGACCCCTTTGGCAAGTCATAAAGAGGAGGAGTCAAATTCAGTGGGCCAATTATTTCCCCCCAAGGGATGGGAAGTGGTAGCACCATTCTTTTAAGAATAAGGAATTGACAATTTACGAGTTGAATTATTCTTGAGGAATTATTTTTTAGATAATTCATAGGCATTTTTACTTGTCTCACTAGTCAAAGGCTGGCTCTTCTTATTCTAACTTGGATGGGAAATCTAAAATTGAACCATTCTTGCAGCTCAAAGAAGTCATCGATTTAGCATTGAGCTCAGTTTGCTCTAGTGAAAGGTCAATTTTCCAGATTGAAGCACAAAAATTCTCTTAAATATTTACTCAAGTATTTTGGTTTATAATCAAATACTTAGGTGGTAATTTACTTAGCATGAAATGGGTTTAAGATAAAAAAAAGGCATAAAACAAAGTGTGGATTTTGAGCATGTAGTAATTTTTAAAATAGCAACACTTCTATTTTTAAAAAGTGGGGTTAACTTTAGCAAGGATGTGTTTTACTTGTAAATGCATAACTACATCTACATGCAGCACTTAAGATGGATAGTTTTAAAAGCACACAAACTTTATAAAACTAGACATTAATTGTGCCTATCTCAACTTGAAGAAGTAATCTATTTTTAGATTATAGGAGTTTGATTCATAGTTTCTCAGTGAAGTCACCAAAAACTATTGGCTAGATATTTTTTAGGCTAGCAAAATTACCTAGGCAATCATGGGATTAAATCCCCTTCATTTAATGGTGAATCTCCTGTATGCTTATGTTTATTTACTTCTAATTATTCACAACTCTCAGTTATTCATAGATTATATATATATTATGTGCAAGTTGTCCTATTTTTGGGGTATTAATTTAATCACAAAGTTCATGAACCATAACAAGGTGATTTTTAATAGGTAAGTATTTGTTTCAAAGAATGTGTAAATAAATTTTGGGAAATTTAGAATGAAAAACTAGAACATGCGAGAATAAAAAAGTTTACTTCGCAATAAACAATTTTATAGATCTTATTAAATCCATACAAGTAAATAAACATCCAAAATATGATAATATTTTCAATAAATGACTAAGAAAGATTGGAATTCACATTTAGATTTAAAGATAACACAAAGTTTACCATTTTAATCTTCATAAATTCCCCAAATCATCTCCTAAGATGCAAAGTTCCATATAAAAAAATTTCTTTCTCATTCACTTTGAACCAATTTCATACAAAAGAAAAACTCAAAAATCTAACAAAAAATTTTAGATTGCTTAAACTCTCTTGATTCAATTACAATTACTATCCAAAAATTACCAACCCTAGGCACATAGGCCTACACTTATATTTATACAAGTTTAGAAGTCAAAAAACAAATAGGAGACAACTCCTTGAATCATACGTTGCACTAAAACTGAGAATAGTTGAGAGGCAGCCTCCTAGAATTTCTCCTCTATGACATGCAGTAGATGATGACATGTAGAACTTGTTGGTTTCCTTGTTTGGATCAAATACAAACTCTTTGCATCTAGTGCAAAGCTAGCTTAAGTAATTTAATTTTATAGAATGACTTCAATTAATAGCATTTAGCTAAGTTACTTGAGTTTTACATTTTACAACTTACTTTTTCAAGTAATTACTTAAATATATTATAAGTTGGAAGAATAAAATAAAAGAAGTAGAAGAAATATTGAAATCATTCCAATTCATTAAATTCATTTCTGCACTTCTCTCTATATTTGATGTGTTGAGACATCATGAATTGGAGCATTGCATCATTTGGTTTAGCAAGTGATTGCCTTTCAGTCTCAAATCTTAGCATTTCTCTTTCTAACCTCCTACTATGAGTTTTCATATTTTTAAGTCTTGGTTCAAGCCTCTTGATTTCATGTTGACATTTGATTAACTCCTTTATATATTTAGCTATGAAATGAGATGTGGCCTTTTCCATTAATTTTTCGAATTACTAATATAACTATTCAAATGTCCTTAGAGTTTTATTAGACCAAATGTTAGAGAGACCAAAGAGATAATCTTCTAGATTCACCTTTTCATTGCGAGATTCTTCTTCTAAATTCTTCATTTCTTCACACATTATCTCAATAATATGCATGCAAAAATTCTTATTTTACTTTATGTATTGATCCTTTAGGGACAATCTTCTTTTTGATCAAAACTTTCTCACTCAAAGTATATATTCTTTGCAGACTCTCTTACTAAAACTTAGAAATTTCATTCTCATTTTCTATTTCCTTCATTAATATCTTTATCCTACTAATTTATTTACAATATCAACATGAATACCTAGAACTATAGGAAAGATTCTAGGTAGTTTGAGACATTTTTTCCATCCATTCATCAATGGCCTTAGCCTTAATTCCAGTTTCCTCTACCTCAGTCATTACTTATTGACCAATGGAATCCCTTAAAAGAATTGATTATTATGGAATAGACCTTGCAAATTTAGTAATTATTTCACACAATTTGTAATTTTATTCTTTCAGCTTAGCCTTAGAAGCCTTCTCCTCATCGAGTTTTTAAAAAAGTGTGTTGATCAAGGTCTATGTATCTTGTTTCAAGCCCTTTGTGATAACTTCTATAAGAGATATCTTTGTAATTGTTAAGTCACCTTCCGTGACTTCACTTTTATTCATGCCCTATGGAGGGATTTATACCTCTTCCAACTCATTTGCTACCTCTATAGCTTCCTTCTCAGGTTCAACTATTTCTTTTTGCTTTTCTTGTGATACCTCCTAAGATGAGGTATATTTTTAGTAGTTACTTGTTCTAACTCCTTTTGAGTGGTTGGTTGATCATCTTAAAGGGGTGGCAGTGGAGAAATGGGTGGAGAATATGGAGGAAGAAGAGGAGGAAAAACTATCTTCTTTTGAATGGCCTTATGAGGAGGTTCGATGCCATGAGACTTTAGAGGTGGCATAAGTATTGATGGATATGTGATAGGTGTAGTAGAAGTGGAAATGATGCGTGGAAAATTATATATGGAAATAACCAAAGGAGGTGTGGTAACAATTGACTGAAGGGGTTCCTTATCTTTTACTATAGAGTAGGAGTCATCACCTTTTTTCTTCAACTTCAACTTATTTATGGGTCCCTAGCTGATTTCTCCTTGTACTATTTCTTTCCTCTTTTATCTTACTTGATCAATTTCTTTCATCAATTCTTTCATGCAGTAACACTTGTTAAGGAACCATGTGGAATTCATGGCTATACCATTGAATTTATGTTTGTAATATTCTAACTTGGTTCTTACCAAAAATAATCTCTAGAAGTGGGGCATTATCTCCTCCGATAATATTATAAGCATCATTGATTACTTTCCCATCATCTTCCATGTCCTCAGGGGTTATTTCCAAATCAAAAGAATGAATCTATTCCATAGTTAATCTATTGTTGTCTCTTCTCCTTACTTCAAACTCATCTCTACATTAAATCTAAAAATCTTCAAGTGTAGGAATGTGCATATACTTTAGAGAAATTGTATTTTGAGATACACCTCTATAATCAAAATTTACTTTGGATTCAAATTGAGTCCGATTGTAGTTGTGGTACATCTTTATCTACACATTCATGGCCTTATAAATACTTGGAAAGTGGTAATGACCAATAAAATTACCCCATATCTGTATCACTTATTTTAGTTAACTTGGAAGTGATACAAAATTTAATAGGGTGCACTTTATTCTCATACTTCATCTTTCCCTCTTGTGATTTGGCTCTCTTAGATTTTTTTTACCTTTCCTACTTGGCTCCAAGATTTATTCAAGTGCTTATTTAGGGACTTCTTCAATTAAATTTATTGTTTCTTATACGTCTACTCTAGCTATTTCTTCCTCTAATCCCTTCGATCCTAACATTAGTTTTGACTAACTCTGGAAGAACTTGATAAGCACTTCTAAAAGTTCTGTAATTGCTCTTGTTAGTTTAGAAAAGGTTGAAGAAATGAGTCAAGTTGTTGTCTCAAACAATACCTCTATACTAACTTTAGGTTTCAGTTAGTATAAGGTCTTGAAAACCCCAAGTAATTGATAGTAAGCAATAGGGTATCACAACCCTAGGTTAGTATAGATGATCTCCAAGTCTTAAGCATTCAAGAATTTAGGTAAGTAATGAGAAAAAGGCATGGGTAACTTTGGGTTTCTCTTAGCTAGTAACTTGTGCTCAAGATTTTGAGTAAGCAATGAATCATGAGGAATACAAGTTTATTGAAGGTAATTACTATGATTTTGTCAAGGCAAGTAATTATGGTTAGAAAACCTAAATTAAAATCAATAAGCAATCGCAACTTTGGGTATGTAGGGTACTTGAGAGTTTTGGGATTCTTGAGGGTACTAGTTTAGGGTTGGGACTCCGATTGAGTATTAATTAATAGGAAGTCTGAGTTGTTAGGATATTTTGGGAGTCTCAAGTTTCTTGGGGTAAGTAACTTGGATTCAAGGGTCTGGGCAGGCAGTTATGGGAAATTTGAGTAGGTAATGCTAGGTTATCTACTAGGTTTTCTATAGGATGATTCAACTTTCAAGATTTTGTGTGTGTTTTTACATGCTTAGGTTATATGAAAATGTTTACATAGTTTGTTTATAATATCTAAACATGTAAAAATTGATAAATAAAACCAATAAAAATAAGTACAGATGATAATACATCCATGGTGACAAGTGGAAAATTACTAGAGAGAAATGAAAATAAAAAACTCAAGATGAAGTTATGAGAACTAAATGGACATGATCTACATACCTCAAATACAAATGGGTTGAGACAAGTTTGATGAAAAATCACTCCAAAGGCTCAGATAATGTAGCTTGAGGTTTTCAGGTGTGGAAACTTGGTCAAACAACTCAAATGTCAGGTGGGAAATGAGGTAGAATTCATCGATATTTATAATTTCTAATGCATTAATGATAATTTTGAGACATGTGGGAAGGAACCACGTAAGCCTTTGGAATTTGTTGGTTTTTACTAACTACTTTACTTAATTTGGCATTTGAAGTTAAGTAGCTTTGCAAACCCAACTTAGTCTTGACTAGTGAGTAATTCAAGTTCATAAACCTTCATTACTTTTACTTGTGGCTTTTGGGAAGTGAAGTTATTTTGAAAACTTGGTTTGCTTTGGGTAATGTTCTGTAGGTTTACAAGACTACTTTACTTGACTTTTGATGAGAAGTAAAGTTGTTTGATAATTTTGGTTTAAACTAAGTAGTGTAACTCAGACTTATGGGACTACTTTACTTCTTGTTTAATAAGTTATGTAATTTGGGGAACCTGAGTTATCTTGAAAATGAGCTCATATACTTAGATTTTTTATCTTCTAGGAAATATGAGTAAATGGGATTTTTAGTAATGGCCTTAAGCAAATGTTTTCAACCTTCTAGTGTAATTTGAAGTAATTGGGAAAAGAAAGCAATCAAAAATAAAAACTACTAAATACTAAGACTTTATTCAGAGGACTAGTTTAACAAGGGCAACTGACTCACATAAGACAATGTAAAAAATTTAAATAGGGGTAACCCAAAATTTCTAAGTGTGAAATTTTGGAGACACCAAATAGATACCTTTATGAGGATAAAAATCTTCTAAAATGTAGTCATGTTTTATTCAAGAAAAAATAGTTTTTTCAATATCTCCAAAAAAATCCCACTTGCCTAGGAAAGAGCTCTAATACTAGATATTTAGAACCTCACATATAATAATTTAAAACATCCAAATAATATGTAAAAATATAATAGATATCTGCACAATATATTGATGGGCCAAGAAACCCAAATATGAGTTATATTCATAATATAAAATAACCCTTAAGGTAGGGGAAGACCATACAACATTCCTTATGGGGAAGGAATCACTCTAATATTGCAGGCCTCTTCGAGGGGGAAACCTCCTTATTAGATCTTGCACTTTAATTACAATAATTCTCCTTGATTTACCTACATAATTATATGTCTCTCCTTATATATCCTCTTATAATAATACATGGGTAAATCATTAATCCCAATGTAGACCCACTCATTTCCCAATATAATAATTACCACAAGTTACCCATATGGATGGGTACATCACCAATCCCAATATAGGCCCACTCATTTCCCAATATAATAGTTACCACAAGTTACCCACATGGATGGGTATATCACTAATCCCAATGTAGTATCACTCATTACCCAATCCCACAATTTTCCCATATAACTAAGAGGATGCTTACCACATGTTAGCATCTCCACCCATCAATATACATCATAAAATCATTTCTCTATGTACATTACATAAATTCAAATCAGACTTGATGAAAATATTTGAAATGACTGATTTGGGATATCTTTATTACTATATGGGTATTAAATTAAATCAAAAACATAATTATATATTCATCACTCAAAAAAAGTACATTGGTGACATTCTAAACAAGTTCAAAATGGAAGATTGTAAGCCTCTACAAAATGTAAAATTGACCATAGAAGATACCGCATATTTTGTAGATGTTACTAAATATAGGTAGCTCATTAGAAGTTTTATCTATGTAACAACAACTAAACCAAACATTTATTTCATTATTGGTGTTATTTCTTGATTCATATAACAACCTAGATAAATTAATTAGGCAACAACAAATAGATTCATTTGATATCTCAAAGGAACACAAAATTTCAAACTCGAATACTTCAAGGCAAAAAACTTTAAACTAGTTAGATATTCAAATTATGGTTATACTAGTGATTTTAAAGATGGGAAATCCAATCTGGGTTGCCTAATGAATTTAAGAACAACACAGATCAATTGGAAGTTCAAGATGTAATATGTGTTAGTTATTTATTCATTAGAATCATAGAATATGGTAGCTTAAGAGGAAACCTAAGAAATTATATGGCTTTGAAGGGTTTTTTTCTAATTTTTAGGGACAACAGGTTTCATCAACACCTCTCATGGTTGAAAAAACTTATATAATTCAAATATAAAATAATCCAATATTTCATGACCGAACCAAACATATCAATATGAAATTTCATTTGATTCTGCACTATGTGAAAAATCGCAATGTCAAGTTGAAACATTTCCCTATAGCAGAGTAACTAACATACATCCTGACAAAATCTATTGGACAAGAAAAAATGAAAATTTTAGAGGATTGTTTGGTCTCACAATGACCCTTGAAGATTAAGGGATGGATGTAACAATATTATATAATATTATTTATTAATCCTAAGTGTTGGGCCCTAATTTTGGATAATTACTTTTTGTAATAATCGATGTAGAGAAGCACGATGCAAAAGTCTGTGGCATGGAAAACCAAGGCACAAGATTCCATGGTATAGAAGGACCAAGACATGGAATAAATGTGCATGTTAAATAGAGAACCTGAGAAAGAAGGACTCATAACTTAGCGAAAGACTTGAGGAGTGCACAAAAAATGGAGAACAGTTATGGACTGATTCATAGGGATGGAAGAGAAAAATTCAAGCATGAATCCATCACTAGCTTACAATAAGATAGGTGATCGATGATGAGGATCCAATGCCAAAGAGAGAATATAGGGGTATAAAGGTCTATGTTTTTAGGAAATTAATTTAATTGACTACCATGACTCAAATATATTGATGATCGTTGGTGAGTCACCTTGAGTGTATTTACTTTTGTAACTACTTGTTCAAGAAATATTAAGTATAAATAGCCCTAAAATGTACTTTTTAATGTTTTTCAGTTGGATATTATCAATAGAGTTTGTACAAGTTAGTTGCATTGTGACTCTAGAACTATGTAATCTTTATAAATCACTGATGAATATGATGAATGTATCTTATGTTGACTTAATGTTTTTTGTTCATTTGACTATAGAGATAATACTTATAGTTATTGTGTATGTTGTTGTTTAGTTACTAAAATAAGGTTAATGGTTACCTTGTATGCCATCTTTTTCTTTTTGATCATTGAGAAATGAGTGTATGTTAGGATATATATGGATTATATAATGATCTTATTATTATGTATAAGTTTAAGTGCCCATGTCTAAGTATTTGGGAAAACACCCTCACATGACAAAACCAATGAGAATTAGTCCCTTGCTACATGTTTTGGGTGAGTATATGATAACTCATTATTACATGAAATGCCAACACTAGCACTTTGGACTCTTAACCACTTTAGTGTGTGCCTAGGGAAAGTTATGCCCATGTAAATAAAAGAACCCTAAAATTTTAGTTTCATTTATATTACCCATAGCACTTGCCTGCATGATGGTGGAAGATGCTTGAATGACTATTGTAAACACCTAAAATTGGCCAAAACTAGCTTCCAACTTGACTTCAGATTGATTCCTACCTACCAAACATTACAAATTAAACCTAAGAATCACTAAATGTCTCAAATTTTCTTGTGCATCATTCATCAAATATCATAATCATGTTGAGACATCCCTAATTAGGGTATTTTATTTTATACAATAATAACCTCTCATGGATTCATACCTAATCACCTTGTGACCTAGTAACTATCAATTTGGCCTATAGACATATTAAGCAGGGCACTTAATCATATATTAAAAGAGAAAAAATGCTAATCAAAATCAATCAACTAATTAAACTAGATTAAATGATTAGCTAATTAATACATTTGAAATTAATTAATATCTAAAATTTTAAATTCAAAAATACAAAATATCAATCCTTTCATCATTGCTTTTGTGAGTCACCATTCAACTTATAAAATATCAAGAAAATATCTGATTTAAGTGGAAGGCATAATCATTTTGACCTATGTCTCCTCACATGGCCCTAACTCAACTATAATTAGTCTCAACTCAATCATGGTCAACCTAAACCTAACCTTAGTTAACTTTAACCTAACTACACTTGGATTAGAGTTAGCTTCCTAAGGCTATAAATACAAGGCCATACCTCTTCATTTCTAAGCTTGGATATTGTATAGTTATTATGAAGTATTTGTACCATAAGACTCATGCGATTAGTGTTACCATGGTCAAATATTAACCCAAAAAAAATCAAATCCAAGGTGCTAAGGAGAGAAGGATCCAAGAAACCTCTATTTATGAATACTTCTTGATGCACAAGCCAAACAATCCATTCAATGAACCATTTGAAAGATCCAAGGAAGGTAAAAGAGTTATTCTTTTATGTTTCCATATGCATGTTTGTTACTAATCTCTCCCTAGTGTCCAGGATAGAGGTGTTATGAATTTAGTGTGTTCATGTTATTTGTTTTATGAGACTAACACAAAGACTAACCTCCCCTCTACGTATTCCTTGTTCATATATTGGTTTGTCTGGTGGGACCTCAAGCATCCCATATAACTAAGGAGATTAATATGCAACTTTTACTTTTTCCAATCAATGTTTAACAATCTTCAAAATTTGAGTTTTAACTTCATTTTCACATATTTATATTTTTTTATCAACACACAGGTTACACGGAGACCAACGTTGATTCTAGAGGACCGGCATCAATTTTCCTAGACTGACATCGATCCCTATGTGAAGAATAGAGCATGATAAAAACATGATTATCATGAGTTTTTCTTGAGTTTTTTAATATTCATTTTGTGTTTTGGGACCTGCATGTTGTTTGTTTAAACCATTTTATTGTAGGGTCTAGAGGTATATTCGATTTTTAGGCTAATTTTGCTAATAATCCTTTTTATCAAACCATATTTGTGTTTTTTTGTGTTTTTATAGCTACCAATGTTGATCTTTGTTAACCAAAATTAGTCCTTATTGGATTGACTAACATCAATCTCTGTAGACTGACATCAATCCCTACATACATCGATGTTGATCTCTCTGAGACAAAAAAATAGAGAAACCCAAGAACAAAATCCTAAATGTTATTTTTTCATTTACTTTTGGGCTTATAAGAAGATAAACCCTCTAAAAAATTACAGTTCCTAAGGTGTAAAAATCCAAGTTTTAACATGATTAAATCTTCCACACTTTGTCTTTGATATTTAAAACAAACTTAGTCATTTTCATGCCTTAGTTATCTTTGATTTTTTACAAGTTTTTCAACAAATGCCAAGGGAATCAAACTTCACTACACACTTCCATTTGGTGATTAAAATGAACTCTCACACTAGATAAATGCTTTTAATATTTTTACTTTTTTTATTATTGGTTGAAGTTTTTTTTTTTTAGCAAACCAAGTGACTCGTGTATGCTCTCCCCTCATCCCTTTTAGGGAACTCAGGTGATCAAAAATGTTCATTCTTTGCATTTGTTTCCTTGTCCAAAGGTGTGAAAATAAAGTCTCTAGGGCCCTCCTCAAATCCATATGGTTTGGGTGACCCCAAAATGACCTTAAAGTCTTTTCACTTATCTTTATTTTCATGCATTCTGGCTTGTGATAAGGAATTTATCACCTCCTCAAGGGTTCTGCAGGGAAGCGTTGACCCGAGAATTCATCTCTCTCAACATTTTTTCAAGCCCACTCCATGGTGGGGTATAAAAATTAAGATGGAGACTCATTGAGATGGTAGTTTGAGTGATTAAACTATCTTTGTTAGTAACTGTTTCCCTCAAAATGTATAATCAACTTGAACATCACACTACACTGAGAAATCAATAGATGTAGTGGTTGTGAAAAGGACAAGACATTTTCACAACAAGTTAGTTGATGTAGATCTAATTGATGTGAAAATATCTTGTGTTAGCCACACTTGGTACCATCTAAAAATGAATGAAAATTGATAGTTTAGAACATTCCCACTTACCTCAGACATTATGTTGATGCAAGACGAGTAGCCCAAAGTTCCATATTGCAATATAAAATCTTGAAAGAAGAGGAGGCCTAAAAAACCTACTATTCATGCACATTTACTTTTTATATTAAAAATAAAAATCCTCTCAAGAGTGATTATATTAATGGAATTTGACAGTATTATGTAACCTTGTTAGTTTTAGGATTCATGTCATTACACTTAGGTGTTTGTGTCATTTTATCCTTTTCTTGCATGGTTTTGATTTTATCTATTTTTTTGTATTAACATGTCAAAAATGAGTCTTGTTTACACATTTATCATTTATTTGAGGAGGTGTTATGTTTTCCATGTGACATCATACTTTTACTTTAGTATTTTTGACCAACTTCTGTGTGTGTCACTTGATTAAAAAGGGTGTTGTTATGCTACCCAATTCATTATATGTTTTGTGCCTTTGAGTCTTGAAAAAAATGATTTTTCATATCTTTAGATCATGATAAAATCATTATGCTTCTTGAATCATTTTAAACACTTATTGTCTTGTGTCCAAAATCCTAATTTCAAAACCAAAACCATGTGTGCCTTTTGGATCTATACCTTGTGCAGTCATGTCATTAATTTTTGCCTAGCTTGTTGTTTGTTTAAAGAAGCCTAGTTTTATATATTGAGTTAAAAATTAGCCTTGACAAATTTCATATCCAAACATTGATTGATTTTTGCCTATGCCTTGTGTAATTTTGGCCTAGACATCGATCTCTCACTTTTAGGTTGTGTAAGTTAGGTTAATTCTTTGTTCTATTTGAATACTATTATTTATGTCTATATTTGGGATAAATAGCCTATCTTTCATATGTCTATTATTTCATGCCTTATACCAATTGACCAAGTTCATGTTTAAATCTGAGTGCCTAATTTATGCCAAAGTGTTTCAAATTTGTTAGATTAAATCTCATACCTTATTTTGTTTAAATTCTAACTTTTGTGCCTTTTCCAAAAGAATTAACACATGCCTATTTTAAGCCTAGATTTTATTCGTTCTCCAAAATACCTACCAACTTTTTTTATTTAGATTAGACTAGTTTGAAACACTTTGAACCTAGAGTTTGGCATGCCAATTTTTATTCATCCACTTGACCATTTGTTTAAAACATTTGATGTTAAACAATTTCATGCCAAGTTTTAAAATAGATTATTTTAGAGATACATATCCACTTTTAGACCAAGTTAGACCATGTTTGGACCATTTGTCCTTTGGACCTTATTTTTTAAAGTTTATAGAACTCTATGCCTTTTTGTGAAACATTCATCATTGACATGGATATGTCTCATTACACACATGATGGATCTATGTAGAATTCAAGTTATGATAACATGGTCACATATTATGACTTTGTTCAAGACACCTATGGTGACAATGTTTTTTGTGAGACAAATCTTTATCCTCCTTACAATGCTCAATCTAAAGAACAAAGCCAAGATCCTCAAGTGTAGTATGTAGTGATACCTTATTTGAGCTAAATAACATACCAAGTTTTCCATTTCAATTCTAACAGTACCCAATCCCCTACATATACCATTAAACTTCCTTTGGATTGTGCAAGCAACCATGCTCCACAACGTCCAAGGATTACCATTTTAGGACCTTGTTTTTTAGCTCGTGATAGCAACAAAGCTTCACAATACCACACTATTACCATTTTAGGACCTCATCCTTTAGTTTATGCAATAAATAAATCTCACAATGCCCTACCATAATTATTCTAAGACCTCATCCTTTGGCTCATGATAATAACCAAGATTCACAACATCTTACCATTACCATTCTAGGCCCTTCCAAGTATGTTAACTTATTATCCCAATAAAGTTGTGCAATCACAACTCGATGAGTCATAGTTACCATATTAGGCCAACAACCATACTTTTAAAAACCCATCATAGATAAGCCTATCATTATCTGACCACTGGTCATTATTCATCCATTTCCAACCATCCCCCATTGTAGAAAACCCATGATAATTGTCAAGCCACAACCATTCTAATTAGTACCTTTCCAACCAAGTCAATCTTTTAAAGACCAAGATATGTTCAAAATTGGTATTTTACAACTACCTATAAACCAAGGCCATCAAAACCAACCAATTCATGATTTTTTTTTGAAACACCTATTTTTGATGAGTCTACCTATGATGAATCACCTTTTGATACTATCCCTATTATTGAGGAGTCTCACTCTGATAAGCCAGTCTTTACTGTGTTACTTCTTAATGATTATAATGACCTTTGGGAAAATCATTATATCAACCATTATCCTATTTTTAGAAATCCTCTCTTTGACAAGTTAGTCTCTATGGAGTTTTTTCTTGACCATTTTCCCCTTATTGAGGAGTCTCATTTTGACAAACCAGTCTTTGTGGAGCCCATTATGCCATCACAGGCCATTACTTATCCAATACCAAACACTCAACAAGACATCATTGTAGAAGCATCCAAATTGAATAAGAATAAGAATTAAATTTAGGTTATATTATTAAATTGACATTAGATTTATCATCAAAAGTAAAATCAACATCAGTCTCAACATCATATTTTGATTCCCTTTAGTCAAAATTAGCTTCAAAATCAGAATATATTCATGGTTGTTACAACATTGGTTACATATGCCTTGTATATAAATTTGAATACATTTGTGATCCTTCCACAAATTTTTATGATGATTACTTCGGCATCAACACAAGTTCTCCTAGTATCTTCTATAAGGATTGTGTTGCCTCTTCCCATTCCACATGCCATTAACACCAACCAACATAGACATTATATTAACATTCTACCTCCCATAAGTGTTGATTAATACTGATGGAATCACACCTTATTAAACTACATCCATAAAAACATATTAGTTGAACAATATTAAGGGGAGCAAGACCATATTCATGCAGAAGAACAATCTCCTAGTGAAACCTTTTTAGAGGTGCTAGGGGACAATCAATATCTAAACTCAGCATCTTCTATTGCAACCTTTTTGAAGGAATTAGAAGATAATCAAAGTCAAAAGTAAGCATTCCTTAGTGAAACCTTCTTGGAGGTGCTATGGGATAATCAAGACAACTTCATTGGTGAAAACCTCTTTGAGGTGCCAATAATTGACCATAATAGTTCTTCACTTCTTGATGAAGACATTAGTAAAGATAACATCAATAGAGGTTCCAATCTATATTATAATTAGGTGCTATCTACTCTCAAGCCCAAATAACAAAAAAATTGATGGTCTTATTGAGAGTATATTCATAAGTCTTTGGCCCCACCACAACTAAAATTATGTCAAATTCAAAATCAATAACATTGTGTGTGCCTAAAAAGCTCAATCTTCATTTGTTTCCCAACCATTATAATCCACCTTTACATTTAAAAAATATAACTATCATCCAATATTTATCCTTTTTTACCATCCTTAGCCATACTTCCCTTTATAGAGGTTACGAAGATATCTTGTGTCAATGTTTGAAAGAAATTGAATCAATGACCAACAAAGTTCACAAAAATATTTTGGAGTCCAAATCTACAGTAGGTTCTTAATAGATAAATTATTAAAAAGAGGCGTGGGATAAAAAATTTCATGATTGACTATTCTAGTTTTATCCTATGTTGATCAGGGAGTGCATCTCCACATCAATAAGAACAACAGAAACATTTACTTGGCCAGAACTATTTACCTTGCCCTTTCCTTGACTTTTCTATTTTCCATTTACATTGATGTTTTCATTTTCTATTCCTCTTTCCATCGTTTCATACCTTGTAATTTACATTATCTTTATCACTTGGGAGAAACCCTTTTACCATTATAACATCATCGTCCTTGAATAATGCCATATCGTATACCATCCTACCATATCATCATCATTAACCAAGCTTATTTTTTACCAACCTACCTAACCTTTTTTATATTAGTTCCTTTGGTTATTCTCATACCTTAAGTGATGGTATTCTGATCCAATTTTATCAGTTTCATAATTATGTGTCAAACAACAGTAAATAAAAGTAGTATGACCATGGATCTAGAAAGTTATATTTCATTTATGTTTGACTGGTGTTACTGATTATAACTACCTATGGAAAAATAATTTTCCCACCTTGTATTACTAATTATAACCACCTATGGGAAAATTATTATCACAAACCTATGTCATCATTTCTTAATTATAACTTCCTATGGGTAAACTAGGAACAACACCTTTACCATGCATTGCCGCATCACCTTGCCATTACTATTCTCATTTGCCTTGCCATTTTCCTTTATTTGTGAACTTTTTATTACCTAATCAGATCTCCCTACCTTTTGTTTAGGTAAAACTACTATGAATTGAGGTCATAATGGGACTGTGTAGGTAGTGCTTGATTCACATTGAGGTTAGTTCAATCCCCCTTTTCTAATGCTCTCACCATTTTGAGAGTAGTCTAAGCCAATGCTCTCATAATTTTATGAGTAGTATATTTTCAATCTCTAATGAGTTAAGATACCCAAAAAAATTATAAAAACATTCAAAATATTTCAAAATCCTAGAGATTAAAAAATCAACTTATAATCTCTTGGAGAGATATAAAGCCCCAAAACCCAAAAACATTTATCCAGTCTAAACCTATTAGACAATCTCTATCCACCCTACTAGGGAAAATCCATTTTTGGTTCTAATATATTCAACTAACATTGGGTTGTGACCTTCCCTTTGAATGTATCCATTCTTGGGGGAACTACTTATTTATCATTCCATTAAGCCTTCACACGTAGGTATTGACTTGGTTAACGACAGGATGATTTTTGTTGTTTTTTATTTTAAGTTTTCTCTATGCTTGTATTATTAGTTATTTTTTTGTTTGTTTTACTATTTATTTGTTTTCATTATTGTGCCTTGATTATATCTATATATGTTCATTAGGTGATTCCTTGTGCATTATTCTTGATTCTATCCATCTTCATACATCAACATTATCATCTTGGTTTTTATCATTAGTGTATTATTTTTAATTATTTATTAGATCGAGTGTCAATCCTTATGCATATTTTGGCTAAGTTATCATGATGTTTTATATCATGGTGCATACTATCACGTGCTATAGAAAAAATCAACTCAGAAATATTACAAGCAATAGATCCGTAGAAACTTCTCTTGGTTTATCTTGGTAAATCCTCCCACCCTCCTTGATCAAATCAACCCATTGACCAGTCTATTAGTAACAATGATATTAAGGATTACCATCTCTACATTGGTAGGTATGACCAAATCATTCACATTGATAAATTCTTATTCTTACAATCATCTCTTTCATCACTTTGTGCATCTTTGTATGCCTGGTTGTTTGTGGCTTCTTTAGTCATTAGTGCATATATGTTTGTGCCCATTCATCTTTAATTTGTATGATAGATTATATTCTTGGGTTATGATTGCACATCTTCCCTATTGGGTCATAATCAAAAATAATTATTCAATCCAAGTCATCCTAATGTTTATAACCACCTATGGGCAAATCTTTATTTTGACTCATTCGCCCTAACTGGGGCATGTGTATGTACCATTAATTATAACTATTTTTGGGAAAATATGTGTCTCAATCTCCATTATTGATTATAATCACCTTTAGGAAAATTACTACATTTTAAATCCAATGTGTGCAAGCATTATCTCTATTAGATTAATCTCACCCATGGGTTAATTTCATTCTTCTTTTTTGCTTCTTTTTTAGGTACCATCCATAAATTATATGTGTTGTCCACTCCCTTGAGGGGCATCATTATAGACTTCCCAAACATTATTTGGAGATTCTTCTTCAAACATTACCTTATTTCTTTCTTAATGGTCTTTTTTATTCTTTAAGAAGTTGTTATTGTGCCTATTAGTTGCAATGCCTTCCCAAATAGGGGAAAACTATAGACACCTAAAATTGGCCACAAATGGCTTCCAACATAACGTCAGATTGATTTCTACCAAACACTACAAATTAAGCCTAGGAATCAATGAACATCCCAAAAAAATTTTCACATCATTCATCAAATCTCATAATCATGTTGAGATATCCCTAATTGGGGTATTTTATCATGTGCAATAATAACTTCTCACATATTCATCCCTAATCACCTTGCAACCTAGAAACTATCAATTTAGCCTATGGACACATTAAACAAAGAACTTGAATAAATATTGAAAGAGAAAAAATGATAATAAAAATCAATCAACTAATTAAACCAAATTAATGATTAGTTAATTAATCCATTTGAAATTAATGAATATCTAAAATTAGAAATTTAAAAATACAAAATATCAAGCCTTTCATTATTGCTTTTGTAATTCACCATTCAACTTCCAAAATATCAAAAAAATATCAGATTTAGGTGGAGGACATTATCATTTTGACCTATGTATCCTTGGCCCTAACTCAACTAGATTTAGCCTCAACTCAACTATGGTCAACGTAAACTTAAACATGGTTGAATTTAACCTAATTATACTTGGGTTAAAGTTATTTTCCTAAAACTATAAATATAAGGCCATACCTCTTCATTTCTAAGCTTAGATATTGTAGAGTTATTATGCAAGATTTGTTCCATAAGACTCATGTAAGTAGTGCTACCATGCCCAAATATTAAACAAAGCAATATCAAATCCAAGGTGCTAAGGAGAGAAGGAGCCAAGAAACCTCCATTGATGAAAAATTCTTGATGCACAAGCTGAGCAAGCCATTCAACTAAACATTTGGAAGCTCAAAGAAAGGTAAAAGAGTGTTTCTTTTATGTTTTTGTTGTGTTTCCATATGCATGTTTGTTACTAGGCTCTCCCAATTCTATAGGCTAGAGGTGTTAGGAATTTATTGTGTTCATGTTATTTATTTTATGAGACTAACACAAATACTAACATCCCCTCTATGTATTCCTTGTTCACAACTATCACTTGAAAATATTAAGCAATGGGTTACTAGTGTTGAGGATAATTTTGTAATACCATTTCTTGAACTAGGAATATATGCATGTGCATGGGTAGAACATAATCCATATGATTCAATGTATGAGGTTTTATTTATAGAGATACTTATTCATCTTCATACATGGATTGTGGCTTATGAAAAAAACCAAATGAGGAATTACAGATGAAAGATAACTTGAACACTAGAGCGTCACTTGGCCTTAACATGGTTGGGAGTGCCTTGGATGTGTGTTGTTGATGTTTCATGGCACAAAAATATTAATATTTACATCTTGGAATACATAATCCCAACATATTTTTATCTAGAGGAATCCCCATTTCACTTACTTTGAGAACTATATGGTATATATCTTAGACACTTTCTTTTAGAGGTGAAGAAGCTTTTTTTAGATTCTAGACTTGATAATTTCTCCATGGAAGGTTTGCATGAGAAGTGTGGTTGGTGGGTAAATGGAGGGGAACTTTTGAAAGTAAAATTTTTGGTTTAGTATGGTATCTAGTCAATAGGAATTATAAAATTGCAAGTATGATAAATCTTGATGAAGGGTTATGAGTGGAAGTGATCTAAGGAGGGGACAGGAGGACTCAAGAAGTGTTGTAAGGATACATAGGGAAGCGAAAGAGCATAAATAGGACTCCCCAACCACAAGACCACATTCATCACCATCACAAATATGCATAAGAGAAGCAAGTCAAGTAGTGATGACTGAAGAACATAATTTTGATAGGCCCAATTCCCCACCCATAGCATGTGTTCATACTCTTAAGTTAGATGATATAATTATGTGAAACTAGTGATAGGACCTAAGTTCCCCAAAGCTCTGACACAACTTTTCAGAATTAAGAGCACACATGATTACCATTATATAAGCAACTTAAACATGCGGAAATACCCAGAAGAACAAATAACTATCAATGAGAAAACACACAGAATATGAGAGGCAACACACAATTGTATTCAACTCATTACAAAGGAAATTACAATAAAGAGATCACACTCTTCTTCCACCTCTGTGAGGCTTCCTCCTCAAGGGCTCCAAGTAATCTTCCCACCTGAGTAATCTTCTCTCATAGGTCACAACACATAGCTGACACACGCTGTTGTTCACCTCATTGTACATCCAGTATGAACTGGTACTCCAAGTAGATCTCACCATGATCCTACTCCTGATGTATTGTTGTCACCTTGATCTTCCTCCCCCGCCGATCCTGGTCTGACCCTCGCATACACACATCCCTGTAGACCAACCTAATCTTACATACATGGGGAATCCTAATTGATTCCACCATGGGAAGAACTCTCCAAGCTCCACACTTGGCTTCTACAAGTTCAACACTTAACAATATAGCCCATGAGTCTATTATATAGATCTCATGCAGACACTAATTAGACAAACAGCTCAAAGACTTGAACTAGTCTTCATCATGCAAACTACGCATTCACTTAACTGACTGTTTGTCAATAGTAGTTCTGACCGCCACAGGCGACCGACATCAATCCCTGCCTGACTGGAGGTGACCGACGCCGGCCGATCTCCTGTCGATGCCAGTTTCCTTTTGCGCTCCCCTGACTGACGTCGGTTGTGGCCTACCGATGTTGGTGACTGTCAAGCTTCAAAAACCTCCCTTTTTGCCTTAGGTGAAACTTTTAGCTCCACACCCTAACAATCTCCCACTTGGAGATAAATAGCTGCACCTATACCCATACCAGTACTCTGTCTAATCTGCATCCTGACTTGTATTCTTCTTCAAGCTCCCACTTGAAGACAACCCACCACACTCCTTATGGTGTTAATCATGTGCCTAAATTTCTTCATTCTCAGCTTACCTTCTTCTATCGTTACTATACTCTGACTCAATTAGAAACCCTGTGAATGACCTGTAATCAACAAACCACTAACCAGATCTGGGCCATCTGTTAGTCAAACTCGCTCTGAGAACATCCAACCTCGCTCTGATACCATTTGATAGGACCTAAGTTCCCCAAAGCTCTGACACAACTTGTCAGAATTAAGAGCACACATGATTACCATTGTATAAGCAACTTAAACATGTGGAAATACCCAGAAGAACAAATAACTATCAATGAGAAAACACACAGAATATGAGAGGCAACACACAATTGTATTCAACTCATTACAAAGGAAATTACAATAAAGAGATCACACTCTTCTTCCACCTCTGTGAGGCTTCCTCCTCAAGGGCTCCAAGTAATCTTCCCACCTGAGTAATCTTCTCTCATAGGTCACAACACACAGCTGACACATGTTATTGTTCACCTCATTGTACATCTAGTACAACCGAGTACGAATTGGTACTCTAAGTAGATCTCACCATGATCTTGCTCCTGATGTATTGCTGTCACCTTGATCTTGCTCCCCCACCGATCCTATTTTGACCCTCGCATACACACATCCCTACAGACTAACCTGATCTTACATACATGGGGAATCCTACTTGATTCCACCATGGGAAGAACTCTCCAAGCTCCACACTTGGGTTCTACAAGTTCAACACTTAACAATATAGCCCATGAGTCTATTATATAGATCTCATGCATACACTAATTAGACAAGTGGCTCAAGGACTCGAACTGGTCTTCATCATGCAAACTACGTGTTCACTTAACTGACTGTTCGTCAATAGCAGTTCTGACCGCCACACATGATCGACATCGGTCCCTGCCTGACTAGAGGTGACCGACGCTGGTCGATCTCCTGCTGATGCTAGTTTCCTTCTGCACTCCCCTGACCGACGTCGATTGTGGCCTACTAATGTCAGTGATTTTCAAGCTCTAAAAACCTCTCTGTTTGCCTTAGGTGAAGCTTTTAGCTCCACACCCTAACAATCTCCCACTTGGAGATAAATATTTGCACCTGTACCCATACCAGTACTCTGTCTAATTTGCATCCTAGCTTGTATTCCTCTTCAAGCTCCCACTTAAAGATAACCCACCACACTCCTTGTGGTGTTAATCTTGTGCCTAAATTTCTTCATTCTCAGCTTACCTTCTTCTATCGTTGCTATACTCCCACTCAATCAGAAACCCTGTGAATGACCTGTAATCAACAAACCACTAACCAAATTTGGGCCATCTGTTAGTCAAACTCGCTCTGAGAACATCCAACCTCACTCTGATACCATTTGATAGGACCTAAGTTCCCCAAAGCTCTGACACAACTTGTCAGAATTAAGAGCACACATGATTACCATTGTATAAGCAACTTAAACATGCGGAAATACCCAGAAGAACAAGTAACTATCAATGAGAAAACACACAGAATATGAGAGGCAACACACAATTGTATTCAACTCATTACAAAAGAAATTACAATAAAGAGATCACACTCTTCTTCCACCTCTGTGAGGCTTCCTCCTCAAGGGCTCCAAGTAATCTTCCCACTTGAGTAATCTTCTCTCATAGGTCACAACACACAGCTGACACATGCTGTTGTTCACCTCATTATACATCCAGTACAACTGAGTATGAACTAATACTCTAAGTAGATCTCACCATGATCTTGCTCCTGATGTATTGCTGTCACCTTGATCTTACTCCCTCGTTGATCCTATTCTGACCTTCACATACACACATCCCTACAGACCAACCTGATCTTACATACATGAGAAATCCTACTTGATTCCACCATGGGAAGAACTCTCCAAGCTCCACACTTGGGTTTTACAAGTTCAACACTTAACAATACAACCCATGAGTCTATTATATAGATCTCATGCATACACTAATTAGACAAGTGGCTCAAATATTAGGGTGTGGAGCTAAAAGCTTCACCAAGGAGCACACTTATCAGTTTCAGGTCTACACAGACACCGGCATCGGTCAGGAGTGACCGACGTCAGTCAGGATCAGTTGCAGAGACGCTGACGTCGACAGTGGGTCGGTCGATGGCGGTCATAGATAAGCAGCAGGAACCGACGTCGGTTACCTGTGCGTCCAGAAAGCGATTTTCATGGACAGAAGCGAGTGTTTGCATGATGAGTTCGAGTTGTAGTCTCAAGATCGCGTCTCTATTATTAGCAATACTATTTTTAGAGCCCTTATTCAAGTGAATTAACTATTTGTTAGAAGTGCATGCTCAAGTCTCCTAATTCTATATGTAGAATTAGATCTTCCTAGCTTATTGTATTGAACAATTGTAGTTGTAGTGTATTATTGTAGTAATTCATTGTATATGAAGAACAGTACAGAATTGAATCAATCCAGGCTTGTTGGAGTTGATTGTTCTTGAGAGAGAGAGCTCTTGAGGAATAGAGATCTAGTGAGAGATCTATACATCTAGGAGAGGTGTGGAAGAAAGAAGCTTTCTTCAATTGTATTTCTTTTGTAAAGAGTTTGTTAATACAAGTTTTCAAGGTGTTTTCTTGTATCTCTTGTTCTTGCTATTATCATTCTAATTACTTGTCAATCTGATTTAATTCCACATTTATTACTTTCACAATTGTAATCTATTGTTGGATTGATCCCCCAACAAGTGGTATCAGAGCCTTGGTTGCAGGTTCAAAGCTTGATATCCAATAAGTGGTATCAAAGTTCAGGTGCACTAATAGGTGGTTCAGATCTTTGTAGTGTGTATTGATTACAGGTTCTCACAGAAGTTTTTGCAGAGATTTTTGTTTGAGTGGGAGAAGCAATGGCAGATGAAAGTAAATTGAGAATGGAAAAGTTCAATGGCAAAAATTACCAACATTGGAGAATGCAGATAGAGGATTATCTGTATCAAAAATATCTCTACTTACCGTTAGGTGGGGTTGCAAAGAAGCCCAAAGACATGGAGGATGAAGAATGGGAAGTTCTTGATAGAAAGGCTCTGGGGTCTATAAGACTGAGTCTAGCATCCACTGTGATATCCAATTTATCATAGGCAAAGTCTACGGTAGAGTTGATGACTACGTTAGCAAATTTGTATGAAAAACCCTCAGCTTCTAATAAGGTATATCTTATGAAGTAGTTATTTAATTTGCATATGAATGAAGGTGGATCTGTTTCTACTCATCTGAATGATTTCAATGGTATTGTGAATCAATTAAGTTCAGTAAATATAGTGTTTGATGATGAGATAAAAGCTCTTTTAATATTATGTTCTTTGCCTGAAAGCTGGCATGGCTTAGTAATGGCAGTAAGTAATACTGCATCTGCATCAAATCTTTTGAAAGTAGAGGATGTTGTTAGTGTTATCTTGAATGAGGAAATACACAGGAAAAGCACAGAAGAGACATTTGGGAACGCTTTAAGTTTTGAGAGCAGGGGGAGGCAAAAAGAGAAGAGCAAGAAAGGCAGATCAAGATCCAAATCTAAGGGGAAAGGCAGATCTAAATCCAGAAATGGCAGAAGGCCACAATGCTGGAATTGTGGAAAGATGGGGCACATAAGTAGAGATTGCTGGTCAAAACCTAAGGAGGACAATCAGCACGAAGGAAAGGAAGAAGCCAAGGTTGCAGGTATTGCACAAGATGCTTTAATTTTCTCTCTGCATAATAATATAGAATCTTGGGTATTAGATTCTGGTGCATCTTTTCATGCTACCCCTAACAGGGAATATTTCAGTGACTATATCCATGGAGACTTTGGAATAGTGTATCTAGGGGATGATGAGCCCTGTAAAATAATTGGCAAAGGTAAAGTGCAGCTGAAGATGCAGAATAGCAACACATGGGTGTTGAGAGATGTGATGCATGTTTCTAGCTTGAAGAGAAATCTGATTTCTACAGGAAAGTTAAGGGATGAGGGTTGTACAGTAACTCTCACCGCAGAATCTTGGAAGGTGACCAAGGGTGCACTTGTTATGGCCAAAGGTAAGAGAGAAGGTACTCTCTATTTGTGTAATTGTGTTACTAACAAATCTCCTTCTGTATTATCTACTTTAGATGTGGATGCTAAATTGTGGCACTCAAGGCTTGGCCACATGAGTGAGAAGGGGATGTCAATTCTTAAGTCCAAAGGTATGCTTTCAGATTTAAAAGGCATAGATCTAGAATTTTGTGAGCACTGTGTATTTGGAAAACAGAAAAGGGTTAGTTTTCTCAAGACTGGGTCTACTAAGAAGAGGCATAAGTTGCATCTTTTTCACACAGATGTGTGGGGACCGGCTCAGGTTGCTTCCATTGAAGGATCACAGTTTTATGTATCTTTCATAGATGATGCTACAAGAAAGGTATGGATCTATTATATTAGAAAGAAATCTGATGTATTTGAGACTTTTAAAGTTTGGAAAGCTATGGTTGAGAATGAAACAGGTAAAAGATTAAAGTGCCTGAGATCAAACAATGGTGGTGAGTTCTGCAGTCATAAGTTCAGAGATTATTGTTACATGCATGGAATCCACAGGCAAAGGACGGTTCCAAGGACACCTCAGCAGAATGGAATTGCTGAAAGGATGAACAGGACAATAATGGAGCGTGCAAGATGTATGAGATTGCATGCTAGTTTGCCCTTACAGTTTTGGGCACAAGCTGTTGACACTGCAGTATACCTGATTAACAGAGGACCCTCTACAGCTCTGGATGGTGGTATTCCAGAAGAGGCATGGATAGGTAAAAAGGTTGATCTCTCATATATCAAAGTTTTTGGTTGTGAAGCCTTTGTGCACATAGATAAAGAAAATAGAAAGAAGCTTGATGCTAAGTCTATGACATGCACATTTATTGGCTATGGCTCAGATGATTTTGGTTACAGATTGTGGAATCTAGAAACTAACAAGGTAATTAGGAGCCGTGATGTTGTTTTCAATGAAAGAGTGATGTATTGTGATCAGCTAAGAAAGCTGAATCAATCTGAGCAGAGCAATGGTGAATTGGACGAGGTGAAGGTCCAATATGAGCTCGCGGGAAAAAGAAATAATCACTTACAGGAAAACATAGAGACCGACGTCGACAGTGTAGGAACCGGCATCGGCAGAGCAGAAATTGGCGTCAGCCATACAGAGACCGACATCGGCCGTACAGGTACTGAGGTCGGTCAGGCAGAGCCAACGTTGGCCAGTAACAGGTCTGCAGGTGACCGAGGGCGGTCACTGTCAGAGAATTTGGGTGGACAGCGTGTTGTGGACGAGTCTCAGACACCCATCAGGAGGTCAGAAAGGGTGAGTAAGCCTCCAATTAGATATTCTCATTCTTTATTTTATTTATTGCTAACTGATGGTGGAGAACTAGAGAGTTTTAAAGAAGCAATACAGGTGGAGTCCAAGAGTCAGTGGGAGCGTGGCATGGTTGAGGAGTTGGAGTCCTTAAGAGAGAACCAAACATGGGATTTGGTTGAATTGCCAGCTGGTAAGAGAACACTCAAGAACAGATGGACCTACAGGTTGAAAGAAGGTGAGAATGGACAGATGAGATATAAGGCCAGATTGGTAGTAAAAGCATTTGCACAAAAGCCAGGTATTGACTTTGGTGAGATTTTTTCTCCTGTTGTTAAAATGACTTATATAAGGGTTATACTGTCTTTGGTTGCTTTTGAGGATTTACATCTTGAGCAGCTAGATGTTAAGACAGCATTTCTTCATGGAGATTTGGATGAGGAAATTTATATGGAACAGCCAGAAGGATTCGAGGTGAAAGGTAAGGAGAAGTTAGTGTGCAGATTTAAGAAAATCTTGTATGGCCTCAAGCAAGCTCCTAGGCAATGGTACTTAAAATTTGACAGGTTTATGACTGAGCATGGCTACAGTAGGTGTCAATCTGACCATTGCGTGTATTTCAAGAGATTTGATAATGGTAGATATATTATTTTATTGTTGTATGTAGATGACATGCTGGTTACAGGATCACACATGCAGGATATCTCTGAGCTTAAGGTGAAATTAGCTTAAAGGTTTGCTATGAAGGATTTGGGAGCAGCAAATAAAATTCTTGGCATGAGCATTAAGAGAGATAGGAAAAATCACAGGTTGATATTGTCTCAAGAAGATTATGTGGACAAGGTGTTGAAACGGTTCAATATGTAGGATGCTAAACCGGTAAGCACACCTTTGGCTGGACATTTTAAGTTGATTAAAGAACAATGTCCTAATTCATATGATGAGGTAGAGTACATGATTAAGGTTCCATATTCTTCCGCAGTAGGGAGTTTGATGTATGCAATGGTGTGTACTAGACCGGATATTGCCCAAGCAGTGGGAGTGGTAAGTAAGTATATGGCCAATCCAGGTAAGGAATATTGGAAAGCAGTTCAGTGGATCCTTAGATATCTGAGATGAACCAGTAGTAGGCACTTGTGCTATGGAGATTCAGATACTTCTCTACATGGTTATGTAAATTCAAATATGGCAGGTGATTTGGATGGCAGGAGGAGCACTACAGGTTATGTTTTCACTGTAGGTGGAACGGCGGTTAGCTGGATATCTAAGTTGCAGAAGGTTGTTGCCTTGTCAACTACAGAAGCAGAGTATATTACAGCCACAGAAGCTAGCAAGGAGATGATATGGATGACACGGTTCATGGATGAGCTTGGAAGGGAGCAAGAGAGTTGCAGATTGTATAGTGACAGTCAGAGTGCAATCCATTTCGCTAAGAATTCAGCCTTTCATTCAAGAACAAAGCACATACAGCTAAGGTATCACTTCATACGACAGGTATTGGAAGATGGTGAGTTGAAGCTGGAGAAGATCCATACGGATAGGAATCTTGCTGATATGTTAACCAAGCTAATTACTAAGGAGAAGTTGAATCTTCATTCAACTTCTGTTGGTCTTCATGATTGAGCTGAAGATGGAGGAGCTAGAAGATGTTGTTGTACAGGTATTGGTGCAGCTGTTTATCTCCAAGTGGGAGATTGTTAGGGTGTGGAGCTAAAAGCTTCACTAAGGAGCACACTTATCAGTTTTAGGTCTACACAGACACCGGCATCGGTCAGGAGCGACTGACATCGGTCAGGATCAGTTGCAGAGACGCCGACGTCGGTAGTGGGTCAGCCGACGGCGGTCACAAACAAGCAGCAGGAACCGACGTCGATTACCTGTGCGTCCAGAAAGTGATTTCCGTGGACAGAAGCGAGTGTTTGCATGATGAGTTCGAGTTGTAGTCTCAAGCTCACGTCTCTATTATTAGCAATACTATTTTTAGAGCCCTTGTTCAAGTGGCTTAACTATTTGTTAGAAGTGCATGCTCAAGTCTCCTAATTCTATATGTAGAATTAGATCTTCCTAGCTTATTGTATTGAACAATTGTAGTTGTAGTGTATTATTGTAGTAATTCATTGTATGTGAAGAACAGTACAGAATTAAATCAATCCAGGCTTGTTGGAGTTGATTGTTCTTGAGAGAGAGAGCTCTTGAGGAATAGAGATCTAGTGAGAGATCTATACATCTAGGAGAGGTGTGGAAGAAAGAAGCTTTCTTCAATTGTATTCCTTTTGTAAAGAGTTTGTTAATATAAGTTTTTAGGGTGTTTTCTTGTATCTCTTGTTCTTGCTATTATCATTTTAATTACTTGTCAATCTGATTTAATTTTGCATTTATTGCTTTCATAATTGTAATCTATTGTTGGATTGATCCCCCAACATCAAAGACTCGAATTGGTCTTCATCATGCAAACTACGCATTCACTTAACTGACTATTCATCAACAGCAATTCTAACTACCACATGTGATCGACGTCGGTCCCTGCTATTTCTATGCTATTTTCACTTTCACATTCAGAGAGAGAATTAAGAAACTAAGAGAGATGGTCTAAGGCTTGTATGTACCTGGATGAAATCATCCGCATCGTTATCCAGACGTCGTGAGAATTCCTCTTTGGTTCTGGAGGATGACACCTGCAAAAGAAAGAGACTAAAACAAAGAAGGCGTTAGATGAGGAGATGGTGGGTCGCCAAGCAAAAGCTTGATTCCAGAAGCAAAATCTTGAGGGATGTCAACCCACTGATTGATAAAAGTAATGTCTGATAAAAGGCAGAATGATAAAAGACTGAAATGATTGAAGACTAAAAAGGAAATGGAAGCAAATGCTTACCTGAATGTTGCTGTCGGCCAGGTCACAGTCACCGACGTCGGTGGTCCTACTGGCGTCGGTTGGTAAAGGTCTATCGACGTCGATTAGTCTGCCGACGTCAGTGAGGGAAATGGTCTCTGTAGCTGGTGTCGGTTGGGGCAGTAGTCTTTGGATGAGGTCTGGTTGAGTTTTCGGTCTGTGGACGGGTCTGAGACAGAGTTTGGGCCTTGTTAATGGTCTGTGCAAGGATCTGGGTAGAGTTGCAAGGATAATGGATAGAGTGTATGGTCTGAAAAGGGGCCAGACAGAAGACAGAGGCAATAGGGAGACAGGGAAATAAGGATTCAGGTCTAGTCTGGTGATAGTAGTTTGGCTTAGAAGCAATAAATAGAAAATTGATTACAAAGACATTCTAAGCTATTGAAAATGACATAATAGAGGAGTACTTACCTCTTTCTTGCTGAAGAAGAAGTGTAGGAGGTCAGGTTGTTGATGTACCTACTATTGATGCAGAAGACTATTGCAAGGAGGGGCTCCTGATACCTGTTGTGCTTGCTAGTGTAGAAGCCTACTGTGTGTACCTGAGAGAGAGAGTGAGAGGTCTGGGGGAAAGATTGGCCGATTGATTGGTTAGACTGTAAGATTCAAGAGTCTGATGAAGCACATGGGCTAAGGGGGGATAACGGACGCAAAAAACTGTTATGAAGGAAATCGACGCCAGTAATACCATCGATGTCAGTCGATAGTTGACCGACATCGGTGGCTGGAAGGCAGGAAAAAGGCCAAAAATAGCCTTTCATCCATTTTGCCAACTACCGGGTTTAAGTGGCGGGGTAAGAAATGGTCAAGAGGGGTTAAATGGGTGCAAGGATGAGGAATAGGTCATAAATGGGTCATGGGGGATGAAGGGAATCCAAAGAAGGGCATCTTAGGGTGGTGAGGTGGCAAGGGAGAGAGAATTATTAACTTAAAATAAGATAATTATTTCAAATTAATAAGACATGGGTTAGGAGTGGTTAAGTGGACCAAAGGGGATGAAAAAGGACTAAGGGGTAGACACGATTTCAATGTCTACATTTACCCCTTTTTGTCTTGTTGGTTATCCTGGATGAACTGCAATACAAAAATAGGAGTTGATTGCCCCAGGTGAGGGATAAGGTTGATTTCGTCTTGTTGGTTGTTCAAGTGAACTGCAAGACAAAAATAGGAGGTGATTGCCCTAGGTGAGGGATGAGGTTGATTTCATCTTGTTGGTTGTTCAAGTGAACTGCAAGAAAAAAAATAGGAGGTGATTGCCCCAGGTGTGGGATAAGGTATTCCCCCTCAAAGCAAGAGTCGAGGGAAAGAAACCTGGAATCGGGTGTTGATTTGACAGAGTGGATGAAAAAAAGGTGAAGATGGAGTGTGAACACTGCAATAGTCATGATTGCATGCATACCACTTCACGAGATGGTCAGGTCAAATTATCGCAGGTCAAGGGTTGAGGAGTGCCAAAATTGAAATATCCAAGCCCCAGCATTTGGTCATAGCTGATCGAGTTATTCAATCTAAGCTATAGCTCCAATGGGTCGTCGTGTTTCAGGTATCTCAGGCTCAGGAAGTGCTCCTGGAAACATGAAAATGTCACAAGTAGTGGGGATCAATCAACTTGCGATCCTATACTTGTGAAGGTCAAAATGGTCTACGCACAATTTTGCTAACTAATCATGGGGTAGCATACATGCAAAAACAACCGAGGCAAAATCATCTTGGAAGTGGTCAGGGTCGGAGGAGATAGGCATGATCTACATGGTCATTGGTCGAGGCGGGTCGAGATAGATGATTGGTCGAATGAATGGATGGATGAAAGAATGTGTTTGAGCTAACCTTAGAAGACATCGTGTCATCTGAGTGCTGCCTACATAGCCCTGGTCGTTAGGGCCTCAGGCCAATGTAGTTCTCCCTAAAGGGAAGAAGAGGGTCAAAGGTATGGATTGGTCTTGGTCGAGGTCAAGTCGTGGTCAAAAAGAGGATAGGGTTTGTCCATCATGTAGATGAACAAACGAGGGTGGTCGAGCTAACCCCAGAGGATGTCATGTCATCTGAGTGCTGCCTACATAGCCCCGGTCTTAGGGCCTCAGACCAATGTAGTTCAGACTACGAGGCAAAAGGATTGATGATTCATTGTGGTCATGGTCAAGGTCATGGTCAAAGGGAGGAAATGGTTTGTCCATCAGGTAGATGAACAAACAGAGGTGGTCGAGCTAACCCCAGAAGACGTCCTGTGACTTGAGTGCTACCTACATAGCCCTGGTCTTAGGGCCTCAGACCAATGTAGTTCAGACTATGAGACAAAATGGTCGATGATGGGTGTGGTCATGTGTCGAAATGATGAGGAGAAAAAGATGTTATAGCCTTTTCCATATTGTGTGATGGTGTATTCTGCAACATTGGTCGAGGGGTCTTTCATCCCTAGCAATTTTCCATATTCGTGATGGATGTATGCTAAAAATGAATTGAGGTCTATTTATGCCTCAGCAAGTATTGGTTTATGCTTAACATAAATTGTGTCGGGTTGATAGTTTCCATGTGTATTGGTTGCCATAGAAACTATGTGAAATGGACTATGATGATGTCATGATGTCATGTTGTTGGTCTGAAAATGTTGGGTTGGCTTGGTTTGAATTGGTTTAGGTAGAAAAAAGTTTGGTTGAATGTGACCAAAGTGTGAAAAAAAAGTGAAAGGCAAATTGCTCTTTCATTGACACGGACCAGATAGATAGCATAGATAGGGGTTGTTAGAACCAAGAGCCCCATTCATGCGTTACATCGTTGACCACGGGTTGTGTTAGAGAAGTAATCGAATCACTTGACGTTAACTGAGCTCGAAGTCCCTTGAGTATGTTGGGGTGATAAGTAGGATTGTGATATGAGAGGAAGGGGTAACCCTTTTGTGGTAAGAATAACCTTGCCCCTTTTATAGGTGACCCAAGAATGACTATAGGCATGTCCATGACTCTATAACTTGTCAGTCATTTTTTTTTTTTTTTTTTTTGGTGCAAACTGATTGATGCGGGAAGCTTCAGAAAAAGAGGGTTGTCTGTAGCAATATTTAGTCATAGCCATCCTTCGAGGGAGTGGTCTATATTTTTTCTTTGCATGCTTTTGGTATGTCTTTGGCCTAGCTGTTCTTCAAAGGAGCTGTCTAGTAATACAGCAATTATGTAGCTGTCCTTCGAGGGAGCAGTCTACATTTAGATTTTATGACCTTTGATATGATAGGTATCCCATTTTTTGACATGTTATTTTTTTGACTGAAGTTTTTAGCCATGGACAAGCCTCTAGAGGTTTAAGGGTTCCCTTGTATTAAGACAAAGCATTCATGCTTGACAAAAAGGGTTGACGAATGTTGGGAAATAGGGTTGAAAGGAATAGGAATGACAATGACAGGGGGTTGCTCAAGGGATGAGCTCAAGTAAAATGTCAAGTGATCGAGTATTCGACTAACAGTAAAATGGTCAAAGATGCAAGGCATAAAAGGGCTCAGGTTCTGATAAGTCCCTGGGCCATGCTTGTGCGTTATGATAAGGTCTGAGTCAATTAGGAGCGGATTTGCCCCATTTGCCTCTTCGAGATTGGCCACGTGTCGATTGATGTTGGATGGGTTGATGATTAAGAGGTTGGATTGAATGTTTGGTCGATGGTCGAGACTGGTTGAATGTTTGGTCAAGGGTCGGGTTGATGGATATTTGGTCGATGATTGGTCAATGGCATGGTTAATGTCTGGTCATGGTCAATGTTTGGTCAATGTCTTGGTCGAGATTTGGTTGAGGTTTGGATTGATGATTGGTCAATGTCTGGTTGATATTTGGTTGATGGTTGGGTTGAAATTGGTATTTGGTCGATGATTGGTCGAGATTGGTCGAGATTGGGTTGAAGGGTTGGTCGAGGTTTGGATGAACATTGAATTCCCCCAGCAGCTAGGGAGAATGTTTGACAGATTGGTCAAGGTCAGTTGAGGCTTGGTGGTCATATTGACTGTGTTGATGTCGAATAAGGGGGTCAAAGGCGGCAAAGGGACCATAGTCTGGCGTGGAGATCCCAATTTAAGTGATGAGGTACGAGAAGCATGGGTCGGTGTTGATGATCTGTCGAAGGGGTGGTCAAGAGGATCCTTGATGAGAAGGGTAACCTTTCTCCGATGTTGATGAATGACAGCTTTAAGAGCACAACAACACTCAGTGTCATGTCTCAGAGTGTGATGATAGTGGCAAAATTTAGATTTGTCGAACCAAGATGGTCTTGGTATGAGAGTTGATGAGTGGGGTAGTGTTGAGGGTTTGTTGATAACATGGTCAAGAAGAAGGGTGTCTTTCTCCAAGCATTGGTGAATGACAACCTTGAGGGCACAACAATGCTCAGTGTCATGCCCAAGTGTGTGATGGTACGCACAAATCTGAGTGTCGTTGAACCAGGGCGGTTTTGGTCTGAGAGATTGATATAATTTAAGAGGCGGGAGATTGATGTGAGAGGACTGCAACAATTGCCATAACAGCAAGGCATAAGAACCTGATAATGGATCTGTGTGTCTTGTTGTAGTGGGGGTTGATGACTTTGATTTGAGAGGCATAAGAGGCATTGGTCGTACCATCATTTTCATGGGTGGTGTAACCACACGTGTGGATGGCACTTTGGTGGTGATAGGTGTTGGATGTTTGGGAGAAAATATATGTCTGATGGGTTGAGGAAATAATGGAGGCAACTTGCCTTTGTGAAGTATGGGAGTAGGATGCACTCCTATTAAAGTGGATAGATGCGGGCCCAAAATTGAAGGTAATGATGAAGGTGGGGGAGGAGTCCTCCGGTGTGGTTTAGTGGCCTTCTTTGGTTTGGGTTGAAGACCACCATTGTGCGAGGCAAGGTTAGATATGGGTTTGGGTTCAGATGTGGATGGAGGTGAGTGAGATGTAGCAATCTCTAGCAAAAGGCAAGAGGAAACTGTGACTGGGTCTTCCTCGATTGAAATGGGTGGAGAGACTGGGTCTTCTCTTGGTGGAGAAGAAATAGGAGAGTGCGGCTCCTCAAGAGGGCAAAGGGCAGGGATGATGGTGCCTTCTAATTGTGGTTGAGGAGTAGGCAAGGTAAGGTCCCCCATTGGTGGGAGGAAGCACGAAGGTGGGCTTAATGGCATTGGTGTGGTCAAGGCATCCTCTAGTATAAGAGAGGTCAATGGAGGACTAACAGGAGAAGAGGGTTCTTCTACCCGTGAAGGAGGTTGGTAAGGGACAAGAGGCGAGACCGTGTTGACCGTGCGTATGTCATGCTCTTGGGAGCTATTGGTCAAGGTCTAGACATTGTTTTGATTAAGAGGATGCTTTGGGAATGATTTCTTGAAGATGTCTATGTGTTGATTGGGTGGGGCGTTTGGGTTATCCAAAACAAGATCCCCCTTGTCGATCATGTTTTGTACTATGTTTTTGAAGGTTTGGCAATTGTTGATGTCATGGTCATGGACGCGATGATAGTGACAGAAGTCGGCCTCCCTATACCATGTAGGGAGGGATTTTGAAGGGTCGAATTGGGGTGGTTGGATTGGAGGGAGATTGAGGACCCCCTGCTTGACAAGTTTTTCCAAAATGGAAGTGTATGATTCTCCAAGTGGAGTGTATGAACGCTGGATGTACCGTTGTTAGAATTGTTTGGTGATGCTTAGAGATGTAGAAGGTTGAGATTGGTTACTTGTTGTCGAATATGGTGATCTAATGACCATAGTGTTGGCCACTCCTTTGGACTTAGAGTGGGAAGAAGAAGAAGGGTCATTGGTTCTTGCATTAGTAATATGCAATTTGACCTTGTTCTCTTCAATGGCGCAGAGTTCAAGCTTTCGGGCCATGGTGAAAGCTTCGTCGAAAGTGTGGAATGTTTGAATTCGCAAGGTAGAAGAGATGTGGCTGGCACATGCTTGAGAAAATATCTCAATGAGCTCAGGTTGAGGCAACGAGATCTGGTTAATCAAGCCTCTCCAACGGGCGACAAAATTGACTATTGATTCATCGTCAAATTGCCTGACGGAGTAGAGGTCTGTGATTGAGACTTGTTTGGTGATATTGATAGAAAAATGGTCGAGAAATAATTGGGCAAGTTGAATGAATGAAAAGATAGAATGTCTGGTAAGAGAGCTATACCAGTCAAGGGCAGGGCTAGAAAGTGACATGGGGAACATGCGTAGAAGTAACGCATCATCGTGGGCTATGAGATAGCAGGCATGTCTGAATGCCCGTAGGTGCTGTTACGGGTCTTCCTTACTCTGGAAATGAGTAAATTTAAGAAGTTCCCACTGGTTGGGGTATGGCCTGATCAGGACGGAGGGATGGATGGGTTCATTGAAAATTTGCTCATACGAGAGAGCATTGCGTGAACCAAAAATAGAGGTCTCGAGACTGGACATTTTGTCCATCAGCATTTTGATGATGTCTGCTAACGAATTGGTGGGTGGAGCACCTCCTAAGTTATAAGGCACTTGAAAGATATTGAGAGGGGCATATGACGTAGTCGGTTGCGCTTGTAGGGGTGCAATGTATGTATAACTAGTCGCAGGGACAGAAGTGGAGGCCAAGGGTGGTTGTGTTATGAAGGTAGAAGGTATAAGTTGACTAGATACCGCCAGAGATGGTTGCGTGATGGCATTGGTAAAAAGGGAGGTAGACACTCCTGCATTTATGGGCACAAGAGTGTGTGGAGTTGAGACAATCAAGTTCTGGTATGATGTAGAACTTGGTTAAATTGTGGGTGGTTGAGGGGTAATGGAACCCCAATGGAGATTGGTCTAAAAATAGATGGGGAGGCCAAACTTTACGTATTGTCCATGGTCGGGTTAGTGGTTGAGGCAAAATGCTGGGTAGCAGATGGTGTTGATGTCACCGCCGCTGCGAGATAGTTTTGGAGGGCTTTGACATTGAGGTCTAAGAATCTCTCAAAATCTTGGTCCCCTTCAGGGATAATGGGAGACTGAGTTGGGGTTGATCGAGTAGGAGTTCTTTCGGTCTCTGAGTGGAACCCCATTATAGGACTGGTTATGGACGGGGAAGGCGGAAGCGGTTGACGCCTCGCTTGTTCAAGAAGAGCCTTGGTTTGACTACGCGTCAAAACCATTCAAGGCAAGAAGGGTCAAGTTCTAGAAACTATGTTTTTTTAATTTCAAAAACTCAGAATGTGGTTTTGGCAGAAAAAGGGTTAGGTTTTAGGCTACTATTTTGAAAAAGGACTGTGATAGTGACCGACGTCGGTTGAAAAACTGATGTCAGTGATAACAGATGGCCGATGTCAGTCAGATAACTGATGACGGCAAATAAAGGTTGCCGACGTCGGTGGTAAAACTGATGTCGGTGACTGTGTTTTCCAAAAACTCAAAAAAATTGAAGATTCTTGGAAAAAAAGAAAGAAGAACGTCCTCACTATCTCAAACAAGCAGATAAGAACAGAAAAGATGAAGAACACAAGTAGATCCTAAGCATTAAATCCCTAGGAATAAACTTTTAGAATCCTGTGGATTATGCCTTAAAGTGATGTTTGTTTGGGAGGTTGGCTGTTAGAATGGGTCCTAGAAGAGGTAGCCTATGGATGGTTTCAAGTTTGTTTAGGCGCTCAAGAGTCTGGGTTAGGTTTCGTACATGGACTGGTGCTAAGGAGCAAGCTCCCCTCACTTCACGAGCCCAGTGATAAGCTGGTCTCGCTTAGCCAATCTATACTTTCCCTAGAGATTATCCTCTGCCAGAGAACAGAGTGGGCTTTCCCCTTGGTGATGAAATCCAAGTGGGATTGCCGGGACGGGTAAGGTATCTGCTGGGTGATGAAATCCCGGTTGGGCCTTGTCTCAGGTGAGTTTGATGTTTAATTTGGTGCAAGTGGTTTGGTTGTGTAACATAAAGTGGACTACAATTAATTCATGATGCAGTTATTAATTACTAGGTGTGGACTAAGAAATGCAAGCAAGCAAAAATGAAAATGCAATGTGTTTTAAGCCCAAGTCGAAATGTGAGTTTGAATGAAAACAAGTTGAGAAAGGGTTGAAGAATATGACTTTTGACTAGTTTGAAATGCAAGAAAAGAAAGAAAGGTTCTTTTTAATCCTGCTTATGATGTCATTTAGAAGAGAAGAAAGAGGTGAAAAGGGAGAAACCTAATGCACCTATATGAACAAAAAGAAAAGGAACCCAAGGAAGACCCTATGGTCCCACCGAGCGTGCCAGAATGTTTCTATGCTATTTTTGCTTTCACATTCAAAGAGAGAATTAAGAAACTAAGAGAGATGGTCTAAGGCTTGTATGTACCTGGATGAAGTCGTGCGCACCATTATCCAAACATTGTGAGAACTCCTCTTTGGTTGTGGAGGATGACACCTGCAAAAGAAAGAGACTAAGACAAAGAAGGTGTTAGATGAGGAGATGGTGGGTTATCAAGCAAAAGCTTGATCCTAAAAGCAAAATCTTGAGGGATGTCAACCCACTGATTGATAAAAATGATGTTTGATAAAAGGAAAAATGATAAAAGACTGAAATGATTGAAGACTGAAAAGGAAATGGAAGTAAATGCTTACCTAAATGTTGTTGTCAGCCAGGTCACAGTCGCTGACGTCGGTGGTCCTATCGGCGTCGATTGGTAAAGGTCTACCGACGTCGGTTAGTCTGCCAATGTCAGTGAGGGAAATGGTCTCTATAGCCGGTGTCGGTCGGGGTAGTAGTCTTTGGACGAGGTTTGGTCGAGTTTTTGGTCTGTGGACGGGTCTGAGACGAAGTTTGGGCCTTGTTAATGGTCTGTGCAAGGGTCTGCGTAGAGTTGCAGGGACAATGGACAGAGTGTATGGTCTGAAAAGGGGCCAGATAGAAGATAGAGGCAATAGGGAGATAGGGAAATAAGGATTTGGGTCTAGTCTGGTGATAGTAGTTTGGCTTAGAAGCAATAAACAAAAAACTAATTACAGAGACATTCTAAGCTATTGAAAATGACATAATAGAGGAGTACTTACCTTTTTCCTGCTGAAGAAGTGTAGGAGGTCAGGTTGCTGATGTACCTGTTGTTGATTTAGAAGATTGTTGTTTCACCATGATAATCATATTCATTAGACCATAATTTATAGTGGCATCAAAACTCTTGAACCTCATCTTGAAGCTTGTGAGACTATGTGGAAGGTGGATGAAACATTTTTACTTGAGTACATATAGGTTCAAGCATTCTCAAATACTTTACATACTTGGGATAGAGGGTATTATGTCCATGAAGAGTGCCATTTTGAAATCAGTTCTTGAAATAAACTTAAGGGTAACATTATTGTGGTGTTAGCTTATTCATCTCCATGGATATATTTATGCCTAACATTACAAGCAATGTATCAGGCTGTAGGAGGTGACCCATCCCTAGTTGAATATAGGTTTAGATATATACATGGTACATGGGAGGAGAGCTTGACTATTTTCCATGAACTTGATGAGGAGGAATCATCTCTACCACCTGAACCTTTATTGGACCATGCACTAAGCAAACAAATCTACAAGGGTAATCAAAAAGTCATGTACTAGGTTCATGAAGGTGTCATTTCTAATCCACCTAACCCATCAACTGATCATTTGGTTGTGCACATGGACTATGGTCCATGAAATTTCCATGACACCATCCATGACAAACAACACCCATACTTGGATTAGCTCTACACTATTCAATGGAATATTGGCATGGAGGAAGTGCCTAAGATGGCTATTGTGTGAGATTACTAGTCAAATCTAGAGATCTCTAAGGTGTTTGAGCTACTAAAAGAGTATCAATATGTCTTCCCACACAACTATATTGAAATTAAAGGTGTACATTATTCCTTAGTTAAGATGCACATAAAATTAGTATAGGGTGTTCAACCTATCAAAAAGAGGCCCTATCAAATGAATCCCAACTTATACACTTGATTCAAGGAAGAAATCGATAGTATGCTATGTGTAGGAGTTATTAATCCTATAGATGAGTATGAGTGGGTGAGCCCCATGGTTATAAGTATCAAGAAAGACAAGTGCATTGGGTTTTGTGTGCATTATCAAGTACTTAATTTTGCATGCATTACAAACCCCTTTCTGGCACCCTTCACTGAAGAAATACTCAAGGTATTTTCTAGGTGTGAAATCTATATATTTATGAATAGATTTTATGGATACCATTAAGTTCAGATCATGAAAGAGGTTAAGTTAAAGACCATATTTTAAAATTAATATGGATCCTTTACTTACAATGTAATTCCATTTGGGTGTAAAAATGCTCATGTTTGTTCTCCATAAGTTCTTTCAAGCCTACATTATTGACTAGATTGTTTATGGCTTATTTTGAGACCACTGTTTAAATATTTGACTAATGCTTAAGCATTTTTAGAACCTTAAAATTTCCATAAATATAAATAAATGTCTATTTTCTACCCCCTTTGGAATTCTTCATGTTCATGTTATAAATCATGATGGACTCTTGGTGGATCCAGCCAAGATTATTGTTATACTTCACTTTCTAGTGTTGACTACCCAATGAGAGGTGTGTGCCTTCTTACGACATACTATATATTATCAGAAATTCATTTGTAGGTATGGTTATATTACTTCACCACTAGAGGAATTACTGAAGTAAATGGTCAGTTTGTCTATACCAATGCTCACCAACAAGCATTTGTTACACCCAAGGATAATCTTATCATTACCCATATTCTCTAGTTTCTAGACTAGATGAAGCCTTTTCACATCTATGTCGATGCTTCCATCATGGTGGTTAGTTACATCCTTTTTCAACCTAGTGAGGGAAACCTAGACCACCCTATCTATTTTTCAATTAAAAATCTTACTCTGATTAAAGAAAACTAAATAAATACATAGTGTAAAGCATTGTCAATGGTTTAAGCCCTCCAAAAAATTTGTCAATACTTGTTGGTTACTCCATTTATCTTATTCATAGACCATGAGGTAGTACAATAATTAGTAAATAAATTTATATTACATGAATGTATTTGTTTGTGGATTGTGTTTTTCCAAGAGTTTTAATTTTCAATGATGGTAAAACTTGGTAAGGCAAACTATGGCCCATATCACCTATCACACTTTGAATATGGTGAACCAACATGTACCATTAAAGATGACTTGCCTAACATGTATTTATTCTAAGTCACATGAATGCTTGGGGAGTTGGAAGATATCACTACCTTTTTTAATATGAGTTTAGTACTAGCTCACCTTAGCACTCTAAAAAAGAATTAGTTGGTTGTTTGTGTCTCTCTATTCTAGCTTATATGGGTGACCTTTATGAGCTTGGATGGGATGAAGTGCAATGATGTTTCATCATGTACCATGAGTGCATTAAGGTTCTTATGGAATGTCATGAGGTTATCACTATAGGACACTATGTCATTGAAGCTATACAATGAAAGGTCCTTTTGGTTGGCTTATGGGAGTCTACCTTATTTATATATGCTAAAACTTACGCATGCAAGTGTGACATTTGACAGTACATGGTAAATCATAATATAATGGATGTGATGCGTCTTCATCCTATCTTCTCTCAAGAACCCTTTGAAATGTTGGCTATTGACTTTGTTGGCCCCATCAACCTAGCAGGGAGGCATATCGGCACATTATATTATCACTAATACTAATTATATTACTCATTGGGCTAAAGTTGTGCCAACAAGGGATTATACTACTATAACTACTTCAATATTCATCTAGGAGAATATAATTCAATGCTTTGGATGTTTGTTGAGTATGAATAGTGATTGAGGAACCCCTTTCCTTAATGAGACCATCTGTATTCTCTTGGCATAATTCATGATCAAGTAACATAAAACTACACCGTATCATCCTCAGGCTAATGGTGAAGCTGAGTTATTCAACAAGATCATTAAAATAAGTAATATTGGATGCACTGATTAGGATGATCATGTATTTATGGTATTATGGGCATATATCAGACCACTTTAAAACATTTAAATAAGAGCACACCATTTAATCTTGTGTTTGGTATTAAAGTAATTCTTTAGGTTGAATTCCTTATCCTTTCTCTTCACATTATGTAAGTTAGTTGACTAGACGATGAAGAGTCCTTAAAATTCCACCTATATGCTTTATTATAGCTAGATGACAATTAGTTTCTTGCACATTATAGTTAAGGAGTGGAGAAGTGCAAATAAAAGGCCTGGCATAATCACCATTTTGAAGAACAAAACCTTTACTTCAGGTATATAATTTTTAGTATATGAATCCAAGTTTTCACATCACTCAGGAAAACTTCATGTACATTAGGATATCCCTTTCATTATTCATAGTATCCATCCTACCAGCACATGCAAGTTGAAGTAACTGGATGGCCAATTCATTCATAGCCATTTCAATGGTAGTCGGTTGAAGCCCTACTATTCTAGATAGTCTTTCCTCTTTGTAATAATAAGGTGTATGTCATTAGTTTAGTTTAGGATTTTAATTACTTTAAATAAAGTGTGGAACTAGTTGTGCACCCTTGATAAATTTTAAGGTCAACACTTTGTTTTTTTAATTATTTGTTCTATTGTGGAGGACCACAAACAAATTTTAGTATGCGGTAAGGGTAAAAGAAGTAAAATCAATGGAGAAAGAAGGATATGGTTAACAAGAATGTGTGTGAGAATTAGGGTGCATAAATAGAAGTGTAATGTAAAAAAGGGTGCACAAATGTGATGTGTAACCACTACTAAGTCAAAGTAAATAAATATTATCACCTTTAGAATGGAAAATTTTCAGATTCTTTATAGTTGTCATGCACTTTGAGAAAAGCATGGTATGGGACATGTATTTAATATAACGAAAGTAATGGTAATAGAAAGTGTTCCAAGTATTCATCATGGTAATAATATTATTAGCATTTATTATGTAGAGTGATGGAAGAGGTAGTGGGGTAGTAAATGCAAATTACCCCCTCAAGCCTATAAAAGGTTAAATGCATGTCATTTTACTTTTTACTACTATCACATTCATGAACTTACAAACCTGAAGGAGTGTATTTGAGTTGTTTTAGAGTGATTTTCAAGCTTTCAAATGAGTGCGAATTAACTATTTATGACTATTTTTAAGCATTGAGGAGTATATCAATTGAGAAAAATAGGTAGAGTATTGGGAGGAGTGTAAGGACATGTGGGTTTTCATATTTAAAATTTACAAAGTTTGACATATATCATTAGAGGGTGTTGAAGTAGGAGAGTTGAGTAGGATAAAAAATAACCACATATTCTTTCGAGAAGATTAAATGGTTGTGCCTCAACCTTAGAGATCCTTGAAGGGTGATGCATCTGAAGAAAAAGTCCCAACATAGTGATCATTTGCATGCAATATCAAAGGAAGAAGATTTGGAGAATGTGGGTTGTGAAACTATGTTGATTCAAGAAGAGGTACTTAAAGAGCTCATAGCACAGCAAAAGACACATAATTGGGAATGGCATGCTAAGTGAAGAATAATTCTATTGTACCTCCTCCACCCATCTTATTAGTCAAGGAAATGTAGTACCTAGAGGCGGTGCTACATGCATAGAACTGGGTATTGAACATGCCCACTTGTAATTTTTTTTATTATATCCATCACCATCCTAGCAATACAATGGAACTACAATTTAACTAGTAGCTAGATCACCAAAACATAAGGAGTGAGATAGTATATGAATTGATTATTTTTAATACTCTCAATGATACAGGGCTCTTCCAATTATTTAATCTTCTATATTTTTGGAATCCATTTAAAGTATTGAAGTTTTTGATTTTGTGAGTGCATGAAGACTATCTCTACTTTGTTAGGTAGTAGATGAATATTACACTAGATTAGATAAGCAAATTCTCAAGGTTGTGGTGCTTAGGGGTAGACCTTGCTTATGACTCAGAGGACCAGGACTAGATTTAAAGATTGATCTGGTGTTTGAGTATCAAAAACAAGGCCATGTTATACATATCACTAGTCTATAAGATCCCATACTTAGAGTGGCCATGTGAATCATCATGACCAAGGTTGGAGATAATGATAAGTGGAAATAGGTGGATATGGCCCACCTTTATGTCACTCAATAGGCTACTATGGGAATAAAGTATAATTGGGTGCATTACTTCACTGAAATAATTAGCATGGATGTAGAGAAAGCCCACTGCCTACCCAACCAAAGGTTTGCATGGGGCACATTCCTTTTATTAATGGTGTTTGATGAGATTAGTGTACCTAAATACACTACTAGAGAGTTGAAATGGGTGTACCCTTCCTAGAATAAGTCACCTATAGAGTAGTTCAAAGCATTCACTTTCCCGAGACCAATTATCCCATCCCAAAGGGTCAAAATAAAGGGATGGTATGACAATATTAAGGAAGCCTTTGGAATGAGTGGTGCATTCTAAAGGACTTACCTGGATAGGTTGGAGACTAAGCAAAATTTATAATAAAGCAAAATTCTCCCCTAGTGTACATCTATATGGTTCCCTCTAGAGAGTTGTTTGAATGGCTAAAGTTACCATATGCATTCATAGCATAGTACTTCATGGATGTTGTCAATTGAATATATGACATAGAGACTCACACCCTCCACCACTTGTATAAATACCCCAAAAATAAGGTGTATAGGTAAAATTTGGATTTGGATGAAACCAACATTAAATTCTAGTAAATTTTGGTTAGAAATTCAATTCATTATTTTTTTTTACATGTTTAAGCCTAGGAATAAATCATCAGGGAGTGTAGAATAAGAGAAAGAGACAATCCCACTAGAACTAGCACTAGAGAAGAAGTAGAAACATCTAGGGCTTGATGCCAGTATAAGTGCCCAGTTAGAATGTAAAAATAAATAAAGGACTACCTAGGTACCACCCAAAGAGACTCCCTCAGTAAGTCAACTTGAAGTCCCAAAGCTAGAAGCATAGGCTATTTCTTTGGAACATGATATATTAGTGCCTAAGGATGGTGAGTTGGAATATAACATAGAGATTCTAGAGGAGACACCAAAAAATAATTCATTGCATAAGAAGAGTAGGACACCCTGGACTTTGAGAAAACACCTTCATCAAAGTGGCATGAAGAAACCACCTTTGAAGAAGCATAAATGAAAGTTAAATATATCATTGGTGAAGAGAGAGAGATGGTTCTAACATGACTTTGGGAATGAGTGAGTTTGACATCAGGGCCAATCACTAGAGCAAAGATACAGACATCAAAATACTCTAGTGACATCCCTCTAAGGGGAAAGAGTTGATTGACAAATCTATCTTGAAGTCAAATATAATTTATGTAACCATGACCCTACGCACCTAGTATCAGAGGGGCCTGGCCCTTAGCTCTAAACTGCATCAATATTCAATTCACTCTCTTCAATCCTCTATTCAATGAAGACTTCTTCTAGAATTTACATATAAAAATCCCTCTATCATTAAACCCTAATGATGTGGTCAATATGGTAAATATGGATATGGATTCTGATCTTTATACCAGGGGAGTACCAAAAAATCTCTTGTACATATATTCACATTTTACACTAGAGGATACATTTGAGTAGACTCGATGAAAGTTATCTTTATCCCATGATGTTTATAATGAATAATGTTATTTTGAGATGCCTTCAAATATCTTGGTAATGGATTTGGAAGTGGTGGAACTTTTAGATACCTTTGGGTAAACCCATGATAGTTTACCATGGTATAGGTTAATACGACACTCCTAAACTTAACACATGAGGTCACAATTCAAAATGCCTTAGCTAAGTCTAATGCTCAATAAGCCCAAAATAAACGTATAGAAATGGTGATTTAATACTATAATGAGGTCACTGTAAGAACAAATTTTGAGGAAGAATTGGCCAAGGTTAAGTGCCATTTAGAAATTAAAACAGTGACCAAAGTGAATACATTAAAAATTTGTAAACAATTTTGAGATAAGAACCAATGCTTGTGGATGGATTACCCCTTTATGGTGAGACAGTGGATAAACTAGAGACCTTAGTAGAGCTCCTATTGAAATGATGCAAGGACCAACCCAATGCCTAGAATAAACATAGCTGGGCAATGGAGCATTTCACAAAATTAGTAGAGGTATGCAAGATTTTATTACATAGATTTGGGGACACCATTCTAATTTTAGATGGGTTTTTTTTAAATTTAGCATAGCCTAACAAGATTTTAGAAGTTAGGATCTAGGCAGAAGAGCTTCAATGACAATAGTTGGTGGGTAGCACCTTGTTAATAAAATATTATATAGAGCATACAAAAGCATTAAAGGATGTGGAGGTAATGGAGAACATAATAAGTGATCACTATCAAGAAATAAATATAAACTTTGTAACACTCTGAGGATAGGTTATCACCAAGGCCACTTTGTTTGAAGGCATTCATATGAATGCTTTTGCATCCCTTGAATGTTTTGTGAATAAAGTAGGTGAGTGTATTAAAAAACCTAAGGAAACCAAGAATATCAAAGTGGTATTTAAATAAATAATATCTAAGTTACATACAACCTTGAACCATTGGGAAGTTGTCAAGAAGAAGATTGAGCAGACAGGACTAAATTTTTTGACAGCACCTGAGAATAATGCATAGTCTAGGACATCCTAATGGCTTACTATGGGGTGATGTTGGGCCCCAATTTTGATTAATTATTTTTTTTAATAACTATCATAAATAGCCATGACACAATATTTTGTGGTGTGTAAGACCATGGTGCATGAATCCATGGTGGAGAAGGATCGATTCATAGAATAAATGTGCATGTTGAACAAAGTACCTGAGAATGAATGACTCAGAACTTAGAAAATGACTTGGGGAGCACATGAAAAGCAGAGAATGGTCATGGAGTGATTCATAGGGATTAAAGAGAATAATTCAAGCATTAATCTAGCACTAGCCCATAGTAAGATAGGCTCTCAGTGATAAGGATCTAATATCGAAAAGATAATATAGGGATAGAAAGGCTTGCATCCTTAAAAAATTAATGTAATTGGCTACCACAACTCAAATGTATTGATGATCATTTATGAGTCACCATGAGTGTATTTAATTTTGTGACTACTTGTTTAGGGAAAATCAAGTACAAATACCCCTAGAATGTACTTTGTAATGTTGTTGCTCAGTTGGATATTATCAATAGAGTTTATATGAGTTAGTTGCATTGTAACTATGGAACTGTGTAATCTTTAGAGATCCCTTATGAATATGATGAATGAATATTATGTTGACTTAATAATTTTATTCAGCTAAATATGGAGATAATACAGCTAGTTATCATGTATTTTTTTAGTTAACTGATTTAAGGTTAATAGTTAGCATTTATGCCATCTTTTGCTTTTTGATCATTGAGCAATGAACATGTGTTAAGATAGAAATGGATTATATAATGAGCTTAGTATTATGTATATTTTTAATCACCCCTATTTAAGTAATTGGACAAACAAGCTCATGTAATAAAACCAATAGGAATTGATCCCTCACTATGTGCTTCAGAGGAGTGCATGAGAACTCGTTCTTGGATGAATTGCTAGTGTGTTAGCACATTGGACTCTTAACCATTTTAGCACATGCCTAGGGAAGGATATGCTTGTGTAAATAAAATAACCCCACACTAAGTGCCATAGATTATATTTTTCCTTATTATCATAAATGTAGAGTCATTCCCATAGGAATAAGAAGAGTCACCTTAGAAGGTGAAATGAATAGTTAAATATTAGCTTTATATATTATAATCTTCTTATTATCAAATTTGAATTGTGAATAAATTTTGGCTTGCACCAAATTATTTTAATTTCATTCCATTTATCACTTGGCCTGACATAAAATAATTTGTTTATTTTCCTTGTTTTTAGGACCTTAACTAGAATTTTGCCTTAGGATGTAACACACTTAATTTTACCTTATTATCCATGACTACATTTTCAAACCTTATTATCCATGACCACAATTACAATTTAATTTTTGTGTATCTTATGATTAATTTCCTCATGTGTAAATTTATTATGATTAAATTTTGTATTTCCATGATCATGAGTTTGAGTATATGCAAACTTATCCTCAAGTGAGGTAATATTTAAACATAAAGATTGGAGTTGTTGTTGGAGTGCATCTATAAATTACATCATAGAAATGGTATGGACAATAGGAGTGGTAGTGGTTTGGAAATATTTTTTCATTGGTTTTAAATCACCATCTATTCTAAACATATGTATAATAGATTCAACACCAATATCATTGATTGTATAGGATTCCAATCTAGGGAAACATAATTGCATAATTTTGAATCACTTCATTCCATAGAATTCTCATCACATTGTGTTTGTCAAGTAATAGTAGATATTGTATCACATTTTGTTTCAATATAAGGCTCATGTACATAGATCCTTCCACATTAATTTACAAAAAAAAGAAGAGGATTTTCACATTGTATTTTAAGAGAGGGAGAGAAACATCACTCTCATTTTTATCATTTTGTTATTTTCTAGAAAAGGAAAAAGAATGTCACATGCTTTTGTATCATTTTCCATTTCTAAAGAAGGATAATAAGTATCATATTATTTTGTAGAATTCTCAATTTCTAGATAAGGAGAAGAAATATCATGATTAATTTCCAAATAAGAACTAGTATCACAATCTACTTAGGGAAAGAGTATGTTCACATTTTCCATGTTATTAGGAGTATCAATATATGTATACATATTATTGCAAGGTAAAACATCATGGGCATCCAAATTTATATCATATATGCATATTTATATTATATTTACTTCAGTATGTGTAATGTTATAAAATAGTGTATGGGGTAGTTATTTTTACTTTCTTCTTGTTATTGTGTGTGATTAAGATAAGAATGCAAATAAGAATTGAAGGAACTAGGTTCTGCCATTTCAAAATTAATTTGTTCATTTCCTAATTCACTATATTCATTACTATTATACCAGTCATCTTCACAATCATATACATAAATAACATCATGAATTATACAAGCTTGAATATTTGTCCATTCACTATCATAAGCCACAATATTTCTAGATAATAGGAAATCCATGGGATAAGGGCTACTAAGGTTTTAAATTGGTTAATAATTTTGAATTTATCAAACCCTAATAGATCAAGAAAGATAATCATAAGGTGTACTCATAATAGGTAATAAAATAAATAAATGCTAGGGTTTTATAAATTAAAACCCTAACTTTGGGGCCAAATATGATGGGGAATAATAAATCATATTTCCAATGAAATCTGAATATATAAATTTAAAACCTAGTGATAGAATAAGGAAACCTTAAGGGACCTAAGGTTTTGTATGATTCTATACAATATATAGGTTCACTAATATGTTTTATCCTATGAGTAGATGCACAAAATTTGGGGACAAAAGACATGACAAAATGAAAAACACGAAAATTATTTATAAAGGGCATACACCATTTAACAAAAAACCAAACCTATAATGCCTTGGCACACTACCAAGGCAAAAGGGTGTACACCCTTTAAAACACATTTTTTTGGATAGAATGTAAATATTTCAAAAAAAATTAAGTAAAGGGTGTATGCCCTTCCCTAAAGGGTGTACTCCCTTTGTAGTACAAAGGGCATATGCCCTTTATCAAATGGCTTACATCCTTTGGTTTTATATGTTGCTTGTGTTGTATATATTTAGTAAAATAAATGTGATAAGTTTACATTTAATATTCTTACATTTAATTTATACTACATTTTATATTATTATACTTTAAATTTATTTTACTAAGTATAACAAATTAGGGCAACTGTATCTTCTCAAGTTAATTTTAGATCTATAGGAGTTACCATTTAGAATAGGAGTTATTGGAGTTATTAAGCTCTAAGTTTAGGTATGGATGTCATTGATCGAGATAGATATAGGGAACCATATATATAGATAAGGGCTTAGGTATAAATTGGTTGATATAAGGATAGGGGTGAATGATTAAGATAGGACCTATGATAAAATGGATGAACATATACTTAATGTGATGGGATGAAGCATTATAAAAATGCATCAACCTATCTCGATTGATACGTCTAACCCTCAATGAAAATTTGACAACTTCATATTTACTTATTTTTTTCCACATTAAACTATCTATATTTGGGGACATCTATCATGTATTAATGTAGAGGTAAAATAAGAGTTGGTTTGTGATATGAATCATTGGGTCACTTTTATGCTTCAATTTTAGTGTATACCTAGAGATCTTTCACTAGAGTGAGGAGGTGGGAGAGAGATAAATAGAAGTGAGTCACTCCATAGTCATCACTATAATGTTTATTACTTAAATAACATGATCAACTTGATATTATTTTATTTCCACCATGGAAATCATATGAAAATATCCATATATTAATCCATCATGGCTCTATCTAATCTACTAGACATGATTGAGGCTAATCACCCTAGTACACTCCAATTAGAATATAAAGAATAAAAAAACCATTCAAGATTATTCCAAAAATGATATCATTAAATTTGAAACAAATTTAAAACATATGGGTCAATCCATGCATGCTTCAATTCCAATCTCACACATGCATACCTGACCATTGTATCCCAGACTCACATATAATGTAGTCATCTTGTAGAATTCTAAAATCACATAGGATGTACTACCACTACCACTACTAATTGGGGTGGAGAGAAGTGATTTTGAACCCTATTTTCTCATGCTCATATTAGAATCACCCATATTTTTTATCTCCCTCTCCACTACCAAACATCAAGTGAATAAGGTACTTATAGACAATGAAATATAAACTACCCTCCATCTCCAAACACTTTGGTTTATCCTTAGAAGTGTACTTTGAGGACTCGATATTTTTTTCTTACATGATGTGGTCCTTGAATATCCACCATCACTCCCTCATTATCCTTCATCACCCCTCATCATCCCCAATCACTCCCTCATCATCCTTCATCAAATTCAATCACTCCCTCATTGACCCTTATCATCCTTCATCATCCCTAATCACTCCCTAATTGACCCTCATCATTCCTCATCATCCCTCATCCTCCCTAATCACATTATCATTGGTATTTATCATCCCTCATCATCCTTAGTCACTCCATCATCAGACCTTGTCATTATTCATCATCCCTAATCATTCCCTCATCAGTTGTCATAATCCATCATCATCCCTAATCACTCCCCCATCAACCATACTTATCCCTCATCATCCCTAATCACTCCCTCATCATCCCTCATCACCCTTCATTATTTTTAATCACTCCCTGATTGACCTTGATCATAATTAATCACTCCCTCATCAACCCTCATCATCCCTCATAGTCCCTAGTCATACCCTCATCGACCCTCATTATCCCACATCATCCCTAAGCACTCCTTAATTATCCCTCATTGACTTTCATCATCCCTAATCACTCCCTCATTTACCCTCACTATAATTCATCATCCATAATCACTCCCTCATCATCCCCCATTATCCCTAATCAACCCTCATTGTCCATCATTAGCTATAATTACTCCTTCATCATCCTCCATCATCCATAATCACTCCCTCATTGTCCCCCATCATCTGTTATGAAATATTCTTATGTCATACACACACACACACACACACACACACACACACACACACACACACACACACACACACACACACACACACACACACACACACACACACACACACACACACACACACACACACACACACACACACACACACACACGCATGCACACACATGTATATGTATATGTATATGTATATGTATATGTATAGGTATATGTATATGTATATATATATATATATATATATATATATATATATATATATATATATATGTATATGTATATGTATATGTACATGTATATGTATATGTATATGTATATGTATATGTATATGTATATGTATATGTATATGTATATATGTGTGTGTATACACACACACACACACACATATATATACATATGCATACACATATATGTATATGTATATAGATATATGCATATACATACATATATATATATACACATATATATATGGGGGGAATATCTATTCTTTGGGTGACTTTATCTATAATAGTGCCCAGTGCCCTTCTCCTTTAGTGCCCAGTGCCCATTCAATAAGAAGGAGTGGAATGAATCAATCTTGTGCACATGGGGTAGGAAAGGTCACCTAGATAATAGATACCCCCCTATTTATAGATATAGTTTAAGACTTTTTCATCATCCCTCATCATCCTTAATCATTCCCTCATTGACCCTCATCATCCCTAATCACTCTCTCATCATCCCTCATTATCCCTAATCAGTCCCTCCTCTTCCTTCATCACCCATAGTCACTCCCTCATTAACCCTCATATCCTTCATCATCCCTAATCACTCCTTCCTCGTCCCTCCTCATTGCTAATATCATTCCCTCTAATACCTTGTTTGTGGGTGCAATGGCTTCCCACTTGTGTCCAATCGTACCTAGTCACTCCTTTCTCTATATAGGTTAGAATGCCCTCTCTTCTCACAATATATGGTCTATTTAATGCCATCTTTCCTTTTTATATATATTTGATAAAATCTCATCTTGGTTTTCAAGCATCCCTTGATATCCCCATCTCATTTATTTTTTGATCTAATAATTCCCCCTCTACTTATCTTCAACTATGATAATACCCCATATCCTTTTAAGATATGGCTTGAGTATTCAATTAGGTATCGAGTATTGAAGATATGTATTAGGTAAATAGATATGGTCAGGATTAGATATGGGTATTCAAGATCAAGTTATGGCTCATGTATTCAATTGGTTAGGACATACTCAAGTAGGTAGGTAATACTCAAGTAGGTAACTCAAGTAGGTAGGAAAAGAAGGATAGGTGGGTAGGGCATAATCAAGAAGGTAAAGTAGGTATGACATACTCAATTAAAAAAAGGTAGGCATTACATACTCAATATCAAGATATCGCTCAAGTATTTAATCAAGTAGGGAATAATAAAGTAGGTAAAGTAGGTATGGCATACTCAATGGTATATATTTATTGCATATGTAACATGATTCAAAACTTCATTTCTCAATCTATCTTTTGAAAAGCAATATTCCCTTGCTAACAACATAACATAAGTAGGTAGGGCATAGTTAATTAGGCAGAGTAGGAATATATGAAAACTATAGATTAGGAAATAAGCTTCAATTTATAGCTAATAATATATTCTAAAAAGGGAAAGTAGGTAGGACAAGAACAAATATATATTGTGAATAAATATTCCCTTGCTTTATCGAGTAGGGCATAGCTAACTAAGTAGGGAAAGAATAAAGTTATCCACTTGGAAGTAAGCTTCCCTTGATAGTTATTATTTAATATAAAAGCAAAGGAAAGATAGATATTAGGAAGTAAAGATTCCATTTATAGTTATGACTTACTCCCTTGATATGATATTGGTGAAGCAAAATTAGATATCAGAAAGGTAATTTTCCCTTACCTTACTCCTCAGCATAGATTAAGTAGGTATGGAAAGCTTCCATTTACTTATTAGGTAGGAAAAACATGAGATTGGGATAGGAAATTTGGAATGGTGCCTCTTCATATATTTATGGTGGTGCCACTATTCCTGCACTATCCCTTGATTTAATGTATTGGGGACCACAACATACTCAGAGTATGGTATGGCCCTAGTTTAGCCTTTAGGGCCCATCAAGCCCTACCCAAGCTCTAAGTAGCCCCTTCCTGATACATTGGATTCAGTAATATGCCTTTATTTCCCTTCATATATCAAGTTGGGTATAAATCAATTTGGATATAGATTCAGTTGGGTTGGGAATTACACTCTACTAGTTACCAAATTAGAACACACTCTACGAGATTGTTGATCACCTATCTATTTATTTGTAAATCCACTCTAATATGGATAGACTCTCCATCACATATTCAAAAAATGAGAACTCAACTATGGGGTTAGGATTGGGATTCCAAACTAGTCTCTGGTCACCCCTATATATATAAATATAGATTTGGATTCTCAAATTTGGGGTTGGGATATAGAGAAAATAGATCTTTGGGCCTACACTATTGTTGAGTTCAAAAAGTGGCCAAGAGGTTCATCCTAAACCCACCTCTTCTTTTTCCTTTTATTTAATATATGTTAGATTCCCCAAAATCAAAATAGCCAAAAGTAAAATGAAATAAGCAACATCCATATCTTGATCTCAATTAGTGATATCCATACTTGAGCTTAGAGCTTAATAACTCCAATATTTAGTCAGTTTCTAATCCTTAAATTCTGAAAACTAAGTAGTGACCAAAATATATTTTGAAATTTTATATTCTAAATGGTAATTCCTACAACTCTGAAATCAATTTGAGAAGATGCAGAGTATCCCTAATTTGTTTTATTTTTTAAAATAAATTTAAAGTATAAGAATATAAAATGTAATATAAATTAAATTTAAATTTATACTAAATTTAAAGTATAAGAATATAAAATATAATATAAATTAAATGTAGACTTATACTTTTACTAAACATATACAACATGAACAAATTATAATTATACATGAACAACATAGAAAACCAAAGGGCGTATGCTCTTTGCTTCAATTTTTTTGAAATATTTACTTTCCATCCAAAAAAATGTGTTTTAAAGGGCATACACCCTTTCAATAAGTATTTGTTTTGACTTTTTTGCTTTCCCTCCAAAACTGGTTCACACTTAGGCTTGGGTGTCCAAACCTAGCCTAAAACCTATCGTGAGCAGCCCACATGACTTTTATATGAGAAAATATAGTTTTTAAATTTTTTTTTTATATTTTAAACTATTATTTTTAATTATTACTGAATTTATACATAATAGATCTCATTATGGTTTATATACATACCATTGCAAATACCTTTTATAACGTTTTGAGCAAAGCTTATAAAACTTATATCTCAACAATCTACACATTGTTGGCTATGCTTTTAAAAAATGATTTTCATGAAGTTAAGGTCAAAAATTTGTGTTTGTACATTTGCAGTTTCCATTTCCCAGTTGTCTTGAATTTTAAAATTATTTAGAATATATATAATAAAAATACTCTTAACAATATTCAACATTACTCTATTGATATATGAAATTTCATACAAAATTTTATTCATTTACTCAAAGATAGTGTGTTTGTACATATATAATCTCCTTATATTTTCACAAAAAAGTACCATGCCATTGTCAAAAATACATCAGTTTTGAATTTAAAAAAATTATATATTTATAAACTACATTCAGAATTTCATAGTTCATATTCTTACATTATTATCAAATTGTTTTTTCAAGTGTCTCTAAAATTATCTCCAAGTTCAACTATTGTTATTTTCAAAAAAAGTGTCATTTAAGCCCCCTCTTTGTCTCCCATTATCATGCATATACTCTTATCTTGGATTTTATAACCCTAATTAAGATATAAATTTGAGTGTAATTCATATTGTAAACTATGATAATCAAGCATGAATTTGAATATAAAGTATTGAAATTGATTTGACAAGTGGCATGTGCTAAATATGAAAAATACTAAAGAGATCAAGATACTTAGATTTTTAGGTTCACTGATTGATTATGATTGTATTTTTATATTGGAAAGAGGTTAGAAGCAAATTTGTGAGTTGTTCAAATATGGAACTGACTGTCTATGTACATAGGTTCACTAACAATGGGTTAATATGAAACCATAGATGAATTCAACTATAGGCTGGCATTATTATCTTGGTTTGTTTTGAGGCTATGTGACCACACATTATATTACATGTTTCTATAAAACTTTATATGTGTGATCCTAATTGTTGACTATGTGAAGAACTCCATAAAATAGTCTCCATGTCCTCAAAATTGTAAGTCCACTTGTAAAGAGATGAAACATGTAAAAACTTTGGGAGTGTAATGGGTTGAGCTCACCCAAATCACCTTCATTGATGATCTAATGTTTCATATTCATCTAGTATTCCAAAGAGGGAAGTCAAGCCACATATATTTCTTCCCTTTAGTGTGAATGTGCAATCATGTTCCTTTACTATGTGTATGCACTTAGTAATATGACATTCAACACTTGGAAATGTTTGATTTAACTTGGCTCTGTGTGATTCAAACTTGGTTGATGACTACTTCTAATGATTTATTTTTGATTTGCAAATAATAGGGTAGTTTTGTTCAATGTGCAATAGTGTATAGGTGTTTGATAGATAAGTTTCAAGAGAGTACCAAGTATGGTTGGATTTTAATTTATATGATTCCATTTACATAATCTATTACTCTATTGACACACTAAGTATATGGGTTGACCCATAAGAGTTATTTGATTTTAAAAAATTATTATTTCTAGGTGAGGGATAATAACGTCACCCTCAAGGCAGTTTCATGGACCAGACTATCTAAGCCTGACATTACTATTCAGGTGATATGAATGTAAATTTAATGATTTGGAGAATTAGAATTTGATATTAGTTGTTTTGACACAGACTAAGTGGTTTATGTAGGTGACTAATAGTAAAATAGGGAGGTCAGACTCAACAATCATTTAGGTGAAGGTAGGTTAAAAGTGTCATTTTTAAGTGTCTAATACCAAATTTTAGTACCTACACAAGTATGGTATTCCCCATTTTTCTATATTAGAGGATATTTATATTGAGTATGTCTATATTTGCCTATCATTACACCATCTTCATGAAAGCATGGATTCAACTTTTATAAGCCACCACATACACTGTATTTTTCATTTAAATGATTTTAAATATTAAAATTATGGCCTTGATACCTTTCATAAAAAACATACTCACAAAATTCTCTAGGTGATTTAGGAGGTTGTATCATCCTACACTCCTATAACATCTCGTTAGTATGCAAAGTATAGCATATAAAAAAAATCAAATCATGATACATATAAAATTCATTGTGATGCTTACAATATCATGTCATCCAAATAGTAAGGGGCACACAATAATAGGATTTACAAGACTCAAATGACATTTGACTAATAGTCAAATCTAAATTAGCTACATTCAATTAAGTGTTTCACATGGGGTGTATGGTTTTAGTTTCCACTCTAAATTTTAATATATCCTTAACATTCAGTGAGACACTAGGATTTCATACCAAAAAATACTCTATTAAACCTGGAGTGGCAACAATTAACTTTTTATCACATAGTGGAAACTTGGGGCTGAAAGCCTAACATTTTTTTACTAATGGATTGTTTAACATTATTTTTATTAAAATAACTCTAGATAGTTTTTTATTTTTTGGTTAAGATCAATACAAGTTTTACTGAACCCCTATTCTTGAAAACATCTTTTTATAAGCATCAAAACCTACCCATCAACTTTTATTCCATAACTATAGGCCCTTGTTAGATCCCATTGGGATGTCATTCACATATACATTAATATTGCACCACAAATTATTTTCTAAATCATAACTTGTTTTCTCTTCAATAATCATGGATGAGGGGAATTTCAATAGCTACTTAAAATAATGGGTCATTGTGGAACCATCTAATTATTCATATTTTTATAATCATTACAACTATTCAAATTAAACAATCCAAATATATGTTTTTTGGGGGCATGCACAAAAAATACTGATAAAATTAGAAATTTGATCTTTAAATAGTAAGTTCTCCCAACTTAACACTCCATCAAACTTATGGCATCCTTTTTTAATATTAGAACACTTCAAGATATCATATATTACATAAAATAATAATACATGAAGGTTACATACCAAAGCAGTTGGTTGGTATTCACAACTCAAACTCCAAGTCAAAGGAAAAGACCCAGGTCAAAAATAAGATAGAACAAAGAAAAAGGATAGACTAAAAATGACACTCAAAACTAAATAACAATATTAAGCACAAACAATAGCACTTAAGGGAGGTGTTAGCCAAATTTAGCCTACATACCAAAATTTTCCTAATCTAGAATAAGAAGTTGAGTGGGGCCTTGATTAAAGAGTGATCTAATGTCACAAGGAGCATTTAAACTTCAAGAGGAGATCAAATAGCATTTTAAAGATATTAAAACACCTTAATTAGGCATAAAGTGTGAATTTGGAGATCTAGCAGAACCAGACCATCATCACACATCATAGAGAAATGAACAAACCAGCTTACTTGTGCATTTTATAAATATGCTCAAGAAGCCTCTTAAAGCCAAGGGATCACATAGACATGATGTATTTTGTGCCTTAAATATTATCTACTATATTCATGTCTTAATGAGATTGCTATCTCAATATATAAAGCTTCAAATTTGGACTTGTAAAGCAAGACATGTGCAGGGATGTCAAGTTAAAGCTGTAACAAATAGCCATTTAAATTTAAATGTTCCTAGATTAAATGTGAATCTGATAAGTGTCCAAATATCAAGAGCTAAGATCAAATCCAATAGAAAATGGGTGACTTGATGAGTCAGTGGGTCCAAAATATCCAATGATGTGTATTTGATCATGCATCAAAGATCAACAATAAGCATTAAGTCAAAAGGTTAGTGTAAATGTGTCGATGACAAGTGTCAAGATCTTGGTTATTTGAATAGAGATATAATGGTACATGGTGACTGACAAGGCTAGTGGGCCCAAGTAGATTGATGGTGAGTGAAAGGTCAACTTGTCAGTGGATCCATGGGACAAATGAGAAGCTGTCAAGTGTTTTATGTGTGTTAAATTGGTAAAAGATCAATAGAGTGCATTCAATCCATACAAAATCATATTTTTGATGTGCATAGATTCAAAGGGTCAGTAGGATCCTAAGGATAAATGAAGAGCTACCAGGTGGCACATTCTTATAAACATAGATCAAGATTAAGGGCTAGTATCAAAAGTCAAAGCCAAATTTGGTTGAGGTTAAACTAGAGAAAATATGTCAAGAAGATGCCATAGGGATAGACATATCAGTTTTAAAGGGTTATCACCAAAACCACCAACATGGATAAATCATTGGTAAGGTGGTCCTGAAGTTGATTGTGACCCTTTTCACATGCCAAAATGAACTAGTAGGGAGCAATCCACATCGGGACAAGATCATAATAATTTCATCTAGTTATTACAACTGCTTCAATGCTAGAATTTATCTTTTAAATGACTTAATCTTACCATTGTAACCATAAAGAGAATTAATGATGGCCATAAATAGATTAAAAGGGACTAATATAGTTATTATGGCCACCTTCCAGAAGTGATCTTAGGCATTATGATTTGTTCTAACAGCCTCGACATCAAAATGATGGGAAATCTAAGTCATTATGCTCTCTTCTCCATCTTTCTATTCATGATCCCCATCTCTCTCCTTCCTTTCTACTATAAATATAGGCTTATAGGCCTTGAAATGGATCCCTTTCTTTGTCATGACTAGAATCTACCAGTATTTGTACTATAATACCTATTTGATGCAATAAGAGACTGAGTTCCTCCATTTGTAAGCTGAGTTGAAGTGTATCTTATGAGTTCATTGGTGTGGTTAAGTGAATCCATGCTTTCCTTTGCCTCTATTTAAATTCACTCACCTTCATGAAGTGTTTGGTAGCTCCCATAGGGCGTTCTAAGTGCATGCAGTCTGTTGATTGGTTTGGAAGTGGACAACTACCCTCTCAAGTTAGATTAATAGTCAATTCTTTCCTTTTAGTGAAACACTTATGTATAATATTTTCAATTAGTGAATGAAGTGATGTTTAAAAATCTTGAAAGTGTCCTATAATGTGTCTTGTGCAAGCATAAGGATCAAAACATTTGGTGCATCACCTCCCTTTTATATACTTTCATACATTATTATTAATTGCTCTCCTTTTCCATACAAGAATCTAGTCTAGATTTAGCATAGGTGATAGACCCAAAAGTAAGCTAGCCTTCTTCAAAGGTCTGACCCAAGATTAGGTGACCCACAACCTAGGTTCATTCCTATGTTAGATTACGTTTGAGCAATAAGACTTGAATATTCCACTTCTCAGCTAGGGTGTAACCTAGAACACCAACAATTTTTGGCACACCTGGTGAGACCCATTCTCCTCAGTGCAGCTTAAATTTGGAGCTAATGAGAAGCATCTACATTAGCAAAGGAGATCCATCATCATCTATATTTAAAGTTTTAGAGTTCATAACATCACCCAGACAACATTCTCATGCCAAAAATTACTACAAGGTCAACTAGTAAAGGTATTCCCCTTGAATTCATTGAGTTACTTCTATTTCATATAGGAGAGAAATATTTAATAGGACAAGACCTTATCCCTAAAACCAATATTCATCTCCTAGTCATCCTATTATTTCAAGTAGTGTAATCCCCCTATTAAAATGGTCATCAAAAATCAAGTATTTATTCCATTCAATAGAGGTAGTCCATTGAACTTATCCCAGTATGATGATATTCCTGTGTATTATCTTAAAAGCATTCTAATATTTTTTGGAGAAGATCAAACAACTACTATTGAGCACATCTAGGATGTTGCAAACCTTTGTTTAGTGCATAATGTTGTTCAAGATAATGTGGCCATTAGACTGCTTATTTCTTCCTTTAAAAGAAAATCTCTGCAATGGTATAGAAATCTTCTGTTAAATTCCATAGCTACATGGGATGAATTAGGTGTAGCCCTAGTCAGGCAATTTGAAGACAAGTCTGATCACCTATCTTTAGTTAAACAGTTGACCAACATAAAGAGAGATCCTCATGATTTCATGTCTTATTTCAACCTGAAATTCTGAAAGACATTGACTAGAATACCTGCAGTGATTAGACCATCCCCTAAATATGCTTTCTTGTATTATTTAAGAGCCCTTAATTCTGATATTAGTGTGATGATATAGTCCATGGGTGGCCATAACTTTCCAAATGCTTATGAGGTTGTAATAAGAGTATAAAATAGTTTGATACAAGCTGGTAAGCTTGATCAAAATCCTCTAATGCCTATATTCTCAGAGTTTTAATCTATTATCCCCCCTCAATTTCCTCAGTTTCCATCATTAGCCCCTATTCCACCTCCTCAAGCTCAAGCTTCAGCCCCTTCTAGTCAAGCCAATGAGCTTAGTGATCTAAAAGGTTTGCTTCACCCCTTTCAAAATGAAATAATACAACTCAAGAGGTAATAGTATCAGGTTAATATGCCCTATCAACAATAAAATCAAGTAACTTATCATCCTTTAGATATCAAAGGCCTCCCTATAAAGGATCTAGAGAAAATGGACCACCCTACCAAGCATAAGGAGCCATAGTTCCAGCTAAGCCATATGCAACTCTTGATCCTAATATACCAACAAGTTCAAAATTTATTGTTCTCACACCACCTCAAAATTATTTGATGCATGACTCAAATTAGTAACCCTCCCACCTCAATGATGCTCAGAACCAAGCCTTGGTGTCATAGCACATTACTATGCCACAAATGACATAAGAAGATTTTTCTCTTCAAGAAGGTTAGTATCAAGATAAAATTTTGGCACCCTAAGGAGAGGCTCAAAAAATTCAAGGGCAGCCTGATGCCATTAATGTAAACTAGCAAATGGATGATTATGTTGCTTTCAATCATGGTGGTGAAACTAGCAATTCAAGTGGTCAGGTTGCAACTGTACCCAAAGCCAAAAGAAGAGCCATTAATGAGGCTCAATATGTGGCTAATGCTTCAAGTACTCCTAGTTTTTTTCCAAAAGTATTAAATATCAATTTTTTACCCCTACAACATAGAAAAATAAAAATGCAGAGGCTGAGAAGGTCCCTCAAATACCTCTAGTCCCTGAACAACTAGCAGTTCAAAAGGTGCAAGCAAATATTAGTGGAGCTTCATTCAACATACTGGATCAGATGAAGAAATATAATGTCATCATTATCATGTGGTATTCCCTCACTATTCTAGGATAAAACGATATACTCATCTAAGCGATTTTAGCTCTTAAACTATCCTTGAAACTAGTTGAAAAGCAAGGTGTTATCCTAACCAATTTAGACTAGCCAATGAAGCATCAAGTATAGTAGGTACATAAAATGTCAAAAGGGGACAAAAGTGAGGTAAATTCAAGTAAAATTAATCCTTTTTACCTCTCTTTGATAGCTAGTGACTTTTTAGTTCATAAATATAAGGTGGATAGTTGAGCCAGTAACACTATCATGCCTAAGCAAATTGCAGACAAGGTTGGTCTTGTCTATGAACCAAATACTAAAGGATTATTGAAATTAGATGGATCACCAAAAAAGATAGTAGGCATCATTAAAGATCTGAATTTTACACTACATGTTTGTCCTAATGTTACCATTCAGCAGTATGTAATTGTGGTGGACTTGCCTCCTTATTTTGCCATGTGTCTATCAAGGGACTTTACATCAAATATCAGAGGATGTTTATCAGTTGATTGGACATATTTGATGTTCAAGACAAAGTATGGTGACAATGTAACCATACATTTTGAACCTATTATACGGTTCCATTTGGAACTATATACGCCAAGTGTTGTAAACACCAATTGCCTCATCTCAGATGAGGTGATAGAAGATAGTGTAGAATAAATTGAATCACCTTTAGATGGGATTTCATATTTTTTCTTTGATGAGTGGACCTCTATCTCACATAATTATGATTCTTATAATATAAATGAAGAATAAATACTTGGTGTTTATTGCTTGCATGAGAAAGATGCACCAATTCTAGCCTTGATGAAGGATGATGAGTCTAGTGATGATATTTGGAAATTATAATTTGATGGATCAAGGAATAAGCATGGTACTGAGGCTAGAATGATGTTGATTTCTCCAAAAAATCAAAGGTAATTCTCATCTATTAAGTTTTAATTTGGTTTTTCAAACAATGTTGTTGAATAGGAGACACTAGTTCATGGTTTTCAATGAGTTAAAAAGATGAAAGTCAATGCCTTACAAGTCTTTGGTGATAGTGAACTTTTAGTTCACCAAGTGAGAGGTCTTAACATTTTTAAAAACCCATTTCTTAATTCTTATAAGCATAGGTTATGGGACTTACTTTGAAGAGTTTTAAGCCTTCAACATTTAGGCAATACCAAGAGATGAGAACAAACATGCAGATAGGTTGGCTGCCATTGGGGCACAATTTAGTATCCTAGTTGATGTAAGAAGTGAAAAGGTCTAATCACACATTAAGTTGATTGTAAGGCCTTTTGTCCTAGATAATAATGATAATTGACAAGTGTTTGAAGATGATAATTAGACTGTCAGATTCTTGTAATAAGAGGCTAAGTTTTCCTCAAGAAATTAGTTAAATTACTTACAACAGTATGGTGATCAGATTATGCAACTAAAAATAAATAAGTTTCCCAAGGGATTGGTCACACTTGAAAACATATTCAGTGGTGATGATGAGCTGAGGAAAGAAAATTCATAATTTTCAACAAATGAAGAACACTATGCCAATGTGGAAGTTGCACCTAGTAAGAACATAAAGTTGGGTAAGGTATGTAATTATTCAGAAAAGGAAGATTTCATTGAGTTATGTGCAAGTTTTTCTAGTGTATTTGCATGGAAATATAGTGATCTCAAAGGATATGACCCAAGTTTAGCTTAACACACCATTGTGCTAGAAGATGAAACTAAGCCAGTAAGACAAAGACAAAGGCCTATTAATCCTAATCTTGACCCTTTGATGAGAGATGAGATTCATAAGCTCATTGAGTCAACTATTATATTTTCAATAAAACACTCAACTTGGGTGGCAAACCTTTTTTCATTATGGCAAAAGAATGGTGAAATTAGACTATGTGTTGACTTTCATGACTTTAACAAGGCTTCCATTAAAGACCACTATCCACTACCATCGATGGAATAGATTTTATAGTTTGTTGCAAGTTCAAAGAGGTTCTCCTTCTTAGATGGCTATAATGGTTACAACTAGATTCTAATCAAGGAAGAAGACCAATTCAAGACATCCTTCACCACAAAGTAGGGAACATTTTCATATAGAAAGATGCCCTTTGGTCTATCCAATGTTGGAGTAAATTTTTAGGGAGCCATGGATATGGCATTCTAGGGCCTTCTTAATAAGTTTGTGTTGGACTATTTGTATGATAAAATAGTGTTTTCAAATATTGCAAATGATCACATGGTTCACCTTGAGCAAGTTTTTAAAAGATGTAGACAATTTGGGGTATCGCTAAATCCAAAAAAGTGCTTCTTCTTCATTCATAAAGGTAAGCTTCTTGGACATATAGTTTTAAAGCATGGTTTAAGCATATATCCTGAAAGAATAGCTTCCATTCTTTCACTTTCCTTTCCCAAGCATAAAAGAGCTTTACAAAGTTTCTTAGGGAAGATCAATTTTGTCAAAAGAAACATCTCAATTTTTTTCACTTTAGCTAAGCCACTTACATCCATGCTAAAGAAGAATCAGAGTTTTAGCTAGTCCAAAGGAGTAAAGAGTTTTTAGGATATTAAGAAAGCCATGTCCAGTGCTCTTATTCTCATGAACCCAGATTTCTCAAAGGAATTCATTTTGTAAACCTATGCTAACATTGACACCATTTCAGGCATTCTTATGCAATAGAACCATGAGGCCTTAGATCATCCCATAGCCTTCTTCATTCAAGGCTTAGAATAATATTAAATAAGTTACTCTTTTGTTTAAAATCATGTGTTTTAAGTCATAAGGTCTCTCAAGAAGTTTAGATACTTGTTATCTAATAATAAGATACACCTAATGGTTGCACATCCAAGTGTCAAGGAGTTTCTCCTAAACAAGAACATAAGAGAGAAAAGAGTTGGTTTGATAAAAAAGGTAATGGAGTATGATGTGGAGATCAAAGTCACAAATCTGATTAGAGGCAAAGGACTTTGTGAACATCTAGCTGAAGATTTACAAGAGGCCAATGAGGTGGTTATGGTGTCAACTGATGAAGAAGTTGTAGCTGATTATACCTCACCTTCTAGCTAGTATCATGATTTGGTAAGATATATCAAAGATGATATTTATCCCTCCCATTTAAATCCTTCAAAAATAATATATTTCAAATTGCAATACATTCCATTTCTTCTTGTAAATGGTGTTTTGTTCAAGAAACATCTCAATGGTATGTTGTTAAGATGCATTGATCAACATCAAAAGTAAAGGTTGCTTGAATATTTCCATGATGGACATGGTGGAGGTCATTATTTAAAAGGACCACAACCCATAAGATCATGAGAGGTGGGTATTATTGGCCAAGCATATTTGGTTATTGTCATGCATGGGTTAGAAAATGCAGACAATGTGTTATGTTTGTAGAAAAGGTGAAACTTGCAACCTTACCTCTCCAACCAATTGAAGTTGATCAATCCTTTGTCCAATGGGGATTAAAATTTATTGATATCATTAACCCCCCTTCAATCTTAGGTCATAAATGGATATTAACTTCCATAGATTACTTCACTAGATGGACAGAAGCAATGGCAATGAAAGAAGCAAATGAGTCCAATGCTCTAGATTTCTATGAAGGTTTGATTACTAGATTTGGAGTCCCTTAAACCATTATTTTTGATAATTCTATGGCGTTATGGGGTCTAGAATCAGCCAATTAGAAATTCAACATAGTGTTTTTCTCAGCACTTCATCAAATTACAACCAACAAGGCAATGGTCTTACTCTGTCCACAAATAAGAACCTATTAAATATCATAAGAAGAACAATTGAAGATAATAATAGGTCATGACATCTCAAATTAAATTCAACTCTATGAGATGATAGGATCACCTACAAAAATTCAATAGCCAACTCTCCCTACAAGCTAGTATATGGTAAGGAAGCAAGAATGCCTATTTCTCTTGAATTTCCTACCCTAAAACTGATGCATCAACTTGAGTTTTTTGAGAAAGAACATATAGAGATCAGATATGTTGAGCTTATGGATTTGGAAGAGACAAGACATCAGTCCATGCTAGCCATAGAAAGCCATCAAGCAAAAGTAAAGAGAACTTTTGACAAAGAAGCTTCTTCACAAAGTTTCAAAGAAGATTTGGTCCTCAACTTGGATGAGGATAGAGCTAAGATAAGAAGGAATACAAAGTTTGACACTCTTTCTATTGGTCCATACATAATCTCTAGTTGAAAATCTCACAATGCCTTCCAAATTACAAAAATAGATGGCAAGGAGCTTCATATCCCGATTAATGGGATACATTTGAAACATTGCTATTAAGGAAGCTAAGCTCCCTGTACATGGTTAGTTTGTTTTTATTTCCTCCAAGTTTTGTCCAATCACATTAGTTTGTTTGTTTTTGCTTTCTTTAGTTAGCTTCACTATTTTTTTTGTTTCCTTCCCTCTTTTGGTGGAATTCATTGTCTTTGCAAGTCAAAAGGCTTCTTGCAGTCATAGATCAAATTCATCATAATTGGTGAATTCAAGAGTCATGTAAATGGTCCAAGTCCTCAAGCATAGTAGGCATGTTACCCAACTGAGTCAACAAAGATGTTGTCCAAATTTGGCCTACATACCAAAATTTGCCTAATCCATAATAAGAAGCTGAGCAGGGTCCTGATTAAAGAGTGACCCAATGTCATAAGCAGCATATAAACTTCAAGAGGAGATCACATAACATTTTTAAGATTTTAAAACAACTTAAATAGGATTAAAGTGTGGATTTGGTGATCTAGAAGAGCTAGACCATCATCACACATCACAGAGAAATAAATAGACTAGTTTGCTTATGTAATTTATAAATATGCTCAGGAAGCCTCTCAGATCCAAGGGATTGCATGGACATGATGTATTTCATGCCTTGAACATTCTTTTCAAAATTCATGTCTTGATGAGTTTGCTATCTCAAGATATAAATCTTCAAAGTTAGACTTTCAGAGTAAGACGTATGCAGGGGCATCAAGTTAAAGCTATGACAAATAGCCATTTAAATTCAAATGTTCCCAAATTAAATGTGAAGCTAAAAAGTGTCTAAATATTGGTAGCTATGATCAAATCCAATGACAAATAGGTGACTTGACAAGTCAATGGGTCCCAAATATCCAATGATGTGCATTTGATCATGCATTAAATATCAATGGCAAGCATTAATTCAAAAGGTTGATGTAAATGTGTTATTGAAAAGTGTCGAGATCTCAGGTACTTGAATAGAGATCTAATGTTACATGATGACTGACAAGGCTAGTGGGCCCAAGCAAATCAATGGTGCATGTTGAATCATGTAAAGGTATATTGATGACAAGCGAGAGGTCAACTAGTCAGCAGATCCATGGGACAAATGAGAAGCTACCAAGTGTCTTATGCACATTAAACTAGTAGAATATCAATGGATCATGTCTAAGCTATGAAAAAGTAGATTGATGGTGTTTATAGAGTTAAAGGGTCAACAGGATCTTGAGGATAAATGAAGAGCTACCAGGTGGCTTGTTATTAGAAACCCAAATCAAGATCAAGGGTTATTATCAAAAGTCAAAGACAAATTTAGTCAAGGTCAAACTAGAGAAAATATGTCAAGAAGATGCCATGGGGGTAGACACATCAATTTTAAAGGGTTGTCACCAAAGCCACTAGTGTGGATAAGTCATTGGTAAGGTGGTCTTGAAGCTGATTGTGACCCTTTTCACGTGCTAAAATGAACCAGTAAGGAGTAATCCATGCCAGGACAAGATCACAATAGAATGATCTAGCTGGTACAACTACTTCGAATCAGAATTCAGCTTTCAAATAACTTGATCCCATTATTGTAACCATAAGGAGCATCAATGAAAGCCAAAATAATATTGAAAGGGATCGATATGGTTGTTATGGCCACCTTCTAGAAGTGATCTTAGGCATTATGATCTATTCTAACGAAATCAATGTTGAAATGATGGGAAATCTAGGTCATTATGCTCCCTTCTCCATCTTTATATGCTTGATCCCCATCTCTCTCATTCCCTTCTAATATATATATATAGGATTCTAAGCCTTGAAATGGATCCCTCTCTTTGTCATGACTAGACTATGCCAAGATTTATATTGTAATACCTATTTGATGCAATAAGACATTGAGTTCCTCCATTTACAAGCTGAGTTGAAGTGTGTCTTATGAATTCATTGATGCAGTTAAGTGAATCCATGCTTTCCTTTTCCTCTATCTAAATTCCCTCACCTTCATGAAATGTTTGGTATTTCCCATAGGTCATTCTAAGTGCATGCAATTTATTGATTGGTTTGGAAGTGGACAACTGCCCTCCTAGGCTAGATTAATAGTCAATTCTTGACTTTTAGTGAAATACTTATGTGGAAGCTTTTCAATGAGTGAATGAAGTGATGTTTAGAGTCTCTAAAGTGTCCTATAGTGTGTCTTATGCAAGCATAAGGATCAAAACATTTGGTGCATCACCTCCCTTTTATATGCTTTCATACATTATTATTAATCTATCTCCCTTTCCAAGCAAGAAGATAGTCTATATTTAGCATAGGTTATAGACCCAAAAAGAAGTCGAACTTCTCCAGAGGTCTAACCCAAGATTAAGTGACCCACATCCTAAGGTCAATCCTATGTTGGACTAGGTTTGAGAAAGAGGACCTGAACAATCCCCTTCTCAACTAGGGTGCAACTTAGGATGCAAACAAGAGGGGCAGAGGATCATCCTTCAAAGGCAAAGATACCCAAGCAAAATTCTTTGTAGAAGGAAGATTTGGGGCCACACAATCATTTAGGGGATATGTGTTCATATCAATATCCCATCCATTAGTGGGGTGCATCTGAGTACCAATGCCTAAAGGAGAGCCTCCGTGAGAGGGATCTATGTCAAATTTTCAATGCGACGGTGGTGAACACCACTCTCTTGGATGAAAGCAAGGCAAGAAGTGGTCATGGCTACATGAATTGATTCCACACATTTTGGGAGGTGCCAAAATTAGTCCCTAGGGTGGTCCATCTAGTGACACATGATTGATAATTCAAGGGGCACTCCCCTAGTGGTATAGTAGCTCGTAGAGGTGGCAGACTTCCATTACAACCTTATTTATTTGGGTGTGAATCTATATACAGGCCAAAGATATAATATAGCCTTATCATTAAGTGAAAAATCATAAGAGCATGCATCATTGTTGAAAATAACATTATTTCTAGCCTTCCATAATTGGAAAAGAATGATGGATCTGGAAAAATACACAAAAACTAATAGAAGTTGGCTAGTTGGTTGAGTCCCCTACTAGAGCAAATTATCCATGTGATAGTGGTGAACCCCACTCTTCTAGATGAAATCAAGGGGAGAAGTGGCCATGGTGACATGAAAGGCATCTACACCTTTTGGGAGGTGGTGATAGTAGTCCCTAGGGTGGTCCATCTAGTAACACATGAATGATAGTGCAAGGGGCACTCCACAATGGTCCAGTGGCTCCTAGAAGTGGTAGACTTCCATCACAGCCTTATCTGTTTGGTCTCAAATCTACATACAATCCAAAGATATAACAAAAACCTTATCATTAAGTGGAGAAACATAAGAGCATGTATCATTGTTGAAAATAGCATTATTTATAGCCTTCCATAATTGAAAAAGAATGATGGATTTGAAAAATCCATAGAAAAGTAATATAAGTTAGCTAGTTGGTTGAGTCCCCTAGAAGAGCAAACCACTAGGAAAAAGGCTCAATATGATATAGCTAGAATAGGATATGGATCAATTTCCAAGCAGATTGGGCTCACATGCATAATCAGAGTAAGTGTTTGAAATACTTAGGTCAATGACATGCAGGACACTTGGGTGGAGTGATGTTCATGTGAGAGAGTCATTCCCTAAGTCAGAGGCCTCGATAGAGTAGGCACCACATAAAATGGGCAAGCTTAAGTTATATCCTAGCATGCCAAATTCTATCAATTCTGGTGAGCCAAGTTCTAGGAGAGGATTTAATTCCCCAATGCATATTGTGCTTGTAGAGCACAAGATAGAAGTGCTCATGAATTAATACATAAGGCCTAAAGAATAGTTCTTGAAATGGGTGTCACAATTTCAATGTTAGTCTTTCCAACATGCTTAGGGTAGTTGTAAACCAAGCTTATGAATCATAACATAAGAAAGTAGCTCTTGAATATGAATAACACAATTTAATTCAACATTATTCAATTGAAATTTAACTTTCAAAATAGGCCAATGAATCCAATCCCTAGTAGAAACCAGATCATGAATGGTAAGGATACCTTTTTGAAAAAGCTTGCGGGTTTTGATTCGTAGTAATTTAGCCAACAAAACATTAGTGTTTGTCATAATAGGAGACCACCAAATGTTATGATCATTGAAATATAGACCTATATGAAAACTATCCTCAATACATTTCATGTGAGGCTTGATAACTCCAAAGGCTTTCCATATGCTTTTGGAAACAAAGGAACCTTAAATTTTAACAGGAGTCATAGTGATGAAAAGGGAGTCAAAATCTATATTCTTCCAACTGGGTTTGCCATTAGGTGCCCAAGAAGAGATATAGTGTCTTAAAAGGATTTTTTAGGCCTCATTACCTTCAATGGTGTGAACGACCCATTTATCACATAACATTACACTCTATTTGTAAAGGTCAACAATTCCCATGCCTCCTTTTTTTTTAAGGAGGCAACAAATTTCCCATTCAACATGATGGAATCCCTTTTGCATGCTTGGAATTAGACCAAAGAAAATCCTTGAGGATTTTGGTTAAACTATCATAAACCACTTTGGAAGGAGCCTAGTAAGAGGAATAATAAACATGGGTGGCCACTAGAATCTTGGTACATATTTGGAGCTTCCCTGCTAAGGATAATGGTTTGGTAATCCAATATTCAACCTTATTCTCCACTCTTTTGATGACATACTACCATAGCTTAGCCAGATAACTATCAAAGGCAAAAGGGATGCCAATAAATTTAAATTTTTATCTGCACACAATTATTTATAATTATAATGGAGAAGCTAATCAATCATAGGCATCATACTTTGTCTAAAGCATTGCATCTTAGTCCACTACAAACTAGACCCAAAGGCCAAACAAAATATATTGAGACATTTCATAGACTCCAAGAAGGTTCACTCTTGTTATTCGAGTGTAAGAAAAGTGTCATCTACAAAATGCCCATTAATGAGCTAGGAAAAGTGGCTAGGCAAAGATATACCATGAACCAGACCTTGCTTGGCTCTGGAGACAAGAAGATATTCTAAAGCTTCCACAGAAATAACATACAACATCAGAGCTAGAGGACATCCTTGCCTAATGGAATGTTGTAGGTCAAAACTAGAATACTTGAATCCATTAATGATGAGGCAGGTTGAGGCATCTGAAAGCAAATTTAAAACTTTTGAAATGAAGAATTGGCCAAAATCTAGAGCCTTTAACATGGCTAGAATAAAATACCACTCAATTCTATCATAGGCTTTTTCAAAGTCAAGATTAAGTAAAATGGTTATGTGACAAGAAACTCTGGCCCATTCCATGCCTTCCTAGATGGAAATAAGAATGTCTAAAATATATCTCCCTCTAATGAAATTGGTTTGCTTAGGGTGAACAATGGCAGGGAGAATAAAATGGAGCCAATTGACCGGAGCTTTGACTAGGATTTTGTATGAGACATTCAACAAGGTAATGGGTCGCCAGCTAGTAAGAAGTTTTAGATTATCCACTTTGGGTATGAACTTAATATCACCTTGATTAATTAAAGTTTCCAAAGAATGGCTTTATAGGGATTCTTTGTACACCTAGAGCAGGTCGAGCCCAATAGACTCTCATGTGGCTTTATAAAATTCATAGAGAAAGTTATCGAGGCCCAAGGCTTTATCATTACTCATGCATTGGAGATCCTCTATGATTTCTTAGAGGGTCAAGGGATAGTCATAAAGCCATTGGTCAGCCACTTTAACCTTGTAAGGAACCACATCGAGAAATTTTTGAAAATATTGAGCTCGTTCTGGCGTAACCTCCTAGGCTTGGAACACTAGTTTGTAGTGATACATGAAGGCCAAAACAATCAATGGGAAGAAAGTGAGTCTGGCTTGGGCTGGCTTGATGGCCTTAATATGATCATGATCTTGTTTATCTCTGATGGATTTGAAGAAGTCTTTGGAAGCCTTATCTCCAACTTTGAGCCAGTGTAGTCGGGTGCATAATTGTGCCCCTCTGGTAGTGTGGCTATCTACTACCTTAATGTGGTGTTTGAACAAGGAAACAAGACTCGGTAATGTAGTGTTGAAAGGATTGAGCTCAAGGAGGGAGGAAACCCTTTGAAATTCCTTGAGCGGAGCATCCTCACTACATTTCTTGACTCATGCAACTTGTTTACCATAGTGGCATCGAAAAGTGGTGGTGTGTAGAATGGCCTCATTCTACCACTCAATCCAGTCGGTAGCATAACGAGGGTGAAGGGCCAAGTTTCATATTTAGGCAATCAGATGAATGGTGATATCATGGCCTAATAGAGAAGTATTGAGGATAAATTTATTACATGGCACCATGTATGCCCTGTGACCCATTCCACTCTATAGGAGATAGGAGTATGATCGAAGAGAACCAAGTATGAATGGACAATGATAGATTAGCCATTAATGTTGGAGAAAGAGAAAATATTTTGTTTTGACAACATATAACAGTCGAGCCTTTTTAGCATGTACTAATCCCTAACATGGAAATTAGACCATGTAAACCAAGATGAGTTATTAATTGAGTGTTTTTAGAGGGGAGGGTCGATAAGACCCCACAAATTCTTGAAATAATACCACACTTCATGTTCACTGATGCACACCTACATAAGCAAGGCACCAAATTTATCCTTGGAAAATCTCACCATATTAAAATCCCCACAAACGACCTACATCACAGGGGAGATTATCATCGAAGGAGCGCCAAGTTAGAGATATGTCAGGATTATCATCAGGGGCATAAATGTTAAGAATGCCAAATAAATGGCTATCAATGTCTAATCATAACCAAACAACTTGGTGTGACGTGTCCTCCCCCATGGCAATAATGAAGTGGGAAAACTTAGGTGAGAACAATATGCCGGTGTTGCCACATCCATCTTCATGTAGAGTGGAAAATTGGGTGGCATTATGCCAAATACAATGTAGAGAAGTCTGAAGAAGAAAACATGTAACTTCAACTTATTGCAAAAAAACAAAATCTATAGAGCCTATTTGTTGACAGGTTGCACACATAAAGTATTTTCAAGAGGACTCTATAAGACCTCAAACATTTGATGACAAAAATTTCATTAGGAAACATCATCCATGTGGAATTCCCCCTGTCCATCCTTAACATACACTAGAACAACAAAACTATTGTGTTGGTTTGGGCTATAAAAACCTCTCAACATAATGGAGTGGCATTTAGCCCCATGGTCATCTTAGGGAGAGTCACCACCACTGCGGGGTGGGCTACGTAGTTGCCTCAAAAGTGAGCCACTAATTGAGGATATCCCAGTGGCAAGGACCCATGAATCTTGAGAAGTGCTTGAAACTATGTTCTATTGGGCCTGGGAGACTGGAATAACAAGGGGAGGTGGATTGGGTATCTCCTGAGAAGGCTTGTCAACTAGAGAGGAGGTGGCAGAGGAGGAGGGTTTCAGCCCTAGCTGAGGCTTCTTGGAATGGACCATGGTCTAGCCATCCCTTTTGTCTACCACCTTGGGCTTCTCAGGTTGAAGAGGGGTCAAGGAAGGTTTTGAACATCCCATACGGGCAATCTTTGATATGATCATCAAATGCCTAACAACGAAAATATTAGGCAATTGAAGTACATAACTTTATATGACCAATGGGCATCACTTACTTGGATATCAATGAATTTCTTCAAGGCTTTGGAAAGGTCCATCTCGACGTAAACCTATTTGTTGGGGTGGGGGGAGAACCACTTTGGCTACTCCTGGAAAATAATATGTCCAATGGGTGAGAAAATTTGGTCCATAAAGGTCCACATGTACACTGACAAGTCAGGGAGTTCAACCCATACAGAGATTCGAAGGGAAGCTTGGTTCATGGCCTTGAAATCATGGTTCCAATTGGATAAAATCAAGAACATGTTTTGAAGAAACTAGCAGCTTGATTTGGTAAGAGGCCTTGGACTTCAGACAGCTCTTTGAAGGTAAATAGGGAAAACTCTTTGGTAAGGTTTTTGATGCCAATCACATGGATGCATGTTGGCTCCTAGTGGTGGTGAACAAGTTCTGGGGAGACTCTTCCAAGGGGACTTGTCCAACAAAATAAGCAATAAGGGGAAAAAAGCATACAATTTGCATGCATTTTCAATAGCATCACCAAGAAGGCATACCTTTGGCCCTGAGAAGGAATGGCAAAGGGAGTACCTCGTCAAAGACCTTTGGGACAAACTTTTGAACTCTCTTTGGCGCCATTTCTCTCACCCCCTGCAACAACTGTTATAATCAAGAGTGGGAAAGCCATTATTTAGAGTTGGTCTACCCACAAGATGGAACATCAAGCACAATAAATACACAAGGCCCCTAGAAAACCCTCCAAACATAATATACAAAAATGACGAAAAAACACACAAGAGAAAGCAAATTGACCATTAAAAAACCCTAATAAAACAAATTTAATCCGATCCACAAAGAGCAAATAAAATATTATCATATCACTTGTAATATCATTTAAAACTCGACCATCACAACTTTATTACAATGCCATTTTTATTCCAAATCTCTTCGTCATGGGCTCTACCCAAAAATCTAACCATATGCCAATTGGTAAACACTCGCACTCTCAATTAAAACTAGAGATCAAAGTGAAAAGAAACACTATAGTAGTACAAAAACGTTAGAGGTTATGTCTATTTCAACATAAAGTGCCATGAAATAATCGTTGGGCTGTGAGCATTTATAGCCTACTAAAGTCAACAAAATCATATCATTGCCAACCTTGCGCAATATGATTTTATTTTAAATTATTAGAGAGTGGACCCCAAAACAGGGGCTTGAAGCCTTCCCATGAATAAGAAGATGCCGAGAGTAAACATGAGGTTGCCATGTCAGATTTTTTCCCTGCAAATAAATAACACGGTTTTAAGACTGACTTTTTCAAGTTGTCTGGTAGCCATAAATTTCTCAGCGCTTTTGGTGGGATATTTTCGGTTAAAGAAGTCGTAGTTCCATACCCTTCAGAAGGGAGAGAAAAACGTGTTTTTTTTCACTCGCTTGACAAAAATGGCCGCTACTGCCGAGGGGCGGAAATAACCGACAGGTGTGTTACTATATTTCTGCTGACCGTTTACAATTTAATATAAAAAATACAGAGAAAGAATTAAATACACAGGTATGGACAATTTCAGTTCTTTCATTGCGAAGCCCAAGTCTTCGCAATTGAATTTTTTTTTTTTTTTTGCCCTTTAAAAACTCAATCGTCCGTCAATCGTTTGTAATATGTTTTTTGTTCAATTCTGTGAAATTGGTGGGGTGGTGTAAATCTAAGGCCATGGAAAGCGAGGCAGAGATAAAAGGGAAATCACAGATAACAGAGAACGAAATAGCAGCGGCTGTGGTTGAACACCCATGGACCATCATTACCACTGATAAAAATGGTATGAAGGCACTTGATTTGAGCAGTTTTATGCTCGGAGACGTTCCACCGTCCATTTTTGCGCTCAATTCCATTGTCAAGCTTGATCTCTCCAATAATAATCTGCAGGTAATGTTAGATTGTTGATTTATTTTCATTATTTTTTCTACCAATTTGTTTTGATTCAAGAGCAATCTCTGAATTAAATTGTGCATTTTTCTTTTTTTAATTGACATTTAGGAATTATGATTAGGAAGAAGATAGTAAGTCATCCCCAATATTGATATATTTTATTAAAAAAATTGCTCTGAACTTTAGAAAACTCTCAAGTCAATAGCCGGCTGTTCCAGAATAAATTTGTATGTGCATATGGATTATTGTTTTGTTTGAATTAAAGTCGAAAATAGAATGTACCGGCTGTTCAAATTCTTCCCTCTAAAAAATAAACATTATCTTTTCTTCTATATGTATTTTAACTTGGGATTGACAATATACAGAATGTTTGAGTTTAGGCTTTATTTAAATCTTTACTAATTCTTTGCTCCATGGGTGTTTGGAGATGGATTTAATCACTGGTTTCTCTCTCATATATGTTAGGGTGCCTTACCATATATTAATTTTTATGAATTATTATTATTTTTTTTTTAATTTTTTAAAGAGATAGGTACTTTATTTTTTTAGTGGAGCTTTAATCGGTTTGGGATATTATCGGGATTCAGATTTTTAAGTGATCTAAAAATATTATCAATGGTTACAATTGGTCTAAGAATACTAACAAACGACCACAACCAACTCAAAAATACCAATGTTAGGCCACAATCGATTTAAAAATACCAATGGTTGGCCACAACTGACCTCCAATACCATACTGAGATTTAACCTTGAATAGTACTTGAAACAAACAAATTACTTTACCAACTCACCTACATCTTATTAATATTTATTAAGAATTTTTTATTCTCATATAATTTAATCATTTATTTAAATGATTTTTTTTAAATTAAATTTTATATTAATATTTAATTATTAATATTATTATTTTTAAAACTTGTTTGAAGATATGAGTTGTCGCCAACACCTTTGAATTATCCATTCTCTTTTTAGTATAGAATATGATTTTTATTTATTTATATTTAGGTGAATATTTTTATTTAAATTTATTATTGGAACGTTTTATATTATATTAATAAAAAATATAATTATCAAAATTTATAAAGTATTTTGATACATCGTGATTCAAATTTCTTGTCGTAGGATAAATTCAACTCTAAAATTAGTCAATTAAGATATGGCTCAAACAATTATAAATAATTATATAGTAGAATTTTATGCACAGGACACCATTTCAGGGGATGGAGGTAAAAGATTATCCTTGAAAAGCATCGACCAAAACAGACAATTCTATGTCAAAATTTTCTGAAACATTCTAACCATCCAAAAAATCATCATAAATAATGATAAACCAACTATCAATCAATCAATTACAAAAACAACAATACTAATGAAAACTAAATTTCACTTTTATAATAGATAATTCTAATACTTTGTAATGTTTTAATAAACCAACTAAAAAATAAGTTACTTAAAATTTATGTGGTCATTTCCCTTGCAAATTCTTTTTCTCGCATTGTTTTGATTATTTCTTACGGATTAGTTAGAAGAGGAACTTAGCACCTCAAATGTTTATTCACTGAATTTTAGATTGAACTATTTATTCTCTTCTATGCACTGAATTTTAGATCGAACAATTTTTGCTCTTTGTAGTTAAGAGTGGATTGTTTTTCAGTAGAAGATGTTATCTTATCGATATATTGAAGTAGTTAACAGTTAAATTATTTAAATATTTATTATTTTTTTAATATTTATTTATACCATTCCATAAACAATAAAAAAGAATACACTATTTAATTCTTCAACTCATCTTCTTCCAAGACCATGTAAAACTCCAAATCTGATATTTATTGTTTCAGACATGAACCTAAAAGTGCTCTATTTTCAGAGTCCAAAGTATAGATTGCTCTGAAAATTCCATTGAATACAGACATTTATATATAGGACTTCTTTAACACTGTTAATTTTTCATGGATTTGCTATAATACAATGTCAAGATCTCCCATACTGCGTCATGAACCTAGAATCTCCAATCTGCTACTACCATTCATGTATAGTTCCCAACAATTTTTAGACAGGTTTCAGCTAAGGTTTGTGTGTATTTGTAAATGGATATTCTCAATGCTCATAATAAAATCATTTTATAAGTAGTAGGTTCCATTAAAAGCTGATTATAATTATGCATAAACATTGTTCTATTCTTCTTTTTGCTATAACAAATCTGACAAAAAGAATAAACAATTGGTTCTGATTGCAGTTGCTAACAGAAGAGTTATCAAATCTAGTGAACCTGGTTATACTGGATGTTCATTCCAACCGTTTGACATCGTTGCCTCACTCCATTGGAAAGCTTGTGAAGCTTAAACATCTTGACGTATGTAGCAACCTGCTTTCTACTCTACCGCATACAATCGAGGATTGCAAGTAATTCTCTCTCTCTCTCTCTCTCTGTTTTTAAGGTTTAATATTACTCTTGAAAAGGGGGACTGATTAATGTGTTTATCCAGTGCGTTGGAAGAGCTGAGGGCCGATTTCAATGAATTGGAGCGACTGCCAGAGACCATGGGTTTTGAGCTCATATATCTTCGAATCCTGTCAGTGAGTTCAAACAAGATTAGCTACCTGCCAGCATCTGTTTCCCATATGACCTCACTGCGACTGCTGGACGTCCACCTCAACAAGCTCCGAATGCTTCCTGAAGACATCGAGAGCCTCACAAATCTCGAAAAATTGGACATTAGCAGCAATTTTAATTCTTTTGTAGCTCTTCCAGAATCGATCGGTGGTCTGTACAGCCTCAGAGAACTCGATCTCAGTTATAATCAAATAAGCGCCCTCCCTGAATCCATTGGAGGTCTGGAAAAATTGCAACAGCTAAAGCTGGAGGGCAATCCTCTGGTTGTACCTCCGCCAAAAATAGTTACGGAGGGCATCGAATCTGTGAAGCAATTTATGGCGGAAAGATGGCACATAAAATTACCCCCAAATGGGCAGCGACCTCATAAGAATTTGTTAAGCAGGTTGACAAAAGGGAGATGGGGAAAGAAATGGGGTGGTCATAATGATAATACAGAGGTAGAGCTGATGGGTGAATATGATTACCGTTCATTAAAGGAAGGCGGAGGCGGAGAGGGGTTTCCTTCTGCTCCTCGCTCGCCTTTCCGTCAATTCTTGTCGCCACGTCGTTTTTTCTCTCCACGTCATACTCCTTCGCATCGTCATTTATATTAACCTCCTCCCTGACATCGTGGTCTCATGATATTGCAACCCCATATATTCTTTGAGAAAAGTTGGGAAGTTTGAATGTAAAATCAAATTAAAAAGTTAAGTATAGAATATTTTTAATTGATTGTAAAGTGTTTTAAAAAAAAATTTAGTTGTAATTTTTTGTTGCTAACAATTATTTATTTGTAAAAAAAAAAAAAAAATTGTAATACTTGCTATTATTTTTCAAAGAATTTACAGTTATATAAGATCACGTGCAACTGCAAAATAATTGCACTTATCCTTTTTATAAGACTACACACATATAACACTTTTTTTATTCAACTATAATATGATGTTACAAATATTCTTGAAATTGTTTATACAATTTTAAAATTACAATTTTATATAGGGAAAAGATCCAACAAGATAAGTTGAGTATGTTGTAATTATTGAAATTTTTTACTCTTAAAGTATGGTTTATTGATGAAATATATTTATATGAATATATAATATTTTATATTGGAGGTTGAATATATGGCATCTAATATTTGTCTAATATTTATTTAATAACAATTTGAAGACATAAATCTTGAAATTATAATGTTTTGAGATCATATTTTTAATGAATATATTATTTTAGATATTAGGTAATTTGTCATTATGGTTTCATATTGAACTTTCCACTTTTGAATACAATGGCAATAATTTTATTAGAATATATCATAATTTTTTTAAATTGATTTCAGGGTTTACAAGTCTCCTTCTCGATACCATAAAAGTACAAAATTAAATTAAGTGGTCTAGCTTGATGGTATTACTATCAAAATACTTAATCAACAAAAATACCATTCCAAACTTACATACCCAAAGCTTATATATTTATAACATATTGTATGGCAATACTCAACCATTAACTGTCTTGATTTCTAAAAATCATATCACAAACCCGACTAAACGACAAAAAAACAAATGCATAATACCTACAAAGAATCTAAAACAATGATATCATCCTCCCCCCACGAAATGCCGACCACCTGTCTTGACTTCTACATGCAAGCCTTCCCCTGAGACTTCGAAACCTGAGCCACCTATCCCTGCAAGCCAACACCAACCCTCGACCCAACATTCCCCTTCGCTTTCTCTACTAGTGAAGCCTACAGAAAGGCCGACTTTTGCAAATTCTTCTTCTTCTTACGACTCCCCTGCACCTTAGAAAATAACCTCTGCAATCTCTCTAGTTTACGTCATTTGCACCTTAAAAAACCCATCTCTCTAGTTTTGGCACCATCGAAGTGCAATGGCCAAACCAAAGATTCAACAACTTTCAGATCCATCCAGTTGTAAAAATAAAGTCCAACGCAAAAACCCATGCTGCTAAAACTTGATGGACACGTTGTAAATAAAAAATTACTTCTGAAGATCTTGCACAATCCAAAATGAAGGCCCATCAAATCCATGACCTTGCAATAATCACTCCTCATCAATACCAACTCTGCTACCCATCGCTATGTTAGGTTGTGGAGCTAAAAGCTTCACTGATGCAGACATGGAGGAGGTTGCAAAAGAGTTGCGGAGTGTCACAGACACCGGCGTCGGTCAGGCCAACCGACGTCGGCAGGGTACAGACAGAAGGCAACCGACGTCGGTCTCATATCGGCCAGCATCGACGATCCCCAGGCAGACAGGGACCGACGTCGGTCACCTGTGGTTTGAGCTGCGAGTATATTACGGGCAGTTGGTTGACGAACCAAGTGTTTGCATGTTTAGAGCTAATTTTAGACTGAGAGCTACGGATTTAATTATTGTATTAGATGTCTAATTATTGTTTGGATGAGATCTATATAAAAGACTCATAGTTGTATTGTAAAAGTGTGCTAGAAAGCCATAGAGCTTTTAGAGAGAGCTAGTGTAGCGCCTCCTAGTTCCAAAGGGGTGATGAGTGTGTATGATCAGGGAGAGTTGCAAGGTCTGCAAGGTCAAGGAGCTGATCCACCGGGGTACTGGTTGAATAATCATAAGGACTTGGTGAGGCAAGGACAAGGGTTCTTCACGGGTGTAGAGATATCTACATGGTGAGTAAGGTCAAGTGATTTGCAGGTAGCAGCAGAGAGCAGGAGATCTACTTGGAGTACGATTGTGTACTTGGTGAACTGGCAGCGTGTTACTGACTGGTTGGAGAGGTGAACATCAATTCTGTATTGGAGTTGATTGTTGGGACCGAGAGAGAGAGGGAAGAAGGTCTTGAGGCATGGCGAACCTTTGAGGTGGAGGAAGAAGTGGCATCTTCCTTATTGTATATTCTTCTGAGTGATTATTAATACAATTGTGTATTGTCTCTCAATTCCTGTGTTGTTTCATATTTCTAGTTACTTATTGATTCTGGTATAATTCCGTGTTTAGTTGCTAATACAAAAAGTAATCATATGTGCTCTAATTGGTAGAGCAAGATCCTGACTAAGTAGGCATCGGAGCATGTTTATTGTTCTAGGTTCCTTGACACGCTAGGCCAAAAAAAAAATTATCAAAAAGACATCCGTCACCTTAAAACCCACCTTAAAGAATGTCTTGTCTCAAAATTTATTAAAGAGGCACCAATTCAATACCAACACAATCAAGCCAACTATCTTTATTATTATCAAACCTGGCCTCCTCCTCTTGATCGATACCAACATTTGCAAGGAACTCTGTCACTTTATTGCTTTCTTGAAAGTAATGCAAACAGGACCAACTACAAAAGAGACATAATTTGGCCTAGATTTGTGGAAAAAAAAATTCCAAATTCCAAGCTTTGGATTTTTGCCCTGACAAAGCTTGAATTATGACTCTAGAATCACCTTCGATCTCTAAACAAGCTACTCCACATTCTAGAGCTAATTCAATCCCAACTACCAAAGTTTGAGCTTATGCCTCATTATTTGTCCCATCAAGGAATTTAATAGGCATAATTCTTATTAAAGAACCACTACAATATTTTATTATGCAACTTGCACCAAAAGCTCTTGGATTTCCATGACAAGCCCCATCAAAATTGATCTTAAACCAGCCTGGCTTAGGAGGGTTCCAATCTGTCACTGCTCTATTTTCCTTCTTATTCTTATATACCATTGTCCCTTTAATGGGGTAACACATCATAATACTTATTATTAATTAAATAATGATATAAAGATGGTTACGACAAAGAGGTTGGTTGGTATGCACGACCCAAACTTCACATCGGTAAAAGGTCACAACTCAAAATGAAAAATTAATGATTATGCATGACAACCCAAAGTTCACAAGGTGACATTGTAAAATATAAAAAACACATTTCTTTATATATATATTTATTTTAGTATATTTTTGTTTGTTTTTCTTAATAAACAAACTTACTAAAGATGGAAGTTGTGATATAGGGTTTTTAAGGGATACCTGTGATGGGGGTTGTGCATTGTTGATCCAACGGAGTGGGAACTCCTTTTTAGATAGGAAAGATTACAATCACACAAGATATGACTCAGAAAAAATTGATTAATAAGATATATAAGTGGGTTGTTTGATGCTAGACCAGTTCCAGGAAGTGGTACACTTCCTTAAGAGGATGTCAACCCATTGTATGAAGCAATTAAGTGGAAAATGTAATAATAGAAATTACAACAGAGCATATGATAATATATATGTGATACTGAAATGAAACGGATTAATCTATTTTATGGATACTAACAAAGTGTTCATTCCAATAAGTTATAGTTGAATCTTCTTGTGCCTGTATTACTTCTAATTATTTAGTGATTGCTTCTAGAGTAGGGGCAAACACGATTGCATAAAGTCCTAGCTCAAAGTAAATATCACTCTGATCTGTAAAGAGCAGGTGAGGGACTATGGGAAAATCTTAAATGGAAACCACATCACATACAACCCTTGATAATGTCATCTACAAACAGAGATTCATGATTTTAAGACCAAAAACAACTAATTAAAATTAATTTATACTGTTAAATTAGCTTTGGATTGCAGACAGAAAGTAAGAACACAAGGATCGATGTCAATTATTTCAAAATTGTTAATGATTTTGTTAATCGGGGTTAATTCATGTGATGAATCGCCTTCGATCCTGACAGTAGGGAAAGAAAGCTCAAGATGGGGCCTAAAGGTGGGCTTTAAGAGATTTGAAATGGCTTTAGGAATAGTTAATGATAATCTAACCAAATTAAGGGCAATAAACATAACATAATCAAATAATATAGAATCAAAATATATTCAAAAGATCAATACACTTACCTTTGAAATGCTTCCAATATTGTAGAGAATTATCACGTTGATGGGGATATTCTTAATGTTTGAATGAGTGATGATGGACTAAGATAGGTATGTCGTTCTTCCACAGGTATTCCATGACAATTTATCTAGCATTTCAGTGTAAAAATTTAGGGGTCCTTTCGGCCTGAGGATAGTCTGAGTTTAAATCAATGAATATCCCAATAGGATCGATGAGGATCATGGGGATCAGTGTCGATCAAGTCTAAGTTTGTCAAGTTCATTCAAACAAATCTAATCCATGAGGTTAAACTTAGTCCTAGACTATTTTAAATGAAGTCTAACTGGTGAGAGGTTGTTAAGAGGTTAAAAACAACTTACTTCTAAAATATTTAGGGAGATTTGACTAGATTTAAGGAGGGTTAAGTAGTTAAAATTAGTTACCTAGGTAGAAATTAATTAGTAAGATTAATTACGTAATATAAGATAGTAAATTGTAAAACTAAATTAGCTAACATAAAAAAAATTATGAATTGGTAAGACACATATATTCATACTAATGTAATGGTGTAAATTCATAGTGTCTACATTTGCCCCTTTTTGTTAAGCAATTTGTGATAACCTGCCATGAGACAAAAACTAGGATGGGTCCAATACCTCAGGTTTATGTGAGGATGTATCTCCTCTCAAATCAATAGTCGGTGTAAGAGAAAAAATTGATGATGGGTTTGAAGTAAATGGAAAAGGATATTATAGGTATAGGATAAAAAATGGTATGAGCAACCAACTAGCGAGAAGAGCACTAAATATGAATTGTTAAGACATAGGATAATATAATCAATAATGTCCCTAGGTAAACAAGTAACAGATTGATATGACTGTTAAAAAGTATGCACAAGCAAAGGTGATTAAGATAACAAAGGCTAGGGTGGGTTGACAAAATCATCTAGTGTGCATGGATCATGGGTGCAACCTAGAGACAGTTGTTCGCAGGATACAATACATTCTTGGGTTCACATGGTAAATGTCCCAAAGGGAATGTAGGCCTTTCGAAAAGGCTATGGGACCAACAAAGTGTCTATGTCCACTAACCAGGGGTATAGGGTGATAAATAAGGGGATAGTGATACAAGGGAACTTTTGTGGTCTTGGGTCATAACAGATAGTAGGGTCAAGGAAAGAAAATAGTACTAAGGAGAAAGGAATTGATCCTAATTTCCCTAATCAATGTCGATTAACTAAAAATCGATGCCAATTAATATAGAATTGATGACGATCATAAAAGAATCATGATTGATTTCTTAGGGTTATATGTAGTATTCTGAACATGGTGGAAGCTCATTTACGATTCAAGAATGTGTTTGTAATAGAGAAAATTTTGACACCTATCTACACATTTCAATGAAGTATATAAGATGAAGGCTAGCGGGAGTGGTCAACGAAGGCATAAATAATCATAAGATGAGGTATGTGTATTTTTTTCTTTTTTTGTTTTAAATTTTTATTTTTTTGTAAGTTATTTTTTGTATTATGGATATTTTTACATTTATTAAAGTTAGCTAGAGTTGGTATCGATCCATAGTGGATCGATACCGATTCTTCAAATCGATCATCAATTATTTATGGATCAGTGTCAATCGAATAATCATCAATGATTGGGTGCTAATTGGTGTCGATCATGTAAGGGTTGGTGCCAATTCTTAAGAAGAAGGGGGTAAAAGATAAAACTTTAGAATATAGAGTTAGTGGCATAGCGAACTAAATAAACCTAGGGGGTTCATGGGATTATAAGCATGTGTATACCTCACCTTGTGGGATTGAGTGCCACCATTCATGGAGAGGCTTTGAGAGGTGATGGGAGACATGAATTAGGAGCATCTAGAGGCTGTAGGATCAGGTGGACTACATCACTATCTTTGAGTGCATAGAGATTGGAGTCTACTTGTGGCACTATTAGAGCAATAGGATCTAGCTAACGAGACCTTTTGGTTGCCTATTGGGGATATGACCCTAACATTAGAGGATATATATCAGATATTATGACTATCAATACAAGGGGGAAGACATTATTCTGGTAGATGAGAGAGGACAAACAACAACATTAACATGATTGTATGGAGAGGATGTTGCAGATATTGCTTTTATAGTATGAGGATTTAATTTAGAGGTTATATATGATCATGACAGAGCTGGGAAATGAGTGATTATGCTAACTATCTCTTGTTATGCATTACCTAATTTAGGTGGTGGGATATTTACATGGAGTTTGACATAGGTACTAGCATATATGTTGGAGCATCGTACAGTGTGTGCATGGGATCCTACACTTTTAGCACAAATATATATGGAGTTATGGGGATGGAGGACATGATGACACTTTAGTTTGGATGTAACCTTCGTACTACAATGTTGGGCTTATGAGCATATATGAGTAGTTCAGCCACCAGGGATACCATCGATGAGATGACACTGATTTGCATTTAGCATGGGATTTTTATGATGGAAATATGACTTCACTCATCCACATGGATATGAGAGAGTACAAGATTTTGATTAATATTGATGCATTTTAGAGGAGTTAGACAAGGAGGTGGTGGTGTGGAGGCCATATGTTAGATTTCCAACATGTTTAGGGATGGATAGGGAGTTGATGGTAGGGCAATGCGTGAGGTGGCTACGAGGCATCACATGGAGTATGTAGAGTTATTTCAGTTTGGGTGTGTCCAATGATAGTTTGGGATACTCCAAGATATATCTAAGGCACCACATGTATACAAGAGAGATGAATTTGAGGGGGAGTTACCATATCTATAGGTGATAGGTCTTCATCTTTTGGCAAAGGAGGAGATATAGGGTGGATGTGGATGATGTCAGGACTACAATGACATACTTTTTATGGTGGATGGACCAATTGGGAGGAGGACAAGAGAGAGTGGTGTGGCCTTAACAGGAGGTAGGAGATGGTGGATGTGGAGGAGAGAGGAAGAGATGGGCAGGGAGAGTCAGATATATAGGTAGTGATATCAGAGAGGGATGGATTGCAAGCAGAGTGCCAAGTTTAATAAGTGTGGTTATCTAGAGTTGAGTTTGATCGGGATCACCTACATGTCAGCTTGACTGAGTTTTAGGGGTGTTTTGATTCATTACAGGTGAGTTATGATGAGGTGTGTCAGGATTGGGACAAATATCATGACCAATGTGAAGGACTCCAGGTATTGGTAGGGGCTATAAGAGGAGCTGTGTCAGGATCTATAACAAGGGGAGAAACACAAGGTAAGAGGATGGGGCCACTAAGTAATATTAATATGGACAAGTACCAGGATGTCATGATAGAGCTCTAATACTATGAGCATATTATTATAGAGTAGCTACTAGAGGTTCCCATATATGCCACCTATATATCCACATAGGGTCAGACTCCGTAATGAACATAGATTACTACAACTAGTGTGGGGAGGTGTATCATGAGAGAGATATGGGAGGGATGGAGGACGAGATGGAGGTGAGGATGGATGCAGTGTAGGAGGCAAAGTGAGTATCTACCTGAGCTAGTTCCAATTTATAGAGTAGCCATATCTATGGCTTATTATATGGGTTGGTTTTATATATATTTTATATCATGACATTCTTATGATGTGTATTTGAGTTTCTGTATATATATACACATGATTTTATGTACCACATATTTGTTACATGATCTTACATTATTTGATTATGGATGTAGATTACTTAGATTATGTTTAGATGGTATATGAGTTTATTTATGTGATACATCATGGTTTATATTATTTATATGATGTTTACATGGATTATGGTTTTTAGATTATGTGATGTAGCTTTAAATTATTATCTTGATTATGGATTTATATTTATGTGTTTTAATGGATTTATGATGGATCATGGATTTTAAATCATGTGATAGTTTCATGAGCTTGTGAATTTATCATGTATTTGGCTATGGATTTGATATTACATGGATGGTGTTTACATGGTTTATGGGTTTTTAAATCATGTGATGTAGCTTTAAATTGTTATCTTGATTATGGATTTATATTTATGTGTTTTAATGGATTTATGATGGATTATGGATTTTAAATCATGTGATGATTTCACGGGCTTATGAATTTATGATGTATTTGGTTATGGATTTGATATTTGTAGATAATGATATTAGTGTTGATACTCCATTACATGGACTAAGGATAAATTCTCATCTATTAGGTTAGGAAAGTTAGGGGAAGGTATAGGGTTTTTTCATTGTTTTGATAAGTTATTGGTTCCAAGTGAATGGTGCTAATAAAAAAAATGTTAGGCGGGATGGAAATGGTATCATTGGTTATTGTAGGAGAATTGAAAGGGAATGACGGTGCTTCATCATCCATATTTACAAAGATATGAGATGGCAAAGTACTATCATTGTCATCTTCAAGATTTTTCTTGAAATTGAGGCAATGCTTTTCATGTAGTTTTCTAAGGTCATTTATCATAACTTCATGGGGTCCTTGTTCATAACATCTTATGCCAAAACCTTTCCAAGCACATCATTGCAGATAGGTTTGTGCCAAACATGGTTTGTCAAGAAAGGAAAAGTTAGACAAGAATGGTTTGGTATGTGTTTGATTTTCCCTATATAAAGGAGACTAAGTGTGTTTGGAGGTAAGGGGTACCGAAGGGGATAATACCTCCTAGGTTGGGTTGGTAAATACATTGTTGTTCAAGGCATCCATATTCTTGAGGGGTTGATAAGGTGTTAAGAGTTAATAGTTGATACTCCCCTAAAGAGAGTTGTTGGAATGCCAAGTCAAGGGAGTTTTCATCAAGGATATGGGATGAGGGTATTGTAGAACTAGTTGATGTTTCCCACAAAAATAATGAGATCAATTTACTTAGGGGGATCAAGGCATCATTAGGTTGGGAAGTAAAGTTGCACATCTTGAATGGATGTGGGTCTACTGGGATGACATGGATCTTATCTTCATGTTCATATTTAAGGTAACAATGAAAAGTAGAGGGGACACAATGCATAACATGTATCCAAGGATGTCCTAGTAGGATGTTATATTGAAATTATTCCTTTATCACATAAAATAGCTCTGGGAGAGTATGTATACCTATTTGGATGGGGAGGATGTTTGTACCTAATGTGGGGGCAACAATGTCATTAAAGGTTCATAGGATGGCTAGAGATTGAGCTACAATAGTTTTTGGTAACTAGAGTTGCCTAAAATCATGTGAGGAGATAATATTATATTGGATCCATTATCAATCATAACTCTTTTTATCTCTGTTTGATTAATTTGGGTAGTGATAAATATTAGTCAATCCTGGTCTTCGCGTTATAATGGGGATATTTTAGAATCATGAAATGTGATAGATGATAACTTTGTAAGGATCCCATGAAGGATGATAGAAGTTGAGGTTCATATGATTGTACCTAGGTAGTCTACATGGCTTATATCATAGATTCATGATGTTGCAGATAATTTTAAAGACATTTTGATGGGAAGTTGGTGGAGTTATTTCAAAACTAAAATTTGTATCAACAACAAGGGATTGTTATTTTATGTTTTCCCTAGAATAAAAACTTTATATTTTGGGAAAGGTGATGTAAGATTGTCTGTAGAGGAAGTAGGGTTTTTATAATAGACACATTGGTTTTATTGGGATTGGGTTTTATGATCTTGTGTCTAGGATCGAGTGGCTATGTGTATTGCTTCTATTTGAAATAATGGTTGGTTTATTGTGTTTCTAAAATCATTTAATTCTATAGGGTCTAAGAGGGGTTGATATTGAGTTTCATCAGAGGTTCAAGTTCATATTTAAGGCCATGATGAAAGTAGAGGGGACACAATGCATAACACATATCCAAGGACATCCTAATAGGATGTTATATTGAAATTCTCCCTCTATCATATCAAATAGCTTTGGGAGAGTATGTATACGTACTTAGATGGGGAGGATAAATGTACCTAACATGGGGGAAATATTATCATTAAAGGCTCATAAGATGGCTGGAGACTAAGATAAAATAGTTTCTGGTAACTGGAGTTTCCTAAAATCATGTGAGGAGATACTATTATATTGTCTCCATTGTCAATCATAACTCTTTTGATCCCTATTTGATTAACTTGGGTAGTGATAAATATTGGTGGGTCCTAATCTTTGGGTTATAATGGGGATATTTTGGAATCATGAAATATGATAGACGATGAGTTTTGTAAGGATCCAATGAAGGCAAATAGATGTTGAGGTTCATTTGATTCTACCTAGTTATCCTTCAAGGCCTATATCATAGCTTTGTGATGTTGCAAAGAATTTTGGATAAGCTCGTATAAAGATATTTTGATGAGAATTTGGTGGAGTTGTTTCAAAACTGATATCTATTTCAATTATGAGGGATTCTTATTTTGTGCTTTACCTAGAATAGAAACTTTGGATTTTGGGACAAACAATGTAAGATTGTCTGTAGCAAAAGTAGGTGTTTTTACATTAAACACCTTGGTTTTGGTTGGATTTTGGGTTTTATGATCATGTGTCTAGGATTGAGTGGATATGTGTATTGCATCTATTTCAAATAATGGTTGGTTCGTTGTGTTTCTAGAATCATCTGAATGTAGAGGGTCTAAGAGGGTTTGATACTTAGTTTCATCAGAGGTTCAATTTTCCTTTTTTGAAGTTCATTATGACCCTCTTGGTAATGTTCTAGTTCCCAGGGTGATCATGACTCTAGTAGTTTGATTATGAGGCTAATTGAGACAAAACTTTTCTTGTAAAAGATCATCCTCTATTAATAAATCTCAGATTATAGCTTTGAGAGCATTAAAACTTTTAATAGCATGGCCTGATATTTAATGATAATTACATTTCTTGTTTTCCTGATACCATGCCAGTTTTTGAGTATGGGGGTTAACAAGCTTTATTGGTGGTAGTGTGATAAGGGAGGTTCGAAGGAGTTGATCAAGGATCATGGAATAATACCCCCATAATGGATCTCGGTTAGTTTTTTCCACCTTTTGAGGCATTTCCATGGGGTATACATTCACTTTCGTGTCTTGATTTCTTACATTGATTCTTCAAATGTTTCCAACAGAAGGTACTTTATGTTTGGAATAAGACTTATAACAAGATTGTAAGGGTAATAAAGATTTAAGGGATTGTGTATTGGAATTATTATTATGGGGAGATAATTTTTTACTGGTGTAAGTTTCTTAGAAGAGGATTCCATAATGGCGGCTTTTGGCATCATATAAGGATAAGGTCCAAGTATGGATGTTTTAGCTCAAGTTGGTGGCATAACCATTTTCCCTTTTTGAGCTCAATCGGAAGTAGTAGGGATATCTTTTTGAGGGAAATCAAATCTTATTAGTGGATGTTGTAATGATTTACCTCTTGGTGCCCCAAGGAATTTATCTTCACTTCCTAAAACATTTTCCCTATTTTCCCCTTTTGTAGGATTTGGCTCAGCCTGAGCTGTAAGGGAAGCTAGTTTTGGAGTTGGCCGATGTAATGTAGCGGGCATCTTAGGAAAGAATGAACTAGAGAGAATGGCATGCTATGTAAAGGTTCTATAGCAACTAAAAGAGTAGCATGTGTATTTTTTGGGATATCCAAACAAGAATCCCCCTTGATAGTTTTTTCATTCTTTACTTTTTATTAGTTGCCTTGAATAGGCTTAGGTATTATTTCTTCAGGAGGATCCCAAATAATGTGATCTAGAAAACTTGAGTGAATATTAGGAATAGATTTAGCTAGTTCAAATGGTTCAAAAATATCTCCTTTAATGAGATCTAGGATCGTTATTATTTCATAGGATGATTCGAAAGCATTATCACCTTCTTTAGGTAAAATTTGATCATGGATTGTGTTTATTACATAGGTTTCATGATCTGAGGTGATTCATGGATTTGCTTGTACAACATTAGATGTATAAGGATGATTAGGGAATGGTTGCCTAAATATATCGATGGATTGATTGGGAGGAGATTTAAGACTATCCAATTGTAATTCCCCTTGGTTGATGATGTTTTTAACCAAATCTTTCAAATATTGACACTTATTGACCCCATGACTATGTACATAATGATAAGCATAGAAATCACTTTCATTGTACCAACTAGGTTTGGGGCAAGAATTATCAAGGGGTCTAACCAGAGGAAGCTTGATAATGGAATATTTTAGGAGTTTATTTGAAATAGAATCATATGACTCCCCTAAGGGTGTGTATTACTAAGAATAAAATCATGTTAAAGGTTTTTGTGAGTGTGTTTGGGAGGTAGAAGGTTTGGATTGGTCCATTATTTATGGAGGTGTTGATTTTAAGACAACAACATTTTTTGTGCCTTTAGTTTTAGAATTGTTGGTCCCTTTAGAGGGGTTGAGTTTGAAGTTATTATTATGTATCATAAATTTTCCTTCCTCTAAGGCTTGGACTTCTAGTTTACAGGCCATGGTAAAGGCTTTATCAAAAGTTTGAAATGATTATAATTATAGTGTTGATGAGATATGCTTAGCACACGATCATACAAATAACTCAATTAATTTAGGCTAAGGAAAGGAGAAGGTTAGTTTATTTATAAGGCCATGCCATCTAATTACAAATTTAGCAATGGACTCATCATCAAATTGTCTAATGGTGTATAGTCAGTTATGGTTACTTTCATTGTGAAATTAATGGAGAAGTGTTCTAAAAATATTTGAGCCAATTTCCCAAAATAAAATAACGAGTATTGAGGGATGAAATTTTACTAATCTAAGGCCGGTCTCGTCAATGACGTGAGAAACATCCTTAAAAGGAGAGCATCATAATGAGTTATAATGTAACAAGCATGTCTAAATTCCCTAATGTGTTCTTGGGGATCTTCCTTATTTTGAAATTTCATAAATTTAGGAAGTTCCCACTATGAAGGATATGGCCTAATTGGGATGGCAGGATTAATAGGATCATTATAAATTTGCTTGTACATGAGCATATTTTTCTACCCAAAAGTAAAAGCCTCTATATTTTCCATCCTATTCGTAAGGATGTGTTTGAGGTCAAGCTGGGTATTATATGAGGCATACCCCCTAAGACATTTCATTTTAAATGTTGATAAGTGGGGAATGGAGTGTAAAATGGTTGTGAAAGGGGATGACCAACAGAAGTAGTCATGATAGGTTGAGATGCAGCCACATACTATGGGATTTGAAAGGGTATGTTTTGTTGAGAGGATGAGTGAAGGTGAGTGGTCACAAGGGATTGTGAGGGAGATCAGTATTGAGTAGTCAAGAGGACATATTGCTAAAGAGACTAACTTGGAGGAACATGTTGTGTAGGTTTTAAGGGTTGGTTTTGAGGATTCGAAGTTATGTTTATTTGGATAGGTGGGAGAGTCATAGGGATTGAGACTAATAAATTCTAGAGTGAAGTAATGGGTGGTAGAGTAAGCGTAAGTTGGGTTTTAGTATCATTTTGGTTTTGGGTAATGTTCAAAGAAGGGTTACTAGATACTAATGGTGGTTGATTATCTATGGGTTGCATTACATTGGTATCAGAACCCATTTGATGTGGATTGGTGGAAGAGGAAACCATGGATGCAACAAGCACTTTTGGTCTCTTCAGGGGTATGCCATAAAAAAACTAAGAAGATTGGGTTTGAGGGGAAATAGGAATTTGTATGGATAGAGTAATATGATAATTTTTTAGGGTAACTAGATTACTATCCCATATATTAGTGAAGTTTGGGTCTCGCTGTGTATAAAATTGGGGAATGCCTTCCCCCATGGATTCAAGAGAGGTAGGAGCACTTGGTGTGTTCTCCATAGATTAAGATGAGGTATGAGGTTTAGATTATTTTAGTGACTATTATCATATTACAACCATGTAGCATTGAAAAATAAACAAAAAATGAAATGCAAAGACAGACAAAAAAAAATTATTATCCTGTTTAGTGAAAGAGAACATACATTATATTAAACATACTTAAATATTTTTAATTTTTAAGAAAAAAAATTTGAATGTGGTGGGGAGATGGGTTGACGAAGGTACTAATAAATGGTAGTCTAATGTTGGTTTCAGGTTTTGTTTAAAGATGGAAACCTCTATATACATAAAGGTACGTTGAGGTCTAATTTCATATTGGAATGAAGTGTGTGGCTTGGTATTGGGGCCTACCCCCTCACTTCACACACCACAATGATAAGGGTGTCTGGTGCTTAGCCTTTATACTTCTTTACCATAATTTTTATACTCATCTAGTACACTGAGTCAATTTTCCCCTCGGTGATGAAATCCAAGTAGGTCCACCTAGGTAGGAAATGTTTTGATGCTTATTTCAAAGATTACAATGGTTTGGTTGTGTGTAAGAGAATGTGATCATCACAATGTATTAATCCACCTAAATTAAACTTTTGGATTATCTAAATAAGTATGGAGATCAATGCAATTCTTTTTTAGACTTTAAAAAGGAAAGCAAGAATTTTGTATTTTCTCTTTATTGAATGCAAACACATAATCAAGAAAATGCAACCAATAAATGATTTCACAATGAAACACAACAAGAATCATGAGACCTAGGGGTCCCACTGGGAATGACATAATGTTTTATTATATTTTTGTTCATTTTTATTAATTAATAAATTTAACAAAAATGGAAGTTTTAGTAAAGGGTTTTAAAGGGATGCCTATGATGGGGGTTGCACATTGTTGATCCAATCAAGTAGGAACTTCTTTTTGGCTAAGAAGGATTACCTGCACATAAGAGACAACTCGAAAAAGATTGATTAATAGGATATATAAGTGGGTTTCCTAATGCTAGATCAGTTCTAGGAAGTGGTACACTTAAGAGAATGTCAGCCCACTGTATGAAGCAATTAAGTAAAAAATTTAATAATATAAATTATAACAAAGCATATGATAATATAGATGTGATACTGAAATGAAATGGATTAATATTACATGGATGTTAACAAGTTTTCATTCCAATAAACTATAGCTGAATATTTTTGTGTCTATATTACTTTTAATTATTCAATGATTACTTCTAGAATAGGGGAAAACATAATTGCACACAGTCCTATCTCAAAGGAAATATCACTCTACTCTACAAAGAGTGGGTGAGGGACTATGGGCAAATCGTATATGGAAACCACATCACGTACAACCCTTAGTAATGTCATCTACAAACAAAGATTCATAATTTTAAGACTAGAAACAACTAATTGAAATTAATTTGCACTATTAAATTAGCTTCGAATTGTGGATAGAAAGTAAGAACACAGGGATTGATGTCTATTATTTCATAATCACTAATGATTATGTTAATTGAGGATGATTCATGTGATGAATCATCAACAATCCTAATAATGGGGAAGAAAGCTCAAGATGGGGCCTAAAGGTGGGATTTAAGGGATTTGAAAAGGCTTTAGGAAAAATTAATGATAATATAACCAGACTAATGGAAATAAATAGAACATAATCAAACAATATAGGGATTAGAATATATTCAAATGAGAAATATACTTACCTATGAAATGCTTCTAATATTGTAGAGAATTATCACGTTGATGGGGATATTCTTAATCTTTGAATGAGTGAGGATGGACTAAGATAGGTATGTCATTCTTCTGAAGGTATTCTAGGACAATTTATCTAGCATTCCAGTGTACAAATTTGGGGTTCCTTTCTACTTGAGGATGGTCTGAGTTTAAATTGATGGTGATCCTAATAGGATCAATGATGATCATTAGGATTGGCGTCGATCCAGTCTAAGTTTGCCAAGTTCATTCAAATAAATACAATACACGAGGTTAAACTTAGTCCTATGTTATTTTAAATGAATTCCGGTTAATGAGAGGTTGTTAAGAGGTTAAAAACAACTTAATTCTAATAAATTTATGTAGATTTGACTAGATTTAAGGAGGGTTAAGTAGTTAAAATTAGTTATCTAGGTAGAAACTAATTAGTAAGACTAATTACGTGAAGTAAGATAGTAATTACTAAAACTAAATTGACTAACATAAAAAAGGATGGGGAAGTGGTAAGACACATATATTCATACTAATATAATGGTGTAAATTTATAGTGTCTACAATAACACTTATCTCAAAATAAAGCATATATGAAGATATAACACTTTGAATATTAGAGATTGATTGTATCATAATATTGAATATAACATTGTGTTTATATATGAACACATGTGTTAGAAGTATATATCATTGAAGCAATGTATGCATGATATGCATCATGGCACTAAAGTAAGGAGATTGTAACAATATTATACATATTTGTTATTAATCTTAGGTGTTTTAGGTAGTTTTTGTCTTATTCTAATAATTCAGTTTCTATTCCCTTAGGAATAGTAGGGGTCATTTGGGAATGTGAAGTGAATAACCATTTCTTAGTTTATTTATTTTAATGTTTTACTCTATTTCAATATAAATCATGAGGATAATTTTGGCTTACACCAAATATTGCTCATTATCATTTAATGAATAAATTATCCATCCTAATAGTGGTATCAGAGAAAGGATTTCATTTTTTTGATTTTCCATTCTTCCTCCATTCTTGGTTATTACTCATTCTTCTTCTTTATTCCAGATATACGGCCTGGTATTTGGTTGTTCTCAGGTATTTTGGCAGCCCTGAATCTGCATGAAGACAAAAATAGCATACCAATTAGCTTATATGAGGTGTATAATAGTTTATTAATGCATCCCAAACCTGAAAAAGGCATTTTGATAGTAGATTGATTACATACCACCTCAAAAAGAAAGGCATTTTGCTAAATTATGCCCGTATCTAAAAAAAATTGGCATAATAGTTGGATGTGGCTATCTCTTTGGCAGTGTTTAGTCTCTTTGGTAGCATTTTTCATGAAGCTTGGTGCAATTTATATTGTTCTATACTAACAACTGACTATGTGGGAGTTGTTTTGGTCTTGCTTAAGGTAAAGTGGGCTAATTTTACTCTATTATGTCCAGTTGTATAGTGAACTGCTATGCCTTTATATTCTATTTGATTTTAGTGGCACTACATCTAAGCATGGCATTCACCATGGGATATTTCTATGTTGCATTTGAAATCACCTAGTGGTGTCTTCTAACTTTTTTAAGGTGAACGTTTGTATTGGTTCAATCGATTCTTCGATTCATATACATTATAGTCCTAAAAAAATTCCACATGGAAGAACCAAATTTCTAGAGGCCATAAATCTTCATTATTCTAATATTGGAATGAAATAACCTTGATAAGGAGGAGAGTTAATTTGTTTTTTAAGCAAATTTAAGTGCTTTTTCAAATTTGAAGCATTTTAAAATATTGTAAAGCAAATTTTTCATTTCCTAGTGTAAATTTGAAAACTGCCTTGAGCAAGCCATTCTAAAACAAATTTGAAAAAAATAACCAAATTTAGAAGAAATAAGGAGAGTTAATATTTTACCCATTTATTTCAATCAAAAAACATAAATCTGGATATTAAGAAAAACTGAGTATATCATCAAGTATGAGGTTTTCTTGTTAAGATGGTGTTAATGACATGATGAATCCTTTTCATGTGCCACCTAAGTGCCACATATGAATTTTTTCTCACGTGTCTTAATTCCTCTTTCATGTATTATAAAGTTTATAAAAAAGGTGAGATTCTTCCATGTACTTATGAGTATATAGAAAGGTGCGTATATAGAGAGTTTTGGTATATATGTCTGTTGGTATATAGAAAAGGGGACCATTTGGAGTGATAAGGAACCAATTTGGGGTTAACAAAACCCAAAACTCAAAACAATGCATTCAATCAAATCTATTGTTAGCATAATGTTGATCGTTGAATAAATATAGTTTGAATGGTCTCAAAAAGTGGAGAACACACTCATATCCAATGATCTATAGTTTAATATTTATGACATGTAAAAATAACCAGTTGAGATAAAAAGGAATTCAAAAGATATTCAGACATGTAAAAATAACCAATTGAGCTAACAAGGAATTCAAAAGATATTCAGACATGGAAACAAAAAAACTAGAAAGCATTGGCCTTGATGAGGGCCTCAATCGATAGAGATATGTTTCATCATATTCAAGGGTGAAATACTCCATGCAAATTATTTCACAAAATGAAGGAGCTATATGATTCCCACTCAAAGTTGGAATTCATTCGGTTGCAGTTGAAGTTGTTTAACCTTGAGTTGAAATATGGTGATGTGATGAGACTGGATTTAAATATACATGCCATCAAGCATGATGTGGATGCCACAAGTGTCAAAATTAATATCTATATGACCACAGTCATAAAATACTTCTTCTTAGATATTTAACCTACTTGGATTCTCTACAAGAAAGCAATCAATTGAAGACTCTCACATATGATCAATTGGTTAAAAATATGGCAGAAATAGAAAAGTTCTTTGGAAGAAAAAATGAGCCTACAATAGGAGAAAGTGTGTGTTATGTAAAGGTAAATTCTTTCAAAACATCTAAAAATATCATGTCTTCCAAAAATGAAGGCAATGATAAGTACAAGAAAAAGTAAAAGGGAAAAGGTGGGAAAATGAAAATCAAGGTGGTCAAAATAAAAAACAAAATGATAAACAAAACCTCTACTATGAATAATGTGATAAAAAATGAAGCCATGAGACCTACGAATGTATAACTCCATGGGATAAAATTTAAGCATGCCATAAGAAGAAAGAGTAAAAGTTAAAGAAAATAAGTGTTAAATGCTACCTAGTTCACCATTGAATGTGTGTTTTCCAATATAGATGATGAAACAAACACCGTCTTAGTCAGTTATTCATGGTTTGATTCTTGTGTTCTTAACACTAGTGCCACTCTACATATGACTTTTTGAAAATACTTCTTTGACGAGTTCAATGAAGAAATTTTTGGTTCAGTATACCTCATAGATAAATCTAGTCTGCAACCATAAGGAAGAGGTACAATATGACTCAATTATCTAGGGATCCAAGATTTCAAACTCTAAAATGTTCTCTTCTTTTCTCAATTGAAAAGAAACTTCTTGTCCCTAGTGTTGATTAAGCGAAAAATCCATTCTATCCTGTTGGATAATGGTGATGTCACTATTAGAAGATGAAATTGTATTGACTGGATATGAGGAAGGAAATTTTCTCAAACTAAGGGGTGAGTCATCAAACTCAAGGAATTATGCTCATCTCGTTAAAGATAAAATGTCTCCAAATATGATGTGACATGCTTGATTTGGGCATAGTCACTATAACAACATTCATGTATTGAAAAATAATGGTGTTTATAGAAAGCCTAACTTTCCCATAAAGTCAATTGAAAAGTGTGAAGCCTGTATTTTGGCAAAACATGTAATAAAACTGTTGACACTGGAGATTGCACTTGGAGGCAGGAAAACAGGTTCTTACCCTCTCCCCACAACATGGAAACTCCTCTCTTGCCTGTGGGACGGCGAAGTAGGAGAGGAGAGTCTCTAGATAAGGGCTAGTTCCCTGTGATGTATCTGGTTTATTTCAGGCAGTGCAAAAATACATACAGGCATATATATATATAGCTATAATAAAAGGGGGGGATGAAAAGGGAGAAGAAATGCAAGAAAACAAACCACCTACTCTAAAGAGGTGATACACCAAAATAAAGGTTTGACTCTCCCACATCCACACTCAGAATCAGACTAAACAATATGACATGCACTTCAGGCTTGGCAAAGAAACCAGTTTACAAAGAAAGACAGGGAAAGGTCCTCAGAAAAATAGAGACAAAGACTCACCAAGGTGTTGTACTACACACACTATAAGTGAATTCCCTTGTCTTACTTCTCAAAAGAACTCTTCTCCTGTGAACTGCGAACTGGAGCCTTATAGATGGCTGGTCTATTGGCATTACCCTGTGAAAGCATCGAAGATAATGACTAAACACAAATAATACTCATGACATACACAAAAAATCTATCCAAGATGGAGGCAAAAACTATATTTTATTGATTCAGGTGGAAAACTTTGCAAAGCTGCGCTCTTTACAAAAATGGAGAAGATATTACAAAATGAACAAGTCCCGGTCTTATATGGAAAAGTCAAGAGGATAGTCATTGGCGCTTTGCTTGCAAGTGGCTGCTCGAGTCTTCATTGGTAAGAGGGAAAACACTGTTGGTGACATCAAAAATTTTGTTGGGACCATGCTTGTTGCCTTGTCTTTTCTCCATTTTGTCTTATCTGGTCTACGGCTATCTTCTTTTTTTGCCAACTTAACGTCCTGTAGATCGTCCTCGTCCCTTGATGGCTCCAGGTCATTTGTTAATTCATTCGTAGCTTTCTTTGTAGGCCTTAGCTATGTATATCCCTCCCGACCTTTGACTATTCTGGTAGGCTTCTACAATTTTTGCAGACTTGCTCTTTCCGTTTGTTAACGTGATGGCTTGCGTGGACTGCGTTTGTCTCCATCGTTGGTTGCTTGGTCCCTCAGGTCTTGAATGTTTTCGTAGACTCACCTAACCCCTTCACGGACTACTTTCCTTTGTTAGCTTGATGACCATGTGACCGTCGTCAATTTTTTGCTGGCTTGGGACCTTCATGATCCCTTCACGGCCTGTTGCAGTCTCTTCACGCTTGCCTTCACTATATCAGCTTGACTGTTGATGTGGACTGCCGATGTGGACTGTCTTTATCCCTTCGTGACTTGCTATTGCTTGTGATACCGTGGGCCTTTCACAAGCTACAGCAGGCTTTCCCCGCGGGCTTTTTCTGCTGCTTAATGTTGTTCGTGGCAATTCTGCCGCTCAATGTTGTTTGCGGCAATTCCGCTACTCAATGTTGTTCGCGGCAATTCTATCGCTGCAGACATTTCCTGTGGAAAAAATTTTGCAAAAATTTTGCTTGCCCCTTTGCTTTTGTTTGTAGATGTGACCCGGCCTTTTGTGTCTAAGCCGTGCCTGAAGGAATTTGGGACTTGGACTTAGGCTTTTGAACAAAATTTGAACTTGGACTTCCAACCAAATGAAAATTACTTAGGTCCCCTTTATTTGAAAATGTTGGCCCTCCACTAGGGCATTTGAACTTGGACTCCCCTTCGGCCAAGGATAATGAACATTGAACCAGACCCGCTGATGAACTACGTTGAACCAACGAACCTGATGAAGGATGAACCAAGTGTCGATGAACCTCTTGTATTGAACCAAGCCTGAACTGGACATGTTGAACTTAAAAATGGACCTTGCAGCCTGAAAATGACTGGCTCTAAAATGTAAGGGAGAATTTGACCAAAATTTTGCCAGGGGCAAAATTGGTCAACAGATTGGTGACTCACAGGGGAAGTACGCCTGCCGTGCTTAGAACCCAGTTGCCTTTGAATATCCATTGGGCACGGAGTCAAATGCAGCTATAAAAGAGTCAACAGCCTAAAAGATTCAAGAATTAAACATGAAGCTTTACCCCACACGCAAAGGGAAACACACAGGACTAAAACAACTAACTGTGCAAATTGCACTTAGGGAAAACAAGAAAGAAAACAAGGGAAACTATGTACAGCTGAACCAAAAATTTAGTGGCAATGCTTCAAATGTATCCTGTTAACTGGGATACATAATTTTTCACCGTCCAACCTAGAAAGTTGGAATGCATTATGCTGCTTGCATTGAGTGATCATGTAAGGACCGCTCCACAGGGTGTCAAATTTTGCATGCTTTCCAAGTTTAGCTCTGTCTTCATCCCATTTCAAACCAATGTCTCCTTCAGAGAAATCTTTCGACAAAGATTTCTTGTCGAAGTGTCTTTTTATTTGCTGTTGGCGACTAGACATAGCAACCATGGCATGGTCCCTTATCTCTTGGAGCTCCATTAGCTCACACAGTCTGACTTCTATGCTGGTTCCTTCTTCTAACTGTAGCTGATGGGCGAGATCTAATGCTGGCAGTTCAAGTGAGATGGGAAGCCTAGCTTCCCTTCCATATACAAGCGTATATGGGGAATTTTTGATTGATCTCTTTGAAGTGATTCAATCGGCCCATAGAGGTGTCTTCAGCTTGGCATGCCAAGTTCTCTGATTTTCTTCCATCATCATCTTTATGATTCTGATCATATTTTTATTGGTGGACTCAGCCAGCCCATTCCCCTGCAGGTAGTAATTTGATGAAGTGCTGATGTATATACCATACCTTAGCACCCATTCACTAGTTTTGGTTCCCAGAAAAGCCAAGGCGTTATCTGAGATTATGGTGGCTGGGACCCCAAACCTTGTCACGAGGTCTTCATAGAACTCTAGGACTGCTCTTTCATTTTCCTCTTTCAGAGCAACAGCCTCCACCCACCTAGTGAAATAATCCATAGCAGTCAGGACCCATTTGTGTCCAGCACTGGAGGGAGGATTGATCATCCCTATGAAATCCAGGCCCCACTGCATGAATGGTTATTCAACTTGAATGGGCTGTAGGGGCATGGCAGCGAATTTTTATTCTTCATCAAAAAGTGCACACTTCTGGCACTTTCTTATCCAAGCATGGGTGTCCTTGAAAAGAGTAGGCCAAAAATAGCCAGCTCTCATTATCCTTGTTGCCGTGGCTCTAGGGGTGAAGTGACCACCCGCTGGTCCATCATGGAACTCAGCCAATACTTTAACAGCCTGATTCGGGTCAATGCACCTTAGGAGGACCCCGGAGAAGTCCCTTCTAAACAATACTTCATCAATGAGGACATAAGGGAGAGACTGGAGCTTAAATACCTTCTTCTGGCCTTATCAAGACCTTCTGGGCACTCACCAGTAGTAAGGAAATGTCTCATGTCCAGCGTCCAATCCTTTATGACTGTTGGTTCCTCTACAGTGTCTGCATCATGAATCAACAAGCTATTTTTTATCTCCTGCATTAAATCTGCAGTCAGCTGTTCACACAGGCCTCTTCCTCTCACCAGCTTGGTGATCCTGATGTCTACGTCATACTCCATCACTTTGGTTATCCACCCTACCCTCTTCTCATTTAGGTCTTGATTGGTCAAGAAATCCTTGACACCAGGATGTGGGACCATAAGGTGAATCTCGCTATTAGACAACATATGCCTGAATTTCTTCAAGCTCCTCACCACTGCCAGGACTTGCTTCTCTACATACGTGTACCTGACTTCAAAATCTTATAATCCTTGGCTGAAAAAGGCCAGTGGTTATTCGAGGTTATCACGGTTAGCTTGGGTAAGCATGGCAGATATCACCTCCTCATTGCTAAAAGTATAGAGATTGAAGTCCCTGCTGAAGTCTGGGCTGATCAAAGTGGGAGCTCGAGTTATGGCCTGCTTGATGGCCTCAAAGCTGTCTTTCCTCTCAGCTATCCACTTGAATTCCTCACCATTCTTTAGCATAGGGGTGAGTGACTTGACAATTTCTGAAAAATTTAGAATGAACCTCCGAATGAAGTTTATCCTGCCAAAGAAACTCTGTAGGCCTTTCTTGTGCTTTGGGAGGGACATCTCTAGGATAGAGCAAACTCTCTCAGGGTCAATAGATAAACCCTTCTTGGACATAATGTGGCCAAGGAGCTTCCTTCATGAACAGTAAACATGAACTTCTTTGGATTAAGAGAGATTCCAAACTCCCTACACCTTTCAAAAATTTGCCTGAGGTGCTCTATGTGTTGGCTCACTTCCTTGGAGAAAACTGTCACGTCATCAAGGTAGACCAGCACATTGTTATTTATCAAGCCTCCAAAATCCATGTCCATGGCCCATTGAAAGGTGGCACCAGCATTGGATAACTTGAATGGCATTTTCTTGTAGGCGAACGTTCCCCATTTAGTGGTGAAGGTTGTTTTGTGTTGGTCGTACCCTTACACTAGAATCTGATTATACCCTGAATAACCATCTAAAAGGGAGAAACACTCACTACCAGTTACCTTCTAGAGGATCCGCTCCATGTTTGGAAGGGGGTAATGATCCTTTAGAGAGACTTTATTAAGGTCTCTGAAGTCGACACACAACCTGATCTCCCCATTCTTCTTTCTAACTGGAACCAAATTGGCCAACCATGAGGAATGTTTGATCGTAAATATAATGTCGGACTCAATCAACTTGACCAATTCTTTTTGCATAAGGAGTTCGATCATCAGATTAACATGCCTCTATTTTTGTGTGACTAGTTTTGCACCTTCCTCTAATTCAATGGTGTGTTGGGCAAGTCTTGGATCAAAGCCTTTCAAGTCACTATAATTCCAGGCAAAGACGTTAGCGAACTCCTGACACAGCAAAATGAAAGCTTGCCTTTCTTGAAACATGCAGACCTTACCAAGTGCTAGCAACTTGTCCTTGAAGATTTCAACTTTTTCATAATTCTCCTCTCTGGTAGTGATGCATACTTTGTCATCTCTTAGTTGGTCTTCTCCGTTGAAAATACTTTTGAGTGTGACCAGACCCTTAGGGAGTTTATTGTTCTTCAATTGAACAATCTGATTTCTGTATTGTTGCTGCAACTTTGCCTGGTTGTGTGCTGCAAACTTGGCTTCTTCTTGCAAAAAGAAAGCTATCTGCTAGTCACTTTCAAAGACTTGTCAATTTGTAATATTGTCTGGAATTGAAGGCCGAACCACCACTTTTAAATGGTGCGAACCAAAATCCCTGCTTATCTCTTTTGAAACATCAAATTGGGTGCCAACACCTGCCAGCCTGTCGGCCTACTTATTCTATTCCCTGGGAATCAAGGTAATGTTAAGAGCAAGGAAATCCTCCATCAAGTCCTAGACTCTGTGCTTGTAAGACCTCAGCAAGGAGTTCTTGGTCAGGTTCAGGCCTCTTATTTGGTTCACAATTAATTCACTGTCCCCCAGGATTTGCAACTTCCTGATCCCTCTCTTTCTTGCCCACTCAAGTCCATGAATCAAAGACTCATACTTTGCAACATTACATGTGCAAGAGAACTGGAAATAGAAAGCTGAAAAGTACCTTTCTTTAGAAGGGGAAACTAACATTGCCCCACCACTAACGCCCAGTTTACTTATGGAACCGTCGAAGTACAGCTGCCATAGGCCAAGGTCTTCTTGGTTTTCCTTCATTATATTGGGCATGATGGCACCTTCTTCATGCAAGCAATAGACGCCAAGGTCTACTTCCTCAATAAACTTATAAGGATCATGCTCGAAGTTATCGCTTCCCCACTCATCCAAGAGTAGATCTGCTACTCCTTCAAGAGCAGAAGATGAAGATTGGTCCGTCTGAGACTCTTTTAGATCGATGATAGTGTAACTGACATTTGCTGCCTTGGGTGAATAGGGCTCTAGGTGGTCCTTGTAGAGTGGCTCAGATTCGATTTTCACTTTGGTCCCGTACTTGGTTCTGAAAACCAGATATGACCAATTCGCTGCTAGATAGCCACCTATCTTAGACGTAAAGTCCCTAGACAAATAGATTGTGAAATATGGAGGAACGTCCGCTACCACTATATCATGGGGGATTGAGAATGTCGAGCAGCCATGCAATGTTAAAATCAATCCCTTTAGGATTTTGATTGTCTTTGCAGGCGTCCCATCTAGTTGCAAGACTCCTTTGTTCATTGCTTCATACTTTAATCCCATCTTATCAGCAATGCACTTGGGCATCACTGAAGTGCTGGCCCCACTGTCGATTATGCAATTGTGTACTAAGAAATACCCTATGATCAAAGATACATAAAAGGGGGGAGTCCTTTCTTCTTTCTTTACCTGACCTGAAGCAGAAGGCTACCCATTCGTCCTTAGGACGTTATAAGTGTCTGTTGAGATAGCTTGCTGATCTAGCTCATGTATTTTCTTCTTCAATACGTCCTTCTAGCCCAAAAGAGATAATGAATCCCATAAGGAGATATTCATATGTAGCTTCTTCATCTATTCCACTATATTGATTTGAGGGTTGCTTCCCTTCACGTTTTCTTTTGCGTTGATCCTGATTGGTGTTGTAGGCTGAGACGCTGAAGGTATAGGCAACTACCTGAAGTTTTGGGGCCTTGAATTGGAGTGTAATGAAGGAGGCATTGCTACTGCCTGAGTGGTAGCCTAGGCTTCTATCACTGCACTTCTTTTGAACCTCGTGTTAGCTGCAACATAATTGGCCTGATTGTCTGTAGTGCCCACATAATTAACTGAGTAAAATTCCCCTTCTATATGATTCATGAGAGTGGAATCAGGCTAACCCTGATTGCTCATCGTGCTAGGTTGTATTGAAGGCTTGAAGATCTGAGATTGAGCAACTTTTTGGTTGTCTACATTCTAAAAATAGTTCATCATCTCATTTGTATGGACAGCTTGCTCTTGACCATGTCCCAGGGTCAAATAACCTGGCTGCTCCTACACTAGATTGTTCTGAGTAGACACCATGGCTTTAGATGACGAAGAGGGGCCTGAGTTATAATTTTGAAAAGGCCAGGTCTAAGTGAGCTAACCTTGTCCTTGATTATAGCCTTGAAAAGGGTTCCTAGGTGCTTGACCATAATGTTGATAACCCAGATTCGGCTTGTTATTTTGAGCTTGTTGCCTTTTAAGAGCTACAAGTTCATTTGACATGTTTTATAACAGGATTTTAACCTCATGTAGTTCATTTGACAGAACAGCAGTTGGCTTCTCAATGCTAGGCACAAGGGCTAATGTGGGTGCAACAGTTTGGATAGGGGTAGCATCTTTGGGAAAAGTGGCATGTGGGGCCTAGGGGCAATTTTCCCAGCTTGAACCAAGCAATTTTTGGCTGCTATGGCAATGTCATAAGCAGCTGGTAGTATATGTCCTCCCATAGATTGGATCATCATAGCAATATCACTATTTAATGCCTTTAAATAGTATAAGAAAGCGTAGCTGGGAGTTGGTCTTACCAGGATGGGAATTCTATCCCACGTCTTTTGAAAATGTGTATTGAAGTCCTGCATATACTCATGTGGAGCTCTCTTTATAGTCGTCAGTTGCTCAGCAAGTGAGAGACCATCACTCTTATCCCCAAAATGATCTATCAACTGAGTGCCCAATTCATTCCAGGAATGTATTGAATTCATAGGTAAGGTGCCGTACCAGTCAAGAGATTTGCCTTTCAGAGACAAGGCTAGCAGTCTGATGGCAATGTTTTCTTCTGTTATATTATGAATATTGCAAAGGTTGGAAATATTTCTAATATGCTCAATAGATGTAATAGGTCCCACTCCATCAAAAGAAGGTACATTCTTGAGAGTTATTCCTGGGATTGGATCGTAGTGTGGGAGATTCAAGGGACTCTCACCATGAAAAGCCACAAAAGGCAATGCCATGATTGTGATTGGCTGTAATTGAGGTGATACTGCGACTGTGTTTCTTATAACAGATCTGGGAGGATTCACTATTGGATAAGGATGAGTCCTCTCAAATCGTAGTCTTTTAGCAGAGTTTAAAGGTAATTCAACAAAATTGAAAGGAACCCCTTTTGAAGCAGACCTTGTAGTGACCTTGGGCATAGAAAATTTTTAAGCAACTGGTCTTAATTTGAAAACTAAAAATTCTTACCAGGGGAGTCACCAGATGCTGAAAAACTCTAATTCATTGTATCATGACCAGCATCAATCCTGAACTTTACTTCGTTAAAAAAGTGAGAGTCCCACCGGGCGTGCCAGAACTGTTGACGCTGGAGATTGCACCCAGTGGCAGGAAAACAGGTTCCTGCCCTCTCCTCACAACATGGAAACTCCTCTCTCACCTGTGGGACGGTGAAGCAGGAGAGGAGAGTCTCTAGATAAGGGCTAGTTCCCTCTGATGTATCTAGTTTATTTCAGGCAGTGAAAAAATATATATAGGCATATATATATAGCTATAATAAAAGTGGGGGATGAAAAGGGAGAAGAAATGCAAGAAAACAAACCACCTACTCTAAAGAGGTGATACACCAAAATAAAGGTTTGACCCTCCCACATCCACACTCAGAATCAGACCAAACAATATGACATGCACTTCAGGCTTGGCAAAGAAACCAATTTACAAAGAAAGACAGGGAAAGGTCCTCAGAAAAATAGAGACAGAGACTCACCAAGGTGTTGTACTACACACACTATAAGTGACTTCCCTTGTCTTACTTCTCAAAAGAACTCTTCTCCTGTGAACTGCAAACTGGAGCCTTATAGATGGCTGGTCTGTTGGCATTAACCTATGAAAGCATCGAAGATAATGACTAAACAGAAATAATACTCATGACATACACAAAAAATCTATCCAAGATGGAGGCAAAAACTGTATTTTATTGATTCAGGTGGAAAAATTTGCAGAGCTGCACTCTTTACAAAAATGGAGAAGATATTACAAAATGAACAAGTCCCGCTCTTATATGGAAAATTCAAGAGGAGACTCATTGGCACTTTGCTTGCAAGTAGCCGCTCAAGTCTTCATTGGTAAGAGGAAAAACACTGTTGGTGACGTCAAAAATTCTGCTGGGACCATGTTTGTTGCCTTGTCTTTTCTCCATTTTGTCTTATCTAGTCTACGGCAATCTTCTTTTTTTGCCAACTTGACGTCTTGTAGATCGTCCTCGTGCCTTGCTGGCTCTGGGCCATTTGTTAATTCATTTGCAGCTTGCTTTGTAGGCCTTCACTATGTATATCCCTCCTAGCCTTTGACTGTTCTGGTAGGCTTCTACAATTTTTGCAGACTTGCTCTTTCTGTTTGTTAACATGATGGCTTGCGTGGACTGCATTTTTCTCCATCACTATTTGCTTGGTCCCTCAGGTCTTGAATGTTTCCATAGACTTGCCTAACCCCTTCACGGCCTGCTTTCCTTTATTAGCTTGATGACCACGCAATCATCGTCAATTTTTTGCTAGCTTGGGACCTTCATGATCCCTTCACGGCCTGTTGCAGTCTCTTCGTGCTTGCCTTCACTATATCAGCTTGACTATCGACGTGGACTGTTGACATGGACCATTTTATCCCTTCACAGCTTGTTGTTGCTTGTGCTCTTTTGGGCCTTTCAAGGGCTGCAGCAGGCTTTCCCCACAGGCTTTTTCTGCCGCTCAATGTTGTTCATGGCAATTCTACCACTCAATGTTATTCGCGGCAATTCTGCCGCTCGATGTTGTTCACGGCAATTCTGCCACTGCAGACATTTCCCGTTGGCGGACATTTCTCATGGACAAAATTTCACAGAAATTCCACCTGCCCCTTTGCTTTTGTTTGTAAATGCGACCTGCCCTTTTGTGTCTAAGTTGTGCACGAAGGAATTCGGGACTTGGACTTAGGCTTTTGAACAAAATTTGAACTTGGACTTCAAACCAAATGAAAATTACTTGAGTCCCCTTTATTTGAAAATTCTGGCCCTCCACTATGGCGTTTGAACTTGGACTCCCCTTCGGCCAAGGATAATGAACGTTGAACCAGACCCGCTGATGAACTACGCTAAACCAACGAACCTGACGAAGGACGAACCAAGTGTCGATGAACCTCATGTATTGAACCAAGCCTAAACTGGACATGTTGAACTTGAAAACGGACCTTGCAGCCCGAAAATGACTGGCTCTAAAATGCAAGGGAGAAGTTGACCAAAATTTTGCCAGGGGCAAAATTGGTCAACAAGAACCATTCCCCAAGTCATAGAGGAAATCAGATAGAAAGTTGTAATTAGTTCACTTAGACTTGTGTTCTTTTCAAATTCTCTCAGTTGGTGGTTGTAAGTACTTCATGTTGTTAATTGATCATTGTACATCATAATGACTTGGATATAATTTCTGAATAAAAAATAATAAGCCTTCGAGACTTTTTTAAAGTTTTAAACCATGATTGAAAATGAATCTTAAACCCGCATCAAAACACTCAAGACAGATAATGGTGGTGAATACACTATAAATAATTTTGAATCTTACCTTGAACAACATGGGATCAAACATCATATCATAGTTCATCAAACTCCATAACAAAATAGAGTTGTAAAAATAATGAACAAAATTGTGATGAATATGGTTCATATTATGTTGTACTTCAAAGGGGTAAATATGTACTTTTACACTAAATTAGCTAAAATAATACTATACCTGCACAATAATCATCATCAATAGCTTTTGAATTCAAGACTCTGAATGAGATGTGGTGTGGTCATCTTCTTTTAGTGTGGCATTTTTGAATTTTCTTATCTAATTACTACACATTGCTTCTAAAAGAGAAGAGGAATCAGTTGGACCCTATGAGTCGTAAATGAATCCATTTGGGATATTTTTAATCCTTCAAGGCATATATGCTATATGATGATAAAGAGAATAAATTTCTTATTTCAATAGAAGTTTTATTTTATGAAATCACAAAGGACAAAGCAAAATTGGTCGGTAATTGAGTCAACTTGAGAAATATGCAAAGTTTGATGTCTACAAGGAGAGTAATTTGGATGTTTCAAATAGTGAGTGGAGAATATACAAATGGGAATCAATTGATTTTTTATTGTCTCCTATACATGACATTGAAACTCTTTCTGAAGGAGAGAGTGAAACTTCACCATAAAATGAACAAGGGCCACAAGAATAGAGGATAAAAAGTAAAGTAACTTTAGAGGATGAACTTGAAGGACTTAAAATATAGAAATAGATGCCTAAGTGGGCCACTCAAATATTCAAAGATGTGAATCCTAATGAAGTTGGAAAATTAAACACTATGAGTGATATAATATCCCATAAGTTATTAACTATAATTTTTTGAATTTTTTTATAGTAACATGCAAAGTAGGTCCCATACAACTACAAGGCTAAATATTGATAGAACCACCAACTCTATTATTCATTAAATAACTGAAAAAATACATGGAAAATAATGGATAATACGTATGTTATAGAAATATCTCAATACAATTGCTTACATAGAATTATCTATTGAAGCACCAATACAGTTTTTGTATGAAACCACACATGGTGGATCTCTCACCACCGAACCTAGTATATTTAAGAGGGTTTTCATCCTATAAAATATATTCACTTCAAGGGACTAATCCTAGGGAGTGGCTGAAATATGAGCCAAGTTTAAACTTACAAAATAGGGGTGGTTTATAATTTTCAACATATATTTTAGAAAGGAGAGACAAGTATGTATAAAATTTACATGGAAGAGGGAGAGAAGAGAGAGAGAATGGGGAGAGAGGGGAAATTGTGCCATAGAATAGTAACCCATGTGATGAGTTGCCTTGGAATGTAATTTAGTCAAAAGGAAGAGACAAATTAGCCAACCTCCTTTTGTCTTTATTCGCCACCATCCACATGCTTCCAAAAGTACACCTCCTCACACATGTGTGAGAAAATATGGAATAGTGTTATCCTTCATGTTCTTTCAAAATGAGTGGGAATATTTCCCCAATTTGTCCCCCACCATCCATATGCTTCCAAAAGTACCCCTCCTCACACATGTGTGAGCAAATCTGGAATAGGGTTGTCCTTCATGTGCTTTCAAAATGAGTGGGAATCTTTCCCAATTTGTCCCCCACTACAAATACACTATCCCATGTGCCTACAAATGACTTTACATGCTAAGACACTATTACTTCACATGCCAAGACACCATTACTCCAAAGGATGGTGCCATAACTATTCCTCCTTGTCATATTCAAGCATGTGCTTTCCCGAGAGTTAAAAAACTTGTCTTTTGGTCTCCCACTCCTTCACATGCTTAAGATACCCTTGCGGGTCATGCCACATCATCCAATATCCACCTCACCTACTACATCATCAACTACATCACTTGCCATATCACCATGAATAGTGATGGTGAATAGTAATCTATGAATAGTGTTGGTGAATAGTAATCTATGAACAATGACCCACACACTAATGTTCCTTGATATTACTTGAAATAGACTATGGTAACCAAGTAGGCTAATGATCTTCTTTCAAAGGTCTACTATGAAGAAGGGGACATTACATTCCTCCTTCCCAAAAATTACTTATCCCCAAGTAATGGCAAATCTAGATGTTGAATTATCTACTCACTCTCCCAAGTAGCATCCTCAACTGACAAGTCTTTCCACTTCACTAAGTACTCCCTGATAGTTCTGCCTCTCAGAATATGCTCTTTGGAGTCAATTATAGCCTCTAGAATGAGAATGAGTTTTCTTTCCTCATCCAATGGTGGCAACTTGGAATAAGGAACTACATTATCCCTAAGTGTTTTCTTAAGGCATGATACATGGAAGACATTGTGTACCTTGCTACTCGCTAGTAGCTCCAACTCATAAGCCACTTCTCCAATCCTTTTGGAGATCCTGAATGGGCCATAAAACTATGGCTTCAACTTCTCTAACCCACTCTTCTTGAGAGTGGATGACCTATAGGGTTGTAATCTCAAATAAACCATGTCACCCACTTCAAATGTACACTCAATATGGTACCAGTCCACATATAATTTCTTCCTTTTTGGAGCTTGCTCCAAGTTTTCCTTCAAGGAATTCATTATATTCTGGCTCTACTCCAAGAAATCCTTGGATTTAGGCAATCTACAATCCCCTAATATCAAGTCAATGAAGTTAGGAGCTACATAGCCATATAGTGCCATGAATGGTGAAATCTTAATAGACATATTGTAGGTAGAGTTATAACAATACTCTCCTATATGCAACCATTTTACCTAGGCCTTTTGTTGCCACAAAATGTAATTTAGGATATATCATTCTACCCACTTATTCACAATCTTAGTTTTTCCATCTAAGGGTGAAAATTGGTACTGAGAGTGATCTTAGTCCCACTTAATCTAAAAAATTCTTGCCAAAATAAGCTTAAGAACTTACTATCTCTGTCGCTAACTATGTTCATGGTCATCTTGTGCAACTTGAATATCTCTTTGAAGAATAAATATGCTACTGATGCTACTGAAAAGGTTGTTAAAGTGGCAAATAAATGAGAAAATTTGATTAATCTATCCACTACCACATAAATGTAATCCTTACCTTGCACCTTAGGCAAACCTGTGATGAATTCCATCGAGATGCATTCCAATTTTTGACTAGTAATGGGAAGTGGCTATAACAAACTTATAGGATAAGTATGCTCATTCTTATTTTACTGATAGGTGGAACATTCACAAACATATTTGAGGACTTCATTCTTGAGTCCTTTCTATGTAAACCTATCCTAGATCTGCCTGTAAGTTTTGAAGAAGCTTGGGTGACTAGCCATAAGTACTTCATTAAAAAACCTCATAACCTTCATCTTGAACTCTGATACTGGTACCAAATAGATATTTTATTTGTACATGATTAGTTCATTGATCATGGTGTGCCTATCATCCTATATAGTACCCTCAATGATACTAGTATCCCAAGAGTTCTTAACATATTTTGCTAAAATCTACTCTCTCCAATCTATTGTAATTTCCATCCAAGAACATAAATGTGGTCTCCTATAAAAATCATCTACCATAATGTTTCTTTTCCATTTGACATACACAATGTCAAAGTCATAAGCTTGAAGCTTACTCACCCATTTATGTTGTCTATCATTTAGATCTTTTTGATCTAAGAAGTACTAGAAGTTGTTGTGGTCAGTTTTGACAATGAACTTACCTTCCACCAAATATGGCCTAAATTTGGACAAAGAATTCATGGTGGCCAGCATCTCTTTGTCATAGATAAAGCAGCTCCTCTCAACACCCTTCAATTTTCTACTCTCAAATGTACTGGGATGTTTGTCCTATATCAAGACATCACCAATTCCTTCTCTAGAAGTATAAAACTAAGTTCAAAAGGCTTAGAGAAATCAAGAATAGCTAAGACTGGGCATGAACTCATAATCTTCTTAAATTGATAAAAACATTATTGTGTTGCATTTGACCAAACAAAAGCACCCTTTTTGGTCAAATCTATGAACGGGGTAGCCACCTATGAAAACCCCTTGACAAACCTTCTATAAAAACCACATAGACCAAAAAATTAATTAATCTTTGAGAGATTAGTAGGTGGTGGCCATTCTAAAATTGCCTTGATATTTCATGTATCGATTCTAACACCTTCAGAGCTGATTATGTGACCAAGATAAATAAACCTATCATACCCAATTCACATTTGGACTCTTTGGCATATAAATATTCCTCCTCAAGGATGATTATAATCTCATCTAAATGTCTCATATGTTCTTCCCATGTTTTTCTAAATATTAAAATATCATCAAAGAAAATCAAAATAAAATTATGGAGTTGTTTGTTGAATACCTTTTTCATGCAAGACTGACAAGTGGCAAGAGTGTTGGTTAGACCAAATGGCATGACCAAGAACTCATAGTGTCCAAAATGAACCCTAAAAGAAGTCTTCTCCACATCTTCTTCATGAACTCGTATCTGGTGGTAGCCTAACCTCATATCAATTTTGGAGAAGTATCATACACCATGTAACTCATCTAGAAGCTCTTCTATCCATGGAAAGGGATATCTATTTTCTATTATCTTCTTATTCATAGCATTGTAGTGTATGCACATACACATAGTCACATCCTTTTTCTTTACCAACACCATTGAAGATGCAAAGGGGCTCTTACTAGGCATGATGTGTCCCATGTCAATCAACTCTTTGATGGATTTCTCTATCTCATCTTTATGCCTCTCCAGATGCGTATAGGGAGTGATGATAATGGGTTTGGCACCCTCCTCCAACTCAATGGCATGCTCCATGCCTCACTCAAGAGGCCTCTTAGGAGGTATGTTACCAAAAACCTTTTTTTTTTTGGACAACAAAGTTTGTACCTCTAGATGGTAACTTTTTTATGCTACTCTATAATGGATGGCATAACAAGACTTTCTACATCCTACTCTACCTGGTCATGTCTAATAAGAATCTCCATTATTTTAAAATAGACTATACATACTCCACCATTTGACATGCCTCTAAGCACAATCTATTTTCTAATGGCTTTAAATTTTAGTTCCATGGTCTAAAAATTCATGTAAAACTCTCCAATAAATCACAACCACTGCATTCCAAGAATTGCATCTGTGTCTCCTATACTTACCACATAAAATTCATATTTAAGCTCAATGTTAGGAATCTTCTTGGTGAATGTGAGGTTGAATCCATCTGCTACCATGACCTTGAACCCATCAAATTCTTTTGTTTTGATTCCCCTTCTAGCCATAATTCCTTCATCAATGAAATTATGTGTAGCACCTGTATCATTGAGAGTGACAATGCATTATCCACATAACACTCCTCTAACTCTGAAAGAAATAATTATTTGGAAAATAGAGAGTTAGGCAAGTGTGTTCTTATTTTCTTTCTCCTTTTCTGATTCATTTAAAGAGATTTCTTTTTTTAGATCAAATTGTGGATCTGATTCTTTAATAATAGATTCATCTACTGAATAGTACTCAATTTGATTGACTTTGGCCTTAGGTGAGTACTTATGATTTGGACCCCATAGATCCTTACAACTAAAGCATAATTTCTTCCTTCAGAGTTCATTGAGTTGATCTCCACTTAACCTTATAGGTTCCTTCCTAGCCGAATTTAAATCTTTGTGGTTGTTCTTCTTTCCCTTATCTTGTTGGAATCCTTTTGACTAAGATTTGCTCCTAGAGATAGAGGACTCCATGTATCTTGCCTTTTTAATTGGTTCCTAAAGGGTGGATGGGCCAAGAGCCTTAATCCAACCTCTCAAGGGGTCAGAGAGTCCATAAACAAAAAGCATGATCAATCCTCTTTATGAAAAGTCAATCACCATCACTAATAATCTTTGTAAATTAGTAATGTAAGCATCTACCAAACTCTATTACTTCAACTATGCCAACTCTTTCAAGTGTAACTCAAGATCTTTCTTGTCAAACCTATCGATAAAATCTTTATGAACTCATCATAAGTGTTGATCTAATCATGGCCCAAGGTAACCAAACCATGGTACCACCATTCATGTGCACATCCTTCCAAATGTAGAATTGCATACTTAACTGCATCAATTTTATCCATAGGATTAAGCTAAAAATAAGTGTCAACCTTTGAAACCCAATCTCTAGCAGTGATCTTTCCCATACCATCAAAGTATGTGATAGAAAACTTTTTGACCTTTTTCCACAACTCATTGCTTTGTGATCTTCCACTTGCATCTTTATGGGATTTATGCCTTTTTCTAAATTCTACAAACTAATTATATGACATTACTGACTGGAAGCCTACATCAAATGTCAACCAATCATCCCAAATTCAAGCTACTAATTTTACATCATTGGGATCATCATCCTCTTCAAGACAATTACCCACCAGAATAAAGGTAGGCATGGAGGGCCTAGTGTTGACTGCACCTTTAGAGGTTCACGCATGGACTGGTCCATTGTTGACTTTATGGGATCTTTTTATTTCATTATGACCATTGTTCCTTGCATTACCAATGTTTTCATTATTATCGTTGTTAACATATTGTTGTTATTGCCAAGGTGGATCATCATTTGAGACAACATCTGAGTAATTTATTGCTAAGATTGAGTCATGGTATGTGTTAAATTACTCATAAGATTATCTAATCTATCTTCCCTTTCAGATGGGTCTTTGCCAACTCATTCACCTCTTTATCCCATTGGATCAACAAGTTCTTCTATTTACAATATCCTTTACACTCTTTATAAATACTTCAATTCCCTATCACTAAGAAACATCAAAATCACAAGACCTACAGGATAGAGAGATCACCAGCTCTGATACCACTATAATATCCCTTAAGAATAGTTACTATAATTTTTTGATTTTTTTTTATAATAACATGCAAAGAAACTCCCATACAAATACAAGACTAAATATTGATAAAACCACTAACTCTATTATGTAGTCTAATTGAATAAATACATAGAAAATAATGGAGAATACATATATTATGGAAATATCTCAATATAAATTCTTACATAGAATTATCTATTGAAGCACCAATGCGGTTTCTACATGAAACCACCAAGCCAGACAGGGTGGATCTATCACCACTAAATCAAACAAGTCTAAGAGTGTTTTCATCCTTAGAAATATCTTCACTTCAAGGGATTCATCCTTGGGAGTGGCTGAAGTATGAACCAAGTCATAACTTCCAAAATAAGGGGGGGTTATAATTTTCAACATATATTTTACAAAGGAGAGCCAAGTATATAAAAAATTTACATGAAAGAGGGAGAGAAGAAAGAGAGAATGAGGAGAAAGAGGAAATAGCACCATAGAATAGTAACCCATGTGATGAGTTGCCTTGGAATGCAAGTTAATCAAAAGGAAGAGATAAATTAGCCACCCTCCTTTTGTCTTTGTTCCCCACTATCCACATGATTCCAAAAGTACACCTCCTCACACATGTGTGAGAAAATATGGAATAGTGTTGTCCTTCATGTGCTTTCAAAATGAGTGGGAATCTTTCCCCAATTTTTGCCCCACCATTCACATGCTTCCAAAAGTACACCTCCTTACACATATGTGAGCAAATCTGGAATAGTGTTGTCCTTCATGTGCTTTCAAAATAAGTGGGAATATTTCCTAATTTGTCCCCCACTACAAATCCACTATCCCATGTGCCTAAAAATGACTTCACATGCCAAGAAATTATTAATCTAAAGGATGGAACCATAACTATTCCTCCTTGTCTTATTCAAGCATGTGTTGTTCCAAAAGTCAAAGAAACTTATCTTTTGATCTCTCACTCCTTCACATTATTAATATACCCTTGTGGATTATGCCACATCATCCCAAAGCCACTTCACTTTCTATATCATTAACTACATCACCTGCCACATCACCATAAATAATGATGGTGAATTGTAATCTATGAATAGTGTTGATGAATAATAACCTATGAACAATGACCGATAAACTAATGTTCCCTGAATTACCTGAAATAGCCTACAGTAACCAAGTAGGATAACAGTCTTCTTTCAAAGGTCTATTGTGAAGAAGGGGACATTAAAAGTGCACATATAATCAGATCAGAATTAGATAATTCTATTAATAAATTCAAGATAAGATTGAAAAACTCACCTTGAATGATTTTCTATAAGAAAAACTTAATGTTGCATTTGATTTTGAACCAAAATATTTCAAACATGCTGAGAATATTAAACCTTGAAGAAAAGAAATAAAAATTATTACAATTAATTGGTCAAAAATGGTACTTGCAAATTGGTTGATCCTCCATATGTCTACAAACTAATTGGTTGTAAGTAGGTCTAATGCAACTGAAAGAGTTATCAAAACTCTTCAGCCAAGATCTCTACAATGGCTCATTACCACAATCATTGATGCTTTAGCATAAACAAGAGAAAACTAATTGATAAAACAATTATTATACTCAAATTATATGAATATAAAATCATTAATATTACAATGGGAGCACTTGCTTATATAGGCAAGGCAAAATAGAATGCAAGCTAAACTAGCCAATGTGGGACTAAAGTCCACATAAGATAAACCTAGAAAGCATGAGTAAAATATACTCTAACACCCCCCTCAAGTGAAGCTAGGGGATAAAAATAGAGGATGTACTGTGAAGTCATGTGTCCCTATGAATGCCAATCCATCATACCAAAGTACATGGATGTCTAGTCATTGTAACCACCGAGTCAAAGTAGGAATGGTGTTGAATACAAGGATCACTGAATACAAACATTACACTCCAAAGTACTAGGTAGAATGATAAACTTGAAGAATCATATCTTGAACACCCTCCAACATGATGGTGAAAAGTGGTCACAAAGATTGGTGGGGTTGTCACACTGATGTCACTAGTGGGGATACCACATTGGTGTCACTATAAGAATCACCAAGAAGGATATGGATTCAAGTAAAAATCATCACATGGGTTTCTTCAAACAAAGTTTTTGAATAAGATACCCAGGTACAAAGGAGAAATCCATAACACGCTCAAAATTTCAAAATACATAACTCTCATAAAGTGATGAAAAACAGAGAAAACCCATTGGAAAAACTCCCCCTAAAAGAGAAAAGAAGTATAGAGAGCTAGAGAAAAACCCTCGAAGATGATGTTGAAGAATTTCATACTCAAATTACTTTCAAGTCACAAAAGAACTCAATCTACATGAGTGGATTAAATCCACTACTCAATCACTAAAAAACTGACACTAAAATTCACCATAATAGCTTCAATCAAGAAGACTGTTACTGGTCATGAAAATATAGATAAGTCTCTCAATGAAGATAGACCATGGTGGTGATGGAAGAGATAAGCAACTAAATAAGTGAAAAGGTGCTCAGAATAAATCACATAAATGCATGAAGGTAGAAAATGTTGAATCAACAAACCTCCCATGGTACTTTATAGATCAATGCAAGTATAATTTAACTCATATATAAAAAACACCAAATGGAAATAAGGAAGACACCAGGCTTCATCAAAATAGCTCCAAATGAAGAGATTGTCAACCTGTTAATTAAACTATTGAGAGAGATGCTACAAAAATAAGGGAGTAGAAAAGTGTCTTCATAGAAGAAGGTGAGATACTAAGAAAAGGGCCTCGAGGAGACATGACATAACTACCAATGTGTCAAAGTACTAACACAAAGTATGGGATGATAGAAGAGTGTGACAAATGGAAAAAAGATCCATATATGCAAACACACCAGAAAAGAATCAGCAGCCAAAAATAACAACGTACAAAACACATGTAAAAAAAGATGCCAAACACAATCGAAAATACATCCATGAGTGCATGTGTGAATTAAAATACAGGGCCCATAGCACAAGAAACCATGTAGTAGGGACAATGTTGACTCAACAATAAGACATAGGAATCAACTGAAAATGCATCCATGAGTATAAAAAATGATGACAATGTAATCGAGAAGTAAGAAAGAAATTTGTGTTTGCATGTGAGGGGGTCTGACCACCTACCAAATCAGACCTCACCCTATGATATTTGACAAATGAAAGAGATAAGGTACATGCCAAAAAATCAATAATACTTCAACAAATGCTTAAAACATATCAAAATGCATCACCACTAAAATCGTCACCATAAACCATAAGCACAAGGCAACGCATCCAATGTGAAGAGACACCCCTAAATGTGGCACTCTATAAAATAATGTATTTTTACAATTTAATGGCACCGATAGATAGAGAATCAAAAAAATGCACTTAAAAAAAATAGAACTCAAATTTGAGTTATAGTTCAAAAGTTATAAGTGTTTCAATTTTTTATAAAAAAAGGTCAAAATAATTTAAAAATAACACAAATTGATTTTTGAGACCAAATCAAAAACAAACATAGTCATGCAACCACTCGTTGAAACCATAATTTTTCCATGGACTTAGAAAATTCAACCAAAGTGAAAAATAGTCTTATCGATTACCTCAATATGCATGCAGGTGAGTTTGATTTCCTCTTTAAGTAAAAAAACTAGTATAAGGCAAATTAAAGGAATGAACAATTGTTTTAAGAGGAGAAAAGGAATAATTTGATGTTATTTTTACCTCAAATCTAAACAAGAACTCCATAAGAATATCTAGATAAATACAAAAGGATCCAATGGCAAATCATTTTCAAATTTGATGAAATCTTAACAAGGAAAGGTGATGCCAAGGTAGAAACAAACACCCCAAGAAGTAGATTGGACCTTTTAGGTGGAAATGCAAATTTGATTTTCAACATAGCAGTAGATAAATACCATGCAATAGTATTTTATAGATCTGATTAGAAGTTTTACTCAGCAGTCCTTCCAATGCCAATCTAAGGAAAATAAAGACCACACAACAGTCCTTCTAATACCAAGGTAAAAAATAATAGCAGTGGGTACTCAGATCTAAAAGGTAGTTAAAAAAAGATGATGTAGTTGGTAAATAGTAATTAGAAAGGATTCCACATGTTGTAGGTCTCTTTTGGTAGAGCTCCATACTCAATATAAAAGGATGACACCTCCTTTAGAAATAAATATGAGATAAATAATAGAAAATAAAAAAACTAATGTAGATTTCAACACTGATTTCAATGCCTCCTTTAGATGCTACATAGATCTGAGATAATGACACCAAAAATGGATCTTCAAAATGCCAACATTAGAAATAAATGAGTAAAAGGAGATGCCAAGTGCCATAGTTACATGCAGATCTGAGGGTCGAAGGCAACACCAAAAATAGTGATTTGATCTCTTGCAGATCTAATGCTTTGTCAATTAAAAAAATGCATATCCAAACCTTGAAAATCCAAACAAAGATGCCAAAAAAAAAGATTTGGAATGCCACCTATGCAATGCTTCACTATAATGTTGAAATTAATCAACATTAAGGTAAAACCTAGGATCTATACACCATGGATAATGGCAAAAAAATATAGATCCAAAATCATATAAAACACCACAAAAAAATGAATGGTATGTTGTGTGCATAGATGAGTATGACCTATCAAAGGAGTGGAAAGATAGAGTAAAATAGAGGCATGGTGATAGGTGATTGGCCTGCATAATGAGAGTTTTGACAACCATTATAAAAAATCTCTTAAAAAAATTATATGGCTAATACAACAACAAATCCAACCAACTCATATCCAAATCACATTATGAGGATAAATAAATGCAATGAAGTAGGCTGAGTAATGGATATTGGAGATGGATCTGATTATCATGAAAGAGTTATCAAAACTCTTCAGCCAAAATCTCTCTAACGGCTCATTACCACATCCATTGATGCTTCAACATAAACAAGAAGAAACCAATTGACAAAATTATTGTTATACTTAAATGATATGAATATAAAATCATGAATATTAAAATAAGATCACTTTCTTATATAGGAAAGGAAAAATAAAATGCAAGCTAAACTAGCCAATGTGGGACTAAAGTCCACATATGTCAAACCTAGCAAGCATGAGTAAAAGATACTCTAACAACAACAAATATAATGTTGATAGCTCACTTGAAAATCATAAAACAAGGCTTGTTGTAAAGAGATATGCTTATAAGGTAGGAATTGACTACAATGAAACCTTTGCACTTACAACAAAATGGATTACCACTCAAACCATGTTGGATATAACAACTCATAATGGATGCAAAGTTCAACAAAAAGACATTAAAACTATATTTTTTAATGGTGACCTTAAGGAAACAATGTACATGACACAACCCAAAGGTTTTGTAGTAAATTACCAAGAGAATAAGGTGTGCAAACTTGAAAAATTGTTGTATGGTTTGAAACAAACCCCTCGAGCATGGTGTGATAAACTAGTTGAGCACCTCATGAACATGAACTTCAAAGATTTTGAGTTTTAAAATGAAACTCTTTTCATTAAAATAATTAACAAAATAGTTGTGTTTGTGGTGGTGTATGTTTATGATTTGATCATCATAGGGAACAATGAATGATACACTATAAATTTCACATCAGAGTTGAAAAGCTTCAAAATGACTAATTTGGGTTATCGTCATTAATTTTTAGGTATTGAAGCAATTCAAAAACCAAAGCAATTAATTATCACTTAGAAGAAATACATTGGTCACATTTTAAGCAAGTTTGGAATGGAATATTGTAAGCCTCTCAACATGACCATGGAACATAATCTCAAATTGACATCTAAAAATACAATAGATTTGGTCAATACCACTAAATACAAAAAATTCATTAAAAGTCTAATTTATGTGACCACAACTAGACCAAATATATCTTTTAATGTTGGTCTTCTATTAAGATTCATGCAATAACCTAGAGAGTCATTGGGTAGTAATAAAAAAAGTCATTCGATATCTCAAAGGAGCACAAAATTTCAGACTCAAATACTCTAGGATAGGATACTTCAAACTAGTTGGATATTTAGATTCTGACTATGATGGTGATCATGAAGATGGAAATTCTACCATGGATTTTTTGATGAATTTTGGAACAACAATTAGCAATTATAATTTCAAGAAGTAATCAGTGCTATAAAAAAAATTAGTAGAAGCAGAGTATATAGTCACTTCATAGGCAACTAGAGAGATCTTATGGCTCAAAAGGGTTCTTTCATATTTATAAGAACAACACGTTTCATAAACACCTCTCATGATTGATAACACTTTTACAATCCAAATGGAAGACAATCCAGTCTTTCATGACCAAAACAAGCATACCAACACTAAATTTAATTTGATTTGACACTATGTGAAATATGGCAGTGTCAAGTTGTAATTTTTTTTATAGTAGAGTAACTGGCAGACATCCTAATAAAAGCACTCAGATGAGAAAAAATTGAAAAGTTTAGAGGAATAATTGGTCTCACAAAGACCCCTATAGATTAAGGGGGTGATGTAACAATATTGTACATATTTGTTATTAATTCTAGGTATCTTAGGTAGCTTTTATCTTATTCCAATAAGTTGGTTTCCATTCTCATAGGAATAGCAAGGGTTATTTAAAAATGTGAAGTGAACAACTATTTCTTATTTTATTTATTATAATGCTTTGATCCATTTCAATTTGAATCATGAGGATAATTTTGGATTGCACCAAATATTGCTCATTATCATTATGTTAATAAATTATCTGGCCTAACAGATATAATATGTAATTAATGCATGACATAAATTATGACACCATAATATAATAGATAGAGTAGATGATATGAATCTTGCCATCATAGTAATAAGTAAGTAATTAAATAATGTCATGTAATATGTATAATATGTCACTCATAAGGCCCAATAGGTCACATATAAGGGACATGTAAATGTTTCATAACACACAAGGCCAAGGGACATACATAAATGACATGGTAATGCCATATAAGCAATAATTTGAGCATACAAAACCAATAGCCACACACAACAACAATCAAGAAAAGTCTATCTTATCATGTAGGAAAGTAAGAATGCAAATGAAACTAGTATATATCCATCATATGTATGAGTGTCATTGTTAGTATATAAAATATTTTATGTAATACATTTGTAAATTATGAGTGCGTTTTAAAACATGTGTATGATATGTAGCTTAACATGGAAAAGAAGTTGAGGATAAATACAACATGTTAAAGTGTTCAAAGATAATATAGAGATGCCCCCAACTTAGCAATATTGTTGGGTAAAAAGGGAATAATGACATCAAATAATCATGTGAAAGTATGTCTTGTATTAGGGTAAGGGCACAAAGTTGGGGAACAAAAAGTGGCCTACTGATGGACATGATTTTCTCAAATATTAGAATTCTGAATTTCTATAGATAATTTGAGATATCTACACTCCAAAATTGAAGATGGTGTAAGAACATGAAATGTAGCATTTCGAGTCTAGTTTCCAAAACACTATTTTTTTTAAAAAATAATTAAGTATAACTAGGTCAAACATATAAATTTTGAATAGGAACATCTATTTTTTAAGAAAATAGAGTAGATAGATGGTTGTGTGGTTCACCATTTTTTAGCAACATTTAATGTTCTTTGAAACCCTATGGGTAAAATTTAGATAAGATCTTCTAGTTTGTGACCTATATTTTTTTATATTTTTTAATAAATACTTTTTTTTAATGAATTTTGCAAGTAAATAGATCCTGAATTCTGACAAAATAATGGATAGTCATTCGTGTGGAGTCCCTAACTACCTCAAAAAAAATGAAAAACATTTTTTTTAAATGTGTGTAGAATTAGGCCTAGTTTGTGACCATATAAATTGTTTTTCACTTGGATCAATGAAAGATAAATTACATTAACATGTATAGGCATGTATCTTTGTATCATGTAGTGGCCTAAAAAGGTATAGTTAGAAATCAACATAGATCGAAATCTTAAATTAGTCCAAAAATTATAAAAACCATATTTTTGGAAATAAGAGAGCATGCTCGTTGTGATGGTATCAAGTTTTTTAATTTTGTTGTTTTTTATCATAACTCTCAAACTTGGCTGTAGATTAAAAGGTCTAAGCCTTAGGCTCAAGAATCCAAGCCATTTTCAAGCCAAAAGGTGAGGGATTTGAATTCAAATTCAAATAGCGTGATCATGTTATTAATTGTGTTAGTAATGTGATTGTGTTACTTACTAATCTGAACACATTAATAATATGATTGTGTTATATATTCATAACACCCAAAAATCTAAATTTGCTCTTTACCTCAAAATTTATATATGACATTATATGTTCTTGAGCTCCCTAATAGTCGTATTATTTCATGTGATATAGGAAAGGTCCCTAATATTGGATAGTGAGTTAAAGTGTCATAGTATCACAATAGACTTCAAAAAAAAAAAGGCATTTTAATATGTTGAATTGACCATTTATAATTACTTAGTTTTAATGTGTAACTGATTATACATTTTATGATATAGCTTATTTTATCACGATATGTCATAAATGCATTTTTTAAACCTATGGCCAAAAATCAGCCTTTGAAATACCAATCTAACTGTGCATCTAAATTAAATTGGGGCTATTTCAAGCCCCTGCAACCTAATTACATGAATATAAAATGTGATTTGGGGGTTGATCAACTTTAATTTCATTATCTAGATTGAAGCAAAGAAACATAATTTATTTATATGTAAGTTCTACATGTATAGAATGTGGTTTTGAGATCAATAAACTTGAAGTCATCAATTATTGAATGCAAATGTTGATTAGTTCAATTATAGAGGTAATTAGGTTCAAAATGAGCCACGTGAATGTATTTTAAATTATATATTCAATGTGATTTGGAGTTAAATTAACCCTAATGTCATGTCATATATAATTCATCAAAGAGTTGATTCATTTAATCAAAGAGGTATTTGAGGCCAATTTGAACCCCTTCAAGAGCAAGATATGATTTGGGGAAAAAGTACAAGTTTCATTCTATCATAAATTGATCCAATTAGTCAATTTGTGCAATTGGGTCCATGATTTGGGAAAAATTGAGCCCCTAAACCAAATTTATGGCTCAATCAATTATATAACATGTATGCAATATGTACATAGATTAACTAACCTTACTTTTATTAGAAATGCAAACATGAAGGTAATTATCATAAATAGGTGAACAAGCAGCTCAAATTTTCTTCAATTACTATAGTGATTAGACATTCTATAGTCATAAATGGGTCTAAGTGATTTAAATTATCCTCAATTATCTTTGTGATTGACCTTGTGTACCTTAAACCATATATACATTAAAACCTATGCCCTAAACCATAAACCCTGAACATTATACCCTAAATTGTAAACTATAAACTTTCCCTATTTACCAATCGATTTAGTCCCAATTAACATATTTTGTAGTAAGAATTAGGTTCACATGGAATAGAGAAATTAGACATTATATAAAGGTCCTTAAACCTAAACCCTATGCCCTAATCCCTAATCCCTAAACATAAATTGTAATCCATATGCCCTAATGCCCACTACATGCTGCAAACATACATGATTTACAATATAACTGATTTCATCACAAGATGTCATAAAATGCATTTTTTAAACCTATGGCCAAAATTTAGCCTTTGGAGAACCAATCAAGTTGTGCATTTTAAGTAAATTGGGGCTATTTCGAGCCCCTTCAACCTAATTACATGACTATAACATGTGATTTAGGGGTTGATCAGCTCTAATTTCATTAGCTTGATTAAATCAAAGAAATATTATTTACTTATAGAATGTATAGAATGTGGTTTTGAGCTCAATAAACTTGAAGTCATCAGCTAATGAATACAAATGTCTATTAGTTAAATTGTGAAGGTAATTAAGGTAAAAATGAGCCACTTGAACCTAGTGTAAATTTTATATGATGTGATTTGGAGTGAAATTAACCTTGATGTCATGTCATATATAATTAACCAAAGATTTGATTCATTTAATCGAGGAGGCATTTGAGGCCAATTTGTACCTCTTCAAGAGCAAGATATGATTTAGGGAAAAATTAAAAGTTTGATTCTATCATGAATTGATCCAATTAGTCAATTTATGTAATTAGGGGCATTATTAGGGGAAAAAATGAGCCCCTAAATCAAATATATGTCTCAATAAATTGCATAACATATACATGTATTCACTTACCCTAATTTTATCAAAAATGCAAACATGAAGGTAATTGTCATAAATAGGTGAATAAGTAGCTCAAATGTTCTTCAATTACCTTAGTGATTGGACCTTATATCTGATATCTTAAACTCTAAACCCTGTACCATTTAACTTTAACCTTAAACCCTATACCATTTACCTTAAACCCTAAGCCATAAGCCCTAAACCCAAAACCCTTTAAATTGTAGACCCTAAACCCTAAACCAATAAATTTAGCCCCAATTAACATCCTTTATATATAGTAAGAATTATGTTCATAGGGATGAACTTGGTTAAAATTGCATCACTCATTAAACCATAATTGATTTAATTGGCTCAATTTGTGATGATGTGGGGGCTAATTGAGCTCAAAATCATATTATTTACTCATAAATATAGGTTCAAGGTGTTAGAGGTACAATCATTGAGAAGGGGGAGGGGTGAATCAGTGATGCTAGATAATCCAATTCAATTCCCAACTCTTAAATATTCAGCATACATCAACTTGATCAAGCAACATAAAAATGAAATCACATACATCCAAATCGTACATAAGAACATATATCACATGAACATGGCATATATGTGGGAAACCCTCTTGGGGGATAAAACCCACTAAACCCTACAAGATAGACTATAGTCCTATAAAACAATATCCAACATTCAGACCAACGCCCACTGATCAAGGAACACCCATCCTTTAGTTTAGTGAGATACACATCCCATAAGGAGGAACCAACCGCCTAAACAACCAAGCACCCACTGAACTACCTTGATCCAATCTCCACCTTTGATATGATATCTTCTACACCTGATGATGGACTTATCTTACTTTCACTCTTTCCCCTTTATACTCTCATAAACTTGTATACACAAGCAATTCATCCAAAACACCCTTTTAGATCAGTCTTCACTTTTAAACACATACACAATCAAAAAACCTGAAACAACTATATCACAACATCAACAACATAACATGTAGGTCATACACACACTCCTCAACCTACTCATCTCTTCAATCCATTCATTAATCATACTCACTCAATCATCCTCTAGGGTTTACTCGCTCAATCTACCTCTTATAGGTTTATTAGATCCAATGACCTATGTGTTCACATTCATAAACCTGATCAGATAAACATGACTAATTTTATTTGATATATATTGGTCCTCGTTGACCTGTACCTTCTCTTTCAAAGGTTCCTTCACTCAATATCACATCTGATCTTCTCTACTCTCTTAAGTCTAGAAACCATTGCATTGATCTCCACTATTTATATAGTCTTCATGAATATTATTTTCTTGGTCAGCCATAAGACTTGCCTTAACCATTAAGACATCTAACATGTTAATACAAAGATCAATGCCATCTTCATAGGTTAGCCATAGCATCTATGGGTCACACTTAAGTAGATATGCCTATCAATTTGGCCTTAGTAGTCCTTATAGGTCTCATGGAGACCTATTCAACCATTTATCACTTCATCAAGAAAATTAAGAACATAATATCACTTTCAATTATATGGGTTCATGCCATATAATCTTTAAGACATCTTCAAGTGATTGCTCCTAGCAAAACATTCTTCTACTAAAGCACAATTGCTTGAACAATATTTTGTACACAATAGCACCATGAACAAACAAATAGTCAACTTTAAAGATACATAACTTTGAATATATAAACACTCAAACCTTATAACTAGATTCACTAGATGCATATTGAAGTCTCTACAACTTTGATTTTTACTACATCAAAAAATTTGCCCTGGATCAAAAGTTATAGCGCAAACATTGAGCACTGGTTTTATTTACAAATTTAAATATTTTAATTCTAATGGTCACTAAGTAAATGTTAAACATCGAGCACCTTAACCTCATCTTGTGCTTCCTAGTAACTATGGACAAATATGCATCATTGATCTTCTCTAAGTAGCTTTATCTTTATCTTGCAATGCTCACTATTGATTTTATATCAGAGTTCCCATGTTTATGCCACTTGGAAAATCTATGTGCCTTCTACACATTGACTTTTAACTCGACCTACACCATCAATATTTTTCAATAAAAATGCCTACAAACCATTGATCTTTTGTCAACTCAATGATATAGTGACACTTATCACTAACATATTTAATAATAGGTACCTTTGACATTTTGACTTCAATCATACCATTGATCTCTATCTGACAAGATCATGCACTCCATTGGATCCTTATCTGGTTAGATAAATTGATCACCATTAGATCCTTGATATGATTCAATGTTGACCATCAATCTTCTATATCACAAATTTGGCTAGTATGGTAACATAGTAAAATATGTCTAACAATCCAACTTTGTACCTTAATAACTTTTGTTACGCTCAACTTCATGTCTTAAAATTTGAACCATATGATCTCCTTACATAGCTAAATCTATCCATATATCAATCTACTCCTAAAAACTTCACACATGTGAAATTTAATGTCATTAATCTTCTCACTTAGCTTTATCTATCAAGATGACTACTTGAACATAGACATACATATGACTACTCTGATGAATTCCTTTCACTTATATAAGCACTCCAAGTACTCTTAACATTCTATAGGGTCTCTAAAATATGTCCATACCATCAATTTCCTATCCAAGTTAAACACTGTAGAACCATGTAAAAACATTGAAGTTCATTGAAACACACTTTGTCATTATCATTATAGCACACATGATACCTTATCAACATCCTTGGTCACCTTGAATACATCATTGGCAAAACCTCCAAAAATCTCCCCCTTTGACATAATGACAAGGTGGGCTCAATTTCTGATCCTACAAACATAAAAAGACTTCAAGGACCAATAATAGGAAAGGACCACCTTTCAGAGATGATACAAACTCTTCCTAACATTGTACATACCTTTTCGTACCTTGAGCTTCTCAAACATGCTCCATGACTACATTATTCTTTGATCATACATAGCTTATGATCTTAGGCATCTTTTGATCACCTTCAGACCATCTCCAACCATGATGAAACAACATACTTGCCTTCATACCTTCTCACTTCAAGATACCTCCATGATTACCAGCAGATGAACAATCCAATCTTTAAATAGGAAAGATGCATAGAAATAACTAACAAACTCATTCAAGAACAACCATACCTTTATCATTTGGAGAAAATGACCAAAGACTACTCTTATCTTTACTAGCCTTGCCTAGAGGCCTAGTAGCCCTACATGAACATTGAGATACCCATATCTTTATTGTGTATGTACCTTTAAGACTTGAAATTACATATCTAAAGTACACTCATGTACCCCCTTCATTCATGCCAAAATTCATCTTCCAACTATGCTTTTGCACCATAGCTCCTTCACAAACCTACTAGCCAATTAGCCCCCCATTTGCACAAATACTCACCCATGGAAGACACTACACACTTTTAGATGACTTTGAAACACTTTTTTACAACCCATTTGGCCATTTCAATATATCAAGTAACCTCAGACCTCAACTCCCTTAAGAACAAACTAACCAGCATGGGCAAAAGTACTAGATTTTCAAATGAAACTCAGTCAACTCACCACCTTTCGATCAACATCCAAACTTAAAACATCTCTCACACATGGAATTTAATAAAACACACTTATTAAAACTTCTCTCACACCTAGAGATTAATAAAACATACTTATAGACCAATTTTTGAGGTCACACACCTTGAATAACCCATAGACACTTCAGCTAGGTTTTGACCTGCTTGCCCTTAAGCTAAAATTGAAAAAACTCGAGAGCACTCAAAAAGCTTCAATTTTCACACAAAATATCTTCAAAGAATAAAATCCCCTGTATCACACCTGAATGGATTAAACACACCTTTATATGTAACAAAATAATCTTGATAACTCATCTTTCTTATTTTGACACTTGGAAACCTCCATACTCTGCCTACAAACCTTTAGGACCAAAATACCTAAACATACCTTGAGCACACATACTTACAGTCTAGATATTTAAAATAACAACTCAAAAATTAATCACCTTCAGATCATTGAAATTATTCATATCTCAACCATGACTAGAGCATCTCACATATATTCCCCCTCACATCATGCACATCTTCTTCAAGCCACTCAAGCTAACTGAGTTAACTCCCCATTAGCCACACACATATTCAAATGATATTTTAATCTTAAAACATCAATCAAAGCTCAATTGGTATTCACAATGCTTCCTCTTGATTTTTAAGTTTTTCCTTGAAGCCTAGATAGAGACAACCTGATCCACGATGTCCTACAATAATGTGAAACTAGGAGTTGCCCACAACTCCTCATATTCTTTTTCCTCCTTGGTCATCTAATAATGATAGTTATTTTTCTTCTTCTTCTTAGGCTTAGGAGAAGCAACATGCTCATCCACTACAATATTCTCCTTTTCTTCTAAGATTGGATTGACAACATATGGAGATAATAAAGATTCATGACATAAATTTTAATCTGAAGAAAGAACCTCATCACTGGGTATTGACAACTGAATTTATTTAGATGAAACTTTCTCAACAATACCAAGATATTCTCTTGGATCCATGCATACCTCAGAAGTAGCCTCAATTATCACTTTAGTTTTTTCTTTGAGCTTGACTTGAACTGATTTTTTATTCTCCTTTTCTATCTGGATAGATGATACATTCTCTTAGCATTTATGAGCCTTCTTCATATTTGATTCCTCTTTTTATTTAGTAGGTAATCCACCTTGATCTTTCAGCTCAACTAACTTAGTTATCTTGGTCTTCACTTCCTTAGGATTCTATACCAAGGATTGACCTTTCTTGAGCACACTAGGATGTCGATGCACCTTCTTATGACTTGAGAGCTTAATTTTACAATATCTTACAATAGGACCAACTTGATGAAAAAATAAACAAATAACATCATTTATACCTTCTGCTTGATGAATATTATGAATCTTACTAAACATACCATCTTGACTCTTAGGTTCATTATGCTCAAGATTAATTGTCTTAGGTTTCCATAACTGGGTTAGTCTTTTCCCATGCATTATGGGGTAGAATATACCAATATGTCCCATGACATGACAATTATAGTAGACTATATTATCCATACCTCTGGCTGACCAATTGCTCTTCCTTCTACATTTTATTACCTTATGACCAAACTTGTGACAAATGAAATAATGACAATTAAAAGATCTTTATACTTCATGGCATTTGGTTTCCTGATAGATCTTTTCTTTTTTATCTTGGTGCCTGTATCCTTATTTTCTTGAACTAACCTCTCTTGCTCTTTCTCAATTTGGTTTACCTTGACAACAAATTTCTCATGTTCATCTTTCAATAAATCTAGCTTGGATTTTAATTAAATGCTCTCATCCTCATTAGCTCTCATACTTGAACTTGTAGCCTCTAACTGAATTATGGGATCTTGGATGGTCTTCTTATCCATCTTAATTGCTTTATCCATGTCTTCCTTCAATCTACATGCTTGCTCTTCAATAATCTTTATAGAATCAAGATTGGATTTCAACTCATCATGCTTACCTTGCTTTGAACTTAACTTGGCATTAGTCTCTTCTAACTGAGTCTTGAGATTTTTGCATTCTTCCTCTTTTGAACTCAAATTAGTCTTTGTAAATCTTAATTGATTCTCAATAATGTTGATTTTCTCTTTATCATCTTTTGATCTTGAGCTTGCCTTTAAGGATTCTAGATCCTTATTGAGCTTGATGCACTCATCTATAATAGCCTTAAAGTTTGAGGTCATGATCTTCTTCTGAGCTTCTTCTTGATCATACTCTCTCATCTTACCATTGTACTTCTCAATAAGTGCCTTGAGCTGATTGCACTTTTATTCACTCAATTTTAGATGTGCATAAGTAACCTCTACTTGAGCCTTTAACTCTTGATTCTCTTTATTTAATTGTTTATCCATATTGTACCTTGGAACACCTTTAAGTGGTTACACTTGAAAATAAGGTCATGCTCTGATATTAATTGTTAAAGGTACAACCACTAAGAGGGGGGATGAATCTATGATGCTAGATAGTCCAATTCAATTCCTAACTCTTAAATATTTATCATACATCAACTTGATAAAGCAACATAAACATGAAATCACATGCATCCAAAGCATGCATAAGAGCATACATCACATTAACACATCATGTATGTGGGAAACCCTCTTAAGGGATAAAACCCACTAAAACATACAAGATGGACTATAATCCTATAAAACAATATCCAACATTTAGACTAGCACCCACTGATTAAGGAACACCCATCCCTTAGTTAAGTGATACACCCATCCCACAAGGAGGAACCAACCCCCTAATCAACCAAACACCCACTCATCTACCTTGATCTAATCTCCACCTTTAATCTAATGACTTCTACACCTAATGATGGACTTATCTTACTTGCACGCTTTCCCCTTTATATTCTCACAAACTTGCATACACAATAATGCATCCAAAATACCCTTTTGGATCACTCTTCACTTATAAACACATACATAATCAGAAAACCTATAAAAACTGCATCAAAACATCAAAAACATAACCAGTAGGTCATGCACACACTCCTCTACCTACTCAACTCTTCAATCCATTCACTAATCATGCTCACTCAATCAACCTCTAGGGATTACTTGCTCAATCTGCCTCTTCTAGGATTATTAGATCCAATGACCTATGTGTTCACATTCATAAACTTGATCAGATAAACATGACTAATCCTATTTTCTCTTTGGTGGTCCTTATTGACTTGTACCTTCTCTTTCAAAAGTTCCTTCACTCAATATCACATCTGAGCTTCTCGACTCTCTTAAGTCTAGAAACCATTACATTGATCTCCACTATTTATAGAGTCTTCATGAATATTATCTTATTGTTTGGCCATAAGACTTGCCTTAACCATTAAAACATATAACATGCTAATACAAATCTCAATACCATCTTCATAGGTTGACCATAACATATATGGGTCACACTTAAGCAGCTACACCTTTCAATTTGGCCTTAGTAGTCCTTATAGGTCTCATAGAGACCTATGCACCGATTTATCACTTTATTGAGAAAATTAATAACATAGAATCACTTTCAAATATATGGTTCCACTCCATATAATCTCTGAGACATCTTCAAGTGATTGCTCCCACCAAAACATTATTCTGCTAAAGCATAATAGCTTGAACAATATTTTGTACACAATAGCACCATGAATAAACAAATAGTCAAATTTGAAGCTACATAACATTGACTATAAAAAAATTCATAACTTCTAACCTAATTCAATGGATGCACCTTGAAGTCCTCTATAACTTTGCTTTTTACTACATCAATAAATTCATCTTGGATCAAAAATTATAGCCCAAAATTGAGCATTGGTTTTCTTCACAAATTTGAATATTTGAATTCCAATGGTCACTGAGCAAATGTTAAACATCGAGCACATTAACCTCATCTCATGCTTCCTAGTAAACATGGATAAATATGCAACATCGATCTTCTCTGAGTAGTTTGATCTTTATTTTTTCATATTCACTATTGATCTTAGATCAAAGCTCCCACAATTGTGCCACTAGTAGCTCTACATGCCTTCTACACATTTGAATTTTGACTCAACCCATACTATCAATCTTTGTTAGTATGAATGCCTATAAATCATTGATCTTATATCAACTCAATGAGATAGTGACACTTTTCACCAGTACATTTAATCACAAGTACCTTTGACATTTTGACATTACTCATGTCATTGATCTCTATCTGACAAGATCATGTACTCAATTGAATCCTCATTAGGTCAAATAAATTACTCACCATTAGATCTTTGATCTGATTTAATGTTGATCATCGATCTTTGATATCACAAATTTGGCTAAGTATCGAAACATAATAAATTATGTCTAAGAAGCCAAATTTATACCTTAATAACTTTTATTTTGATCAACCTCATGATATGAAATTTTAACCATATGATCTTATTACATAGCTAAATAGATCTATATATCAAGCTAATCCTGAAACCTTCACACGTGTGAAACATAATGTCATTAATATACACACTTAGCTTTATCTGTCAAGATGACTACTTGAACATAGACATACATATGACTGCTATGATGAATTCATTTCACTTCTAAAATCACTCCAAGCATTCTTGACATCCTGTAGGGTCTCTAAAATATGTCCATACCATCAATATCATCTATCAATTACCTATCCAAGTCAAACACTGAAGAACCATGCAATAACATTAAATCTCATTGAAGCGCACTTTGTCATTATTATTCTAGCACACATGACACTTCATCAACATCCTTAGTCACCTTGGAGACATCACTGATGAACCTATAACACAAAGAGCTCAAATTTTTCCTAATCTCTTTCATGATTGTACCTTATATACCCTAAAACCTATACCCTAAGCCCTAATCCTTAAAGTTCCTAATCCCTAAACTCTAAACCATAAATATAAACTCTTTCAACCTTGAACCAATCATTTTATCCTAAATTAACATCATTTAAACTAATAGTTCAGTTCACATAGCTCAATTTAGCCTAAATCACATGACTGATTGCCCCATTTGACTTATTCACTCAATATGCATGATGACATGGAGTATAATGACAACCCAAAAACACATTCTATAGTCATAAATGGGTCCAAGTGATTCAAATTGTCCTCAATTATCATTTCAATTGACCTTATATACCCTAAACTATATATACATTAAAACCTAAGGCCTAAACCATCAACCCTAAATATTATACCCTAAATTGTAAACCATAAACTTTCCCTATTTACCATTCAATTTAGTCCCAATTAACATCCTTTGTAGTAACAATTAGTTTCACATGGAATAGAGTGATTAGACATTATATGCAGGTCCTTAAGCCTAAACCATATGCCCTAAACCCTAATCCCTAAAACATAAATTATAATATCTATGCCCAAATGCCCACTACATGCTTATTATATAATTGATTTTATCATGAAATGTCATAAAATGCATTTTTTAAACATATGGCCAAAACTTAGCCTTTGGAGTACTAATCTAGCTATGCATTTAAAGTAACTTGGGGATATTTCAAGCCCCTTCAAATCAAATGACTATAAAATGTTATTTTAGGGTTGATTAGCTCTAATTTGACCCAATCACCTTCATGATTGTACCTTATATACCCTAAAACTTATACCCTAAGCCCTAATACTTAAAGTTCTTAATCCTTAAACTCTAAACCATAAATATAAAATCTTTTAACCCTAAACTAATTATTTTAGCCTAAATTAAAATCATTTAGACTAATAATTATCTTTGTGATTGACCCTATGTACCCTAAACTTTATCCCTAAACCATAAACCCTAAACACTATACCCTAAATTGTAAACCATAAAATTTCCCTATTTACCAATCGATTTAGTCCCAATTAACATCCTTTGTAGTAAAAATTAGGTTCACATGGCATAAATCAATTAGACCTTATATATACCCTTAAATCTAAAGCCTGTATGCCCTAATCCCTAATCCCTAATTCCCATGCACTAATTCCTTGATCCTTAATCCATAATCCTTAATTTATATTAAGTATAATTTGATCACATTATTTAATAACACAATCACGTTATTCTTATTATAGACAAAACTTGGTTCTCAATGTTTATGTTTAACCCCAACTGAGTGTTAACAATAGCGTGATCATGTTATTACATAACATGATCATGTTATTCTTAATATACATAAAACTCACTTCTCAACATGTATGTTGAAACGGAATCTAGTATCAAGAATAACATGATCGTGTTATTTAATAATGTGATCATGTTATTAAATAACATGATCACATTAATATTATTATATACTAAGCTCACTTTTCAACATCTATTTTTAACCTAAATTGATAATTATGTCCCCATAAACATTCTTTGCATACTTCTACAAGACATGTAGTCAATTATCCTTTTGACTCCACCTTTGAAAAGATGTCAATTATCCTTGATGGGTGATGGATCACATTTGAGGAAGAGGAATATGTTGAATAATAAAACACCATAGGAGTTAGAATATTTGAGAGAGAAAAACAAGATATGAATGCAAAAACTTCATTGTAGACAAGGTACAAACCCTAATCTTGATGAATCAAATGCCATAGATAATGATCCAATTGACAATAATGAATTAAAAAATGATTAAATTGACCATAATGAATTTTAAAATGATGAAATTAACCATAATTAAATGAATAATAATGAATTAGATAATGTTGGAAGTTTACATTCAAACTTCCAAGTTTTTTATTTTGTTGATGATGAGTCTATATATGATGTTTCACCCCCCATGAATGAAGAAAATTTGATGGAAATAAATAATGATGAAATTAACCATCAATAAAATTTAATGGAAACATATAATGAAGAAATAAACAATGAAGGAAAATGTCATTCCACCTCTAAACAATGAAATTAATACTGATTTTGAAACACCCTCTCAACAAATTCCACTATTAACAGCACCTCCAAGAATTGTGCATAGAAAATATAAGTACTTAATTGAAGTTGATGAAAATATTTTAGAACCAATGCACAACAAAATGTCTAATCACCATTAAAGAAGACTGGCTCAACAAATTTGAGATGGTTTCTTTCATAAATTGGATTATGATAGTCAAAGATGTAAATTATTTATTTCATAGATAAAATTGATTAAGATGAGACCTATAATGTACACAATAGGACTAAGAACATCTAACATGGATGATGAAAACAATGAAATTATTGAAAATCTACATGATGCATATCATACTGTAGGCCCAAAATCACACACCTAAGATTGTAATGTTGCCCAGCGTATACTTATAACTTGTGCAGTAAGTGACCAAATAGGAAAAAAATGAATGGTTTCAAAAACAATTTGAACACTTAAAATAAACACAAAAACATTAATGAAAGCAATTGAAATATGTGAAAGACTTAATGAAACTAATACCAATGAGATATGGGCATTCTCTGGTAGACTTCCATGAAAGGACAAGGCTATAGCTGATACTCTCAAAGAATTACTTGCTCAATTTTGAAAACACAATACAAGAGTTTCACCCAATGCAAAAGATGTAGTGAAAAGAAGAGTTGATTCTCAAAATTGTGAACCGCATCTAAAACATTTATTAGATACGAATCAAACACAATCTTAATCTAAATTTTTGAAAAAAACATCCATAAATTTATATTTGTCAAATATATTTTGAGATGTCATTTTTATGTAAAAATAAATCACACACGCACCACTTGTTGTAGGCAACATGTTGAATTTTCAATGCACTATGATGTTTTTCACCATATTCATTGTACTTTGCATACTAATCTCATTTTTTAGGAGTGTGGAGTTGAATTTCCACCAAAATTAGTCATGAAATTTATTCCAACTATATTTTTCAAAAGACCAGATGGATAATTATTTTATAACAAATCATATTTAAATGGAAATTACAGCATTTGTGATGGATTTACAAAATTAAAAAAATGTATCCATGAGGATATTACAAGTAGAACTAGATTTAGATTAGTTGGTTTAAGCAAATATAAATTAGTGACTTATCAAGTAAAATATGGCAACGAATCTAAAAGGTGTGAGCTTGTTGCAAAAAATATACATGTTTCTGAATTTTTGGTCAAATTTAGGGAAAAAATTATTTATAAGTATGAAAGGAACACACACAGAGATAAAAGGTTGGATGAACATTTCAAGATAAGAAAGGATATATTCCCACTTCGTTTGATTAATTCAGTAGTTAAATTTACTAAAAATTACACATTCAAACCCCAAATGGAATTTTTATCATAGTATTACAAATCATCATAAGTTACCATATTCATGCATATAACATTCATGCATGCACCTGATAGTATAAAGCAATAACAGAAAATATTAAGGGAGTACCATTTCTATATCAGTGATAACTGATCACATTGTTCATAGTATGTGTAAGGTTATTTTCAAAATTTGTATGAATAATTTGGGTCAGAGGAACATTACTTTCAATCAACAGTACATTTGGTTAGATAATTACATGTCATAATTTAAAAATACATAAATGTTTTATTGGTTGAGCAGGATACATGTTACCACTGGTATAGAACACATTTTGAGTTTCATGAGGCTGACCTTGGAAAAGGGAAGCATGATGGTGCTGGAGTATGTGTAAAAAGAGATATTACAAGGGAGGAGTTAAAATTTTAAGAGGGTGTTCATTTGACAAATGCAAAACCCATGGTTGAATGGTGTAATGAGAACATGTGTCATGGTACTCAACTAAATTCTATTATTCATAGACATTTCTAGTTAATGAAGGAAGAACACTTGGTGAAGTATGAGGATTGTATGACTCTAACAGGTTTAAGAGACCACTTATTTCATAGCTCAAATACAATTTTTTGGACTGTTCATATGAGATACTTGGCATGTTTTTGTTTTGCATGCATAGACCTTGGAATGATTGTGAGTCACAAGAGTGGGTGGATGATTGGAGTTCCAAACCTCTAATTTAAATCAACACATATTAGGTTCCAACATCATTGTAACTTATAAATATAACATCATCAGGTGACTTTGACCATGTATCTAATTTAGTGCAGCTAGGTGTACAATTTATTCTCATTATATATCTTCATATATCACTAAAAATGGTTTTTTTATGATAAAAGGCATGTTTTTACAGTTATTATAGATGAAGATGATGAAGAAGGCACTGACAACTACTTGTGTTAGTGTGTATAGAGAAATAAAAAATTGACTTCCAGAGTTATAGATGGAGAAAACATTGACTATCCCACTGGGTGAGTGGTAGTCACTAGAACTTGGTTTCGATTATATCCTATAAAATATTTAGATCAATGGTTATTTGAAGAGTTTGAAACACACATGAAGATACTGTACTATTCAAATTTGATTTTTGTAATGAATATTCAATTACAAAAATATCATGAAAGGCCATTAAATAGGAAACTATGGAAAGTTTGGAAGTCAGACCATGAATCTATTCTTGATACTGTCAAGGTTAGAGAAGATCCTAGTGGTTCGTTGTATTGAAATACATAGGTATATTGAATTTTCAAATGTAGATGTAATAAATTTTATCAAATGTTTTTTTTTATTTTCTACGTAGTACATATATATTTCATTTCTAATTACTTACTAACAATTTTTTGTAGGTTAGTGGTGCTAGATAAGCTTCCACATTCACATGGTTGGAATTGTCAGTAGATAATTATATATTCTTGAAGCAAAGAGAAGCTTAGGTTGGATGTGATCAAAGTGATAGATTATTAGGTAGAGGTCCTAGAGACATAAAAGGTAGTTGGATCTCAAGAAGTTTTTTATTCAATGCCAAAAAGTTGCATTTTTGGATCCCTCATTGTAACTTGTCCAATGGATTACTCTCAAAGGTTCCACCTGAGTGCTCTAGGGTGTGATTAGAGGGATTAAATAGGTATGGGTGGGATCTAATGGTTCATGGAAATGAATTATAGGTTTTATTTTATGCATGTTTGAACTTAAGCCAAAAAATTACATTTTTATTATATTGGGAAGGACATTTTTTAGGCCAAAATGGGCAGTGGTTTTATCGATTGGGCCTAATGGGAGGCCAAGAACCTAGTCCTAAATGTTATCTACCCATTATACATGTTGGCAGTATCAATTTTTATTTAATAAGCATCAAAACAATAGTTCTACAACCAAAACTTAAACTTTGACAACATTAGTTGTTAGTGTTTCCACACTTCGAAATGGTAGTTAAAATGCACTTCTGGGTGGATTTTGTTAAGCACAAGCTTATACTGAGAGGGGGGTGAATAATTATAAGATATTTTTTCATTTTTGATTATTAATCTTAAATCTGGAACCTCAAATTACTCCATAATTAATATATTCAAAGCAATCAAAGAATACAATGCAAAACCACACAATGCAAATAGACACAAATTTGCGTGGAAACCCTTTCGGGAGAAAACCACGAGGAAATTATATTAATATAAATAATCATAGGCACCAACCTACTAGAGCACCAATCCCAAAAAAAAAAAATTTAGGCACCAACCTACAGGAGCACCAACCCCTTTCACCGAGCACCAACTCAGCAAGAGACACCAATCTCTTCAAAACGAAGGCACCAACCTTCTCAGAAAAAATCACTCTTTTATCTCAAATTTGTTGTCAAAATAAGGGATGATAGAACACTTTCTTTATCTCCTTTAGATTTGATCTACACTTGAGTGTTTTCACTGCTATACTCTTCCTTATACTTGCTAATTTTTTCTTTTTAATATTCTCACAAAAATTTGCATTTAAAAATTCTACTCTTTTTTTATTTCTTCCACATTTGAATCTACTTTTTTTTTTCCATTCATTATGCACTTATTTATAACCCATGGAAAGCCACAAAATAAGTTTGTGACTCTTCAAGTGAAAAATTCCTTTCGAATGGTCACAACTTTTCCCAATAGGTCGGCCAAGGTTGACAATTCCGTCGACAATTCTGTTCACTTCCGTCGACATTTCCATTCACTTCCGTCAAAATTTCCATTCACTTCCGTCAAAAATTCTATTCACTTCTGGCAACAATTCCATTCACTTCCATCGACATTTTTGTTCACTTCTGGTAATCAATTAATTTGACATCAATGACAATATTCCAACAATCTCCCCCTTTGTCATTGATGGCAACCACATACTGAAACTGCCCCCCCTTGCTGCATTGTTTCTTCTGTCTGAATCCTTCTTTGCTATAGCTCCCCCTTTTTGTGACATCCTCTTTCTGTACTTATCCCCCTTTGACATCAATAGAAAAGGGTATATCTAAGAGCTAGCACTTAGCTCCCTCTTAGCTGATGCTTCCCTTTAGTGGCAAGAAGTAAAAGAAATTACTCCCAACTTATGTCGTAGGTACTCAAATGTTTCCTTTGGAAGTGGATTAGTGAAGATATCTACCATATGTTCGGATGTGGAAACATATTCCAATTTTATTTGTTGTTCTACCACCTATTCTCTCAAAAAATGATACTATATAGGGATATGCTTAGTTCTAGAATGCATAACTGGATTCTTCAAAATACTTATCACACTAGTATTATCATAGAATATGGAGATTGGATGATTATACTCTACTTTGATATCTTTCAAGGTTTTTTTCATCCATAGAAATTGTGTACAACATAGCACTGCCTCTATGTACTCTAATTCTATTGTGGATAGAGATACAGAATTTTGCTTCTTATTCAACGATGATATTAGGCTATCTCCAAGAAAGAATGCTCCTCCACTTGTACTTTTTCTATCATCCAAACAACCTGCCCAGTTTGAATCTGTGTACGCTACCAATGTGAAGTCTTTACCTCTTGAGTACCACAACCCATAATTCAATGTTCTCTTTAAATATCTAAATATATGTTTCATGGCTTGCACATGTATTTATTTTGGAGTTGCTTGAAATCATGCAACCATACCTACTACTTGCATGATATTTGGCCTAGATGCCATCACATATAGTAAACTCCCAATCATTGATCTGTAAAGAGTTTGATCAGTATTCAAAGATTCATCATCTTTGTTCAACTTTGTACCTGTAGCCATAGGTGTGCCAATAGGGGCACACTCCTCCATATGGAATTTCTTTAACATCTCCTTCACATACTTACTTTGGGATATGAATATTCCTTTGTTAGATTGAGAGATGTGTAAACCAAGGAAAAATGACAACTCACCTAACATGGACATCTCAAATTCCTTTTGCATATCTTAAACAAATATCTTAGACATTTCCTCATTGTCTCCTCCAAATATTATATCATCTACATACACCACAATAATTAACTGGTGATCTCCTTCAATTTTGATGTAAAGATTACTATCAGCATATCCTCTCTTGAATCCTTGGTCTTGTACGTATTTATCAAGCCTAGCATACCATGCTCTAGGAGCTTGTTTCAATCTGTACAAAGCCTTATTCAACTTACACACATAATCCTTGTTTTTGATAAGAGGAATCCTTCTGGCTATTCTATGTAAACTTCCTCTTCTAGATTGCCATTTAGAAATGCTGATTTAACATCCATTTGATAAACTTCAAAAATTTTGAATACTAAAAATGCAATAAATATTCAAATTTCTTCTAATCTAGCAATAAGAGCAAAAGTCTCTTGAAAATATACACATTCTACTTGAGCATACCCCTTACATACCAACCTTGCTTTGTTTCGAGTGATGTGGCCATTTTCATTCAACTTGTTTTGAAAAACCCACTTAGTGCCAATCACATTTTGATCCATTGGCCTGGGCACAAGTTCCCAAGTCTCATTCTTCTCAATTTGATCTAACTCTTCTTCCATTTCTTTTACCTAATGTGTATCATGACTAGATTCAAAAAAATTATTAGGCTCTACCTTGGATAACAAAGAGAAATTTACATGCTCAGGTATATTTACAATTTTTCTTCTAGTTTGATACCCAACATCAATGTTGCCAATGATCTGACTTTCAGCATGATTCTTCTGAACAAAGCGAGATGGTGCTTTGGTGTCCTGCCTTTCAAATTCACTCAATTTTTCTACATTTTCTTCCTCCCCTTCTTCTATAAGATTAGGTATTTATAGAGGCTCTTCTGAAGGTTCTTTGGCATTTTGATTTATGATCTCATATATTCTAACACTATCACTTTCTAAGATAGTTTGTATCCTTTTGTTATAACATTTATAGGCTTTGATTTTGATGGAGTAGCCAAGAAAAATTCCTTCGTCAGCTCTTGAATCAAATTTTCCCAAGTTTTCTTCATTCCTGTTGATAAAACATTTACTTCCAAACACTTTGAAATGTTTGACCGAAGCTGGTCTTCCTTTCCATAATTCGTAAGGATTTTTGTCATTATTAACTCTAATTTGCCCTCTATTCAAGATATATATTGTTGTATTAACTGCTTCTCTCTAGAATCTATCTGATGGCTTAGATTCATTCAACATAGTTCTAGCCATCTCTTGAACGGTTTGATTTTTCCTTTCCACCACTCCATTTTGTTGTGGAGTCCTTGCAACTAAGTATTGTCTCTTAATTCCATGATCTTCACAAAACTCAATGAATTCATTTGAAATAAACTCACCTCCTTGATCTGACCTTAGGCATTTTATTTTCAGCTCTTTTTTATTTTCTACTAATGCTTTGAAAGCTTTAAAATTTTCAAATGCTTATGATTTTTATTTTAGAAAGGCTACCCACATCATTCTAGTATAATCATCAATGAGAAACATAAATTAGCTCTCACCTTGCATGCTTTCAATTGTGGTAGGACCATAAAGATCCGTATGAATCAGCTCTAGTGGTTTGGTGGTTGAATATTCCTTCATTCTAAACCTTGTTCTAATTTGCTTCTCATATTGGCATTGCTTGCATAGAGTGCTTGAAGGTTTTGTTATCTTGGGCATATCTCACACAGCCTATTTGTTGCTAATTTTCACAAGATTATCAAAATTTATGTGCCCTAACCTTCTATGCCATAGCCAACTCTCTTCAACTTGACTCAGACAACATTTCTCTCCTCTCATTTCTCCAAGCATATATAGGTTGTTTGTGGTTCTATGAGCATCCGCAATTAGTTCTCCCGTGTCTCTTTTTCTGATCTCATAACCTTCAAAAAAGAACTTGAGTGTGTCCTTGATCACACATTTGGCTAACACTTAGAATATTATGCTTTAACACTTCCACATATAACACATTTTTTGTTTTGGTTTTTCCATTATCGAGACTAAGTGTACCTTTTCCTGTTATTATGACTGTAGTGTTGTCTCTAAACTTCACCATGCCTTCATTGACCTTTTTTAATGAGATGAATTTTCTTTTATCTCCAGTCATGTGTCTCGAACATCCACTATAAATGAACCATTATTGTCCTTCATCTCTAGCATGGAATGTTGTTTGAATAATCATGGATTGTTCTTGCTTCTTCTTCTAGGTCTTTGATGGTTCTCTTTTCTTTATCACTGGAGATTTGAACTTTTGATCTTGTCTTACAGATTCAAGAACACTTATACAATAGCGTGTTATATATCCATAGTTATTGCACTTATAAAAAACTATAGCTTCATCAAAGCTGGATAAGGGAGCAAATGAATTGTAGTTTCTATTTGAAGCTCCATAGGTTCCTTTGTTTCTACTCCTGACTTCAATATCCTTGGCTCTCTTTCTACAATCTAATTTCTTATGACCAAAAAGATTGCAATAATAACAATATCCATCAAAATAATTACCAAAATTGGTTTTATTTTCATATCTTGGAGCAAATGGTCTTCTAAAGTTTTGTTCTCCTTTGCTTTCTTTGTTGATAGAGCTAGTTTTTGTATTCAGGGCTTCTTCCTTCTTGGTCTCGTTTTTACTAGTTCCTTAAGAGTTTCAGCATAGCTCTTAGCTTTCTCATTTTCCTTCTCATACCCAATGACTGACTTGTTAGATGGTGATATTTGACTCTCTAAAATCTTATTCAAAACTTGAGTGCTTTTCTCATATTTCAATTCACTTGATATTTTAGAATTTGCCTTTTATAGATCCCTTTTTAAATCATCTATCTCAAATTCATACTTTTCACAGTCTTCTCCTTTCTTCTTTAGTTGATTCGTTAGATCTTCTTCAATTTTCTTTGCTTCTTCAATTTGGACTTTTAGATCAGCAATTACCTTGTTTGATTCCTCAAAGACTTGTGATGTCTTCACTTTGAAGTCTTGATTCTCTTCATATTTTCAGAGTTGTAACTTTAGTTTCTGATTCTTCTTCTTAAATTTTTTTATTTCTTCCAATGTGAAAATAATTTCTTCTTCAAGTTTCACTTCACCTTCTTCTTTCATGTCTCTGTCTTCCTCCAAATTATCTTTGCTAGTAGTGGCATTTTTTTCTCTAGCCATGAACAGAATCTCTTCATTATCACCCTCAACATCACTTTCTTTGTTTTCTTCGGATGAGTTTCTATACCTCTTGGAGTATAGGCTTTTATTTTGTTTCTCAAATCTTTGCTTGTCTTTTCTTGGCTTGAATCCCTTTTTGTACTTTGATTTGTTTCTCTCATTATCGTTATTTCCTTTATTTGGACATTTGGCTGCAAAATGACCAATTTTACCACAATTAAAGCATTTAAATGGTAACTTTCCTTTATATTTGTCTGATCCTTTCTTTAGCTTTTGAATGAATAGATCTTCATTTTCATCTTCTTCACTACTTAAATTTTCACTTGATTTTGGTTCTTTGATCTTCTCTATCTTCAAGACCTTGAATGATGCTTCCTTCTTCAACTATCTCTCAAATTCGGTTCTCATTTCGTAGGCCGTAAGAATTCCATGGAGCTCATCCATTTTCATCATGTCTAAATCCTTCATTTATTCAATAGTAGATACATTCACATCAAATCTCAATGGTAGAGATCCCAGGACTTGCTGAATGATCACAAATTCTTTAATTTTCTCTCTGAGTCCTCGAATGACATTAACAATCTCATCGACACAAAGAAGATACCCAGTAATGTTTTCATCATTCTTAATTTTTAAAATTTCAAACTACCTCCGGTGGGTTTGAATTTTTTATTTTCTAACCTTACTATCACCTTCATAAATAGTGTTGAGTTTATCCCAAATCTCTTTTGCAGATTCACAATGCATAACCTTAACAAACTCATTTTCTAAAAGCCCGCATAAGATTGCATTCATAGCTTTCGCATTGTTCTCACTTGCCTTTTTTTCGGTGGCATTTGTTGGTGCAATTTGTGGCATTATGTATCCTATTACCACTACTTGCCAAATATCGAAACCTAGGGCCATCAAGTAAGTGTTCATTCTTATGCTCCAAAATGCGTAGTTCATTCCATCGAACAAACGAGCCTTGTTAGTCGAGAAACCATCTAGAACTTGAGATCCTACCATATGTGCTTTCCAAGATCTACCTTCTAGCAATTGTGCTAACACCAAAGAACTGGCTTTGATACCAATTGTTAATCACAAGCTTATACTGAGAGGGGGGGTGAATCAGTATAAGATATTTTTTCACTTTTGACTATTAATCTTAAATCCAAAACCTCAAATTACTTCGTAATTAATATATTTAAAGCAATTAAAGAATACAATGTAAAACCACACAATGCAAATAAACATATATTTACATGGAAACCCTTTCAAGAGAAAACCACAGAGAAATTATCTTAATATAAATATTCTTAGGCACCAACCTACTAGAGCACCAACCCCAAAAAAAAATTTGTAGGCACCAACCTACAAGAGCACCAACCCCTTTCACTGAGCACCAACTCATCAAGAGACACCAATCTCTTCAAAATGAAGGCACCAACCTTCTAATAAAAAACCACTCTTTTATCTCAAATTTGTTGTCAAAACAATGGATGATAAAACACTTGCTTTATCTCCTTTAGATTTGATCTACACTTGAGTGTTTTTGCTACTATACTCTTCCTTATACTTGTTGATTTTTTCTTTTTAATATTCTCACAAAAATTTGCCTTTAAAAATTATGCTCTTCTTTTATTTCTTCCACATTCAAATCTACTTCTTTTTTTCCATTCGTTATACACTTATTAATAACCCACGAAAAGCCACAAATTAAGGTCATGACTCTTCAAGTGCAAAAGTCCTTTCGAACGGTCACAACTTTTCCCACTAGGTCAGCCAAGGTTGATAATTTCATTGACAATTCCGTTCACTTCCATCGCCATTTCCATTCACTTCCGTCAAAATTTCCGTTCACTTCCGTCAACAATTCCGTTCACCTCCGACAACAATTCCATTCACTTCTGTCGACATTTCCATTCACTTCTGGCAATCAATTTATTTGACATTAATAACAATATTCCAACAGATTTGAACATTGTGGTGGTGTGATAACATGTAATTTTCCTATTTGGATTTGATATAAGTTATATATTCTTAGGTGGAGATTTTGAAGGCAAAAGTGGTAGTTGGAGCTCAAGAAGTTGCTTATTTAATGCCAAAAAGTTACATTTTTGGACCTGTTACTAAACTTGTCAACGGATTTCTCTCAAAGGTTAAACATGAGTGATTTAGAGTGAGATTAAAGGGCTTAAATAGGCAAGATATGGATCTTATAGTTCACAAAAATGACTTACATGTTTTATTTTATGCGTGTTTGAACTTAGGCTAAAAAATTACATTTTTCTTGTATTGAAAAGGGCATTCTTGAGGTTGAAATGGGCGGTGGGTTTGTCGATTGGGCCTGATGGGAGGCTAATAACCTAGTCATATATGTTATCCTCCCATATATGTGTTGGTAGTGTCAATTTTTAGTTAGGAAGCATCAAACCATAGTTCTGTAACCACAACTTAAACTTTGACAACATTTATTATTAGTGTTTCCACACTCTATAACGGTAGTGAAAATGCACTTCTAGGTGTATTTAAACATCATGGTAGTTTTATAACATGTAATTTACCTATCTATATGTGATTAAAGTGATATATTCTCAGGTGGAGGTCCCGAAAGTAGAAATGGCAGTTGGAGCTCAAGAAGTTGCTTGTTCAATGCTAAAAATTTGCATTTTTGGACCCATCATTGCAACTTGTCCAATGGATTTCTATTGAAGGTTACACTTAAGTGTTCTAGGGTAAGATTAGAGGGATTAAATAGGTATATTATGGGTCTGAAAATTCACTTAAAATATGTACAATTTTTGTTTCATGTATGTTTGAACTTAGGCTTAAAATTATATTTTTCTTGTATTAGGAAGGGCATTCTTGAGGCCAGAATGGGTGGTGGGTTTGTCGATTGGGCTTGATGGGAGGACATGAACTTGTTTATAGACATTATTCACCCCCCAGACATTTTGGTAGTGTCAATGTTTAGTCAAGAAGCATCAAAACCATAGTTTTGTAACCACAACTTAAACTTTGACAATATTTGTTGTCAGTGTTTTCGTACTCTGGAATGGTAGTGAAAATACACTTTCAGGTGGATTTGAACATCATGGCAGTGTGATAACATGTAATTTTTATATTTTAACATGATTTAATTGATATATTCTCAGGTGGAGGTATCGGAGGTAGAAACGACAGTTGGAGCTCAAGAAGATGCATGTTCAATACCAAAAAGTTATATTTTTTTACCCATCACTGTAACTTGTCCAACAGATTTCTATCGAAGGTTCCCTTGAGTGATATAGGGTTTAATTAAAGGTATTAAATAGGAAAGGGATGGATCTTAAGGTTCATGTAAATGACTTACAAGTTTCATTTTATGTATGTTAAAACTTAGGCTAAAAAATTGCATTTTTCTTGTATTGAGAAGGGCGTTCTTAAGGCCAGAATGGGTAGTGGGTTTGTCAATCAGACATAATGGGAGGCCAAAAACCTTGTAATATATGTTATCCTATCAAAATATTTTTTTTAAGTGTCATTTTTTGGTTAGTAATCATCAGAACAACAATTCTACTAAGTTCTCAGCCTGCAGAAATTCTGAGTAATTCTGAAGTAAGGGTTTCATGAGTAAAACACCTCTAAAAATCAAATAACTTATAACTTATTTGTGAAAATTTGAGGAATGGATATTATAAATTATTCCAAGTATCATTGGATTGACAATAGGTTTGAAATTATAGGTACAAAGGATTGTTTTTATGTACCCCTGTAGAAGATCATTTTTGAGAAAGTTGTGCATAAGGTAAGATGAGTTTTTGACTAATTTGAGTTATATAAACTTGGGTAAGGGTTAAAACATGTTAAAATTTATTAAAAAACTACTATAGATATAATTTTTAAGAGCTAAAAACTCTATTTTGAGAAATTGACTTATTGAAGCAACAACTAGGTCTAGAGACCTATAAACTTTAAAAGATAGAATTTGAAAATGAGAGCTCAATCTCTTAGAGACCTATATTTAGTTGATTAATTGTAAGTTCTGACACCTACATAAATCCTTGAGTTTTCCTAAGACCTATCCAAAGTGTCTTAAATAATATTGTTCAAAACAAAGAGAGTAGATTTGAGAGATTGGTGACTAGTTAAGGGCAGACCTAATGAGTAATTGATTAGCTTAAAAGAATATTGGTCGAGAGTGGATTTTGAATTGAGTTGAGAACATGAGTGGATAAGTGAGGTTCAAATTATTCATTATCTTAGATCATATGAATAGTAATTTCATAGCCTTATTAAGCATAGAAGAGCAAACTATGCATTAGGTGGTATTAGGGGATGATAAAGGGTTTTGGCCAAAGATGGATCCAAGTATAATTAGGTAACTTACAGGTATAGTTATCCATGTGATAAATTTGTATGGATTTATGAATTATTTTATGTCTTTCCATTATACAAGTTTTAGCATGATTGGGTATGGGTTTTAAGTGTAATTAAATTGTGTTAATGATCAATTGAAAAGTTGTAAATGGGTGATGACAAATGCAAAATAGATAAGAGTGTCATTAGTCATTTCCACTACACACAATCAAATAAAAATTGTAATTTAAAAAAATATGGAAGATCTGAGATTTATAGCATTTAAAATTAAAAAAAATAATCCTCATTTGTGTACAACATTAAATACAAGATCCAAGAGATAATAATTTGAAAGATCAAAACAACACTATATAATAGCGTTTTAAATTAAAACTAAATATAAATTAGATAGATTACCATGATAGGCATACAATATAGGCACATGTGTACAATGTCAATAATACATAGATTTTCATGATAGGCATAAAAAAATTACATCTACCAACATAGTATCTACTGTTGGGTGAATGTCATATATGTATATATAATACCAAAATGCATAAATTGCCATATAGGCATACAAAAAATCACATCTCATGTAAGACATAGTATTCATCAAATATCCTCACTCTCTTTGGCTTCCTCGAATAAGACTCTCCATGTGATTCCCTGCTAGTAGATGGAGACCCCTCTAATGCTTTGAATTTCTTCAAGGTCTAACTATGGCTCCTATGATCATAGCTCACTTGCAGCTGAACCTCTTCAAATATAAGTTTTATTAAAAAAATAACATAAAATACATTCAACCAATTGTTAAGAAATTGATTTTAAACTACAATAAAAATCATTTAAAAATGTACTTACTGTAAGCTCGTGGTCTTTCTCAATCTATTTTTGATACTCAAACAAGTCAGTGGTAGGCTCAGCTATTTGAATAGGCATCTAAAATATGGGAGAAACATGAGAAGTTTCCCTATTAATCATCTGACTGGGACTATAAAATGTCATAGGACAAACCTACATACACAACACATTCACATAAGTTATATTTTCCCCAAATATGTAGTAAAATTATTAAAAAAAGACTTTTTTTACAATTCAAAATTACAAGTTAATATATACTTCTATTAGTCCCTATATAGATGACATTGTAGCAATAATGTCTATGTCTGTCTCAGCTCGAAGTGATTGAGGAGTGTCTAATTAAGCCATTAACTACTTATGTAAACAAGGACTCACTTACTTTTCTATAAAGTATCAAATATATATAGAAACTTTTTTTAATGTAAACCAAGATATATATGGAAACGTATTTCAATGTGCATATCATGAAAATACAATGTAAATCAAGAATCATGGAAGTGTAACTGCCATGCAACATGCAATGGCAAAGAATATCAAGTAGTTTGCATGTTGGATGTAATATAAAAAATTTAATATATGAAGTGTGAGTGGAAGAGTAGGATGTGGAAAGAATAGTAACACTTTGATAAGGTAGAGTTAGGGAGAAAAAAGGAGTAAGAGACATATCAAGAACTCTGTCCTTGAAAATTTTATTTGGATGGAGTAAAATGTAAATAAGTGTCTAGATGTTTATGATTAATCATGTGATGTTCATGGCTCTAGTCACAAAATATTCAAGTTAGTAGTCTACAAGTTCAAAGTAGTGAAACCCAAGTTTCAATACACTATCTTCAAGCACATTCAAAAAGAGGAGAACATAGTCAGTTTAAAGTGTCATTATAAATGATTCAAACATGAGTAAGGGATAGAGGATCTATATTAAATGAATGTAAACACATTTAAAGTCTCAATAATATTTATAAAATTCAAAATACATAGGAAGACTATATACAACCCAATTAGTAATAATTTTGAGCTTGCATAGTCATAAAGAAAGACCATATAGAGTTCTTGGAAATAGAGTTGAGGATTTAAAGTATTGTGAATGTTGTGGAATATTGTTTTTACATGTGTGTGATTATTTTAATTATATTAAATGAAGTTAAAGGGTCTTAAGGTTTTATTAAGTCCTATTCGATGATATAATCATGTTGGAGGGGTACAAATTTTTTGTAAAACTAAATGTTGGGAATGATTTAGTATTGAGAAAGGAAAATTAATAGTTTAAAAAGATTTGTGGGGTAATTTAATATCCATTGAAATCCCTATAATATTCTATGAGGTTCAAAATGTCATTCTGGATCATTTATTATCCTCTCAGGTAGGTGTAGGACTGAGACAACACAAGTTAGGGTTTGAAACTAGAAAATGAGATAACAAGTGACTTAACTAATGAAAAGTCATTAAAATTTGTGGACATGTATATTTATATAGGATGAAGAGGATTTTGAATTTTTAAAGTTGATTTAAGCCCGTATGTTATGGTTTCATAGTCAATAGCCTTGAATTAGGCATAGGATACCTAATTAGTCCTGAGGGGTGTTGAGTTAGGTGTTCTCCAAAGAGAGTTAAATTATAAAATTTTGTGTGAAACTATGTGATGTAAACATGTATCTAAATGTGGGTTTGGTTTGGTTGGGATCTTTGTAGTTTACTCAAAATAAGGAGGTTTGCCTCAAAAAATGGTTAGTAGAAGGAAGATCACAAAGAGGAAAGAAGAGTTAAGTAGAGAGTTGAAGCTTGGGAGTTATGTGGAATGGTTGGATGCATGAAATGAGATGTAATTGAGTAGGTAGATGTTATTATGATTATTTTCGAAGGGAAAAATCAAAATAACATGCAGACCTATGAAAACACATAAGAAGATTATAAAGAATAGAGCAAGGATAAAGAGAGAGAACATTAAAACAGAGTATGAATTGAGGAGGTTGATGTTAAAAGGAAATATTGCAGAGGTAGTTGATTAGTAAAATGACTTCAAGAAAAGGAGGATTAAGTGAATACAAGGAATTTTAAGAGCCATTGAGTAGGTAAAGACCTAGTAAATGCAAAGTGATAAAATAGATAAAGAGGTTGAAGACAAAAAACAAAGAAGGATAAGAAAATATCAGAGCTGGTATTTGGTAGAGGTACATGTGTGTTTCCATCCATATTAGGGAAGCTTGTTAGAACATATGCATCAAGATCCTTGATAGATAAGTTTAACTTAAACTTACACGACAAATATATATATATATATAGACTAAATGTACATAGAGCATAAGATTAACTCAAAATTTTACCCCTGTATAAGTAAAAGGTGTCATCCTAACAAAGATAGATGTAGTAGTGGATAAGCTAGCAGTTGGATTCAAAAATTTAAATAATATCTGCTTCAAATCAGATGTTGCAAATGTCGACTGTGACGATGAAGGCATCATCACCTCCTAGGACATTAGAAATGACATATATATTATTCAATTTCTATGTAAATTAATTGTTATCTAAATTAAATTTGTAAATATAACTTAAATTTAACATGACATTTATATAAAATATACCTGCATTTGTGTAGTGGTTGTTATTTGTACACCAAATGTGTGTGCCAAAAACTCATCACTCATAATATTATCCAAGCCCTCTGAACCACCAGTGCCATCATCATCAAAAAGACTAGTGCACATAGCTCCACAAGAACTTCAAGGGTGGGGTCGAGTATGCACACTAGGTGGTATATCTCTAGCATCGATTTGTGAGAGCCTACTCGTATGCTAAATGAATATATCAATGAGAAAACAAAGAGCATGTAGAGTATCGATTTTCATGACCTACGAAACTTTAAGGGGATCTCAAGATCAAGTGGCTTTTGGATACATGTCCTTGTAGACCGATTAGGTGCATGATGTGCATCTGGTCTATCCTATACAGAGCCTTTCCCTCGGCCCTAAAATTCACTATAAATAAAATAGTTCAAAATCTCATTAAGGAAAAATTCATAGAAGAGTTTCCTCAAAAAATACAATGGGACCTTGTGGTTATTGCACAGTGGATAATCAAACACCATCCACCATTGGTCCCAAAAATTGGTTGTGATAAAATTATGTTGGTAGTGATGGACTAGAAAACATTTAGAAGTTACTGAAAATGGTGCATAGGTGGCTAGGTCAATGAATAAGGTGCATCGAAATTTATTTGTTCTTGACCTCAAGTGCTGATAATTTTTCAGCATAATAAGCCCTATAATTATATCTATATGAAGCCCATCTGTCAATTTGACTTGTTATAGAGTCAATTTGACGTAATAATGTCGCTAGAGAATTGGCTAGATGGATGCGGTGGTGTTGGTAGAAGTGGGATCCCTCATTCTCTCAATTAATTCTTCAATTTCAATTTTATTTCCCACAATGTTGTCAACTAGACTCACCTGATTGCTTGGGGGAACTATAAGAGAGTTAGGTGGAGGGATAGGAGGAGGAACAAAAGGGTTCTATGGAGGGTTAGGAGGAGGAACAAAAGGGTTTTGTCGAGGGTTAGGAGGGTTAGACAAAATAACAAGAGGGTTAGTAGGACGGGTTGTTCAAAACAAACAAATTACTAAAATTACTAAAAATCAATGTTAAACAATGAAAATAACTAAAAAATACTAAAATTTAGGATTAACAAGTGTGGACTTTTAGCACTTACCTCTTCTACATAGTGGCATCATTGATTAATGGCTTCTTGGGATGAATTTTGGTAAGGTTTAGTCTCTCTCACTCAAAACACAATCATGGAATGCAAAGTTAACAAAGGAAACTCCATGAGTTTATGAGAAATTTTGCATTTGGGTTTTAGTTTTTTTTTAGTTTTTTTTTTTTTTTTTGTTACATAGGTAACATGATCACGTTATTAATGTGATCGCATTATTAAAAATAATAATAATATGATCGCATTATTAACGTGATCTCATTCTTTTATTAAATAACATGATCATGCTATTTAATAGCGTGATCATTTTATGGCTCGATAATTACTGAGCCATAATTTAAATAACGTGATCATATTACCAAAAATGTCCATGGAATTGTCCTCCAAATCGTGCACTTACTCATCACATTCAAGTACCTTGTGAGAAACATTGTGTATTGAAATATGAAATATGTTATATACTTAACAAAGAATAAACAACATATGAAAAGAAGCAAGCTAGCAACATTTGAAAATGTTTTATGTTCTAATTTTGAATTTTTAAAAATATTTTGATTTTTTTGAAGTTTTTGAAATATATAAATGTTTTTAGATTCTTTTGACACTATTTGAATTTTGAAAAGAGGTGCTAAGAAGTGAGGCTTTGAAAAATGGAGGAAGTAGGAGGGTTTTGAACAATCGTCAACATGGTGCCAAAGCATAGTATGATAAAAAGGAAGGCAAACAATGTGCCCCCATTGTTTGTGTAGATTTGAGTGATAACAATATAGCATTAATGATTAAGCTATATAGGAATGTACATGATCCTCAATGGGAAAGAGGCTAAATGTGATCATGTAAAAAGTAAAAATATGATATCTTTGAAGTGACATAGGGTGTAGGATATACAATAGTAAGTAAGTGGGTGCCATGCAAATAAGTGTTTTAAATTGTTTTCATCAATTTAAAAAATAAGAAGGTAAGTACCAAAGTGAAAAGTGAATCCAAGGGCTAGAAAAATGCTTGTATAAAGGATAGAATAAATAACAAGGGGAAATAAAAGAATCTATATACAAATAAAGATGTAAGTGGATATAAGAAAAGGATCTCATCAAGGGGATACCTCTGTGTAGGGCCTGCATCATTTTCTATGTAACCCTCAATTATATTACTATATTCATATTATGTATAATCAATATCATCAGGATCATACCATTCTTCTATGTTATCAAGATCATAATCATCAGTGTAATCATTATACCATTCTTTTATGTTATCAAGATCATAATCATCAATGTAATCATTATTATAGGAGAAAGTTATCTTCTTGGGTTGTGCTTGAGATTGTGAGATACCATTTTTATTGTCTTTTATATCTTTGTATGAAAAATATTGGACCCCAAATTTTGTATTTATATATTCTAAGGGTTTTAGAGTCATAGCACAAAAAAGGCGGCGGGGGCGGGGGGGGGCGGAGGGGAGGCGAGGTCGGCGCGGGTGGGCGCGGCACGATAACAGTGCAGAGGACATTAGCGTGAAAGGCATGGAAGAGAAAGATGCATAGGACCTTGGTGTAGAAGAATGAGTTGTGAGAGACAAGGATACAAAAAATAAGGAGAAACAAAAGATGCAAGACTCAAACAAAAGTGAAGAATTGGACAAGTGTGTAGGAAGCGAAGACGGTTATGAAATAGTGAATGAAAGCATCGGAGGAGACTAGTCAAGCACAAATCTAGCATTGATTTACGAGAGAATAAGAGTGTGGGCATGAATATCTAGCATGGTGAGAATATATAGGGATCGTTAGGCTTGAGTCAAAAATATTCTATTGTAATGGCTTGCCACGACTTCTTTTTCTAAAATAGTCATTAGGTAGTCATCATTACTGTATTAATGATGTAGCCTAAGGAGAGGGATTGGGTCATGTATAAATACCCCTTAGTTTTGTTTAGAAAAGAGAGGGAAAGAGAATACTAGAGAGTAAATGATGTTTAATTATATATGTAATCTTCTATTATTCCTTAGTAAGTTGTGTAAAAGTGATTTTAATTTTCAAAGGAAATCAATGAAATCACTATTTTTATCTACAAATTTTAAAATATGTGTCAATCTATTGTTATGGTGTTAATTAGAAGTATGTGGAATGTATGGAGTGAATAACATGGTTAACCATAATATGATGTTTATAGTAATGAGAACTAAATGTAACTAACCCAAACACCTAAGTGTAGATAGAGAGTTAAGTTTATCCACCACCAAGTGGGAGAATCGATGGGAACCAGTCTTGGATGCATGCTTCGGGTGAGTGTGTGAGGTCACTACTTGTGTGATATGCCAACACACTAACTCATTGGATTCCTCATTTCCTTTAGGTGCACAACTTGTATTTAGTCAAGCAAAAATAAGGATAAGGCCCAACATTTTGGTTTCGTTGTTGGGACTCATTGTAATTGTTAGCATGATGGTAAAAAGATACTCGAACGACTCTCTTTCGAAAACGTCGAGCGTTGGATTGACATAATAGAAGAGAACTTTAAACTTAAATATATTGGACCAAGAATTTCTACATGACAATGGGTAGAGTAGCATTTGCATGATTCTTTATATGAAACCTTTTTTTTAGAACTACCCATCCATTTGTATGTTTGGCTTTCAGCATACACACAAGACTGCTTGATAAATTATGGATGGAAATCTCCCTAGTTAGCGGAGCATCAAACAACCTTGACAAATTTGAAAAATACTTGGACATGTGTGATGGACATATAGTGGAAAGGAACACTAAATATCTACATATTGGAATACATTGTGTCTACATATTCTTGTTCGGAGGAAGCATAGTTCAATTTACTCAAGAAACCACGCAGAAGGTATATAAGACAGTTTCCCTTAGAAATTAAGCAATTTATAGACTTGAGAACTTCCCGATGGATGGATAAAACTCTTTCGCGCATGAGTAGTGCAACTGATGGGGAAGTGAAGCAGTTTACATTGGTAAAGGATTGGTAGTTCAACATGGAAGTTAGTGAGAATTGCGGAAAATCAGGTTAATCATTTATCAACCGATAAGGAAAAGAGAAGATAGTGCGAAGAAAGAAGGAGGACTACCCTTCTTGAAAACGATTGTGAATATCTTGACCAAATGAGTAAATTTATCTTATGCTTATAAAATATTTAAATCTTGTTATAATTCTTAGATTCATTTAAAAAATGCACAAAATCCCTAAGTTAATTTCTTCTTAATCATTTTCAAACATGGATAATTATTATTTTCATAAAAAAATGTAAAAAAATATTTCAAATATAAACCTGGAGATGGATTTTCATTCCATCCCGAGATCTATAATCAAAATATCAAATCCCTATCTCTCACCAATTAAAATGAAATTAAAGGTTCATGACACATACAGAAATGGTGTCCAGCATCGAGGATTTTCCTTCAATAAAAATTTGGTTGAGTGGACCTGCAGGTTTCTTACTTAATATATATTCATTCATTGAAGCCATAATGTCTAGCTAAACATTAATAAAATCCATAGTCGTACTTCCTTGGTTCTTGTTTACCCATTAACGGGCTTCTTGAAAATATGAAAATAAAATTTAGAGAATAGAATTGGATTTGGGGTCATGCTTCTATTTAGAAGCGTGGGAAGTACATTGTAATTTCTACTCTCGCACCAGCCTATATATACTAACAAACATACGTGCATAATGAACTTTTATATTTATTTGCCTGTAATCGATTTTGTATGGGGTGAGCATTAGACTTAAAAAAAAAAGGGGTTGGTATAACTGTGAAGGGTGATAATGAAACCGAACCTTAAAAATAAGCATTCTATTGATTTTTATTTTTATTACTCCCGGAAGGTGCTATTACTTTAAACACTCAGTACTTCCTCTTATTTGACCAAACAAAATGTGTTGATTTTTGTGCCAGGGAATATATAAGCATTTGAGTTATAGATAAATTGCTAGTTGTTTAAGTGAACAGTTTAAAATAAAAATTTTTTGCCATCTCTGATTGGTAATAATTTATAGTATGTTATGGCAACTTTCGCATGAGTCCAGGTATAGAAAAACAAATATTAATGAACTTTTTAATTTTAATGGAACAATACAGTACACAAGGGCAGTACAGTACGCAGGTCAGACAATAAAATAGGAACAAGTGGCATACTCAAAAGAAACTATTTCAAATATTCTGGCAATCCGCCAAATTTGATTTTAAAAAAACTAGCTTTGAGAGATCATGGCATCTAAAACTGATCAAAAGCGTTGACAAATATAGAGAAAATAAATTCAATGCTCCCTGTCCCTGTCCCTGTCCCTGCCATAGTTAAGCGCTAATCACAGTTTGCATTCTGCCGAGAGTTTGATGTATCAATAAAAGAAAAAAATTATTAAATTTATTTTGGACAATTTTCAGATTTAGTGCAGTTTTTTATAGCTCAGCTCATCAGGCCAACTGTCTATCTGGTACAAATTATGTTGTCCACGAGTCTCACAGACAATAAATGCCCATCATTATCATGATTAAGCCTAAAATCTGTTAAAGCAGGCCCAAAAACAATTTAAAACATTATAACAGCGGTTAGAAACAGGGCAAAACAGAGCATAAACAGATCTGGAAAAAAAAAAAAAACAATAATATATTATTGAAACTTGCTTACAGTCATCCAATACTTCAATCCAGTCCAAAGCTTTCATATGCTTTTCTAATGCACTTGTTTGCTTGTGCCCAGCACATATTTATAGTTGCAATACAAAATGTGGAAACTCCTAATTTCTAGAATGTTCACATCTTTGGAATGTTCTACTTTCAATCTGGATTGTTCTATGGAAGACTCTAGAAGTCTCATCTTCTTGGCATCTTCTAGACAATTCTTAACATTCTAACATCCCCCCTTAAGATTGGCTAGAAGAATACAAAGAAAATACAAAAGAGAGGGGAACATTATATAACTATCCCCCCTTAATGTTCACCTCAATCATGCCTAGCATATTGCGTAATTTCAGAAATTTGGCCTCAAGCATACTCTTTGTGAATATATCTGCTGCTTGGTCTTCACTTGAACAAAATTGGAGATTAACAAAATTTTCTTGAACAAGATCCCAAATATAGTGAACATCAATCTCAATGTGCTTTGTTTTAGCATGAAAAGTTTTGATATATAATCAGTTCGAGCAATCAAAGCATGAGAAAAAGTGTATTCATCATCGACAAAGCCAACAAATTTAAAGAGACTCTCCTTATGATCAACTCTACCCATAGCAATTATATTTCTTGGGTCTCTTTTATCTCTAACAATCACTTGATCAGCAGTAACAACAAACTCATAACCAGCTTCAACAATTTTATATACTGAAATAAGATTTACCCCTAACCCGTTAACCAATAAAACATTTTTCAAAGTCCCATTTTCACATTAACAGTTCCGGTTCCTAAAACTGGAAGCTCCATTTTATTGCCAATAGTTATTTCTGATCTGAATTAAATGTTTAAGGACAGATAATGGGGGTTATTTTGCTTCAGATCTTAATAAAGAATGGTAGTGCTCTGATACCATGTTAAAGCAGGCCCAAAAACAATTTAAAACATCATAACAGCTGTTAGAAACAGGGCAAAACAGAGCATAAACAGATCTGTAAAAAAAAAAAAAAACAATAATATATTATTGAAACTTGCTTACAGTCATCCAATACTTCAATCCAGTCCAAAGCTTTCATATGCTTTTCTAATGCACTTGTTTGCTTGTGCCCAGCACATATTTATAGTTGCAATACAAAATGTGGAAACTCCTAATTTCTAGAATGTTCACATCTTTGGAATGTTCTACTTTCAATCTGGATTGTTCTATGGAAGACTCTAGAAGTCTCATCTTCTTGACATCTTCTAGACAATTCTTAACATTCTAACAAAATCAACAGCAAACAATATAACGAAGGTGAATGCAGCATCTTAAACCTTGCAAGGGGAAGCCATGATGGCAGGAGCAAACGCAAGTTTTCATTATTTTTTTTCTGATTCTGTTTGTTTTTCCTGCTCACACTTACAATTATATAACGCTCTGGATCTGATCTATATACAGGACTCATCCTCCAGTCCTAGGGCTTTTGGAAGTATAACCAGGAATATTTGATTGGAAGTTATGGCTAGATTCCAGCAAATCGATTCCAGTTTAGTGCCTCTCAACTACAAATAAATCCTCAGTTGTGTCGGAAAAGATCAATTATTTTTTAATGGTCGGTTCGACTCTGCCCTAGTCTCAATGTGCATTGGGAGAATTGGCATATGGCGCAGGACAGATTAATCTTGTTATGACCATCAGTCCAGGGCTTGTGTACGTTGCCACTTCCTTGATACTTAACCAACTTCTTAATTTCTGTGGCGTAGGTTGAGCCTCCAACAATCTCAACGGGGCCCCTTCTATCTCTTTGGAGATGACCATCAACAGCTCGAGAAAGACAAAGCATTGAGGAACTTAGCTGGAGATAGCCTCTTGTAAGATGAAGGGGAACATCATAAGCAGATTTTATTTGTTTTTGCTTTAACTTCTAGTCAAATGAATGGTTTTAGTCAGTAGATGAAGGCAATTATGGTGTTCTGCTCAGAAAATCCTACAGTTAAAATATTAGGGTTTACTTTTTGCTTTTGATATTTTCCTAAAACAGATTTTAATTGACTTGAATTTGGGTTTTTTTTTTTGTCTGAAAGACTTTCCATACTCGATCGTGGACCAAACAAAAGAGAAAATGTTAAAAACGAAGTTCAATTTGCTACAAATAAAAATATAACTTAAGAGTGAAATGTAAAAGAAAAATCCTATAACTTAAATTTCATTTTAATTTTTTACTGCTGTCGTGCTTCGTTACAATTACAGGTTTCTGCCATCTGTGATTCTGCTCCATTGTTGTGTTTTGGTCATCTTCACCCCCAGTGCACTCTTGGCATCTGTTTATCGTGCTTTACAATCAATTACTTTTGCTTGAAGCTGAACCATTAGCAGGTGGCGGTTAGTAAATTATCTTCTAAAGCTTGCTATACAAAACGTGATTGCCTTGTTTAACTTATTTGTGACTTTTTGTGAGATGTATGATGATATTTATTATTATTGTAGCCTGCCCTTTTTAGTGTAAGTTTGTGTGATAAATCTAAAAATAAAAAAGCAGCTACTCTGTTTTATATTACATGTAAATTTTTTGACAAAATGTCAACAGGGAAATTCTCTTTTGTTGCTATGTTTTAAATCGAGTGCAAATTGTTTGAGAACATGTCTACAAGGAGGAAAAATTCAATGCATTTTCTGTAATATTTTCACATCAGATTTCTATTTTTTCTGTGCGATATCCTGTAATGTGGTGGTTGTAGATGTTGAGTGTTTTTTTGATTGAAGAGCTGAGCCATTTGCTTTCCAGAGGGGCTGAGCAAGCTTTTGACAATGTTAGGGCAGGTCAGTGTCTAAGTTTTTAATTTATTTTGGCAGTTTTTAATGGTCTTATGTAAAAGTGGTTGCTTGTCTAAATTTAGGTTTTTTTAATCAGTTATATTGCATTATTTGTCGGAGGCGGCTGGTATTTTTCATGGAAAAAATTAGGGTAGTTCATCCCTCCACCTGTTATCATCACAACAGTTGCCGTGCTTTGCTAGTAGATTATGCATCTTTGGTTTTAACTTTGGTGGTGAGACTTATATGTGAATATTCTACCTCAGAGCTACCCAACAAGGGTTGGCCTTGATGATTCTATTCCTGCAGAAGAAATGTAAATTTCTACATGAAAATCTTTGAAGAAAAGCGGGTGGGAAGTTTCCAGCAGCTCTGCATCTTCATACAGATAATATGAAAAAAAGTTTATCTTCTGGGTTTGCATCTATTTATGGCTAGCTGCATCCAAAGGCTTAGCGCTATGTTATGTTTGTTTTTCTATGTTTTATTTAACCGAACCCTCTAGGGTCTGTAGTAACCTTATTTTAATAAAACTTAGCATGGCCAGAGAGGTTTTTAGCTCCTTTATTTTGTTCTGAATGCTAGTCCTGGAAAGGAAGACTAAAAGAAAACCTACAAATGCATTATATCGTTGTAGTTATGCTAAAGCTTACACCTTTCAAATGTTACTGAATTTTTTATATTTGAAGCTATTAATATGATTTTTTACCTATACTAAACATTAAATGACATCTGGATTTAGAGGTGTTATGTTTCTTAGATCTTGTTATGGATAGAGGATTTTTATTAGAATTTATATTTGTCAAGGGATCGTTGGAGTATTTGAGGGTTTCTTACAGAAAATATTAAAATTGGTTTCTTATATCCTGGAGCTTGTAAGCTATGTGGATTTTTTTACTCTGAAGACCTTAACAGAGCTTTGCCCTAATTTCTAAATGAATAGATCTTAGTCATTTTTGAACATTAATTGTTTTAGCCAGAAGATATGCTTATAAAAAAAGTATCATATTGTAAGATCCTTAAGACACTGCAGTGGCATGAATTAGAGGACTAGATTTTTATATTCCTTGAAGGATGGCATAAGCAGTTATATCTATTATATGCATCAAGACTTCCTAATTTTATTGGAATGACATTTAAATTAAGCAGCTGTCAGGATCTTGCTCCACCAATAGAGCACATATGATTACTACTTGTATTAGCAACTAACCACGGAATTTAACCAGAATCAATAAGTAACTAGAAATATGAAACAACACAGGGATATGAGAGACAATACACAATTGTATTAATAATCACTCAGAAGAATATACAATAAAGAAGATGCCACTTCTTCTTCCACCTCAAAGGCTCGCCACACCTCAAGACCTTCTTCCCTCTCTCTCTCGGTCCCAACAATCAACTCCAATATAGAATTGATGTTCACCTCTCCAACCAGTCAATAACACGCTGCCAGTACACAATCGTACTCCAAGTAGATCTCCTGCTCTCTGCTGCTACCTGCAAATCACTAGACCTTACTCACCATTGTAGATCTCCAAAAGAAGCCATGCACACCTGCTGACCAAGATCGTACAAACACGAAGAACCCCTGTTGATTCTCCAATCCAGCACCCACACTTGGTACTGTGGCACTAGGAGGAACACACCATTACTCTCTTCTCTCAGAAAAAGCTTATTTGCTCTCTTACTCTCTAGCTGTTATTTTACAATACAGCCCATGAGTCCATATATAGATCTCATGCTTACAATAATTAGACTACCCTAATTACAATAATTAGACACGCAACTCAAGACTATAATTAGCCTTTACATGCAAACTCTCGGTTCAACGAACTAACTGTCCGTGCAATGAACAGTTCTGGAACCGCCACAGGCGACCGACGTCGGTCCCTGTCTGCCTGAAGGTGATCGACATCGGCCGACCTCCTGCCGATGTCGGTTGTCTTTAGCTCACGCCTGTCGATGTCGGTTTCCTTCTGCACTGCAATCCGCCGACGTTGGTCTCCCTGGAACTCAGCAACCTCCTCCATGTTTGCACCAGTTGAAGCTTTTAGCTCCACATCCTAACAATCTCCCACTTGGAGATAAACAGTTGCAACTGTACCTGTACCTGTACACCATCTAATTTTATTCCCTGGCTTGTATCCCTCTTCAAACTTAATCCTGAAGACCAACCACCACACACCATGTGATGCTCTACCTATCATCCAAATCTCTTGCCACATCTGCATCTACAAACCCCTGTAGAAAAGAACTTGACCCTGCATAGCATGTGCACCTGCTGCTGGTCCCTCTAAGAATCCACTGAACTGCTCTCCAGTACTTCTTTCCCGAATTGGCTCCAAAAATTTTTCTGACAACTCCCACTGCTTGGGAAAACTCAGGTCTACACTAGACCTCATGTGATTTTGAACCCTGTTCTAAGCTAAGCTTGAACTGTCCAGCCCTTGGTGTGCTTTCTGATTCTGCATCCTGCATCATGAACCCCGCCAACACCGTCCTCACACCAGCTCCCACTGGAAATAAAATGTCCATGTCTCTTATGCCAAAGAATTTTTCTGCTCCCAAATTCTTCATGACATACCTCTGAACTAACCTTACTCTTAGCTCAGCAAATCCCTGTATGTACAAAACCTGCTAGCAAATCGCCCACATACAGTAACTGGATAATGTCGCGACTCATCATCCACCTGGTAAGACAAAACAATAATAGTTACACTGACATTGACTGAAGCCATGCTTAGTCATCCACCTGTCAAACCTTGTACCACTGTCCTGCAGCTACCTCAAGACCATATGCATTGGCCTTCCGTTTCACGTATCCATCCACTCTCTTCTTTAACTGGAAATCCATCCGTCTCTCAGTGCTTTCTTCCAGCTGACAACTCTGTCAACAAATACATGTTTGGTTCTTCTCCAAAGACTCACTCCTCATCCATGCCAAACTCCCACTGTTTCTAGATTCTACCTGCATTGCCTCTTCACGTCTTCCTGGTTCTTGACCATCAATAAGCAATATAAAGAAGGTGAACAACGAATATGAGGTTCACTTACCCTTTCTGACCTCCATATGGGCGTTTGAGACTTGTTGACAGCTTACTGTCCGCCCAACATCCGTACCAGTGACCGATCTTGGCCATCTCCCAGTCTGCAACTGACCGATGTCGGTTCCCTGCGCTGACTCTGACTGTCGACGTCGGTTTCATGACCGACGCCGATATCCCTTCTGCCGATGTCGGTTCCTGTTTGACCGACGCCGGTACCTGTGTTCGCCTGTGAGTGATAATTTTTTACTCGCGAGCTCTCCATGGATCAAAACCCTGTTCAAATCAACATAGCCCTGCTCAGAATAATTCAGTTCTCTCACCTGATCTCTGTCCGTCATCTCCTCCATGAACACCAAGGCTTTCCAGTTCTTTAGCTTGTCAAAAACATCTGTCTTTCGCTTAAGAACATGCATTCCCCTCCTACATATGTGACCAAGCCTACAAAGCCACATCTCTGTAACAAAAGGTGAATCAGTAATATAAGTAGATAGATAAAGGATACCTACTTTCCTACCACCATCTAATTCAAGTGCATCCGCTGTGAGAGTTACAGTGCATCTCTCATCACCCAAATTTTTTGAAGAAATTAGACTAATCTCCAAGACTGGTACCTGCATGACTTCTTTCAACCACTGTGTGTCATCCGCCTGCAATTTCAGTTTTACTTCCCCTTCGTCAATTATCTGACAAGGCTCTCCAACCCCTAAATAAATCTCTCCAAAGTCTCCAAAGACGTACCCATGAAAAGATGCTCTATTTCGGGCTGCATGAAAAGAGGCAAAAGAATCTGTAAACAAAGATTCTACTTTATCCAGAGCAACCTGTGCAACATCACCTGCAACATCTGCGTCTACACGCTGACCTTCTACCAACCAACAATCTCCTTTTTCCTGCTCTTTCTTTCCATCAATCAGACAATTCGTGCTATTCAGTTTCTCCATTCGTAGCTTACTTTCTTCTGCCATTGCTATACTTCCACTCAATTTGAAACCCCTGAGAGTGACCTGTAATCAAAAACACTACCAGATCTGAAACCACCTGTTAGTCAACCCAACCAAAAGCTCTAATACCAACTTGTCAGAATCTGGCTCCACCAATAGAGCACATATGATTACTACTTGTATTAGCAACTAAACACGGAATTTAACCAGAATCAAAAAGTAACTAGAAATATGAAACAACACATGAATATGAGAGACAATACACAATTGTATTAATAATCACTCAGAAGAATATACAATAAAGAAGATGCCACTTCTTCTTCCACCTCAAAGGCTCGCCACACCTCAAGACCTTCTTCCCTCTCTCTCTCGGTCCCAACAATCAACTCCAATATAGAATTGATGTTCACCTCTCCAACCAGTCAGTAACACGCTCCCAGTACACAACCGTACTCCAAGTAGATCTCCTGCTCTCCGCTGCTACCTGCAAATCACTAGACCTTACTCACCATTGTAGATCTCCAAAAGAAGCCATGCACACCTGTTAACCAAGATCATACAAACACGAAGAACCCCTGTTGATTCTCCAATCCAGCACCCACACTTGGTACTGTGGCACTAGGAGGAACACACCATTACTCTCTTCTCTCAGAAGGAGCTTATTTGCTCTCTTACTGTCTAGCTGCTATTTTACAATACAGCGCATGAGTCCATATATAGATCTCATGCTTACAATAATTAAACTACCCTAATTACAATAATTAGACACGCAACTCAAGACTATAATTAGCCTTTACATGCAAACTCTCGATTCAACGAACTAACTATCCGTGCAACGAACAGTTCTGGTACCGCCACAGCGGACTGACGTCGGTCCCTGTTTCCCTGGAGGTGACCGACATCGGCCGACCTCCTGCCGATGTCGGTTGTCTTCAGCTCACGCCTGCCGATGTCGGTTTCCTTCTGCACTGCAATCCGCCGACACCGGTCTCCCTGAAACTCAGCAACCTCCTCCATGTTTGCACCAGTTGAAGCTTTTAGCTCTACATCCTAACAGCAGCAACCTTCCTTATTGGAATTGAAAGTCTTCACAGTTCCCTTGCCTTGTAATAATTTGCAAACTCAAAACAACATGTTTAAAGCTATAAGTTATTACTTTGTAGGGACTTGGCACTTCGTGCCCATTCAATTCAAACTATGGAAAATGTTACAACCATTACAAAATTCCTTTTGTCGTCTCGCTTAGTTGCAGGAAACTGTATGTAAGTCTGCAAGTTATTTTTAGAGTTTGATTTGTTGCTATGCAGTGTATGTCCATCTATTTCTCTTAAAATTCTTTGGAGCCATAAGATTGCCATGATTTTCATTGCCATTGTCTTTGTAATGAGATTGGAAGGTTTTCTGCTAATTGATTTTATTGTTATATGGTTATATAGACGGTCAATATTTCTATGGTTATACTGTCATTTGCAGTAGTCATGTAGGTGGTAGAACGCTTCTAGGTGGCAGATAAGGAAATTTATGGCCTCTAGCTCAAGCTGTAAACCTTATCAATGTCCAATATTTTTAATTATCATTTGTTTATTACTTGTTATTTGTGCCATTTGCTTATCAGAGTTCGTATCCTCAAACAACCGATTTCATTTGCTATTTGTGTTTATGATTTTATATTTCTTCTCAACTTACAAGTAAAATTGATTTCCAATTTCGTTACAGGTAAATTTATGTATATGATAGAATTTCTACGCTTCAACAATCTTAAGGCTATCCATTCTGACTAAAGGTAATCGTTGTACGTGTATGGATAGTGATGTTTCTTCTCAGGCGAGTCCTTGGGCTTTAAAAAATAAAGGATACGTTATCAAATGCCTTCACATTTTTGTATCATTGTTTATCTTCAGCAGTGTGCAGGGCTTGTGTTTGTACTATTCCTGTATCACAAATTTATCATCGCACTAATCTAATCTAAATTAGTATGTGTAGATTTTTCTTAAAGTCTTTGCAACAATTTTTATACTGGGTTTATTTTAAATTATATTGTCTTTGTAGCTTCTTCAAATTGTTTTAATGGGAAGCTTTTTAATCTCATTCTAGATCCCTCCTCCTCAAACTAGGCATTACACCGACCACTGAGTGTAGGAGATAACTGTCCTATGTAAATGATTAATTATGTATCGTGGATTCATTTGTCTGTACTTCTGTTGATTTGAAGGATATATATATATAGGGAAGAATAGAAATTGGTAGAACATTTGCATTGATTAATAAATACCATAATGATGGCAATAAGGATATGATTGTAGCTTTTTAATTTTGCTGAGTTATTAAATAGTACCAATTCGAACTTAGTAAAACATTTAAGGCTTCCAATTTAATGTTGAATGACTGTTACTAGTGATGCATGAATTTGATGCAGGGGTCATCTCAAGGATAATTGTGATATTCAACAAAAATAAATAATTGTACCATCAAACTATATAATCTCCTTGGATCTCACAGGGACTTGGCATTTTGTGCCCTTGTTGGATATTAGCTTGTTTTAGAATGAGTAGTAGAAGATGTTGACACAAATAGATTTATATACACATTGGAATGTGATTATAATGGTGTGTCATGTGGACTCAATTCGTATGATAATAGAATTTTGAGCATACGTATTTATAACCAGTTGAAGGTTGATTTGGGAGGTTGTATTTCATGTAGAATTCATGATTAATAAAGAAAGGATGAAATGAGATCATACAAAGAAAACTAATAAACCTTGGTTATGATAAATATGTGTGTGTGTGTGTGTTCAATTTTGGAAGAAGGAATATTTATTAACTTAGGGTCAAGTAGTTAAGGAATACTACCTCTTTAGTAATATATTAAGGACCCTATTTTTGAGAATTTGTCACTCTACAAGTTTGAAGAATAGATAATTCAACTAAGCATATATGTGAAATTATTAATGATAATCTATACATAATTTCATAAGTATATATAGTATAAGAGAATAAGAGTAAGTTTCCACGTAGTGGATTGATAAGTAAGTAAGAAACATAATATTACGAGTTGTGTTTTCTACTAGAGTATATTGTGGAATGAAGATTAAGTTTATGATGGAAATATAGAATATACTTTTATGAAAAGAAGTCTAAATTTTTACTTAGTTCAAATGCAATCCTCTTCTTTTGCAATATATTGTAGTATAATCAAGACTATAAGGTTGTATTTGGTTATGTATTGACTTTGTTCATATGATAATTATGTTTAAGGTGTTGACAACAGGTGATATTCATGTTGATTGTATATTTGTGGATGTTGAACTATTTGACATTATAATAGAATTTTTATGTTAAGAAGAAGGCATAAATAAATCTATTATTGTTTTATTTGTCATGAAATAAGTTGATTTATGAGAATTTTGTGTTGGATGTTGATTAGTATTATGTGTACTCTTGGGCATTATAATAAAAGGATATGTTTGAATAAAAAGCATATAACGACTTGATTCTTGTTCTAACTTAGTAAACATATTTGTTATAGAGTTAATTTAGATTCTTGATTGTGATTACTTATATCATTCACTGTTGCATGGTCTTTTATTACTCAATTTTTTAATCTTGATTTCCGGCCATGTTGGATAACAGGGGATACATATATAAGTATGCTAGTAGGTACTCATATACTTACTCCTTAATATCATTATTGGCATGATTCATTAGCATAGAGTATTGTGTGAGTGAAAACGATTTAGATTATTAAATCTGAATTCTATAATAAAAATTTTGACCAAAATAATGTTATAGCTGAGACATTGTCATTTTATTGTACTTCTAGTTTACATGTTTTGATGATATCATTTAGATAAAAAAAATAGATTCCATGTTTTATTTGATTGCTAAATGTAATAGTGTTAGTATGCACACAAGTTCCGATTGTTTTTCGATATCTACATTGTTCTTATTTGTCTGTTCGTGAAGGGTAGGGCCACTCCCAAAAGGGAGATGTGCAAGAGAGCATTGGTCTGTGGTTAAAGGTAAATCACTCAGATGATGCTCTCTCTCTTTCAGTCGATTCAACTAGATGAAATTATGTTCAAGATATGTGATGAATCATGGAATTATTTTATGTAGCTTATTCTATATTTTTGTACTTATTGATATGTATATTGGACATCATACATTATTGTATTTTATTCTGGTTGTATATTCAACACAACAGTGACTATATTTATATAAACATTCTAAAAGTATAAATAATAGTGGTTGTAAATGTATTTAAGACTGATTCATGGATTATATCCGTAATTGTAGTATTTGGTATACCTTATCGCATAGATGTTAAGTTCTTCAACTTATTGATATGTTTAATACTTGAGTACAAAATGAGTTTTATCTTGCTAGTAGGTTGATGTGATATATACATTTGTTGCTTGAGGTTCATTTAGCTTTCAAGTATTAAACAAGTGGTTGTAATTAATATTAGCAGTAAGGTTAAAGTAAAATTAAAAAAATAGGGTCGTTATGAGTTAGTCCCAGTTGGGTCTAACATAAATTAATTGTTTGATCACAACCTTATAGTTGAAATTGATCAACAAAATAATAAAAAATTGTCTCATTAAAGACAAGTCTCGAAGCTCAAAAATTACTACAAGAGATTCTAATGTAGCAAATAAATTCTAACTTAATGTTGTCCACAAAACCAATCAAACTTTAGTTGTAAAAGATATCACCTCAACTAGTCTATAGCACATAAGGTATGAACATTTAAGCTTTAGATACTTGATTGCACTCAATAGACACAACATGGTGAGTGACCTTATCTCACTCAAGAAGAATACTGATATATGTTCCAATTTTTTAGCTGGGAAATAGCATAGAGCTTTATTTGGCACAAGTACATATCCATCTCTTGGTCCATTGGAACTTGTGCACACCAATCTATGCATGCACATATGACCTAGTGTTAGTGGACTCGATTATTTTCAGCGCTTTGTTGATGACTACTCATGTAAATTGTGGGTGTATTGCTTAAATAATAAGCAAGCTTTTCAAGCCTTCAAAGAATTTAAAGCCTCTATGGAATGCAGATTTGGTCATAGAATTCATGCTATTAGCTCAAATCGAGGGAGGGGAATACATCAGCAAATAGTTCTTTGAATACCTAAAAGCACATGGCATTCGCTGACAATTGACTTCACCTTATTCTCCACAACAAAATGGCATTGCCAAGCAGTATAATTGCACTATTATGGAAATGGTGCATTAAATGATCGAGGACTCCAACTTGTCTCATACATATTGGGGAGAAGTAGTTCGCATGGTAGTATACCTGTTAAATCAAGCACCCACCAAAGCTTTCAATGGTATTATTTCAAAAAAAACATGGACTAGGAATAAGCCTCTTATATCACATCTTCCTATTGTTGTAAAGCATATATGCATGTCCCTAAAAGAAGAGATAAAAATAGACGAAATCATTGACATGCATTTTTCTTGGGTACAATTGAAGATTTGAAGGCCTACTGACTCATGGATCAAAAAACTAGGAAGATATACATCAATAGAGATGTTGTATATGGTGAGAGAGGATGAGTTCAATCCACCCTCCACATAGTCACCTAATAAAGGCATTAGCCCTATAAGCATTTTTAATGTTGATAATGGTAGTGAGAATGAGGACAATAATGATGGTCAATGAGGTCCGACATCACCCACTAATATTGTTCAATGTATGTCCAAGTGGTATACATGTACTATACAAGATGCAAAATTGGATAGTCCTAGACACTTCCATTATAATTTCAAGGATTGGTAACATGGGTCGTGAAGATGTAAATTTAGCCCTTATGAGTACAATTGCAGAATCATTTGATCCCTCTACAATTCGTGAAGCCCAAGAATCAAAGCCTTGGAAAGAGGCAATGGATGCATAATATCAACCACTAATGAAGAACATAACGTGACAACTTCTTGATCTTCCATTAGGGAAGAAGCCTATCAGTGGCAAGTGGATCTTTAAGACCAAGTACAAAGTAGAGGGCAACATTGACAAGTACAAGGCAAGTCTTGTAGCAAATGGCTATGCACAAAAATAAGCATTGACTATAGGGAGACATTTTCTCCCATAGCCAAGATAAAAAGTATCAGAATGGTCTTTGTTATGGTTGCACATTTTGAATGGAAATTCCATCAAGTGGACGTAAAAAGTGCCTTCCTAAATGGAGATCTGCAAGAATAAGTCTACATGACCCAACCAAAGGGTTTTGTCTCACTTGGGCAAGAACAAAAGGTAACTCATAAAGTCTATGTATGGTCTCAATCCGGCTCCTAGATCTTGGTATATAAAGATCAACGAGCATTTCATTCAGCATGAATTCTAGAGGACTCCATATGATCCAAACCTCTACCTCAAAAAACAATGGGGGAGCTTGTAACTGTAATTGTATTTGTCAACAATCTAGTCATTATTATCAGTGTAGTAAAGATTATTGATGCAACGGAGAATGATTTCAAACAATCGTTCAACATGAGAGATCTTTGGTTATCGCACCATTGTCTTGGTTTGTAAGTATGGCAAAATGGGCATTGCATCTTTGTGTCTCAAATGAAGTATGTCAAGACCATGCTCAAGAGATTTTGGATGAGGCACTGCAAACCTATTGCAACACCTATGGAGACAAGACTTCAGTTGTCTAATTCAAACTCATCACCATCAATAAATGCCACTCTATACCGATATTTGATTGAAAGTTTCATTTACTTGACATACATTAAGGAAAATATTATCTATGTTGTTAGTTATCTTTCACGGTTCACGCAAGAATCGAAGATGAGTCACTAGAAAGCCACAAAGTAGATATTGAGATACATTCGGGGTACACTACAATATGGCCTAAAATATAAGAAGAATGTTCAATCCTTCTTGATAGTTTACATGGACGCAAATCATATAAATTCTATTGATGACAAGAAATCCACATATAGATTTGTTTTCTTTCTGGGATTCAAACCTATCTCATGGCAAAACAAGAAGCATTTTTTTTTGATCTTTTACTAAGTTAGAATATTGTACATTAGTAGGCGTTATCTACAAAGCGATATGGCTATGTCGCATACTTACTTGCAAAACTAGTTGGACCACAAACGCAACATATGATTTTGTATTGCGACAATAAAAGTGTTCTACGTGTTTGCAATCTAATGTTTCATGAGTGCACAAACCATATCGAGGTTAATGTACATTTCATACATAAACATGTTCAGCAGCACAACATTCAGCGCCAGTATCACCCCACACAAGATCAATGTGCAAATGTCTTCACAAAGTTACTTGCATGTGATAAGTTTGAGACATTCAAAAATTCTCTCTTGTACTCTCAAGAGTAGGATGAGTTAGGAGGGGAATGTTAAAATAATTAATTAGTCATAGTTTAATTTATTAAATAATTGTAAGTGATGATAGATTAACTAGAATGCAGTATTTAAGATGCTCGTCTAATTAACATTGACTGAATCCGTAAAATAGATGGTGAGTTGAGATAAGTTTATCCCCTGGTTTATGGGAGATATTGATAGTCAACTTATTTGTATAAATAAATTATTTTATGAATGACAATGATAATGTATGTTATCATTTATTTTGACAATATTAAGTCGCGCATATTAGGCACATTCGCTTTGAGGTAGTAAGATATTTTTAAGATGTTGTAAGGGAATTTATTTTTAACAATGAGATAAGAAATCACACAAATTAAAAAACAATTACACACATCTACACCATCGGAATTGTTGATGGGAATGCTATAACATTGATAATAGGTTCAAGTACATTGTTACAATGCCTACAAGTACCACCAAGGATAGACAAGTTGGAACTCCTCACTCCTTGATCGCATCTTCTCAAAACTATAACATGATTGATTATGTAAATACCTAGTATAATAAGATAGACTTCAAAGCATACCCAAATATTTCATGCCAACCTTTAATCTAGTTATAAAAGTTATTTGCAACCAAAAAACACAAGAATAATGTAGCCCTATGAAGGAACCTTTTCAGGTCAGTGTTAATTTATCAATACATGGGTTCGAAGTAATTTCTATAAAACATACAAACTTGATTTTTTATTTTTATTTTATGGATTTGTCTTTACATCCCTGTTGGTTTTGGGCACTGAGTTTCCTTTAACTTAACATTAAGGTCTGAAGAGTATCGACTCCATCAAATTCATCCAGGACTTGACCCTGTCCTCATCCCTAACCTTTGACAAGTATAGGCTAAGGTCTGACATGTTTAAATTAAACTAACACTTCATTTAGAAGCTCTTTAGTTATTTTATACTTACCAGACCCATATTAACTAGGGTCAGACATGTTACTCAGTCTTTTTTTGCCCGGTTATATATAATTAGAAATTATTTGGTTTTCATATACTTCACATACAGATATAAACCAGGGTTGACATGTTATTTTGGGGTTATAGACCCTTACATGGGTAAATAGCATTGGTTCACAGACATTATTGGTTATTTTATTTTGGAAAGACAAAACAAAAATATCAGACATGTTTCTTTTTTTTTTAGGACAAACTTTTTGTAAAAAATGACATTTGACAATGCTCTTCCAGACAAATTGCATAGAAATTTCTATCTAGAAGAACCTTGATTTTGCACTTTAGTCATATATGACCTTGTTTGGCCCCTCCTTGAACCCTTTGACCTGTCCTTTCACACATGAAAGGAATCCCATCACGGGGCATTGAAACAATCCACAATGGGCAGTTCTTTAATGTTTCTAGTGACCATAATTGGAACCTTCAAGCCCCTGCTTGGCTAACTAGTTCGGCCTTTCCTTTGACACATTTAGCAATACATGGTACAATCTTCAATTGCACCGTGCAATGTACAATTGAAACTTACTCCAAAATTCTGTTCTCTTTTGTTGTTGGGATGGGTCTCATCCTTCTCCCTTTCACTCATTGTTCTTGGCAATGTAGATGTGCTAGGAGTGCTTGCTTGTTGCAATCCTTCTCCACATATAACTTTCCACATCAGAAACAAGTTTTTGCTAATTTGTTAAGTCATAAGCTAACCAGGGAACAAATCCATGGTTCTCAATGTGTTTATGAAAGTACAAAGCCCTTTCTTATACAATCTAAAGACAAGACACAGAACATCCATCCCTGGATCAATTTTTATTCAGCGTACCCAAATATTGAATCAATGGTCGCTCCATTAAATCTACATCAGACATCCTTGTGAGGATGAGAAGATCATCTTTTGCAATTTCCAAAGATTGAATCAATGGGCACTCCATTAAATCTACACCAGGCATCTATCAATACAATTCAATGGTCGGCTACAGTCTACACATTATATGGTACATGATCCATTAAATTATGTTGAAATTAAAATGCCTGCCTTTTATTGACAAAGCCTTGGTAATCTGCCGTGGTTGCTTTTAGTCTTGAGTTTACCAAGTTTAGACATTTGATAATGCAACTTTTCACATACTTTCTCCAGCTCCTTCACCCTCCACTGCATCCCCTGTAGGTCTTCCTTGAGGCCTTGATTTTCTTCGCAAATAACATCAGTGTAATCAACTTGTTTTGAATTCAAAATCAGAGAGTCAATATCAGTAACTTCTCCTTCCTGGGAAAATTGCATCCCGCCATCATCACTGGAATGAGAAGAACCTGAGCTTTTTGCATATTGGCCATCAACCATGCTTCTCAGCTTGTTTTGTTGGAAAAGTAGGACCTGTACTGCTATTCTTGATGGAATGCGGGGATTTTGAGCAATGTGATTGCTTGCTTCAAAAGAAAGTTTTTGGTAGTTGATCTTGTCGCAAAGTCGCATTCTTTCTTCTTCAGATAATGTTGAATGTACCTGTTCAAAAAAACAAATTTAAATCACTCCCCTGGTAGATGGAGAACCCAAATTTAAAGAAGATTGATTTTTTATTAGTAGCAGGGAATCCAGTTTGATGAAAACCACGCTTCATTTAAGTTCATCTATACTGATTCAAGTAACATTTAAAGAACTTTTAACAGCAACATTCTAACTTAAGAACCCACTGATATAGACTTCAAACTATTTCAAAGAAATCATGAGAAAATTCACATTACCTTAGTTATTGAATTGATGTTAATGTCAAGACCACCTTACTATGGATTTCCAATATACCTTTCATATTGATTACCAATCCCTGAGAAGAGCACAATTTTGTGTATGAGCTGTAATTCAAAGATGCAGTTGTATTGGCTGAGGCAAGATTAATGATGCACCTATTTATTGATTCAGGTCTGATTACACGAACCAACAACTGGTTTTACGAGCTAATGTAGGGAACCTATTTGCATCTGCCTTGAGCATATTCACAGATCAGGTCAGTATTGGCTCAGATCGGATTAGAACGATGCATATTCACAGATCAGGTCAGTATTGGCTCAGATACGATTAAAAGTTTCAATTGCAGCAGTATACAACCGGTACATATTTTGAGCCAAATATAATGAATTAAAAGTTTCAATTGCAGCAGTATACAACTGGTACATATTTCAAGCCAAATACAATGAACTGAACTCTGATCAGTGATAACATGTGCCTGTTTCAAGAAACCATCAATAGTCATTCCAAATATTTATTCAATTGTACTTATTGATCCAGGCTCAGACTACTATAAATAACTCAGTTGCAATGACTCAAAATTGACAGACAAATCGGTATTGATCCAAACCCGGAATATAAAACTGTTTGTTACTAGTTCAGGTCGATTTCAAAGAAGCCATTCGCATCATTAGAACTTACATAAAGAATCTTAGGCAGAGTTTCACCATACAACTATCCTTAAAGAGGATAAACTCCAATAGCTCCTTCAAAAGAAGAGTACAGTACAAAATAAGACATATCGCACCGAATGCCCATCACCAGTGATATGACATAGGACCCATATAAATAGCCTTGGCTTAATAAGACTAGGGTAGGATGCATCCATTGCCTGTTAGCGTCGATGCAAGTCATACCCTAACTAATTAAGCACATATGTAGCCTCAACTAACACAGGTCAATGCCACATGTCCCGATTGATGACCACTAATATTGCCCCAACACGTCGTAGTATTGTACCATGCTAAAGGGTACATACAATATTTAAAATCAAGATATTATGTGTGTAGATACATAACAGGACTCTAATCATTCCTATAACACAAGCATAATTTACGGGGCTGGTCTAAATCTAAAGAACAGATTACTCACAGTGAGTTAGGTTGACTCAAAGAGGCTTTTTACATAATGTGTTTCTCAACTTCAAGAACCCAGTCTTGGTATTCATCCATCAATCAAGGAAATTTTCAAAAAACTTATCTATTAGAATGTAACTTCCTATAAACGAACTGCTTCTAACATTCATTCGCAACGCTGTGAAAGATCTACTTGCCGAAATAATGACAAAATTCCGAAAACCCACTGAGATCAGAAAATGCTACAGCATTACAACTGGTACAGATTCCAGATAAATATAATGAACTAAACTCGACTATTCAAGAAAGCATTGTACTTGTTGAGGCAACGTTAGGAATTTGGAAGGACTTTCTACTGACTTGGGCTTAATTCAAATGAACACTTCTTATTGATCCAGTCTCAAATTATTATACACGGCCCATTTGAATTCATTCAATCTAAAACAAATTGGTGTTGATTTAGGCCTACACTAAAGAACTGTTTTGTGCTAATTCAGGCAGAATTCATTGAAATCATTCACATATTAAAGTCTGAGCTCAGACATAAAGCATCTCTTTCTAGTAAAAAGACAGGCTAGATTAGTGACTCTGTCTTAACACAGGAAGAATTTACAGGACAAGGCTATATCTAAAGAACAAATACTTGAAGTTATAAAGGCAGAATCAAAGAGGCCATTTCGTGATATAGAGCTTATCATGAAGAACCCTGGTATTGTTTCATCAATCAAGGGAGAAAACAAACAACCTATTTGTTAGACTCAACCTTCCTATAAAGATATCATATCTGATATTAATTCTCACCACAATGACAAACCCGTTTATGGCAGAAGTCAAGGAACCCACTGAGACCAGAACAATATTCATGCAGGCAGAATTCATAAAACCCACCAGCGTGACTGTCTTTTTAAAAAATTCAATCACACCTAACTGAAAAAATCTAGCTGCCTCAGTGAAGGCAGACCTCCAAGAACCCACATGGATATGAACTGCACGCATTCTGGTAGAATTCACAAAACATGCCACTCCAATTAGGTCTTAATTACAAAATTCATTCACACCACAGTGAAAATTCTACTTGCCGAAATTACAACAGAGCTCCAAGAAAATTCATTGATGGTGTGGATTAAGAGTTTATTAAAGAAAATCCATTCATACATTCAGGCAGAATTCACATACGATTTGTGTGTTTGTGTCTTAGTTTACAAAATTCACTGAGAGTGATGGAATGTATTCAAGAGTTCATTTCAGAAAATCCATTAACGCACTCAGGCAGATAGATAATCATTAATCATAAACCTTGCATGTGTCATTAGGCATTTATTGATGGGTATGTATCTAAGAGCTAAGCATTTCAGAGAATCCATTCAGCCTTACCTCGAGGTACATGTCCAGGGCTCTGTAGAGCCCATCACAACAGTCCCTTGCATTGTCTGGCAAAGCTTCTACGAGGGCCTGGAACTTGGAGGGCTTGAGATTTATATCAGGGGCCACTTCTGAAATATACTTGTCCATCAAGCATCTTACCCTCTGGACCCCACTCTGCCGGCAACAAGAAGCACTGTAAGGCACCCCTGAACTAGTGACCCTTTCAAGAGGTCGAGGGGATCCAGGCATAATGTGTCGGTCCTTGACAAAAATCTGCACAAATCTGAGGACGCGATCCACATCATAAAGTGAACCCACATTCCCCTGCTTTGTAGCAGGAATAAGTAGATTATCCAATGTGGCCTGATCAAGCTGTGCCCCAATCATGTCCTCAATCTGCTTCCTACACAAGTTCGATGCATTCAACACAGTGGCAACTCTCAAAACCCCAAAAAGGCTCTTGCAAGAGACAGTTGCTCTCTCCAAACGATGCAACAATCCCACTACAGTCTCTAGAAGCTCCTTCTGCACCTTCTGTGTATACTGATATATAATCTGCTCTTCTCTCCCACATTTCTTTTTGGGTGATATGGAACTGTATCCCAACATCGGCAGTGAGGATCTGAGATACTGAAACAGAAACCTACTCAGGACCCAATTATCCACTCCCTCTTCAATCATGGTCTTCACAACTCTCTCCATCAAATAAATACTCAGCGACCCCAGATCATCAAACCACCACCCAGATTTGGATGCCTCAGAACTGGACCCAGTAGAATACCTCACAGTACTGCTCTCTGGAGAAGAAGAAGATGACCCCAGAGGACTCAAACTGGCATCAAACGAGACAACATTTGCCTTCACATTTAGCTTGCCCACCAAAACATCTATGCATCTCTGTATAATTCCTGTAGAATCTGCAATGGGCACCATGGATTCACAATCTTTCAATACTGAAAATACTTCCCGCCAAGACCAAAGAGGCAAAAGCTTCATATAATTCTCCGTCCGTTCGACCAGATTTCTATCACGGATTTCTTCGGTCATTTCCAAGAATTCTGCAGCACAGCGGAGCTTGCATACATTGCTAGAATTAATGTCGATGGAGGCTCCTGCTCTGTAACAGAACCTGGCAACCAGCTCAAATGCTACAGGTCCTCCCGGTAAATCATGAAGCACTACTTTATACGATTTGAGTCTCTGCCCCTGCCCTGATACTGCTCTGTTGAATAATTTTACCAGTCTTCCAGAGAAGGAAAGCAAAGTTTTCTGCACAAATAATAACAAGATCTCCCTCAATTTTCCTGAAAAAAACCCAATAAAAAACAACAGAATTTAACAAAAACCCAAATGCTTAAATACCTTGTCTAGGAAGAATGTCTGCTCTCCGTTGACAGTCACCTCCAAATCACAATGTGGGTGCATCATTGCATCCTGATATTATGAAATTACCCTCCTCTGTTTTCGGGGATTTGTGTCTGTAATTCCACCCTTAACAGGCATGCAGACAGATAAAAATGCTTGTCTCTCTTTTCTCTTTCATGTTCAAGTCTTCATTGAATGCAAGAGCAACCATCAACGAACTATTAAATTATGATGACTGGTCACACCTTTCGCCTGACATTGATTAATTTTTCCCGGAATATTTATTTTAAAGTTTTTAGCACAATGATTTTTGCCTTTTTATTTTTGTAAACTTTTGGCAATGATTTCGACATGTGGCGGCTTCTCTTGGTCGTCTTCCAACATGCTATTTGGATCTTTTCTTTCTTCCTAAATCTGATGCATGATATAATATTCTTATCCTTTTGCTGTTTTTTTGGATGGAGCCAAATGTTATAATATCCGAGTGTCCTCCATTAGCTCGCAAAACTTCCTTTTTCATGGAGGAAATCAATCACCATTGATTCAGGGCAGTTTCGGAGCTAGAACATTGAAATACTAATGTGTTATTTTGTCTTGGTCACGTCAAAATCTCTTAATTTTTTTGATGAATTTTTCACATTTGAAGTTTCACATTATTTCATATTTAAATTATTATTTTTTTAATAAAAATATTATAAAGATATGAGGGATTTCAAAACTTTTTTTTTAATGGGGTAATTCAACCACTATTGATTTCGTACAGTTTGGGAGCATTCTTTGCATGGTAGAACACTGAAATATTAATGCACTACTTTTTCTTGGTTACGCCAAAATATCTCAATTCTTTTGATGAATTATTCACATTTGAAGTTTCACATTTTAAGTCGAATTATTTCATATTTTACATTTAAATTATTATTTTTTAAATAAAAATATTATAAAGATACAAGGGACAATCTTTTATTTTGAGCTTTGTTAGGGTTTTTCGCATGTTTGCTTGTCACATCGTCATTTTTATTATAAAGATATGAGGGACAATTTCTTATATTGAACTCTATTAGGGTTTTTCGCATGTTTGCTTGTCACACCATCATTACTCTTGGTAGGGAGCTTCTTCTTTTTTTTCTGAAAGGGTTGCACTTTAATTGTGTTCCATTTGCCTAATCACCACCCTTTGGGCAACGAATCTTTATGTTTATTGTCCTCTCTTGTTCCAGCAACATTTCTTGTAGGGGTTTCCAACGCAGATGTGGAATCGAATGACACTGAATCGAGCAAAGAAATTCATTCCAAAACTCTTCCACGAAGTAATGATCTTACCCTTGAAAGCCTCCCAAATCTTGTTTGAGAATGCTTTGTTCAGCGTGGGCAGAGAGAAATAATAATAAAATATATTCAATGTTCAACTTAACTTTTTAATTAGGTACATCATGTAAGTGCTAAAAGCTTACAGAAGGAGAAAGTTGGTTACAAAACCAACCAATGGGTAAAACAACCCGAACACAACTAACTACTAACAAAACTAAATAAAACACTAAATAAATACACAACTACACTTTATCATAAATGACCCAACAAACTCCCCCTTGATCCAAAGAGGTATGAAAGATGTGTTAGGTTGTGGAGCTAAAAGCTTCAACCTTTGCAAACTGAGGAACAGATGGTTGCTGAGTTCTACAGGAACCGGCGTCGGCATCAAGACCGACGTCGGCAGAGACCAGTGCAGAAGGCCACCGGCGACGGCAGGAAGTCGGCCGACGTCGGCAGAACCAAACAAACAGGGACCGACGTCGGTCGCCTGTGTGTTCCAGAAGTGTTCGTTTTACGGACAGTTAGTTAAGTGAACGATGAGTTTGCATGTTAAGACCAGCGAGAGTCTTGGGCTGCGAGGATAATTGTCTAAATTAAGAGTCTAAGTTATTGTTTGAGTTAGGGATCTATTTATAGACCCATTGGCATGTATTGTTTAAGGCATGAGATAGAAAGGAAGAGTTCCTTCTAGTTGTAAGATCTGTGAGTTGCAGGTTGTTGCAAGCTCATTGCGGATCTACATGTAAGTTTGGTCTTTGAATTGCAGGTTGCAGGTTCATGAGAGATCAGCTTGAAGTGCTATAGAGTGCTTGGTGTACCAGCAGGGTTATTACTGACTGGTTGGTGAGGTGAACACCAATTCTATGTGTGAGTTGGTTGTTGGGACCGTTTTTTGTGTAGGAGAGTGTGTGTGAGAAGAATTACTGTACACTTGAGGTGTGGCGAATCTCTGTAAGGTGAAAGAGTGTGGCGGCTCTTTGATGTATTCTTTTCTATATAGTGTTAATACAAGATAGTGTATTGTCTCTCATATTCTGTGCTATTGGTGAATTCTAGTTACTTGTGTTTCTGGTTATTTCCGCATATTCAATTGCTTATATTTGGTAATCATACTGTGCTCTTTCTGAGGAGCAAGATCCTAACGGGTGGAATTAGAACAGGTGTGTTTGTTCTTGGATTTACCTCCACCCCCTCTCCCAACAAGTGGTATCAGAGCTTTTGGTTGGGATACTAACAGATTGGTGTAGATCTGGGTAGTGTGTTTTGATTACAGGTTACTCACAGGGTTTCTGTTTGAGTGGGAGTTGAGCAATGGCAGAAAACAGTCAACTACGAATGGAAAAGTTTAATGGCAAGAACTACCAATTATGGAGGATGCAGATTGATGACTATCTGTATCAGAAAGACTTGTACTTACCGTTGGGTGGGGTTGCTAGCAAACCCTTGGATATGAAAGATGAAGAATGGGAGGTTCTTGATCGGAAGGCTCTGGGATCTGTTAGATTGAGTCTTGATTCATCTGTGATTTCTAACTTATCACAGTGTAAGACAACGGTGGAGTTGATGAAATCTTTGGCAAATTTGTATGAAAAACCCTCGGCTTCTAATAAGGTATTTCTTATGAAGCGTTTATTTAATTTGCAAATGTTGGAAGGTGGATCTGTTCATAGCCATCTTAGTGATTTCCATGGTTTGGTAAACCAGTTAAGTTCAGTGAATATTGTATTTGATGATGAACTTAGAGCTCTCTTAATCTTGTGTTCATTGCCTGAAAGTTGGGAAGGTTTGGTAATGGCAGTTTCTAACACTTTGTCTCCTTCAAAAGTCTTAAAAGTGGATGATGTTGTGAGTGTGATCTTGAATGAAGAGATACGCAGAAAAAGCACAGGTGAATCATCTGGAGATGCTTTGAGTGTTGAAGGAAGAGGAAGGCCAAGAGAGAAGACAGAGCGTGGGAGATCAAGGTCGAAGATAGGCAAAAGATCCAAGTCCAAGTATGGCAGAATAACCTGCTGGAAATGTGGAAAGCAAGGGCACTTAAAGAGAGATTGCAGATCGGGTGAAGATCAGTATGAAGGACATGGAGAAGAAGCAGATGTTGCGGGTTACGTTGCACAGGATGCTCTGGTATGTTCTTTGGATAAAGTAGAATCTTGGGTATTAGATTCTGGTGCCTCTTTTCATGCATCCCCACATAGGGAATTTTTTCATGAGTATGTCCAGGGAGACTTTGGAGAAATTTGTGTAGGGGATGGTAAGCCTTGTCAGATTGTTGGCAAAGGCAAAGTGAAGCTGAAATTGCAGACAGGTGACACATGGGTGTTAAAGGAGGTCATGCATGTCCCAGTTCTGAAGCGGAATCTGATTTCTGTTAGAAGTTTGGGTGAAGAGGGTTGCACAGTAACTCTCACAGCGGACTCTTGGAAGGTTACCAAGGGTACACTTGTTGTAGCTAGAGGTAATAAAGTAGGTACGCTTTATCTATCTACCTGTTTTACTGATTCTCTTTCTGGGTTATCTACTTCAGCTGTAGATTCAGAGATGTGGCTTGATAGGCTTGGTCACATAGATAAGAAGGAGATGTTGGTTCTTGAGTCAAAGAATATGCTTTCGGATTTGGAAGGCATGGATCGTGGTTTCTGTATGCAGAAGAAGAAGGTAAGGTTTCTTGAGGAATCCGATGTTAGTGACAAGAACATGAAAGCCTTGGTTTTCAAGGAGAAAGTGACGGACAGAGTTCAACACAAGGTGCAGAGGAATTCTGAGCAGAGCAAGGGTGATTTGGACAAGGGTTTGATCCAAAATGAGCTCGCAGGAAAAAGTCAAGTCTCACAAGAAAAACACAGAGACCGACGTCGGCAGGAAAACCGGCATCGATGTCCAAACAGGGACCGACGTCGGCTATGTGCAGCCCGACGTCGGTGACTCAGGGCAGAAAAGGATCGGCATCGGCCAGGGGAAACCGACGTCGGCAGGGAGGCAGTCGCAGGGAATTGACATCGGTCGGCTGTAGACTGAGATGTGACTGGCATCGGTTACTGAGACGAATTTTGGGTGGACAGCGAGTTGTCATGGAGTCTCAAGCGCCCATATGGAGGACTGAAGGTGTAAGTAAGTTCTTAAATTCGTCATTTCCCTTCTTTACACTACTTGTTGCTCACTTATGGCATAGGACCAGGAAGTTGTTGAAGAAGCAGAACAGGTAGATCCAGGAAACAGTGGGAGCTTGGCATGGATGAGGATGTGATTCCTTGGAGGAGAACCAAACAGGTGTTTTGGGTAGTGTTGCCAGCTGGAAGTAAGCACTGAGGGACGAATGGATGTTAAGGATGAAGAAGAGCGGAAATGGATACGTGAGATGGAAGATCAGGGTATATGATCTTGTATTAGCTGCAGGGCAATGGAGGTTTGACCATTGTGTTTCTCTTTACCAGGTTGGATAATATTAGTTACATTATCCTATTTTCTGTATTATGTGCTTGTTGCAGGGTTACATATACAGGTATTGCTGAACTAAAGGTAAAGCTAGTTCAGGTGTTTGTCATGGAGAATCTGGGAGCAGCAAGATTCTTTGGCATGAGTGTGTTCTAGAGACATGGAGGTCTTGTTGACTTTGTTTCAGGATGATTGTGTGAAGCCGGTTAGCACGCCGATGGTTAGACAGTTCATAGAACAGGTGTCTTGATTCACATAATGAGGTTGAGTGCATGGTATGTACTAAACCTGAGTTTTCCCAAGCAGTGGGAGTTGTCACAAGTTTGGAGTCAATCCGGGAGAGTAATACTGAAGGGCAGTTCAGTGGGACCAGCAGCAGGTGCACATGCTATGCAGGGTCAAGTTCTTTATCTACATGGTTGTAGATGCGGATGTGGAAGGTAATTTGGATGACAGTTTTTGCACCACGGATTTTGTGGTGGTTGGTCTTCAAGAGTGATCTTGAGGAGGGATACAAAGCCAAGGGAACAAACTAGACGGTGTACAGGTACAGGTACAGGTTGCAGTTGTTTATCTCCAAGTGGGAGATTGTTAGGTTGTGGAGCTAAAAGCTTCAACCTTTGAAAACTGAGGAACAGATGGTTGCTGAGTTCTACAGGAACCGGCGTCGGCATCAAGACCGACGTCGGCAGAGACCAGTGCAGAAGGCCACCGGCGACGGCAAGAAGTCGGCCAACGTCGGCAGAACTAGACAAGCAGGGACCGACGTCGGTCGCCTGTGTGTTCCAGAAGTGTTCGTTTCACGGACAGTTAGTTAAGTGAACGATGAGTTTGCATGTTAAGACCAGCGAGAGTCTTGGGCTGCGAGGATAATTGTCTAAATTAAGAGTCTAAGTTATTGTTTGAGTTAGGGATCTATTTATAGACCCATTGGCATGTATTGTTTAAGGCATGAGATAGAAAGGAAGAGTTCCTTCTAGTTGTAAGATCTGTGAGTTGCAGGTTGTTGCAAGCTCATTGGGGATCTACATGTAAGTTTGGTCTTTGAATTGCAGGTTGCAGGTTCATGAGAGATCAGCTTGAAGTGCTATAGAGTGCTTGGTGTACCGGCAGGGTTATTACTGACTGGTTGGTGAGGTGAACACCAATTCTATGTGTGAGTTGGTTGTTGGGACCGTTTTTTGTGTAGGAGAGTGTGTGTGAGAAGAATTACTGTACACTTGAGGTGTGGCGAATCTCTGTAAGGTGAAAGAGTGTGGCGGCTCTTTGATGTATTCTTTTCTGTATAGTGTTAATACAAGATAGTGTATTGTCTCTCATATTCTGTGCTATTGGTGAATTCTAGTTACTTGTGTTTCTGGTTATTTCCGCATATTCAATTGCTTATATTTGGTAATCATACTGTGCTCTTTCTGAGGAGCAAGATCCTAACGGGTGGAATTAGAACAGGTGTGTTTGTTCTTGGATTTACCTCCACCCCCTCTCCCAACAAGATGAAAGATTGGGAGCAATGACTTTGAAGATACCAACATAAACTATTGAAGCAGAATCTTTAGTTGACCTCAAGACAAATGACCTTTTCAAACATAGTACAGATTACACCTTTATTTCCTAGAGAATGATGTTTACCATTGGAAGTTGTCATACATCATAGAGGTCTGCATTGGGGTTAGTGATCCAAAACTCAGAGGCTTTGGTTGAAAGATAATTCAAGAAACAAGAACAACACAATTGTAATAATGCTATCTCTTAGAAGAGATGTTTTATTGATCAAATTTACAGATCTAAACATATGCCTATCTCTGAGAAGAGATATCTGATTTTCATTTCAGGGAACATCTTCATTTATACACATTTTGAAGGTAGGAGGATGTGGAAGGTCACCAATCTCGAGGGAGATTAAGTGGTTCGACTTTCATGATTTACAATACAGAATTCGAAGAATTACTATTTTTAGACTACACTACTAAAATTAAAATTTGGGGCACTTCTATTTAGTTTTTGAGGGTCAAAACCCACCAAACGGAGCTCGGTGCCATCTCACGGCGTTCCCCTCATTCTTAGCTTTCCAACGTTCAAACAGGAAGTCAAATGGAGCTATAGTACAAAACTTATGGCTCTCAGAAGTTCTACCACCAATTGGGGTAGAACCGTCACTTGAATTGTTCCTTGAAATATTGCTCAGATCATTCCTCACTCCTTGAGAAGCAATAGTCGTCATTGCATCAAGATTTATCATCAAGTGTGGTAGTTATGTTTTGATTTGATTTTTGATGCATACTTGGAATGGACTATGCTTTGTGGAGCTATGCAGGGCTCGATTGTTCACCATTTCTATCTAACCATCAATCTGTGGATGGAAGGCTGTGAACTTTTTCAACTTGGTATCTATTTGCTTTTGTTGTTGTGTTGTTTATGTAGTCAAGGCTGCAACATCGACCCTTTTAGATTCTTGTGGCTTGACCACCATCAGAATGAACTTTTTGGCACTAATTAGGGAGACATGTAGAAGTTGGTACTTTTGGTACTCTATAGCATTGTGTTCCAAAAGTGAGGGTGATCCTTCGAGTTCTTGATTCATAGATGCCATGTCTATCATACATGAATGGCTAATGAAAGAGTATATCACAAACATTTAGATTGACCACATCACATAAGACCTCATCTTAGAAATGTTTTATTGCATATGAGAGAAGACATTGGTGGGTGACATGGAGGCTTTTCCCTCGACTCAACCATCAAATACGATATGGCTTTGGGTGAGGCTTCATAGACAAATTTAGGATTTTCACAATATTAATAGAGATTAAATTCTTTTGGCTTCCACTATTAAGAATGAAATGTAGAAGCTTACTTTTCACACATAACTTCAAGTGAAACAACTTTTTCTTATCGTTTGGCCTCTCTTCGTAGGTCTATGATGAAGTAATGATGGCATCGAGCTCAACATCTACAATATCTTCTTCATCCTCTTCGACTACAGGGTGTGTATGAGGCAGAGTAGTAAATGTTGAGGATTGTGATTCAGAAAATAGGGACTTGATGGCTTGATATTCTTCTTTAGAATGCATTTCAGATTTATGGTAATCACGCTATTTCTTAGTCTTCCCTTCCTTTTTCTTCCAATTTTGGCCTCATGTTTGACCTTCTTTGTCACTTTTCCATTTTGTACGCTAAATTTTTGTATTCATTTTTCCATGCTTCTATTCAATTTTCACTATGAACTTGTATGCCTCACTGAGGGTTTCCAGATTGAAGAATTTCATTTCCCCCCATATATATCATTGTAGCCCACCATGATATTTGAAAACCTTATATTTCTCACTTTCTTGGATGCCCAATCTCACAGATAGAGAATAAAAAATGTCAGTGTAATCTTGAACAGACTTTTCCTTACCTTAGCAAAGTTGTTACCACTCTATATACAGATCATCATACGCTCCAATGGGGTAATATTCTTCCTTTACAACTTCTATGAAATCATCCCAAGTAGGTTCCGCCTCAAGGCCAATATCATCCGTACTGAATCTCTTCTTGTACACTTCCCACCAATTTATGATAGGCAATGATACTTTCAAAAGAACAAAAGTGATCTTCTCTTTATTGGTGAATATATTTACAAAAAAATAAGAAGACAATTGATCCAACCAATTTTTTACTACATTAGCATTGATTTTTCCTTCAAATGTAGGGATATCAAAATTCCCCTGAACTTTGAAAGGTGTTGAGGCACTAAAAGGATGTGTGGGTGCAGATGAGAATCCAAAATTTTCCATCGAGATTTGTTGGAGAATTTAGGCAAATTTGTTATAGCATCTGCACTTACTATTTTTGAAGAGCTTCATTCACCATTTCTTTGAAATTATCGGATGGCTCGGTGTTGTTCACCATTTGAGGTCATTTAGAGCGAATAGGTGGATAGTTTGGAATCTTTGTTGTTTTCCACTCAAGCTTCTAGTAGCCTAACCTCATCTTCGAAATCATACACTCTTAAGACAAACCACTCTGATACCACTGATCTAAAACTCAAAAGCTTTGGTTAAAAGATAATTCAAGAAATAAGAACAACACAATTGTAATAATGCTATCTCTGAGAAGAGATATTTTATTGATCAAATTTGTAGATCCAAACATATGCCTATCTCTAAGAAGAGATATTTGATTTCTATTTCAGGTTACATCTTCATTTATACATATTTTGAAGGTAGGAGGAGGATGTGAAAGGTCACCAATCTCAAGGGAGATTAAGTGGTTTGACTTCCATGATTTACAATAATACAAAATTTGAGAAATTACTATTTTTAAAAACTTACTATTTTTAGACTGCACTATTAAAATTAAAATTTGAGGTAGTTTCATTTAAGTTTCAAGGATCAAAAACCATTGAGCATATCTCGATGTTATCTCATGGTGTTCCCCTCATTCTTAGCTTTTCAACGGTTCAAACGTGGAGTCAAACAGAGCTATGGTACAAAATTTATGGCTCCTAAAATTTTTACGACCAATTGAGGTAGAACCGTCACCTGGATTGTCACCTGAAATGTTGCTCAAATCATTCCTTCCTCCTTGAGAAGCAATGGTCTCCATTGAATCAATATTTGTCATCAAGTGTGACAGTTGTGTTTTGATTTGATTTTTGATACATGCTTGGAATGGACTATGCTTTGTGGAGCTATGCAAGGTCTGATTGTTCACCATTTCTATCTGACCATCAGTCTGTAAATGGAAGGAAGTGAACTTCTTTAGCTTGGTATCTATTTACTTTTATTGTTGTGTTGTTTGTGTAGTCAAGGCTATAATATCAATCCCTTTAGATTTATGTGGCTTGACCACTATGAGAATGAATTTTTTGGCACTAATCAGGGAGATAGATATAGAAGGTGATACCTCTAGTACCCTATAGCATCATGTTTTAAGAGTGAGGGTGATCCTTCAAGTTCTTGATTCATAGATGTCATGTCGATCATACATGAATAGCTAACCAAAGAGTACATCGCAAACATCTAGATTGACCACATAACATAAGACCTCATCTTGGAAAAGTTTTATTGCATATGAGAGAAGACATTAGCGGGTGACACAGAAGTTTCTCTCTAGACTCAACCATCCAATACTGTATGGCTTTGGGAGAGGCTTCATGGATAAATTTAGGCTTTTCACAATATTAGTAGATATTAAACTCTTTTGACTCCCACTATCAAGAATGAAAAATTGAGAGGCTTACCTTTCACCCATAACTTAAAGTGAAACAACATTTCCTTGTCATCTGGTCTCTCCTCGTGGGTTTGTGATGAAGCAACGATGGCATTAGCTCAGCATCTGTAATCTCTTCTTCATCCTCTTCGACTGCATGGTGTGTATGAGGTAGAGCAATAAATGTTGAGGATTGTGACTCAGAAAGTAGGGACTTGATATCTCGACATTCTTCTTTGGAGTGCATTTTAAATTTGTGGTAATCACACCATTTTCTAGTTTTCCCTTCCTTTTGTTTCCAATTTTGGCCTCGTGTTTGACCTTCTTTGTCACTTTTCTATTTTGTAGGCTAATTTTTCGTATTCATTCTTCCATGCTTCTGCTCAATCTTCATTGTGAACTTGTACACCTCACCAAGGGTTTCTAGATTGAAGAGTTTCATCTCCCCCCGTATATACCATTATAGTCCACCACAATATTTGAGAACCTTGTGTTTCTCACTTTCCTAGATGCCCAATCTCATAAATAGAGAATGAAAAATGTTAGTGTAATTTTGAATAGACTATTATTTACCTTAACGAAGTTGTTGCCACTCTATATACAGATTATCATATGCTCTAATGGGGTAGTATTCTTTCTTTACAACGTTTATGAAATCATTTCAAGTAGGTTCCACATCAAGGCCAATATCATCTGTACTGAATCTCTTCTTGTACACTTTCCACCAAATTTTTATAGGCAATGATTCTTTCAAAAGAGCAAAAGTGATATTCTCTTTATTGATGAATTTATTTACAGAAAAATAAGAAGATAATTGATCCAACCAATTTTCTACAGCATCAACATTGATTTTGCCTTCAATATAGGGATATCAAAATTCACCTAAACCTTGAAGGGTGTTAGGGCACTAAAAAGATGTGAGGGTGCAGATGAGGAGCCATAATTTTTCATTGAGATTTGTTGGAGAATTTGGGTGAATTGTTGTAGTATCTACACTTGCTACTGTTGGAGGGCTTCTTTCACCATTTCTTTGAAAGGTGTCTCGGTGTTGTCTACCATTTGAGGTCATTTAGAGAAAATAGGTGGATAGTTTGGAAGCTTTGTTATTTTTTACCCAAGCTTCTTATAGCTTGACCTCATCTTCATGATCATACACTCTCAAGACAAACCACTCTTATACCACTGATCCAAAACTCAGAAGCTTTGGTTGAAGGATAATTTAAGAAATAAGAACAACACAATTGTAATAATGTTATCTATGAGAAGAGATGTTTTATTGATCAAATTTGCAGATCTAAATATATGCTTATCTCTGAGAAGAGATGTCTAATTTTTATTTTGGGGTACATCTTCAGTTATACACATTTTGAAGGTAGGAGGATGATGTGGAAGGTCCCCAATCTCAAGAAAGATTAAGTGGTTTAATTTTCATGATTTATAACAATACAAAATTTGAGGAATTACTATTTTTAGATTAAACTATTAAAATTAAAATTTGGGGCACTTTTATTTGGTTTTCAAAGGTCAAAATCTACTAAGCAGAGCTCCGTGTCATCTCATGGCATTCCCCTTTTTTTTAGCTTTCTAATGGTTCAAACGGAGAGTCAAACAGAGATATGGTGCAAAAGTTATAGCTTCTAAAAGTTCTATCACCAATTGGGGTAGAACCGTCATCTGAATTATCACCTAAAATATTGCTCAGATCATTCCTCCCTCCTTGAGAAGCAATGGTCTCCATTGCATCAAGATTTGTCACCAAGTGTGGTAGTTGTGTTTTAATTTGGTTTTCGATGCATACTTAGAATGGACTATGCTTTGTAGAGCTATGTAGGACCTGATTATTCACCACTTCTATCTGACCATCAATCTATGGATAGAAGGTCGTGAACTTCTTCAGCTTGGTATCTATTTGCTTATGTTATTATGTTGTTTATGTAGTTAGGGCTGCAACATCGACCATTTTAGATTCTTATGGCTTGACCACCATGAGAATAAATTTTTTGACACTAATCAAGGAGACAGATGTAAAAAGTGGTACCTCTGGTACCCTGTAGCATCATGTTCCAAGAGTGAGGGTGATCTTTTGAGTTCTTGATTCATAGAAGTCATGTCAATCATACATGAATGGCTAATCAAAGAGTATATTGCAAACGTCTAGATTGACCACATCACATAAAACCTCATCTTGGAAAGGTTTTATTGCATATGAGAGAAGACATTAGTGGGTGACACGAATATTTTTTCTTGGACTCAACCATCCAATACTGTATGGCTTTGGATGAGGTTTCATGGACAAATTTAAGTTTTTCATAATATTAGTAGAGATTAAATTCTTTTGACTCCCACTATCAAGAATGAAATGCAAAGGCTTACCTTTCATCCATAACTTATAGTGAAACAACCTTTCTTTGTCATCTGGCCTCTCCTAATGAGTTTATGATAAAGTAATGATGGTATCAGGGTTAACATCTACAATCTTTTCTTCATCCTCTTCGACTGCAAGGTGTGTATGAGGTAGAGCAATAGATGTTGAGGATTGTAACTCAAAAAGTAAGGACTTGATGGCTCAATATTCTTCTTTGGAGTACGTTTCAGATTTGTGGTAATCACACCATTTCCCAGTCTTCCCTTCCTTTTACTTCTAATTTTGGCCTCATGTTTGACTTTCTTTGTGACTTTTTCATTTTATAGGCCAACTTTTCATATTCATTCTTTCATGCTTTTGCTCAATCTTCACTATGAACTTGTGCACCTCATCGAGGGTTTCTAGATTGAAGAGTTTCATCTCCTCTTGTATATATCATTGTAGTCCACCATGATATTTGATAACCTTATGTTTCTCAATTTTTTAGATGCTCAATCTCACAGATAGAGATTTAAAAATGTCAATTTAATATTAAATAGACAGTTCTTTACCTTAGCGAAGTTGTTGCCACTCTATTTACAGATCATCATATGATCCAATGAAATAGTATTCTTCCTTTACAGCTTCTATAAAATCATTCCAGGTAGGTTTCACCTCAAGACCAATATCATCCGTATTTAATCTCTTCTTGTACACTTCCCACAAATTTTTGACAAGTAATGATGCTTTCAAAAGAGCAAAAGTGATCTTCTCTTTATCGGTGAATTTATTTATAGAAAAATAAGAAGATAATTGATCTAACCAATTTTCTACTACATCAACATTGATTTTGCCTTCAAATGTAGGGATATCAAAATTCACCTGAACCTTGAAGGATGTTAGGGCACTGAAAGGATGTGGAGGTGCAGATGAAGAGCCAAAAAAATTTATCGAGATTTGTTAGAGAATTTGGACAAATTTTTGTAGCATCTTTGCTTATTTTTGTTGGAGGGCTTCATTCACCATTTTTTTGAAAAGATCAGATGTCTCGGTGTTGTCCACCATTTGATCTCATTTGGAGTGAATAGATGGATAGTTTAGAAGCTCTGTTATTTTTCACCCAAGCTTCTTATAACCTAACCTCATTCTCAGGATCATACACTATCAAGACAAATTGCTCTGATACCACTGATCCAAAACTCAAAAGCTTTGGTTGAAAGATAATTCAAAAAATAAGAATAATACAATTGTAATAATGTTATCTCTGAGAAGAGATTTTTATAGATAAAATTTGCAGATCCAAACATATGCTTATCTCTGAGAAGAGATGTTTGATTTCTATTTCAGGTTACATCTTCATTTATACACATTTTGAAGGTAGGAAGAAGATATAGAAGGTCACCAATCTCGAGGAAGATTAAGTGGTTTGACTTCCATGATTTACAACAATACAGAATTTGAGGAATTACTATTTTTAAAAATTTACTATTTTTAGATTACACTACTAAAATTAAAATTTGAGGCACTTTCATTTAATTTTTAAGAGTCAAAATCCATTGAGTGGATCTTGGTGTTATCTCATAGCGTTCCCCTCATTCTTAGCTTTTCAACGATTCAAACAGGGAGTTAAATGGAGCTATAGTGCAAAAGTTATGACTCCGAGAAGATATATCACCAATTGAGATAGAACCATCACCCAAATTGTCATCTGAAATGTTGCTCGGATCATTCCTCCTTCCTTGAGAAGCAATGGCCCCCTTTGCATCAAGAATTGTCATCAAGTGTGGTAGTTGTCTTTTATTTTGATTTCTAATGCATACTTGGAATGGACTGTGCTTTGTGGAGCTATGCAGGGCTCGATTGTTTACCATTTCTATCTAACCATTAGTGTGTGAATAGAAGGTCGTGAAATTCTTCAACTTGGTATCTATTTGCTTCTATTATTATGTTGTTTGTGTAGTCAGAGCTACAACATTGAACTTTTTTGATTCTTGTGGCTTGACCAACAAGAGAACGAATTTCTTGGCACTAATCAAGGAGACAGATATAAAAGGCAGTACCTTTAGTAACCTATAGCATCATGTTCTAAAAGTGAGGGTGATCCTTCGAGTTCTTGATTCGTAGATGCCATGTTAATCATACATGACTGGCTAAGCAAAGAGTACATCATAAACATCTAGATTGATCACATCACATAAGACCTCATCTTGGAAAAGTTTTATTGAATATGAGAGAAGACATTGGTAGGTGACACGAAGATTTCTCCCTAGACTCAACCATCCAAAACTGTATGGCTTTGGGTGAAGTTTCATAGACAAATTTAGGCTTTTCACAACATTAGCAACAATTAAATTATTTTGACTCCCACTATCAAGAACAAAATGCATAGGCTTATCTTTCACCCATAACTTAGAGTGAAACAACATTTTCTTGTCATCTAACCTCTCCTCATTGGTCTGTGATGAAGCAACAATGGCATCAGGCTTAGCATCTACAATCTCTTTTTCATCCTCTTCGACTGCAGGATGTGTATGAGATAGAGCAGTAGATGTTGAGGATTATCACTCAAAAAGCAGGGACTTGATGGCTTGACATTCTTCTTTGAAGTGCATTCTAGATTTGTGGTAATCACATCATTTTCCAATCTTCTTTTTTTTTGCTTCCAATTTTAGCCTCGTGTTTGACCTTCTTTGTTACTTTTTCATTTTGGTGGCTGATTTTTTGTATTCATTTTTCCATGCTTTTGCTCAATCTTTATCACAAACTTGTATGCCTCATAGAGAGTTTTCAAATTGAAGAGTTCCATCTAACTTCGTATATACTAGTGCAATCCACCACGATATTTGAGAACTTTGTGTTTCTTACTTTCTTGGATGCCCAATCTCACAGATAGAGAATGAAAAATGTCAGTGTAATCTTGAACAAACTATTCCTTACCTTGGCAAAGTTGTTACCACTCTATATACAGATTAACATATGCTCTAATGGGGTAGAATTATTCCTTTAAAACTTTTATAAAATCATCCCAAGTAGGTTTTCCTCAAGGCCAATATCATCCATACTAGATCTCTTCTTGCACACTTCTCACCAATTTTTGATAGGTAATGATACTTTCAAAAGAGCAAAAGTGATTTTCTCTTTATCGATGAAATTATTTACAGAAAAATAAGAAGATAATTGATCCAACCAATTTTCTACTAGATCAACATTGATTTTTCCTTCAAATGTAGGGATATCGAAATTCCCCTGAACCTTGAAGAGTGTTGGGACACTGAAAGGATGTGGGGGTGCAAATGAGGAGCCAAAATTTCCCATCATGATTTGTTAGAGAATTTGGGCAAATTGTTGTAGCATTTGCAGTTGTTGTTGTTGAAGGGATTCATTCACCATTTTTTAAAAAGGATCAGATGTCTTAGTGTTGTCCACAATTTGAGGTCGTTTGAAGTAAATAAGTGGATAGATTGGAAGGTCTATTATTTTTTACCCAAATTTTTTATAGCCTGACATCATCCTCGAGATCATACACTCTTAAGACAAACTACTCTGATACCACTGATCTAAAACTTAGAAGCTTTGGTTGAAAGATAATTCAAGAAATAAGAACAACACAATTGTAATGATGCTATATTTGAGAAGAAATATTTTATTAATCAAATTTGCATATCCAAACATATGCCTATCTCTAAGAAGAGACGTCTGATTTATATTTTGAGTTACATCTTCCTTTATACACATTTTGAAGGTAGGAGGAGGATGTGGAAGGTCATCAATCTCAAGGGAGATTAAGTGGTTCGACTTCCGTGATTTACAACAATACAAAATTTGAAGAATTACTATTTTTAAAAATTTATTATTTTTAGACTGCACTACTAAAATTAAAATTTGGAGCACTTTCAGTTGGTTTTGGGGGGTCAAAACCCACTGAGCAGAGTTCAATGCCATCTCACGGTGTTCCCCTCATTCTTAGCTTTCCAACATTCAAACGGGGAGTCAAATAGAGCTATGGTGTAAAATTTATAGCCCTTCAAAGTTCTACCACCAATTTGGGGTAGAACTATCACCTGAATTATCACCTAAAATGTTGCTCAAATCATTCCTCCCTCTTTGAGAAGCAATGGTCCCCATTGCATCAAGTTTTATCAAGTGTGATAGTTGTGTTTTAATTTAATTTTTGATGCATAATTGGAATGAATTGTGCTTTATGGAGCTATGCAAGGCTCAATTGTTCACTATTTTTGTCTTACCATCAGTTTATGGATGGAAGGCCATAAACTTCTTTAGCTTGGTATCTATTTGCTTCTATTATTATGTTGTTTGTGTAGTCAGGGTTGCAACATCGACCCTTTTAGATTCCTGTGGCTTGACCACCATGAGAATATATTTCTTGGCACTAATCAAAGAGACAGATGTAGAAGGTGGTACCTCTGGTACCCTGTAGCATCATGTTCTAAGAGTGAGGGCGATCCTTCAAGTCCCTGATTCATAGATGCCATGTCGATCATACATAAATGGCTAACCAAAGAGTACATCGTAAACATCTAGATTGACCACATCACATAAGACCTCATCTTGGAAATATTTTATTGCATATGAGACAAGACATTGGTGGGTGACACAGAGGTTTCTCCGTAGACTCAACCATTCAATATTGTATGGCTTTGGGTGAGGCTTCATTGAAAAATTTAAGATTTTCATAATATTAGTAGAGATTCAATTCTTTTGACTTCCACTATCAATAATGAAATACAGAGGCTTACCTTTCACCCATAACTTAGAGTGAAATAACATTTCCTTATCATTTAGCCTCTCCTCGTGGGTTTGTGATGAAGCAACGATGGCATCGAGTTCAACATCTATAATCTCTTCTTCATCTTTTTTGACTGCATGGTGTGTATGAGGTAGAGCAGTGGATGTTGAAGATTGTGACTCAGAAAGTAGGGACTTGATGACTCGACATTCTTCTTTGGAGTGCATTCCAGATTTATGGTAATCACACTATTTTCTAGTATTCACTTCCTTTTGCTTCAAATTTTGGCCTCGTGTTTGACCTTCTTTGTCACTTTTTCATTTTATAGGTTGACTTTTTATATTCATTCTTCCATGCTTCTACTCAATTTTCATCAAGAACTTGTACGCCTCATTGAGGATTTCCAGATTGAAAAGTTCCATCTCCCTCCGTATATAACATTGTAGTCCATCACAATATTTGAGAACCTTGTGTTTCTCACTTTCTTGGATCCCTAATCTCCTACATAGAGAATGAAAAATGTCAATGTAATCTTGAACAGACTGTTCTTTACTTTGGTGAAGTTATTACCACTCTATATACAGATCATCATATGTTCCAATGGGGTAGTATTCTTCCTTTATAGCTTCTATGAAATCATCCCACGTAGGTTCCTCTTCAAGGCCAATATCATCCGTACTGAATCTTTTCTTGTACACTTCCCACCAATTTTTGATAGGGAATGATGCTTTCAAAAGAGCAAAAGTGATCTTCTCTTTATCGGTGAATTAATTTATAGAAAAATAAGAAGACAATAAATCCAACAAATTTTTTACTACATCAACATTTATTTTGCCTTCAAATGTAGGAATATCAAAATTCACCTGAACCTTAAAGGGTGTTGGGGCACTGAAAAGATGTGTGGGTGCAGATGAGGAGCCAAAATTTCTCATCGAGATTTGTTAGATAATTTGGGTGAATTATTGCAGCATATGTGATTGCTGCTATTGGAAGGCTTCATTGACTATTTCTTTGAAAAGATCAGATGTCTCAGTGTTGTCTGTCATTTGATGTCATTTGGAGTGAATAGATGGATAGTTTGAAATCTCTATTATTTTTCACCTAAGATTTTTATAGTCTTACCTCATCCTTAGGATCATACACTCTCAAGACAAACCGTTCTAATACCACTGATCTAAAACTCAAAAGCTTTGATTGAAAGATAATTTAAGAAATAAGAACAACACAATTGTAATAATGTTATCTCTTAGAATAGATGTTTTATTGATCAAATTTGCAGATCCAAATATATGCATATTTCTAAGAAGAGATGTTTGATTTCTATTTTGAGTTACATCTTCATTTATACACATTTTGAAGGTAGGAAGAAGATGTGGAAGGTCACCAATCTTGAGGGAGATTAAGTGGTTTGACTTTCATGATTTACAACAATATAAAATTCAAGAAATTACTATTTTTAAAAACTTATTATTTTTAGACTGCACTACTAAAATTAAAATTTAGGGCACTTTCATTTAGTTTTTGGAGGTCAAAACCCACCCAACGAAGCTCGGTGCCATCTCACGACGTTCTCCTCATTCTTAACTTTTCCAATGGTTCAAATGAGGACTCAAATGGAGCGATGGTGTAAAATTCATGGCTCCCATAAGTTCTACTACCAATTAGGGTAGAATCGTCACCTGAATTATCACCTAAAATGTTGCTCGGATCATTCCTCCCTCCTTGAGAAGTAATGTTCCCCATTGCATCAAGATTTATCATCAAGTGTAGCAGCTGTATTTTGATTTGATTTTTGATGCATAATTAGAATGGACTATACTTTATGGAGCTATACAGGGCCCAATTATTCACCATTTTTATCTGACCATCAGTGTATGGATAAAAATCTATGAACTTATTTAGCTTGGTATCTATTTGCTTATGTTGTGTTGTTTGTGTAGTCAGGGCTGCAACATCAGCCTTTTTGTATTCCTATGGCTTGACCACTATGAGAATGAATTTATTGGCACTAATCAGGGAGACAAATATAGAAGGTGGTACCTCTAGTACCCTGTAGCATCATGTTCTAAGAGTGAGGTTGATCCTTTGAGTTCTTGATACATAGATACCATGTCGATCATACATGAATGGATAACCAAAGAGTACATAGTAAACATCTAGATTGACCACATCACATAATACCTCATCTTGGAAAGGTTTTATTGCATATGAGAGAAGACATCAGTGGGTGACACGAAGGTTTCTCTCTGGACTCAACCATCCAATATTGTATGGCTTTCGATGAGGCTTCATAGACAAATTTAGGTGTTTCACAACATTAGCAGAGATTAAATTCTTTTGACTATCATTATCAAAAATTAAATGCAAAGGCTTACCTTTCACTGATAACTTAAAGTGAAACAACTTTTCCTTATCATCTGGCCTCTCCTCGTGGGTCTGTGATGAAACAACAATGGCATCAGACTCAATGTTTGCAATCTTTTCTTCTTCCTCTTCGACTACAAGGTGTGTATGAGATAGAGTAGTAGATGTTGAGGATTGTGACTCAGAAAGCAAGGACTTGATGGCTTGACATTCTTCTTTAGAGTGTGTTCTAGATTTGTGGTAGTCACACCATTTCCCAATCTTCCCTTCCTCTTGCTTCCAATTTGAAAGGTTAAGATTGTGGCTTCGAGAGACATGAGTAAATAATATGATGTTAATCCTATGTGTATGCAATCATAAATTCATCCTATCTATAAATCAATCCTAGCTCGAAGAATATAGAGCATACCTACACTTCCGATTGGGAATACATTTTTTAAGTGGGAGCATGACTAATATGGGGATCTACTAGCCCTGATTAGTGGATCACTTATCACAATACACCATGCTAGGAAGGGTTCTAAAGCCTACATTCTAACACAATCATACAACAACCCTAAAAGAGTCCTAGATTTAATGTTCACTCCATTCTAATAAATAAAAAATTAAATCTAATCTAGTGCACACCAAAGCTTATGGCATAATAAAGGGGTTAGTAAAAAATCAAAACATGTATAAGAGAATCCCAATTAAGCTAAGTATAAGTAAGACCCTAATACATGGAATATGAGAGTAATATTATTTGAGCCAATACTTATGCTACTTATATCTAGTAAAGAGAGGATAACAAAGTTAGAATATACTTACTTGAAAGTGAACCCATCGAGACTCAATTTTTCCATTGGAAAAAGGGGCTTTGTAAGAGGTTATTATGATTTGTAAGGATAACTAAGAAATTCCAAATTATCCAAGACTTATCCACAATACTAGATTCTCCAAGTAGAAACCCTAAGCTAAGACTCCTCAAGTAAAATGGTGGAAGATCAGATTGTAAAGAAGCATGAGAAAATAATAAATCTTGATTGCATATTGAAATAATGTAGAAATGATCTTGTATATATAGGTGGATCTCACCCTAAATCCTTCTGAAAATGTCAGCTATAAGAGGTCAACCCAGTCGACCCTGTATGTTTTTTAGAGATAAATCACTAGGTCCCAAGTTAAGTCAGCCGAAAGGCTAATAAAAATCTCAAGTGAAAATACCCAAAATTAGTACAGGGTCAACCTAATCGACCTTGTATAATAATCAGAGGCTAAAACTATACAGGGTCGACCTAGTCAACCTAGTACAGTCAACTGGTGAAAGGGGATCAAGGTGAGGAAAAGAGGGATGAAAAGAGGAAAAATACTAGAGGAGTGTGAAAAAGGAGGATTAATAGCTTAGGTAATAGTTTTAGGAGCTGGTTCAATTGGTAATAATGTGGCAATAAGGGACAAAAATCCTGTGAAGCATCAAAGGTCTACCCATCCCTTTCCTGGTGCACCCCTTAAGGTATGCACTTAGAGAGATTGAGTCTTGACGGTTTCTTGCAAGATATAAAGCATAAGTAATTGATAAAAATTTGAAAATATTATGTGTATACATATACCCCACTCGAAGCACATCAAGTGTCACTAAGGTGCAATAGGGGATGGTGATTTGAGAAAGAACATAGTAACACACAATGCTGATGCTAAAAAAAGTTGCAGTATATTAAAGCATAAAATAATTGAAAGTAAATGACTAAAAAATAGAAAATAATTGAAAATTAAATGTGATGCATACCTTGACTTACCTTTATTATTGGATGGTTGTCTACTATGTTAATTTTAATTATGTAGAGTGCAGAGATTGCTTTCAACAAACCCAATAAAACAAAACTAAAGAGCAAAAACAAACAAATGCAAGAAAAGCCAAGATAATTGGTGCTATGAGGATGGAATGTACTAGGTAAATTGGCAAGTTGGGGTGACAAGTGTTATGTTAGACCAAATGACCAGGTTAAATAACAAGAGTAAATTAGGTAACTGAAAAGCCAAGGCTACTAAAGACCGAAAAACTGAAACAAGATATCCTTAAGTAAGAAAGGCAAAATCACCAAGTCAAACCAAGGATACATGTCAAAAAAGATGGTAATAAAAAATATCAATGTAAAATATAAAAACAAAATGGTAAAATAACATTGATGAGTGAGCAATAACAATCCTTATATCACTCAACAATGAAAAAAAGGAAGCATACAAGGGGAAAACAACATTGATGAGTGAGAACAAGCCAACCTCACTCAATAATGGAAAAAAGGGTATGAACTCAAGTGTCTATGACAACAAGATAGTAAAATAAATGATAAATGGTAAAAGGAAAGTAAGACAAGTCTAGAAATGTAAAATCATGGTGAAAAAAATAATAATCCATAGTTACTCAGACATGTTGTTTTGCTCCAAGGATCGATAAAACTGAAACAAAGTAGTGCTAGCATGTTTTTAAGAGATGAAGAAGAAGAAATTAAAGAAGAATGGAAAATAGATTCGGAATCACAATTTCCCCATCAAAGGGGGAAATGAAATGGGTGGAGGGGAGAATGAAGGAAAAACCAAGGTAGATGAACTCTTTATTAAAGTCAAGACACTCAAATTAGGTTTGTCAAAACAAGAGGACTTTCAACCTTAAGGACTCTGAAGAAGTTATCTAAACCACACAAGTCTTAGGTCAACAAATGAAGTATATAGATCATCCCATGAAGGCTAGATGTATGAAAAGTAAAATGGACCTACCTCCCCACAATGTGTTCCCCGTTCCTTAGGACCTCTTACAGAGTTATCAGTCTACTATGAAGATTGAGTACTTACGTGAAAAAATAAGTAACACCATAGAGATTGTTGAATTTTCCTATTCCAATCTACTGGCGTACCGCACCTTAATGGACCTCAGATCTATTTGAAGCCAACTGGAAGCTTGTGATTTGATTAGAGATAGGAGATGTGCTTGTAATCATATCTTTTGATTGATTTTACTTTTGAGATTTGTATGTTGCCTTTTAGATATCATTGCTTTTTGATTCAAATGATTTGGATTTTTAATTTTTTGATGGATTTTTATATTCTTCCTCCATACGGATTTGGAAAACCAAACATGGGTGCTAAAGATGACTTTTCTATTGAATACTTGGGGCTTAGTTTCTAAGAAAGAGAAATTCAAAGAGCATGGGGTCTAAGAGTCTCATAAATCTAGGCGAAATAAAATGCTATCTTGACTTAGACCTTGTTTTATCTAAGGTGGAGTGAAAGAAAGGGGAAATCAAGAGGAGTGACACATGAAATAGTTTGAATTACTTGAAATTGCAAAAGAATGTGACAAAGGGGCAAAAAGGGATACAATGACAGTAAAGCATGATTCCTTAAAATAAGAATAAGGGAAATGGAGGAAAACATGCTAACATAGATTATTGTGCAGATTCCATCTATTAAAAGAAGCAAAAGATAAAGTTTGAGAACAAGGATGCAAAAATAAAAAGATGGTAATTTTATGAGGAGGGCCAGGTCTTATCCACAGTCTTACACTGCAACTTCATAAAAGAGAAACCCAAGGGGTATCAAAAAATAAGTGAAAGATAAATTGAGGTAAACAAAAAAAGATGGTAGTTTTATGAGGAGTGTCGGGTCCTATCCACATTCTTACAAAGTAACTCACAAAAGAAAAACCTAATGGGTGTCAAAAAGAGAAAATGCAAGAAGATAAAGAAGGCTATGGTACATCAAGAAACCAAAAGACCAAAAGGGAGGACTAAATGTTTTTGAAAGGAAGTAACTTACTCCAGAGGGAGAGACTCATGTAAGTAACCTATAAAAAGTGTTAGATAGTTGTAGATAGAAAGCATGAAAAGAAGGAAATGTTTATGTAAAGTAATTTTTAAAGAATTATGCATTGATGGGCTCTTTGAAAACGTCACCTTCATTGGTTTGACGATGGTAGGTGATTGGACCAAGAATATCTTTGACTAAATATGGGCTCCACCATTTATGGGTGTATTTACCTTTTTTATCATGGGTTTAGTCTAATTTAAGGACAAGATCACCAACAGTAAATGTGCAAACTTTAACACGTTTGTTATGTTATCTGGCAATATGAGCCTTGTATTGGTTGTTATTTTGTAATACAAAAAGATGATGTTCATCAAGTAGATCAAGGGCATGAAGATGAGCTTCCCATAATTCTTCATCGGGAATATTACCATGAAGAGATATACGAAGAGAGGGAAGCTCAACTTCTAAGGGAAGGAGTGACTCAAATCATAGACTAGCAAAAATGGAGTTGCCCAAGTGGTAATAGGTATGCTAGTCTGATAGGCCCAAAGTGCAGGGTAAAGATGAAGATGCCAATCTGTGCAGGTTTTATGAATTGTATTTTGGAGAATTTTGTTGAGAATTTTTTTAGTGGCCTCAACTTTGCCATTGCATTGTGGATGATAAGGCATGAAAAATTTGTGATTAATCTTGAATTTATTGCAAAGTTGTTTAACATGTTTGTTTTTAAAATTACCACCATTATTTGAAATGATAATATGAGGAACACCAAAGAGGTAAATGATTTGATTAAGAATAAATTTGGAAATGGTATGACTAGTGATATTAACAAGGGGCATGGCTTGTACCCACTTGGTAAAATATTTGGTAGCGGTGATGACAAAGACATGCCCATCTTGGGACCAAGGTAATTTATTGATGAGATTGAATCCTCATGTGGAAAATGGCCAAGAAGATTCAATAATTTGAAGTTACGCTAGAGGTGAATGAATTAGATCATCATGAAATTGGAAAGGATTACACTTTTTAGCATATTCAATTGCATCCTTTTCAAGAGTAGGCCAAAGGTAACCCATACGTAGGCATTTATAGGCTATAGCATGTCTGCTACAATGGCCACCATAAATGCCTCCATGTGATTGTTTAAGAAGAGGAGGAACCTCATCTTATATAACACAACGAAGCAATGTACCTTTAGCATTATGATAATAAAGGATGTTGTGATGTAATACATACTTCAAAGCTTGTTTATGAATATGTGTCTTTTCACAAGAGTTTACATTAGGAGGATAAGTTTGATGTTCCAAAAATTGAATGATGTCTTGGTACCATGGGTTTTGTCGAATGGTAACAACCTTGATATTATCGATAAGTAAATCCAGTGGTTGAGTAGAGGATGGAGATTTTCTTATTTATATAAGAAAAGTAGGATCAAAAGGTGTTTAGTGTGGATGAAAGAGAGATGTTGAAGAGACAAGAGAATCAATAATGGAATTTTGATCTCTAGGGATAGGCTCAATAGTGAAAGAGATGAAATCCTTAGCAAGAGTGGTTGAAATTTGATGATATGTGATGAGGTTTTCACTTTTATATTGATAATCACCACTGACTTGGCAGTAAATAAGTTGAGAATCACATAGAGCATGAAGATATTAAATGTCTAAATCATGATCAGCTTGCATGCCTAAAATGAGAGCTTTATAATTGGCCATATTGTTAGTGAAATCAAAGGTGAAGCGAAAAGCTAAATGAATGATCTTACCAAGAGGACTTGTGAGAATGCAACCTGCCCCAGCTCCTTGAAGGCATTTAGCACCATCAAAGTAAAGGGTCCAAGTATTCTCATGCAAGTCAACATTGATTTCAGAAAACTCCTCGATAACTACTTTTGGTTTTAGTAGTACCAGAGGGAGTAGTGGTTTCATCAAGATTATTGACTTCAAGATCGCCAGTAAAGCTATGAAAATAATCTTTAAGAGAAATAGCTTGAATATAACCTTCAATTTAAAGGATATTTTCATCTGGAAGAGTATCTTGAAGAGAAGCAGTAGCTGGTATGGGAGTTACAGTAAGTTGATCAGCTATGATTTGCCTTTTGATAGCTTTTTGAGTGATGATGTGGAGATAAAGTTATATAAAGAGGACCATCCATTTAAAAAATTTATCTTGAGGAATAAATGTTTTAGAGAATAAATGATGAAGGGGGTCAGAATGAATAATAACATAATTAGTTTGGTAAAGCATATAGTGGTGACACTTTTCAGCTGTAAAATAGATGGTGAGGCAATCATACTCAATTTGGTATAATGTGTGTTGACCAAATTTGAATTATAGTCAAATTGGGTCAACCCATACATATTGAAACTTTGAAAAGGTTTCCATGTGTCCTATAGGGTCTCATGTGTGCCTAAACATCTCACCTATCCTTGTTCTAGCCTTGGTATAAGCCTAGTTTCCTTGTACTTGTCTAGTCAACTCAAGTCAACTAGTCAAACATGGTCAAAGGCTAAAATTGTTTTAGAAATGTTTTAATAGGGTCATTTAAATGTTCTAAGGTTTTCCTAAGTCATGTATTAACCCATTCACTATGTTTCATATGCTAAAAGTGCCTTTTAGTCACGTTTTACGCTCATTAAATGACTTGTGCAGATTTTTCCAAGGAAGAAAAATTGTCACCAAGCAAGATTATAATGAGGATGGAGTTATAACATGTCAATAAGTGATCATAAGTATAAAATAAATAGTTTTATGCATAAAAATGGGGAAATCTCCTAAAAAATAGGCTCTTAATGGCACTTGTATGTTCTTGGAAAGTCCATCTTCAGATGAAAATATGAGTTAAGTGTCTCTTGAGCTTCCTAAAGTATTCACTATGCTTGTTGTGCAAGAACAAAGTCGGAAATATCAAATTTTGCTTCTTTTCCTTCCTTTTTGCCTTCACAAGCCAAGAAGAACCAACTTTGATTGCTTGGTACAGTCCATACAGATAGAACTGGGAGGAGTGCTCTTGGGGATTGAGAGGGGTCTTAGTTAGCTTCAAATTCATGGCAACAAGTTTGAGTTCCATGGCTCCTCCTTTATAAACCATTTTTAATAAACCAGGCAACTTTTTATGCTCTTACATCCATAAGGGGTCCCTGTTTGAGCTTGTTTTTTAATCTTTTGCTTTGGTTGACATTGTTGGCTATTTAATGTGTCTCTTAGATCCTCTCCATAGGTTTCTCCATAATAACATTAGCATGAATGTTCAAAAATGCCTAAGATAAACCTCTTCTAGGCTTGTTGGTGCATGCAAACTGGTTCCTTTCTTCATAAAGGACTCTATTATATTTTGATGTCATCTAAAGAATTTTATTATAGGTGTAGAAACCCTTTAAATTGGTGCAAAGTGAGACCGATTCTACACAAGTGTTGGAGGGAGCCTAATTTCCTAATGGCCTATTAGGCCTAAAACTTGCTTAAGAGAATAATCAGGGCTCCATGTGGACATGGGATTTAGAGGTACTATGAGGAACATGGAAAGGTTTCAAATGTGTTCGAGAGTCAAGGATAATAAACTAGACCTATCTGAAGAAGTCTCTCTCAAAGTTGTGCTAGTGAAACCAAGGTGACAAGAAATCTGTCTCACACTCAGAGACTCACACTTACAGGTGTCTAACAAGAGTTTTAGAGGTGTTGTATTAATGGATCGTTGATAGGTCTTGGTCTTCATGAGGAGTGTGAGTTTGTATGTTAACATGGTAAGCAATTTTAAGTCTTTGGTATCCCACTAGGTGTTGAAAAACCATTCCAAATAGAAGAATCTGAGTTTTGGAAATTTTCCCTGAATTGAGAGAATAGAAAGCTCTGTGTTTTTTGCAAGTGTGGATAGGTATGGGAGATGATCCCTTGTTAAACCTTAAAATCTACATGTAGTTGCCCTACCATGAGGGTATATTCTTGTAAAAGAGGGAAATTAGAGATATCAAAGGACATGAGTTTGGAAACCCTGAAGTTATGCTTTTACACACTAAATTTTTTTAGTGTTATTTACAGGCTTCCAAGCCTAAGAGACTCCTAAGACCTTAAAGTGAAACTACAAAAGTCTAAAACTTACACTAGATGACTCTTGTGGGTGAAGATCATATCATGGTGCCAAGGAATATAAGGATAACATGAAATGCAAATATAATACTCCATGTTAGCCTATAAGTATATCCTACAGGTCTGAGTGTCCACCTACAAGTTTCTCTCTAAAGGGCTTTCACATAGTTAGCTAAGGGTGAATGGGTAGATAGTGAGCATTTTATTTGATGTAAAGGTGCATAAAGATGAATTTCAAGTTATAAACCAATGAAGGATGTGGTTAGGAGACACAAAGAGGTCTATAAGCATTAAATTAAATACTAAACATGCAAAAGAGCAACCTACAAGCAGGGGTTACTATGAAAAAGGAAACATAGTCCAAAAGGCATGTGATTTGTAAAGGTTTAAGTGCATGTGGAAGAATGAATGGATGAATAAGAGTATATATGATGTTTATAACTCTAGGGAAAACCTCAAACACCATTCTTAAAGCTTGGATCATGAAAACATGCACCTATATATGTCTTTTCAAGCAACAACTCAATCCATCTACCTAAAACATGCAGATAATGACCTTTTACAAGCCTATTTTAAGATTTGAAGAACTAAAGAGGGTAAATGACTAGATCAAGGGCTCAATTTTGTTATTAAGCATTCCTAAAACCTAGATAACACCCTCCCATACTTGGGTTTGATGAAAAAATGGGGGAAGTGCCCCTTATTTTGTCTCAAACAGGGGGTACTCCCTTCATGCTTGAAGCTAGTAGTCTTTGGGAAATAAGTAAACAGGTGAACCATGGTGCCAAGGAAACCTTGAAATAGGTTTTTTTAAGTTATAACATAAATATAAAACCATGTTAAACACTTCACATGAGATAGAAATCAAATAGGGTGGTCTAGACACCAAGGGTTGCAGTCAAGCCTTAATGGCAAGGTTTTAGCCTAGAGCTCAAACTATAAGTCAATTTCAATACTATACATAAGAGTGATTTATACCTTATTGTATCATGTGTATGGGATGTATATATAGGTTTATGAGACATTATTATGTAGGTAAACTATCAAAGGCCATGTTGATCTCAAGAATGCAAGGCAGACTTACTAGGCAACATTAGGTCTAATACCCAAATAGGGGGTCTATTACGTCTCCACATAAGCTAAGAAATATATCCTATGGAGACATATTTTTGGGACCATAAAATATTTTTTTAATCCTTTAGAGAGAAAATAGGTTGTATGGGAACCCAATTTGGGCTTGAGACCAAACTTCGACCTTGCAGAATGCATGAAGAAGCCTGAGAGGTTATGTTTAAAAGTTCATATATTCCATGACACTTTGCATGGAGCCTCGAGGTTTTTAAATGTGTTAGATAAGGTCCATAAGAAACCACCAGTGGCATTTCATCAAAATTCAAATGTGTCATTTTTTTGAACAATGGATAAGAATAGAAACTGCTAAAAAATCCTCACAAACCCTCTCTAAGGACCCGATTAGAACGATAAGACAAATGGAGCATCCAAATGGAGTGTAAATGATAAAAATATGATTTGAAGATATATAGGACTCTTAAAGGAATTTACCCATTCAATTGAGTTGTACTACACTTTTATGGATGGTATACAATACGGTTTTATTTGGCAAATTTAAGTGTTTTGTAGATATGGAGAAGCTTCAGATGATGCAACCAACTTAAAGAGATAGTATGGGAGTTTTTATAAGTCTAAATTATCATTTATTGAGGTATATAATCTCCTTAGTGTGTCTTTTATCTTCTTCGTCTTAGCCAATCTAGTGAGCAAACAATGATCACTCAGTGAAAAAGATGAAAACTTCAATTGGGAAGCCTTTTGAGGCTTGATTGATGAACCTGATAGCTTGGGGACTCTTGAAAGCTGAAATCCCTCATTTTTCATGGATTGGGTTGAATAATTAGAATCATTTTGAGTTCCAAGTGTAAGGCATGCATGAGAAGGAGTCATTTAAAATTGTTTGGGATTTTGCTCATGGCCAAGGGAATATGAATGATTAGAAACCACTCCAATACCTATGGAGGCTTGTCAGTAACCCCTCCCCCTCATATCAATCATTATACCTATCCCTATTTAGTGGTGAGGTATTATAATGAAGGCAAATCATGAGGTTAGTTTCATATGCAAGTAAAAAAGCATCTACACCACATTTGGAGGAGTTTTGATATCTTGAGAGACATTTGTCCTTATTTTCCTTACAAGACCTATCTCATGCCTGATTCCATGTTGTTTTAACTCATTTGTCTTTCTTGAAAAATTTCTTAGTGACTCTTGAGCTTCACACTCTCTCTCTTATCTCATAATTCCTATATATACTAGCCTTTTTGGCTATTGTACGGATATCTCTCCACCTGAGTATGGAAAAGCCTTTCTCAATTTTTGTCTTGAACTAATAAAGAATGCTATTTTTACCTCATTCATGACTTCATGAAGTGCATGCTATGGTTTTTGGTCTTATACAAGTTTATTTTTCTTACCTTGACATGCTATCCTTCCTAGTGCCTTGTGTAGTTTGAAATATCTCTTTTGCAGGTCATTAAGAAGTGTCTAATGGAGATTATATATATAGTGAGTAGTTTATTCATTAGTGTTTCTAGAAGATCTATTGTCTAGTCCTCCTAATCTAAGATCTCTTCAAGACCCCATGCTTGAAACATTGATGTAGAAGAACATATTTCAATTTGATGAGTGTATGTGCAGGTTTCTCTTTGGTTCCAAGTGCATTGCAAAGTGGTGTGAGTAGACAATCTATTTGGTGCATCACCTCCTTATCTAGGTTAGTTTAGGCTTCTTAACCCTTTTCCTCACAAGTGTAAGTATGGTTGTGGTGTGCATGACTTCATGAAGTGCATGCTATGGTTTTTGGTCTTATACAAGTTTATTTTTCTTACCTTGACATGTTATCCTTCCTAGTGCCTTGTGTAGTTTGAAATATCTCTTTTGCGGGTCATTAAGAAGTGTCTAATGGAGATTATATATATAGTGAGTAGTTTATTCATTAGTGTTTCTAGAAGATCTATTGTCTAGTCCTCCTAATCTAAGATCTCTTCAAGACCACATGCTTGAAACATTGATGTAGAAGAACATATTTCAATTTGATGAGTGTATGTGCAGGTTTCTCTTTGGTTCCAAGTGCATTGCAAAGTGGTGTGAGTAGACAATCTTTTTGGTGCATCACCTCCTTATCTAGGTTAGTTTAGGCTTCTTAACCCTTTTCCTCACAAGTGTAAGTATGGTTGTGGTGTGTAGAAGTGGTACATCAAGGAGAACTAGCCCTAATCTAGATACTCACCTCAAATTTGGGTCACCCATCGCCTTGTGGTGTTTTCATTGTGCCACTTGAATGAGGAGAGTTAAATCATACCTCAAGGGATTCAAGTTCAAGAGACAATAGTTTTTGGCATGCCCGGTGAGACTAAAAATTCCATTCCTTGAGGAGTTTTGGTGCTCTCCTCAAGATATTAGCCTTTAGAGGCAATTCCACTAAGCACCAATGGTGACTCCAAGCAGAAATCTACTGGTCAAGCCATCTAGGTACTCTAATTGAGGTTATTTATTGTTCTATACATTTCTTAGGAATGATTCATGGCTAATTTTAATGTTGAGTTTTGTCTTACACAAGTTGGTGAAACATATCCATCTTGGCCCATTCCCTATCAATATGAACAAGTCCTTAGTCAGTCTTGTCAGCCCTAATATGACCATATTCAACCCTACTATGATTTGCATCAATCCTATAATCAGCCTTCTCAAACTTATTTTTCACCTAATCTACCTATTTCTTCTCCAAGTCAGTCCATTGCAAGTTTCAAGAAGATTTTCATTAGCTATAAGGACTATATGCTAGATCTTGATACTAGAAATGGTTGTGGTCAAGTCATCCCTAGTGATTGCATCAAGAGTGTTAGGGATGCTTTGGAGCTAGTCAAGAGAGAATGGATGCTCGTTGAGAAAATTAATTGACAAGGTCTTACAGGTGAAGTGCTTGATGTTTATGGTCTTATTTTTCACATAAAAGAGAGGTTGAAAGCCCATGAATTGGCACAATATTGTTATCTCCAATACACCCCATATCAAACTTCATGTGTGTCAACTATACCCATTCAAAATGTTAATCCAATCATGCTTCAAAATGTCCCAAGTCCTTCATGCATTCCACAAAGTTTCCCTTCTTGGAAGTCCATACAAGAGAGAAGACAAAGGAAGAGGGACACCACTGTTGAGCAAGTTAGTCTATCTCATAACCAAATTGGAAAGTATTTTGAGAGAATAATATTGATGTTGGAGGCCCATCTTGACAAGGAGATTAAGTTGGCAAACCAACATTTAATGCAATCTATCATGGTAGTAGAAAATGAGGTTCCTAAGTGTGATATTACAAGTTGGAGACAAAATTATAAGCCTAAAGAAATCCCAAGTTTCCTAAGCCAATCATTTAACCCTTCATTTGTATCTTAGCCTCATGAAGAACTCTCTAAGCCTAGCTTCTTAAGATGTAAAGAAGTAGTGGCAGCTTGTGGAAAGAAGCATAAATAATGTCTAAGCAAAGAAGTTGAAAGTGACGAGAAATTTTAAAATACTCAACTCCCTCCCACCCCTCCTCAAGAAGCCTTTTTCCCTTCATCTCAACTTTCTTTTACTTCCTTTCCCAATGAAGATCCTATTTTTCCCAAAGAGAAGCTATTTCAAGAGAACCTTGCCAAATGAATTGAGGAGTTGGAACTCAAAATACAAGAGCTCTCATCTATCCAAGAGAATATTGAAGCTAATGAACATATTGAACCCATCTCCCCCCTCTAACTAATCCATTCTACCCTTTTAATGGTGAAGAATACATTACTCCTTGGAAGCCTTCTTGGGCCCAACTTCCTAGTTTTAAGATGCCTAGTATTGGCACCACTAAGAGGGAGAAGGAAATAGAGATTTTAGATTGGGTTGATGATAAAGAAGAGCTGACTTCTTGTGAGGAAATATCAAATTATGATGATGAGGAAGAGGACCTTCCTTTTGGTGAAGAAGAAGTCTTGGAAAAGGTTCTTTTGGAATCCAAAGAAGAAGAGAGCGAGGATGTTAAAGAAAGGGATATACAAGCTGAAGTCCTTCAAGAGATGACTATGGAGCTGTTAGAGATGAGAAAGGGGAGGTTTCCAATGAAGTACTTGTGACTCATAAGGCTGAAGAAACAAATCTTGAAGAGGTAAATTTGCCATTGCATCACAAAGATGTGGGGCATACTTATATGTGAGTGTTCAAAGAATATGAAGATTGTGAGAAGGCAAGACTTATAAGAAAGCAAGCCCAAGTTATTGAGGAGCAAGTATGTTTTAAGAAGTACCTCCATCAAGAGACTCTAAACCATGATGGAGCAATCTATGATGACTATGGGTCTTTTGAAGATGGTTTGAAGATTGATTCTAAAACCACATGTGAAGCTGCTTCCATAAACATCAAGAAGGAGTTTAAACAAGAAACACTCCTAGAATGCCATGGTACAAAACTTCTTGAGAGGTTTGAAGAGATTATAACAAAAGAGAAGAACAATGAAACCTTTCAAGAAGACATAGACATTCAAGAAGCTATTCCATTCATGGAGGTGAAAATCTACCGTGAGGAGACATGGGAACAATAGTATGAGGTATGTTTCCAAGGTCAAGAAGAGTACATGTACCTTGGAGACTTATTTGAGATGACTCCATCAAAAGACATTCCAAGCCAAGGAACAAGAGAAGAACATGATTCATCTAGTATTACATCCAAAAGGAAGAATGCTTGGCACACTCATCCATCTCATGAAGAAGGATATTCAAGATACTTTCCTTTTGATCTAGGAAGGAGGTATGTTTGTTTAGATGCACATAAGTAGTTTGCTTCCTATTTTTTTGTGTTTCCTAAGTGTCTTGTTGACACATGTATGTGTGTTTCTTTCCCTTGTCTTGTGTGTGTTGTCTTGTTTTTGTGTGTTTAGGTCAATCAATTGTCTTATTAGTCAAGTCAAGATATGATCTTGTTGTTCTTAGAGTGCATTTGATTCCCTTTGTGCAATGCATAGGACAAGGCCACTAATCTTTAACATAGCAAGCATGTTACCCTTAGGAACTGCCAAAAGTGTCGACCAAATTTGAATTCTAGTCAAATTGGGTCAACCCCTACATATTTAAACTTTGAAATGGTTTTCATATGTCCTATAGGGTCTCGTGTGTGTCTAAACATCTCACCTATCCTTGTTCTAGCCTTGTTATAAGCCTAACTTCCTTGTACTTGTCTAGTCAACTCTAGTCAACTATGCTCAAACATGGTCAAAGGCTAAAATTTATTTATAAATGTTTTAATAGGGTAATTGAAATGTTCTAAGGTGTTCCTAAGTCATGTAGTAACCCCTTTGCCATGTTTCTTATGCCAAAAGTGCCTTTTGGTCACATTTTGGGCTCATTAAATGACTTGTACAGACTTTTCCAAGGAAAAAAATGTCACTAAGCAAGATTATAACATGGATGAAGTTAGAACATGTCAATAAATGATCAAAGGCAAAAAATAAGTAGTTTCATGTACAAAAATAGGGGAATCTCCTAAAAAATAGGCTCTTAATGACACTTGTACGAACTTGGAAAGTCCATCTTCAAATGAAAACATGATTTATGTGTCTCTTGAGATTCCTAAAGTCTTCACTATGCTTGGTGTGTAGCGATAAAGTCAGAAAGATCAAATTTTACTTCTTTTCCTTCCTTTTTGCCTTCACAAGCCAAGAAGAGCTAACTTTAAATGCTTGGTACAATCCATACAGATGGAGTTGGGAGGAGTGATATTTGGGTTTGAGAGTGGTATTCGTTAGATTAAAATTTATGGAAACAAGTTTGAGTTCCATTGCTCCTCCTTTATGAACCATCGTTAAGAAGCCAAGCAAATTTTTATGCTCTTACATGCATGAGGGGTCCCTGTTTGAGATTGTTTCTGAATCTTTTGCTTTGCTTTGACATTTTTAGTTGTTTCATGTGTTTCTTAGAGACTCTCCACATGTTTCTCCATCATAATATTAGCATGATTTTTCTCAAATGCCTAATATAAACCTCTTATAGGCTTGTTGGTGCTTGTAGACTGGTTCCTTTCTTCATAAAGGACTCTATTTTATTTTGATGTCATTTGAAGAATTTTATTACAGGTGTAGAAAGCCTTTGAATTTGTGCAAAGTGCAAGTGATTCTACACAATTATTAGAGGGATCCTAATCTCCTAATGTCATATTAGGCCTAAAGCTCACTTAAGAGAACAATCAGGTTTGCGTGTGGACAGGGGCTTTGAAGGTACTATGAAGAACATGGAAAGGTTTCAAATGTGTTATAGAGTCAAGGAAAATAAACCAAACCTTTTTGAAAAAGTCTCTCTCAAATTTTTGCTAATGAAACCAAGGTGACAATAAATCTACTTCACACTCAAAAACTCACACTTACAGGTGTCTAACAGGAGTTTTAGAGGTGTTGTACGGAGAGATGGTTGATAGGTCTTGGTCTTCATGAGGAGTGTGAGGTTATGTGTTAACATGGTAAGCATGTTTAAGCCTTTCGTATCCCACTAGGTGTTGAGGAACCATTCCAAATAGAAGAATCTGAGTTTTTGAACTTTTCCCTAAATTGAGAGAAAAGAGAGCTCTGTGTGTTTTGTAAGTGTGGATAGGTATGGGAGATGATCCCTTGTTAAACCTTAAAAAATTCATCTAGTAGCCCTACCATGAGGGTATCTTCTTAAAAAAGAGGTCAATTGGAGATCTCAAAGGACATGAGTTTGGAAACCTTGAAGTCATGCTTTTACACACTAAAATTTTTCAGTGTTATCTATAGGCTTCCAATCCTAAGAGACTCCTAAGAGCTAAAAATGCAACTACAAAGGTCTAAAACCTACACTAGATAACTCTTATGGGTGAAGAGCATATCATGGTTCCAAGGAAGATAAGGATAACATGAAATGAAAATATAATACTCCATGTTATCCTATAGGTATATCCTACAAGTCTGAGTGTCCACCTATAGGTTTCTCATTTAAAGGGCTTTCACACAATTAGCTAAGGGTGACTGGGTAGACAGTGAGCAATTTGTTTGATGTGAAGGTGCATAAAGATGAATTTCAAGGTCTAAACCAATGAAGGATGTGGTTAGGAGAAAAAAATAGGCATCTAAGCATTAAATTCAATCTTAAACATGCAAAGGAGCAACCTACAAGCAGGGGTTACTATGAAAAAGGAAACACAATCCAAAAGGCATGTGATTTGTAATAGTTTAAGTACATGTGGAAGAATGAATGGATGAATAAGAGTATAGATGATGTTCGTAACTATAGAGAAAACCTAAAACACAATTCCCAAATCTTGGATCATGAAAATATGCACCTACAGGTGTCTTTTCAAGCAACAACTTAGTCCATCTACCTAAAATAATCCAGACAGTGACCTTTTACAAGCCTGTTTTAGGTTTTGAAGAAATAGAGAGGTTAAATGACCAGACAAAGGGCTCAATTTTGATATGGAACATCCATAAAACATATATAAAACCCTAACATACTTGGGTTTAATGAAAAATAGGTGAAGTGCCCCCTATTTTGTCTCAGATAGGGAACACTTCCTTCATGCTTGAAATTCGCAGTCTTTGGGAAATAAGTAAAAAGGTGAACCATGGTGCTAAGGAAACATTGAAAGAGGGTTTATGAATTTGGAAAATACATATAAAACCATGGTAAACACTTCAAAATAGATATAAATTAAATAGGGTGGTTTTGACACCAAGGGTTACAGTCAAGCCTTAATGACAAGGTTTTGGCCTAGAGCTCAAACTATAAGTCAATTTCACTTCTAGAACTAAGAGTAATTTTTACCATATTGGATCATGTTTATGGGATGTATATATATGTGTTTGATCCATTATTAATTAGGTAAACCATTAAAGGCCATGTTGAGCTCAAGAATGCAAGGTAGACCTACTAGGCAACATTCGGTCTAATGCCCAAATGGGGGGTCTATTACGACTCCACATAAGTTAAGAATTATAGCCTATGGAGACATGTTTTTGTGACCCTAACATATGTTTTCAATCCTTTGGAGAAGAAATATGTTGTATGGGAACCCAATTTGGGCTTAAGACCAAACTCAGACCTTGCACAATACATGAAGAACCCTGAGAGGTTATGTTTGAAAGTTCATATATTCCATGACACTTTGCATGGAGCCTCAAGGTGTTCAGAGATGTTAGAGAGGGTCCCCCAGAATCCATAAATGGCATTTAAACAAAATTAAAATTTTCCATTTTTATGAATAATGCCTAAGAACAGAAACTACTTAAAAACCCTCACAAACCCTCTCTAAGGACTTTATTGCAAAGATAAGACACATGGAACATCCAAATGGAGTGTAAAGCCTAGGGAGATGATTTGTATCTATAGAGGATTCTTAAGGGATCCTTTCTATGTAATTGAGTTGTATTTCACTTGTATGGATGGCGTATAATAAGGCTTTATTTGAAATATTTAAGTATTTTGTAGATATGGAGAAGTTTTAGATGATGCAACCAACTTTTGGAGATATTATGGGACTTATTATAATTCTCCATGATCATTTATTAAGGTATATAAGCTCCTAAGTGTGTCTTCTACCTTCCTCATCTTAGTCAATTTAGTGAGCAAGCAATGATCACTTAGTAAAAAAGATGAAAACTTCAATTGGGAAGCCTTTTAAGGCTTGATTGATGAACTTGATAGCATGGGGACTCTTGATAGGTGGCATCCCTCCTTGTGCATGGATTAGGTTGAAAATTTGGAAGTATTTTGAGTGCCAAGTGTAAGGGGTACATGAGAAGGAGTCATTTGTAACTATTTGGGATTATTGCTCATGACTAGGGGAATATAAATGATCGGACCTATCCCTATTTAGTGGTGAGGTAGTCTAATGAAGGCAAATCATGAGGGCAGTTTCATATATAAGCAAGAGAGCATCTATGCCACATTTAGAGGAGTTTTGATATCTTGAGAGACATTTGTCCTTGTTTTCCTTGTAGGACCTATTTCATGCTTGATTTCATGCTATTGTAACTCCTTTTTCCTTCTTGACAAATGTCTTTGTGACTCTTGAGCTTCACACTCTCCCTCTTCTCTCATAATTCCTATATATACTAGCCTTTTTGGTTATTGTACGAATATCTCTCCACCTGAGTATGGAAAATCCCTACTCAATTTTTACCTTAAATTGATAAATAATGTTGTTTTTAACTCATTCATGAATTCATGAAGTGCATGTTATGGTTGTTGGTCTTTTACAAGTGTATTTTGCTTACCTTGACATGTTATCCTTCCTAGTGCCTTATGTAGTTTGAAAGCTCTCTTTTACAAGTCAGCAAGAAGTGTCTAATGGAGATTGCAACTATAGTGAGTAGTCTATTCATTAGTGTTTCTATAAGACCTATTGTCTAGTCCTCCTAATATAAGCTCTCTTCAAGACCCCATGCTTGAAACATTGATGTAGAAGAACATATTTTAGTTTGATGAAGTGTATGTGCAGGTTTTTCTTTGGTTCCAAGTGCATTGCAAAGTGGTGTGAGTAGACAATCTATTTGGTGCATCACCTCCGTATCTAGGTTAGTTTAGGCTTCTTAACCATTTTCCTCATAAGTGTAAGTGTGGTTGTAGTGTGTGGAAGTGGTACATCAAGGGGAACTAGCCCTAATCTAGAGACTCACCTCAAATTTGGGTCATCCACAACGCTGAGGTGTTTCCATTATGCCACTTGAATGAGGAGAGTTGAATCATCTCCTCAAGTGGTGCAAGTTCAAATGACAACAACGTATTTCATAATTGATGAGAGCTTAATGAATATAGTAGATAGCATACTCTCTTTCCATATCATCTTGTTGAGCAAGCATTATCCCAAATGAAATAGGTGTGGAAGAAGTATATAGAATCAAAGATTTATCATTGGAAGGAGGATGAAGTGTAGGTGGATGAATCAATAACTCTTTCACATTATCAAAGGCTTTTTGACATAGATCCATCCAGTCTAAAGTAGTACCTTGTTTGAGAAGTGAATTGATGGAATGAATTTGATATGCCATTTTAGGGATGAATCATCTAATTGCCCCAAGTTTGCCTAAATAAGTATGAATGTCGGGAATAAAATGATGAATGGGCATGTTGATGATAGCACTGATTTTGGTAGGGTCAACATTGATGTTGTAGAGAGAGACTAAGAATCCTAACAATTTTCCAGATGTGACTCCAAAGACATATTTGTAAGGATTAAGTCTGATTTTATATTTAAGGAGAAGATCAAAGATGATAGCAAGATCAAAAAGATGATTCTTATGATTTTTAGATTTAGTAATGAAATCATCCACATAGGTTTTAATAATTTTGTGAATGAGATCATGAAAGATGTGAGTCATTGCTCATTGGTAAGTGGCTCCAGCATTCTTAAAGATCGAAGAGCATTTTGACATAGCAATAGGTGCCCCATTCCATGGTGAAAGTAGTCTTATGTTGGTCCTCAGGAGTGATATGAATTTGATTGTATCCTAAGAAGTTGTCCTTAAGAGATAACATTTCATAACTAGTTGTGGGATTAACAATGGCATCTATTGAAGGTAAAGGGAAGTTGTCCTTGGGAAAAACAAGATTAAGATTATAGAAATCAATACAAATGAGAATGACCATAGTGACTTTTTTTTAACAGGAACAATGTTGGAAACCCATTCAAAATAATCCACTGGTTTGATAAATTTAGCTTCAATTAATTTGATGATTTCCTTATGACATAAAGTGGAAACTTCAGGCAGAGATTTTCTTTGTTTTTGATACACAGGCTTGGCATCAGGATATGCAATGACATTATGCACCACAATGTTATGGTCAATGCTAGGAATGTCCTTGTAGGACCAAGCGAAACCCTCATGATATTTGTCAAAGAATAATCTAAAATTATCATGTTTAGTGGGTGAGAGTTCATGAGAGACAGTAATTGGTCGAGGACAAGATGGAGTACCATATTTGATGCGAGTGGTTTCTTCAATAAGCATGGCATTACCATCTTCAAACTGGTATGTTACATTGGGTAAGGCAAAAATTAGATTTGTTTAGGATCAATGCTAGCAATAAAGTTGTTAAACCTAGGAGTTTTAATCTTGAAATTCCCAAGTTTATGATGTTGTTGAGGAAGTTGAGGTTCTTGGGCATAAAGTAACTTGAGTATAGCTTCATCACTAGGCAAGGTAGGAAAAGGACCATAATACTCGACATCTACTTCAAGATCTAGAATTTGATTGCCATGGCCATCATACTCGGAATGGACTTGACGAACATCGATTGCCCTGGCATTAAGTGTAATCTCAAGGGTAGAAGAAGTAGATAGAGCAGATGCGGTTGGAATATCAGTGGATTCAGTGACGAGAGAAGGATTAGATGTAATGATTAGATCAATAGGTGGTAAAGGAGATGAAATAATTATAAAAGTTTGAAATAAATAACTTTATTAATGACACATATCATTAAAAAGGAACATATTCATAATCAATTGTTTGGCTCCACTGATAATCATCATTTTACAAAATAAAAATAAAATGGAAGTGCTTGACTTAAATCAAATCGAACACAAACTCTTACAAACATAATAATTTTTTTTCCTTACTTGCCTCTTAGATTGCTATAAACCCCTTGAAAGATATGCCATGCCTTGGAAATACTCCTCATTCTAGAATTATGAAGGAATCATATATAATTGAATCGACATTATGACACAATTCAAGTTTTCTATTTCCAGATTAAAATTTGGTGTCTATAGTCTTCAACCAAGCCTTGCCCATATTCTTTTGTAAACATATGAGCTATTAAGATTTTTGATATTTCCACAGTCCATAAGAGTGAGTAGTATAGACTTTTGGGTATAACTTTGTGTTTTTTCTTGCTCTATGCATTTTGAATCACAACTCGTGATTCATCATCAGGGATAAAAATATGAGCTATTTATAAAATCATTTGTAAATTTGACAAAGAAAAATCACTTAAGACCTCAAAGAACTTTAAATTATATTATATGGCCTTTCATGCTTATTTAATGAATGAAATAAGATGAGAGTATTGGATCAACAATCCAATAAAATTTTCAATAATCATGCATGTAATCTTATTTTGGGATTTGAGCAAATAAAGAATGTCTTGTTTTTGTTGTACATAGATAGACTCTTTTAATAGACGAAATTTCGATTCCTTAGTTGAAGGATCAAAGCTTCCAAACAAAAACGATCCAATAAAAAGAAAAAAGAAGCCCAAAAAAAGAGGGGAGAGGTGAAAAATTAGAAGAGAGCTAAGAAGCCATCATACCCTAATGGGGCAACAAGGCTCTAACTTAAGGGTAATCATAAGAAGAAAAGTAGATAAGATCATTGAAACAATTTAAAAGGAAACTTCAAAAAAACCTAAATTAATACATGAAGACCGTTAAAAAAGTTTGCATAAAAAAGAGGAAGATTAGATATTACAAAATAACAAAAGATCTAATATTTATACATTTTATGTTTAGGGTCTAATAATTATATCGTATGACACATTCAAATATTATACAAAAATAAATAAATCAATAAAATTATATTATCATTAATCTACCATTTTATTTTTATATGTTCAATTAAAAAGAAACATAAAATTTCATTTATTTTATGATAAAATAAATTAATACTGAAATATTTAACTAATGTACCAATATCCATATAGGTACATAATCTATATGACCTATATGGCAAATTATAATTGACTCATATATTATTAAAAACAAATTAAATAATTATAAATCTCAAATTATTTTAAAAAATATATTGTTTGGGAACATATCTTTTCTTATATTAGATCGTAAAACAAATATTGAAAAGGACACCTTCACCCTTTTAAAAAAGATGATAGCGAAGCCCTAAAAAGGCGAAGTCAAAAGACGAAACAAAAGTAGAGAGAGAAGCGAATAAAAACAATTATTAATTAATTCTAAAACTGAAAAGGAGGGAGGAACAAGTGACACGAGAGGAGAGGAGAGGAGAGGAGGGAAACCTTATTAAATAAGAAAAAAAAAACAAAAAAAACCTTCTCTAAAGCAAAAGTAAGAGGCAAGACGTACTCCCTCGCAACCAAAGCATCCAACGGTAATAATTTGTGGAAGCTTTATTAAACTTTGGAAGCTTTTGTCACTTGAGCATTCATTGCATCTACCCAAATAATTAATTATTCTTTCGTTCTCACTCTTCTGGTCTTTAAAAGCAACGACATCTTATTACCCCATCACAACATTATTGTAGTTGATAGCAATTGTTGACACATTTGATTCTTCAAAGTCTTCTGGTAAAAAAAAAAAGTTTGAAAATTTTGGTCAGGGGATTTCTTTTTTATTTGAAATTTAATGGATTTTGTTAATTTTATCAATGATAAAAAGGTGTAAAAGAATGAGTTAATAGTTAGTTTTGAGGTTTTGATTCTTCAAAGTCTTTTGGTAAAAGAAATATTGAAAATTTTAGTTAGAGAGACTTCTTTTTTATATGAAATTTAACGAATTTTGTTAATTTTATCAGTGATAAAAAGGTGGAAAAAAATGAGTCAATGATTAGTTTTGAGGTTGTCTCTTTATACATTAAAGTTTTGATTGAAGTAGTTAGAGATTATATTAATGAAGAAACAATTTAATCGGTGATTCTCTATTTAAAATTATTTTTTCTCTTTTAAGGATGTTATTTTTAAATAAATTGAAGAAATGGTTATAGGTTGTCGTTTATCTTTTGTAGTGACAAACTTCTACGTAGAAAATTATGAAAAAATGGCTCTTAACTCTTTTTCCTTTAAACTCAAATGGTAGAAAAGATATATTGACAACACTAATTTATGTTGGTAACATGGAAGAGACCCTTTGAAAGAACTCTACTCCTATATCAATAGTTTACTTTCTAGTATAAAATTCACTAAGGAAGTGGAAAGTGAAGGCAACTCGCCCTTCTTAGATATCTTCCTCTCTCACAAAGAAGATGGCTCTTTGGCATGCAGGGTGATCAAAAAAGTCACACACAAAGACCTTTATCTACATGTTACTTCATACCATCCCCTAACACACAAAAATTGGTGTTTTGAAGACACTTGCCACTAGAGCATTTAGGATTTGCTACGATGACAACTTAGAACAAGAGATATAACATTTTAAAAAAGTATTTAAGAAGAGTGGGTAGAAACGCAAGCAAATTACGAGAGCTTTGAAACACGTAAGAGATAGTCATAATAGGCAACATCAAGCAAATTTCCTAACTATTACACCCATAGCTTTCTTACCATATGTGGAAGGGGTGTCCAACAAGATTTTGAAAATCTTAAAATGCTAAAACATTAGAACCATTTCTTACCTTAAAAAAGATAGAAATTCTTTAAAATTAGTTAAGGACTATTATTGTGAAATTTTGCACTTCGCAATAACACCCCCAATTGTGCTCCTAAAAGGCAATTGGAGGTAAATCAAAGACATGCATAATAAAACATTTATAGAATAAGTATGTTGAATCTATAACCTAATAAACAAGGATTGGCGAATCCATTCAAAGCTTCGTTCATAGACAAAACATGAGAAATTGTGTGTACTAAATTTTCAATAATTGGTAATCGTGGACCAATAATCAAAACAAAACCCTTTGTGATATGAAATCATTGATTTTAATTCAAGGTCACAATAACAAACAAATCAGGTTTGCAAAGGGATCACAAAAACATTCAATATGGTTATCACACTTGGTGCTTACTCAATTTGGTGCTCGTTCATCTAGGCATTCATTGTACTTGTCATCATTGGAACTTGGTATTCGAAGTAGCATCTAATGTTCATTCACTTTGGTATCTGTTTGCATTCAGTTGACAATTGGCACTTGTTCAATCTAATCCAGTGCTTGTTTCATCTGGTGCTCATTTTATCTGACCAAGTACTTACTTGATTCAAAGCTAAAATAATGTATTGCCAAAGTAATTTCAAGCGCCATGATGGAGTTTGGAGTTGGTCTAGTTCAACACTAAAATGGGAATAAAGATGAAATCAAACCTCCAAAGAGATAATGTCTAAGTTAAAATTAAGGCAAGAAGAAGATCCATAATACTCTCATCTCTTATAAGTTTTATCCAAATTTTGACCTCATCATAATCCCAAAATCCATGTTCTATTATGTAGACCAAGTGCAAGTTGGAATTTTAAGTATAAACAAATAATTCAAAAAACTTCATCTTGAGCCTCAAAAATAGTTTCAAGGTTTTGTTGTACCTGAGGCACCTACAATTTTTGCCCAAATTTTTACTTTGTCAAAACTCTAAAATTTTTAAACCATCTCATAAACCAAGTCAAAGAGGTAAATTTTCAGTATAAGCACTTTAAAAAAATTCCATATCTCAAGACTTACTCTGAAGTTTTGGAAATTTTAGCACCTTAGAAACTTTCACATGATCCCTGGGTTCTTCAAACCTCAAAAAGTTATGGTTAGGTCTAGGTTCCTCCAAGTTAAAAAATTTCTAGTTTAGGTCTTGTTACCCTTTGCTCTTTAAAGTTTCGAAAGTTTTGGATAGAATTAAAATGTTCTGTCGGTGCCTCAAACCTCTGAAACTTCCAAATTGCAATAAGTGTCATTAGTTATTTTGACTCCTGAAAGGTCTTAAAAAATATATTAAAGTGAATGCCTTAAGTGTCTCTGGTGCTCGAAGATGTTGAAAATCCAAAAATGATCTGAGGTAAAAATACATTTTCTTGTTTTAGTCATAACTTTTACATCTAGACTCTGTTTTAACTCTTGTTTGAAGTGTTAAAAAGCTCTTTCAATAATTAATCTGATGCCATGAATAATTTGATCTTCAAAAATATTTTCAAATGGTTTCAATTCTCATTTACAATCTAAATTTCATTTTGTGGAACTTAATTTTAAATATATGCATTATGCCCAAGTTAAATAATAAATGAAGTTTTGTAAAAGTATATTTTACTATTTCATTACAAATTCATTATTTTTTTCTAAATATAAAATCATACATCATATAGAAAAGTTATAAAGCAATTTAATATTTGTGTATTATAAAGCGTTGCTTAGAATAAACAAAATAAAAAATGGGCAAACTCAAGTTAAGGTTAAGTTGTCTTTAAGTCAAGTCAAAAGGTTATGTAACCACTTAGTAAAGGCAAGAAAGTATAAAATGATTAGATTGTATTGTAAAATGGTCATATTTTTTATTTTCTCATAGCTTATGGAGAGGGTTGTTATAATTTTGTGTACAATTAGTTATTTTTTAGAAATTAGTGAGTGGAATTGATTTAAATGTGTGAGGTAAATCTATTGATTTATGGGTATTTTATATTTTTCATTAATGAAATGTGTTTTGTTGTTTATGAATGAAAATATATGTTAAATTGTTCTATTTCGTTTATTGTGTAAATCTTTAGTTTTTACAAACTTTGTATTGGAAACTTTTGAAGATAAATTTTGTTGCATATATACATAATTTAGTTTGAATAAATACTGTAAGCTTTCAGGGAATCTTTACTCCCATCACATCTATTGTTTTATATTTCTTTTTATATGTTGAAGAGAAGATTCCAAAACATGATTATTTGATGCTAAACGAAGCCTTGTTTGAAAAGAAGGAACATGAAACTTTGTATTCGTCTTGAGTCTAAAATACAGAGGCAATCCATAGTTCTTTGTTTTGAAACCCCTCTGGAGATGTCATTTATTATCCTATTTAAAATATGTATTTCTCACATTTTTAGAATATAGGTTTACATTATTGAATTATCCAACCCATTCCATTCAAAATTGAGTTACCTAGGGAATTTCCTCAATTTACTCCATTATAGGTTTCCCATTTTTATTTTCATTTTCTTTCATTCTTTTTTTATTTTTATTTTTCTTCTTTTCCTATTTTTCCTTTCCTTTTTGTACACTTTGTTATTAAAAGTACATAAAACCCAAAAAACCTTCTATCATATGAGAATCATATGAGGGAGTTTTCCCTCTCAAATGCAAAGAAAATTCACTAATCAATAAGTAATTTCTCCAATGTTATAAATTTTATACCATTTTTAATTAAACGAGTCAATAAAATAATCGAGAAAAAGACACGTCGATATAAAATCTTATCAATAAAAACTAATTAAAACCAGGGTTGAAAATTGAAATTTATAAAATTAAGTGCTCTTCAAAAATCCCCTACGTTAATGAAATGCAAAGTATCATCTAGAGGAGGATCGAAATGCAACTTGCAAACATCCAAATTAAAAAGAAAGAGAAGTCAAATTTAAGTGAACATTCGTACAAAACTATATATTCTATCGAAAGCAGAGGTTCATGTTATATTAAATCATTATCGAAAGTGCAAATTAAAGGAAACCATGGAGATAAACCTGTTAACACACCAAATTTTAAATCTCGTAATAAATATATAGAGCTTAATCATGCTTGCAGACCTAGTCTGTTACTTTATTTTGGTCAACGTAAGAATTTTCAATTTGATTATTTAATTCTGGTTGGAAAGAGCATGTAATGAATTTAACGCAGGTAGAATAAATATATTAATTTGTTACCCTAAGTTAACTCCTTAAGGTTTTGTAGTTCTGTATGTAACATTTTCGTAGATAGGTATCTCTTCATTAGGGTCACATTAATGTATATCTTATATACTTACAATTATTTATTTATTATTTTTATTGTGATTTTATTATAATTGATATTTTTAAAAATATAATCTTTTTTAAAATCTAGATTATATTTGTTAACAAGAAAAAGTTAAAAATGTTATTAATATTTTATTTTTTAAAAAGCGTTATTAAAATAGAGGTTGTTAATATTATAAAAGATATTTATTTAATATATTGACATTAAAAAAAGAAAAAAAACTTTTTACAATCACAAAGTTTTTATAACAAGTTTTTAACAATGATTGTTAATGAACGATTCACCAATTGACATCGATTTATTTAAGAATGAAGTTTAAGTTTAGTCATTTCACTATATGTTTTTTCTTTATGATGGAATATAGGACGTTCGATTACAAATTTGTATATAATTTATTTAAAAGCTTGTTTTACTGTTTTTGTAATCTTTTTAAGTTAAGTTTATTTTTATTTAAATCGTCGATATATCTATTAATTACCAAAAATAAATAAAAATACAAAGATGGTTATGATAAAAGGGTGGTGGTTAGTATTCACATCCTAATTTCTACGTTAAAAAAAATAGACGGCTTAAAACAACCAAATAAGAATGTCGGATAAACACGATAACACAAAAGCAAGATCACAACATCAGATAATAGGGAAAGTGAAATAGTTAAACATAGGGAGCAACACCCAAAGACGGTGGGCGAGAATTTTTTTTAGTTAAATTTATTTTAAATTTTTAAGGTAAAATGAGGTAATGATAATCTCCAAGGAAAGTTAAAATTGATTAAAGGAATTAGAAAATTATAAATCCAACATATAATTGTCTAGTATATTGACATTTTAAAATTAAAAAAAAAAATTTACAACCATAAAGTTTTTATAACAAGTTTTTAACAATGATTATTAATGAACGATTCACCAATTGACATTGATTTATTTAAGAATGAAGTCTAAATTTAGTCATTCCACTATATGTGTCTTCTTGATGATGGAATAGAGGATGTGATCCAAAATATCAATTACAAATTTGTAAATAGTTTATCCAAAAACTTGTTTTATTATTTTTGTAATCTTTTTAAGTTAAGTTTATTTTTATTGAAATTCATTGATATATCTATTAATTACAAAGGATAATAATACAAAAATGGTTACAATAAAATGGTAGTGGTTGGTATTCACATCCTAATTTCTATGTCAGATAAAATAGATAGCTCAAAACAACCAAACAAGAATGTCAGATAAATACGATAACACAAAAGCAAGATCACAACATCAAATCATAGGGAAAGTGAAATACTTAAACATAGGGAGCAACATTGAAGAAGGTGGGGGAGAATTTTTTTAGATAATTTTATTTTAAAATTTTAAAGTAAGATGAGGTAATGATATTAATGTCTAAGTAAAGTTAAAATTGATTAAAAGAATTAGAAAAATACAAATACAACAAATCAAAAGAGAACAAAAATTAAATATGACATGCACCTAAAAGAAAATATGTAAAAGCAAATTATATCCTATGATGCTTCTCAAATCTCATCATATCCACAACCCTGTCATGAGGTCACTTCTAATTCAGTTGAAAGAAGACACAACATAATGAAAAAATTAATCCCCAAGTGCAAAGCATTACAGAAGTAAAGTATTTTGCCAAGCATTGACAATGATCAAACATCTCTTGAAATAAAATAACCAAGTGTCTCTGATCTTCGTAAACTATGAAAGTCTAAAGAGAGTTATACCAATCTCTAAAGAGACAAAAAAAAATTACCCTCTAATCTCATAGTAAGAGATTATCTAAATAAAAAATGATCTTTAAGGTTCCATAGAACAAATACGATACCCTCAATTAATATGGTGATTTGTCTCTATATGAAAGTGGAATAAATAAACTATGAATTGTGCTAAAGGAACCTTCAAAATTTAGGGTAATTGGAGCCTTGTGTATCCTTGGAGGCTGGATGAGCCCATCCTCAAATTGCAAATATGTGTTGTAGTACTGTTGAAATTTTGAAGAAAGGGGTTCTCAAGGCTTTAACTATTTAAACTACATACAAAATATATAGATCTCATTTTTGGTATCTCTATTTATCCCCTTTTGAAAGATATCTAGCACATCAATTAAAAAATTATGTAGAGGAACTTTATCCCTATCAATATTTTCAAAGTACTAGCGTGCAGAAGTCTTGGCGTACCAACTAAAATAAATCTTATTTTGTGCTAGTTGATAGAAAATTTGAATACTTGATATAGATATTAGAAAATATCAACTAAAAAAATGGCCATTCATTTAAACATTGTATATCATAGTCATCACTTAAAAAATCACAATATTAATAAGTAAACTTGTACCAAATTTAACATAAATTATATCTTTAAAAATTGATATTTTAACATGAAGATGAAGATGCTTACATATCATAAAAAATAAATACTCTTTTAATTCATCTTCTATCACTTAAACTCTCAAATTTCGATACTATACCGAAAAAATAGGAACAACCAATGACTCAAAGGTGAAGAATACTTTAGACGTAAATACTAAACAAACCCATATTCACTTTTTGAATATATACCTTTTTTCTATATTCAATTTTTTTTTTTTTGGGGATATATATATATATTTATATTTTAATAAATTTAAGCAACGATTTCCATATATAACAATGTTTATTGGAAATGTATTGGTCTTAATATGATATCATGCCACTTGTTTTTATGGTTATCATTAATAAGAAAACATTTTTTAATATTAAAAATCAAATTAAAATAAACAAGTATCCTAACAAATTATCCTTAATTTAAAGAATGTTCCATGCATGGGGTATGTTGCATTACAAGTTCTTTTAATAGTAAGTAAATGGATTGTCATAAAGAATGAGTATCATAAATATTGTAAGATGTGTATTTTGGATTGCTCGAATTAGTTTGAAAATTAAAAAGAAAAGTATTTAAAATGAAAAATAAATTTAAATATTAAAAAGAATGTTTACATAATAGATAAAAGAAGTAATAATGAAATTAAAAAAAACAAGTTATGTATAGAGGAAAGTGTAAGTTGTTAGCTAAGAATTTAATTAGAGGAAAGCTTTCATCAAATTTTTGTATAAAATGTATATCCACTTGCTTCATCTTGTGATAAGATATTAATTAGAATAAGATGTTATTATGTAAAGATATATGAACCATTATATTGTATTATCATAATGTTTAATATTTATTTTGATTTATTAATGAAATTTAATAAATTATTAAATAATTGAAAAACTAATTTAGATTATACAATATACGTAATAAACAATGAAATATATAAAATATAGTTTGGAGTTGATTTATGTTGCATGTGTAAGTAGATTTTTGATGCAAAATTGATTGGAAAGATATGTGAATTGTGTTGCAATTGAAAGTAAGATTTTGTGATGTATTGGGATAAGGGCGTACTAGGGTGGACAGGGGCTTACTGCGGCCTTGTTTGTTGACTGTGATCATATTTGTGTTGACTATGCAGATGATTTTTCTATACGGGCACCTATGGCTATTTGAGAGAATCTATTGATAACCTACGAGTGTTGATGTGATGCACGAAAGCACTTGTAATAATAAACCCTAGTTCTTGCACATGAATCAAGTGGAGATCAAATGCCAAAAAGAGAAAATCAGGTAAGGGGAATAATTGATCTATCATTAGAAAACCTCGTATAACCAGAATACTATCTACATAGCCCAAAATGGTCTAACGTTGATGTAGTTCTCCCTCTTAAAATGAGTGTGAATTTTGATATTTTTTATATGGACACAACTAGTAAATTGACTTGAATGCTTAATAATGAATACCCTTGACATACAATAAAATGGCTTTAAACTTCTTATATATCTGTTGGAACAAATTAGAATTGGAATTTGAAATATTAGTACTCTTTTGTTCAATGTGTAGTAGAATTTCCAAGTGATTACTAGTTGTGTATTGAATGACCTTGATGTGCTTATATAACGATAATTTTGAAATATTTTTGTTAAATTAAATAGCTAAAAGCATGAGAAGGCCAATTTGAAATATCTCGAATTTGAAAATTAATTGTTGGAGTGTGGGAGACAAGGTTGCACTAGTTGACAACATTAGGTTGTGGCCCTATTCAACTTAGTGCAATATTATCTTAGAAGGATAGAGTCTGTAATAATTTCATTGACATGAATTTATATGTAGAATAGAGATGTCTAAATGATATTTTTAATAATTACAAAATAATGAATAGAATAATGAAAACTCTCATAAAAATTACAAATTAATAAAATGACGAATAAATCAAACAAAATAAAAATGTTAATTTTAAATATTATCAAACACTTAATAATTAAATTGAAGTGTCTACACCACCCCATCAAATGATAATAATAACAAAGACCTTAAAAAGAAGAAATCAAAAGATCAAACAAAACCATCTCAAACACATTTAAAAACAACTCGTTAAAAAACGAACCAAACAACCACAAAATAATTAATTCATTTAAAAAAAGAGGGGGAACAAGTGAAAGAAAAGAATGGATTTAAAATTTAAAAAAAAACGATTCAAAAGGAAGAGCAAAACGTACTTGGAAGGTTGTTATTAACTTTCATCCATTATATACCTTGTAATTTGTGCTTTAAAAGTATCAAACGATAATAGTTTGTGGAACGAGTAATAAAGTTTGAAAGAGGGAATCACTTGAGCATTAAAAGCATAGAGAAGAAAACAAACGGAAGGAGAGAGAAGCAAACAACCACCAAGAAAAGTAAAAATAGTGAAAGAATAGAAATTTATTTAAAAAAAAAAAAAAAACCCAAAAAAAACTTTCATCCATTTTGTACTTTGTAAGGTATGCTTCAAAGGTATCAAACGTTAATAATTTGTGGAACATGTCACTTGAGCATTGAATACTCCTCTTTGAATCTCTCTGGACGTACCCAAATAATTACTCTTTAATTTTCTTTGTTCATGCTTTATTCAATTTTAAAAGCAACAAAATAGTAATAACCATCACATCATTAACGTAGTTGAGACCATTGATTTTTCAATCTATAATTTTATAGTGTTTTTGAAAGGGAAAAAAAAGAGTTCGAAATTTTTAGTCGAGAAGACTTTTTTTTTTTTTCGGATTTTATTAATTTTATCTAGTGGATAGAAAATATATTGACGAAGAAACGATTTAATTGGTAGCTCTTTATCTAAAATTTATTTTCAAGAATATTATTTTTGAATTAAGTGGAGTGGTTACGGTCTCTCCTTTGTCTTTAGTAATGACAAATCTCTATTTGATTTTTTTAAAAGAAATGACTCTTAACTTTTTCTCCTTGTTATGATGATCTTAATGTGCGGGTTTAATTGATGCTTCGAGGTTTTGGTATAATGGTTCGTTACATTTAATATTATAGCCTCTATTTGAGTTTAAGTCACGGAGTGGGTGGCTACGTCAGTATTACAATGTTCGTTTGGGGTTCATACATGTGGAGGACTTTGGTGTATAAGCACAAATCCAATCTAGAATCTGGGCTTCAAAAGCATGGTAAGATGTTATGATCATGATGTGCAAATTTCACTAATGCCTTCAAGTTTTAGTGTAAAGGTTCGTTACACCCCTTAAACTCAAAAGATGGAAAAGATATAATGACGACACTAATTTATGAGGATAACATGAAAAAGACACCTTGGAAGAACTCCACTCCCATTTCGACAATTTAGAACTTCCTAGTATAAAATTCACTAAGCAAGTACAACATGAAGATAGCTTACATTTTTTAGATGTCCTCTTCTCCACAAAAAGGATGGCTCTTTGGCATCCAAGGAATTCTAAAAAAGTACACACACATATCTTTATCTACGTGCTTTACTTCACACCATCCCTTGACACAAAATGTTGGTATTTTGAAGACACTTACCACTGAAACATTTAAGATTTACAACAATGACAATTTAAAATAAGAGAGTATTTTTTAAAATCTTTTAAAAAATGGTTACACAAATAAAAAACTTTAAAACAAATAAGAAATAATCATAATAAAGAACATCAAGTAGATTCTCAACTTATAAATTTTATAACATTTTTATTATAAATAAAAATTATGTCCAACAAAATTTTGAAAATTCTAAAATATTAAAACATCAAAAATATTTATTCAAAAATAAATTAAAAAAATTCTTTAAAATCAAATAAAACTATAATTAAATTTTTTATAAAATCATTTAAATACACCTACAAAACCAAACATTCCATCTATTTGTATTAAAGAGACAAACTTTCTTATGGTAAAAAATTCATTATCAAAAACTCAAGATAAAAGAAACCATTGATTGAGATCGATCAATGTACACAAAATTTAAATCACAACACCCATCGTGAATAGATTTAAAATAACGGTCACTTTAGAAGAGGGGTGTTTCTTTTGGTCAACTTAAGGATTTTCAATTTGATTATTTAATTTATGCAATCCCGTGATATATTTAAGAGGTAAATAAAAGATATATATTAATTTGTTAATATAAGTTAGCTCTAAAGAGTGGTAATATCCTAAGTATTTAATAGTTTTGCAAGTAGGTAGGTACCTCTTCATATACGGTTACAATAATATATTTATTATATACTTACAATTATTTATTTGGATTTTTTTTAATTATTTTATTATAATTGATATTTTTTAATACTAAAATAAATAACATTATTTAAAACTTAATTTTATTTTTAAAGAAGAAAATGTAAAATTATTATTAAAATAGAAGATATATATGTGGGTTGAAAGGTCCTTCACTTATAATAAGTTACAAAAGGTTAAAAGGTTCTTCGTTTGGAGCAAAGAAGCCTCAAAAGTTAAAAATTAGGTAGGGTCGAGCCATAACTCATAACCAAGAATAACACAGAAACCTTATTAGAAGAAAATGACAACAAGCAAAATTCACTTGTTCGGAAAACTCTACAAAACTTCAAGAAATCACAAATATTGTCGTACGTCTCATGAAAGCAATCTACGAGAAAATAGTAGATTAAAGGCATCTTATCAATCGAACATTAAAGACTCCCTACATGCTTGGACCCTCAACACCGAGTGGCAAGTGTTCTCCTTCCTTTGCTGGAAAGAAGGGCTTCCATTGTCAATTGAGTACCTCCAGCTATGGAGGTCATAACGTCTAGTTGTAGCCTTTTTGCTTCTGTCTTATTGCCTCTACAATTTTTATTACCACAATTTGGTTTTGAAAGTAAACAAATACGTTGAGAAAGAGTCAAGATCTCACTAGATCTGAATTGATCCTCTTCTTCTTCCTAAAAATAAATTGCTTCCCCATCTTGTTCACCTTCCTAAATAAAGCCTTCTTCCCCTGCATGCGTAAAATCCCTATTATGAAGCTTTTCTAACCCGTTTTTGCTTGTTGAAGACCACTTGTTTAAAGAAAAGAAATCATTCCTTCACTGAAGATCATTATCCCCCTTCTTGTTGATGGGAGTAATTTAATCAAAGTGGGTCTCTTGAACACCCTACTGCATTTATGTGACCAAATCTACCTGAAGGAAACCCTTGCTTACTGAAGCCTCAATCAATCAAGTTTTGATTTTGTCAAGGGGGAAATTCTTGTGTTTTATTACAACAACCTCAGCAATATTCTCTTTAACCACCTCCAATCTGACCTAATCAATGAATATTTACCAAGAGTTATGGATTGGTATAATAGAGCAAGGTGTTTCTGAAATCTTTTCACAACTTTTTAGTTAGGGTAGAGAATTTTCTTAATTTATTTCTTCAAAAGGGGGGAGTTAGGCCCCACATGAAATTTTATAGGAAACTCTACCACTTTGTGACCAATCCAATTACATTTAAAACATTTGAAAGGCATCCCTTTAAAATTTATGAATTAAGTCCAGAAACCATGGGATGACAAAATCTTGATGGAGTGATGAAAGGGCTTGCTGGCCATTTTGGCCCACATACCAAGCTTCTGTGTGGTTTAAACATGATGAGTAGAGTACCAATTGATAAATGGATTTGGTGGCTTAGAAGCAGGCTTAACATTGCAAGTAAAGGGATCCAAGCTAGTTTTCATGGTGTTGAATAGTTACAGGTACAGGTCCAAAATGAGCCTAAGTTTACACTTTTCCAACTTTTTGCCAAGTATAGTATTCAGAATTCATTCAGAGGAAGTGTTCCACACAAATCCCGTAATAAATGTTCAAGGCTTAATTCTTTCAGAAGTTTTGTCCCACTTTATTTGGCTAAGTGTTGGAATTATTTTAAGATTTTTATTTCGATCTATTTGGCTAAGTGTCGAGAATTGTTTCAAACATTTTATCTGGAACAATTCTCCTGAAGAGTCTTTTTCTTGACAAAGTGTCCCAAACAATTTTCCTGAAGGATCATGCTTTGAGAAAATGGACCTTTGAAAAAACCCTGAAGGATATCTTTTTCAAGCAAAGTGGCCAAGACAATTCCCTCGAAGGGTCTTTTCTCGTAAAGTGTCCCAAACACTTTTTTCAAAGGGTACTTTTCTTTGCCAAAGGGTCCAATGTAGAAGTTTCTAAGGGCATTTCCAAAGGGCAAAGGGTTATTTTTAAAAAGGCCAAAGGGCCATTCTAAAGACACAATTCCTAAAAATTATCCAAAATAATTTTCCCAAAGGCAGATTTCTTTCAGAGCTTTTGTCCTGAAGTAAAAGACTAAGGTTGAATTCTTCCAGACTTTTTTATTAGTGTAGGTTTTTATTTTTCCCTATTTATTAATTAGAGAAATTGTATTTCTTGTGCAAACATGGAGTTTTCCTACATTTGTGGGATATGCTAGCTTATGTGGAGGTGTGTGTCATAATGTGTCATAAGAATGTCATAAATAACTCCCTTGATAGGAGTTACTTCTCTATTCTTAGCACCTTGTCACCACCTTTCATGGAGGAGTTACAGTCTATTCTTGGGGTGCCTTGTCCACCTTTTGTGGAGGAGTTACTTACGTACTCTCCTATTTGTAGTCTTCACTTTGGCCATCTCATGTTAATCAGATTTTGGTTTTCTCCATTTTGTCTTGTGCAATTTATTTTCTTGTGTTATTTTCAAATTGCTTTAGCATCTATGTGGTGTGCACTTGCTTCAACTCGTGTGATCACGTCTCCATTGCACTTGCATTATTTAGATTCTGGCAACAACTCTGATATGGTATCAGAGCAAGAACGGTAATCGTGTGTCTGGTTATGCTTTTAGTTCATTTTGAAATCAAGAGGAGTGGAGTTCTCTTTGTTTTTTTAATTTTCTAGATCTGATATAAAATAAAATATATATATATCATTTCTGGTATCATTTTTTTGGGAATCCTTGGCCTTTGGGTGTCTTAGTTGTCTTCACTTCAAGGGCTGGTTCAGCAGTTAGCCTGAGCGCCATTGTTGTGTGCAAGGAGCAGAGGGAGGAGCAGCTCTAACCAACTTCAGTTCCAGCAGCAGAAGTCCTTCCTTCTAGCCACGCCATCAGCTGCACGACATCCAAAACATCGCTATTTTTTTGTGAATATGGCGCATTTTTCTTGTATTCTTTTTTCCAGACCTGTTGTGCATTGAAGTTAGCTGATTTCATCATCTTTTCTTGTCCAGCAAGGTGCCAAGCAGGTTGTACAACGTCCAACAGGTCTGCACATTTATTTTTTTGTCTTTTTTGAGTTAAAATTCTGGACTGTGCTATTTTGGCGCCCCTTCCTTACTTGGCATCCCATGTGGCACCCCTTGGACACTTGACAATCCTTCATTCTGTCTATGCTTCATTATTTTTAGTTTAAAATTGACTTGTAAAACAAAAATCAGTCAATTTGACTGAATATTAAGTTTTTTAGACAGTTTGGTAATTTTCGGTGTTTTAATTTTAACTTGTATCTTCGACCTACGAAGACGAAGGGTGAGGCCCAGGTTGGCAGGAGGTCAATTCCCCCTCACACAAACTTCTTTTGGATTCTTCATTCCGTGCCGAATCTAACGAGTGGTTGGAAGGCCACTTTCTCTCTTATAACAGGCATTTTTTTAATGTTTTAGTGCTTTTTTTTGCAAAAACACTTTTTTACGAGAAAATTGAACCTTTAATATCTTGCAAACTGTAGCTAAGATTTGGATGCCATTTTTTGAAAAAGTGTTTGTAATTAAATTCTCCACAATGTAGGTTTGTTATTTGTCAAAAATGCACTAGTTTATAAAGTGCCAAAAATTTGGGTCTCTTGGGACACATTTTCCGCTGAGTCCGACATCTTGTTTGCTTTAGTCTTGCACTGATTGCTCTACGACTCATTCTTAGCTGAGTCCGACGTATTTTGAGCATGCACTTGCATATTTGGGGGGGGCTCAATATTTCGGGGGGGTGTGATTGCTTTCCACAACTTGCAAATCTTTGCTTTCATTCTCCTTTCTGCATAATTTCACAACTTGCAATCAACACAACTTCACCTAAATTTAGCTAAAAAATGGATTTTTATCAACTTAAACCCCTAACACCCTTCAACTATCATGAATGGAAGGTTAAAATGTCAATCATTCTTAAAAGCAAAGGGTTGTATAGGATCACCATGGGTACTGAAGTAGAACCCAACACTGATGCTGAAAAGGTCAAGTGGTACAACCGTAGTGATGAAGCCTATAGATTACTGAGCTTGTCTGTGTCTCTAAAACTTCTCTTCCATCTAGAATCCTTCCAGACTCCCAATGACATATGGGACACCTTAGAAAAGCTATTTGGAAAGCTTGATGAGATGAGAGGTCATGAGCTCGAAAACGAACTCATAAGTCTAAGTCCTAGCAACTTTGACACCCTACAGGACTTCTTCACTAAGTTTAAGGCCCTTATATTACAATTGAAAAAATGTGGGATAGAGAATAAAGATGATCAACTCATACTTTCTATTCTAGCAAAGTTAGGTCCAAGCTATTTAGTCTTTATCTCCACTTTCCATGCCACAAAAAGTGCCCTTGGCACTACATGGAAAATGCCTTCTTTGGATTCATTCATTGCCGACTTGACTAGGGAGCAAGATAAGCTAATTCAAATGGGCACAATGAAGTCTACTCAACTCCAAGCTTTGATAGCTGGAAATGGTAAGGATAAGACTTCAACAAAAGAGAAAAAGAAAAAGAATAAGGACCAGGAGAAGAAGAAAGAAAACACTAATCCTGCCAAAAACAACACTGAGACTTCCTCTTCCAATGCTAAACCTAAGAAGGAGAAGGTTAAGTGTGTCTATTGTAAAAAGACAGGGCATGATGAACACAAATACATGAAGAAATAAATAGATCACTTAACTCATCTTCTAGAGAAGAACAACATAGGTGTTCCTGAGTCCATCAAGCAAAATTCATCTACCCAAGATTATACCAAGGCAAAAGGCAAGGGTAAGGAGAAAGAAAAGGGTAAGGCCCTTGTAGCTACAACAACTTCCACATCTTCATGGGTCATTGACTCATGTGCTTCTCACCACATGGGCTCTTCAATAGTTGAGTTTTCATCTTTAGAGCCTTGTAGCATGACTTCAATTAGTTTGGGTGATGACACTTCAGTTTCTGTTGTAGGGAGAGGGTCAGTTGAAATGGAAGGAGGAACATTCAATAATGTTCTAATTGTTCCTTCTCTTTCAACCAATCTCCTATCAGTGTACCAAATCACTCACATTGGTCAGGGCATGAGAGTTGAGTTTTCGCCAGATTCAGTGGCTATCAGGGAGTTGCATAGTGATACTATAGTGGCAGTGGGTAGGGTAGATCACCAAGCAAGGTTATACACCTTCTCACATTTTGAATTAGATTCTTCTCCAATAGCATTGCTGACTCATTTAGATTGAGTTAGGTAATTGTGGCATGAGCGGTTTGGCCACCTCAACTACCGCTATCTTGAGCAACTTTGCAAAAATGACATGGTCATTGGCTTGCCTCGTATCCAATTCTCAAAAGGACTTTGCGAGGGGTGCTCCCTTGGGAAGCATCCCAAAGCAAAATTTTACAAAGGCAAAGCTTGGAGGGCTTCACAACCTTTGGATTTAGTCCACAGTGATGTATCGGGACCCTTTCCCAAACCATCTTTCACAAGGGCCAAGTACATCCTCACTTTGATTGATGATTTCTCTAGGTACATTTGGATATATTTTCTTAAACAAAAGTTTGAAGTATTTGAAATTTTTTTAGACTTCAAGGCTCTTGTTGAGAAACAGAGTGAGAAATCCATCAAAGTTCTTTGAACTGATAATGGAGGGGAGTATGTTAGCATTAGGTTTGAGCAGTTTTGCATTACAGAGGGGATTGATTTACAGCACACAGTCACTTACAGTTCTTCACAGAATGGGGTTGCAGAATGCAAGAATAGGTTCTTGAAAGAGATGGGTAGCTGTATGATTCACTCCAAATCCTTAGCACCACAATACTGGGCCAAAGCCATCAATTGTGCTTGCTACATTCAAAACAGGGTTCCTCATAAAGCTTTGAAAGGGATAACACCCTTTGAAGCTTGGCATAAAAGGAAACCTGATGTTGAGCAGCTTAGGGTTTTCAGATCCCCAGCCATGGCCCACATTTCGAAGAAGAAATGCAAAGCTATGGAACATCAGTCCAAGCCTTGCATCTTTGTAGGATATCTGAATGGTATTAAGGGATATCGCCTTCTAGATCCAGTCACTCATGAGTTGTTCATCGAGAGAAGTGTCCATTTTTAGAAGAGTCCTAGAGACTCAACACTTGACACTTCTTCTCCCTCATTAGATCTACTTCTTCATGATGATTTCTCATCAAATTCAGATCAGCCACAGCAGGTTCTTGAGCCAGAGTCATCTTCTTCTTCTTCGAGTTCAGACAGCGAGGACAGTGATGCAGAGTCATCCACCTCTAGTTAGTCAGAGGATGAGGAGTTAGCACCTGACTCACCCATTTCCAGGCCACTTTGGGCCAGACAGACACTTGAGAGTGTTGGCACTTGGGCAAGAGATTCCGCAAATGATAGACGTACTAGGGGGATTTTTAGAGAGATCCACATGCCTTCTTTGCTTTAGTTTCGGATCCACATATTTTTTGAGAGGCATCGGGGGTACCTGAGTGGGATAGTGTTATGGAGGAATAATATTCTTCCTTAATCAAAAATCACATTGGGACTTGACATCACTTCCTAAGGGAAGAAAGATGGTTTGATGTAGGTGGATATATCAGGCCTAATTTGTAGCAGATGGGTTAGTTGATAACTACAAGGTGTGATTGGTCACCAAGGGTTTCTCATAGGTGGTAGGCATTGACTACTCAGAGACCTTTGCACCCATTGCAAAGATGACTTCTATCTGACTCACCTTGGCTATTGCCACAACACATGGTTGGGATGTGCATCAAATGGATGTGAAGAGTGTCTTTCTTCATGGAGACCTAGAGGAGGAGATCTACATGGAGCAGTCACTAGGATTTGTTCAGGATTCTTCCTTAGTATGCAGACTTAGGAAATCTATCTATGGCCTCAAACAGGCCCCTCGAGTTTGGTATGCCAAGATGGATTCCTTCCTTCTCACAGTGGGTTTCACTAGGTGCCATTCTGATCCCAATGTCTACTTCTTACAACAAGATGATTTGCTCTTGATTTTGGTTCTATATGTTGATGACCTTTTGATCACCGGGAGTTCTTCATCGGCTATTGCAGCGGTGAAGGCATCTCTTCAGGATAGATTTGACATGACAGACTTGGGTTTGTTGTACTACTTCCTTGGCATCGAGATCTCACAATTAGATTCAGGGATTTCTCTTGCACATCCTAAGTATGCTCTTGACTTATTGGCTCAGTTTCACATGGCTGATTGCAAGCCATCTTCGACTCCCTTTCTATCAAGAGTCAAGCTTGAGATTGATTGTTCTTCACCATTGGTTGATGCCACTCGGTATCGACAACTTATTGGTAGTCTCATCTACTTGACTCACACCAGGCCTGACATATCATATACAGTGGGACTTATCTCCAGATTCATGTAGGAACCTCATGAGCTGCATTGGAAAGAAACTAAGAGGATCTTGCATTACATACAGGGTTCACATAGATACGAGATTCATTACAGATTTGGCATAGAGGTTGACTTGGTTGGATATACAGATTCAGACTGGACTGGTGATTCACAGACTCACAAGTCCACTTCTGGTTACAGTTTCTCTCTAGGTTCTGGTCCTATCAGTTGGTCTAGCAAGAAGCAGAATGTTATTGCTATATCATCCACAGAGGCAGAGTACAGGGGAGTTGTTAATGCAACTACTGAGGCTATTTGGCTTCAGGGGATTCTTTTTGAGTTTGGCATTCCTATCAGGTAGCCCACCATCATTTATTGTGACAATCAGAGTACCATTCAGATTTGCAGGAATCCAGTTCAGCACCAGTGGACCAAGCACATAGAGATTCACATGCATTTCATTCGAGAGCTTATTCATAGTCAGGTCATTGACTTGATATTTTGCCAGTCTTCAGAGTAGGTTGCAAACATCTTCACCAAACCTTTCACCGAGAGTAAGTTTATTCATCTATGAGCTCTTCTTGGGGTACGGTCTACATCTGCAATAGCATCATCTTCAGGAGGGCCCACTAGCCTCTTCTTTCTTTTATGTCTCTCTTTTGCGGGGGAGTTTTTTCCTACGGGTTTTCTCCTTTTCTCTATCTTATGGGAGATTGCATTTGTACATGGGTACCTCATCAGGCCTAGTTTTTGGGACCCATTTTATATTTCCACACTGCCCACCTAAGCTGCACTTATGGGGGGGTATTAGTGTAGGTTTTTATTTTTTTCTATTTATTAATTAGGGAAATTGTATTTCTTGTGCATACATGGAGTTTTCCTACATTTGTGGGATAGCCTAGCTTATGCGGAGGTGTGTGTCATAGATGTGTTATAGGTGTCATAAGAATGTCATAAATAACTCCCTTGATGGGAGTTACTTCTCTATTCTTAGCACCTTGTCACCACCTTTCATGGAGGAGTTACAGTCTATTCTTGGGGTGCCTTGTCCACCTTTTGTACAGGAGTTACTTACGTACTCTCCTATTTGTAGTCCTCACTTTGGCCATCTCATGTTAATCATATTTTAGTTTTCTCCATTTTGTCTTGTGCAATTTATCTTCTTGTGTTATTTTCAAATTGCTTTAGCATCTATGTGGTGTGCACTTGCTTCAATGCACTTACATTATCTGGATTCTGGCAACAACCCTGATATTTTTATCTAAAATAGGGACCCCAAAGACAAGTGATGATCAATGGGACGTCAAATTTAAAGACATGATACAGGGTCTATATCAGATAAATGGTGCACGTTCAATTGCGGATTCAAGATCTATGACATGCAAGCAGGTCAAAGAGTTAGTGAACCCTGAGTGCAAAGGCAAGATCAACAAGTGGCACAAGCTCATGAGTCCTGGCAAAGGATCTATGACTCACATTTAATTGCATAAAGTAAATTAATGGAGTGAGATGAATTAAGGGATAAATGATTTGAGTCAGTTCTCAATGACCAATCGAAACAAAGGAGAGCCCAAATGACCTAGATGGAGGTGAAAAGGTTAGTTTTAAACCAATGCAAGCAGACATGAATGGGGTTAAGCTTGAACATGATCTAGATTGGGCCAAAAGTGGATATTTCATGATCGAGTGATGCCATTGAGGACCTATAAAGGAAGGCACGTAGACTTCAATGACCCTCGCCAAAGCCAGCCGTATGAAAATGACCCTTCTCCCCATTTGGGCATGCATCAACAAACCAGTCATGAGCATTTTCCCATCAAGACAAAATGAAAATAACTTGATCTCATCATTGCAGCTATCATGGAGCATCATAAAGAAGATATCCTAATGATGCAATGGACTGGAGTGACCTAGGTCCATCAGGAAGGGATTGAGTGAGCTTGATTTGTGGAGGTAGTTGTAATAACTTTTTAAATGGATTTGAATTGGTTTGATCCCCTTTTGAGCACCAAAATTCCCTCTTTCTTGATTTATTTTGCTATAAATATAGCCTTCGACCTATTCTTTTGCATCCCTCATGCTAGTACGGATAGACTCTACCACAATTGTATTTGACACCTCTTGGAGTAGTAAATAAAGTTTTTGTAATCATTTGCTAATTTGTATTTAGTGTTTCATGTTTGCTTAATATGTAAATGTGAATGTTACCTTCCTTTCACATGTCCAAACCCAACCTAAGTGATAGAAACTTTCTTTGTAGGTCATATAGTGTGTCTCGGCATTGATCTCTCAAAGATATAGTGGACAAATAAATTTAAGTGTCTTTAACTAGACATTATTTTCATTACTTCCTAGTCTAAGTGCATCAAACAAACCTCTATACAAAATACTATTGCATACAAACTATAGTTAGTATTGCTTAACTTCTTTCATAGTTTATTAGTATGTTAAAGAGTCTGAGTTCAAGAGTGGATCTGATAAATTCTTGGTGCATCACCACATATTAGGATAGGTTTTACATTATGCAAAAATTTTAACTCTTTTCACCCCAACTAGTTTTTTTTTGGGTGGTTTTAAAAGCAAAGGTCTAAATCATTAAAATCTGAGGAGATAGCCTCATAAAAAATCTTGGAGGTCTAGTCTAGTTATAGGCAACCCATAGCCTTAGACCATTCCCATGTTAGTCCATGTATGGGCCAGACTTGAACAAATCTAACCCCTATTATGGTGTTATTTGGATAGCTAATAGTTTGGCATGCCCAATGGGACCACTTATTTGCATATCTAAGTATAGTATAAAATTTTGGAGTTTCATTTCTAAATTTGCATAATTTTCATGCCCCCCAAAGTTATCACAAGATCTTCTGCAAAAGGGAAGGAAACAATTTTCTCTAAGTTACCTTTCCAATCAACAAAGAAGAAGAAAGCATCTCAGTCAAAGCCTACACTTACCCCTCTTGTTCCTCCTATTTTTTCCCCAAAATCCTCTTATTCAAGCCAATATTATTCATCCAAACATTGTTATAAACCCCATACATTAGATGGCCATTCCTAGAAGGCAAGCCTTTGTGTCATTCAATGGTGGTAGTCTTCTGAATATTACTTAATGGGATGATATTATTGTCTCAGATTTGAAGACTCTTACCTATTATATAGGAGAAAATACAATTACTCCTATAGACCATATTGCATCTATTGTTAACCTTTGTTCAGTGCATCATGTGACTCAGGAAAATGTGGCAATGAGGTTGTTAGCAACTTCTTTCAAAGGAAAAACACTTCAGTGGTATCGAGGATTGGCACCTACATTAATCAATAGTTGGGATGAGTTTGGAGAGGTCCAATGCAAGCACTTTGAGGACAAGTGTGATCACCTTTCACTTGTGGAGCAGCTTATAACAATCAAGTGATGCCCTCATGAGTTCATGGTGGATTTCAACTACAAATTCCAGAAGACTTGGGATAGAACTCATGTGGTGATCGAGCTTATGTCCAACTATGTTTTTTTGTACTATTTGAAGGCTCTCAACTTGGATGTAGCTATAATGATTCAATCCATGGGAGGGAACACCTTCCTTAGAGCTTTTGAAATATCAATTAGGGCTAAAAAATGCCTTATGCAAGTAGGCAAGCTGGCTCTAAGGCCACCAATGCCTCTTTTCCTAGAGATACATCCTCTTACCCCAACTATTGCTCTAGTTTCAGAATCAACATAGTTTTATCAAACATAAGGTGAGCAAACTGACAGCTTAGGGAAAATCAAAAGTTACCCAAGTACGAAGTGATGCTTCTATTGCCAAGGTGCAGCCCAAAGGTACTAGTCTTCCCTTTAATATTATGGATCATTTAAAGAAGGCTAATGTAACTATGTCCATGTATGATGCTTTGTCTATCTCCAAGAAAAAGGAGATTCTCCAACAAGAGCTCTCCAATCTTTCTCATGGGGAAAAGGTAGTTGAGAAAGTGAACATTATTTTCATCTATAATAGTCAACCTAATCAAGCCTCTAGCCAAGTTCCAAGCAAAATTCAACTTCAAAATGTTGTTCATCCTTCTAAGGTTGTTAAGCCTCCCCCATTTTATCTATCAATCATCATAGAGGATTATTTAGTACACAATTGCATGATTGACCTAGGTGCTTCAACCTCAATGATGCCTAAATCCATAATAGACAAGTTTGGTTTCAAATATGCACCTAATGAAAAGGGTGTGCTCTAATTGGATGGATCCCATACTAAGATATCAAGCATTTTGAAATATCTGTAGATTACATTAGTTGCCTATCTAAACTTTGTCATTAAGCAGGATGTAATGGTGGTAGACCTACCTCCATATTTTTCCCCATGCTTGTCTAGGGACTCTACTTTTAATATTGAGGGATATTTGCCATCTGATTGGTCATACATGGTTTTTAGAACCAGATATTGAACCACAGTCACCTTAAGGTCTGAGCCTATTTCCAGGTTCCATTTAAAACCCTACATGCCTAATCTTAGAAATTCAAATTATGCCATATTTGAAGAGGTTGAAGAGGTTATTGAGAAAGAACCCCACATCCATCTTGAAGGCATCTGATATCTATACTTGGATAAGTAGGCAACTGATAACCATGGATTTGATCCATATAACAACATTAAAGAGATAGACTTAGGAGCATATTATATACATGAGGAAGGCGTTGCAATACCTTCCTTCACTAACACTGCTCAAGAAGAGGATGGTATATGGACTTTGTTCTTTGATGGCTAAGGGTCAAAGAATGGAAGTGGAGTGGGAGCCATGTTGATTTCAATCTCAAGTCAAAAATATCATTCTACTACAAGACTCCAATTCAATTTTACCTCAAATATAACTGAATATGAAGCTCTTTTGTATGGTTTTCAAGAAGCAAAGAAGAGAGGTATCTATCTCCTCAAGGTCAAGGATGATAATGAACTCATGGTGCAATAGATGAGAGCCCTAAGTGTAGTCAAGAGTCACCATTTTAAATCCTATAAATACTGGGTATGGGACTTCATGGAGGATTTCTTGGCATTTGATATCCAGTCCATACCAATAGAAGCAAACTAGCATGCAGATAGGCTAGCTGCCATTGCTGCCCAATATGAGATAGCACAAGGAGTCAAAGGCATCCAAAGCCAAGATAAGGTCAAGATTATATGTAGACTAGTTGTACCTGACAATGAGGTGAGTTGGAAAGTATTTGACAATGATGATCAAATCATACGTTTTCTAACATAAGAAGTAGAATTCTACCATAATAACTAGGACAAGTTCCAAAACCAATATGATGATCAAATAGTACAACTAAGATCTGATAATCTTCCCAAGGGGATTGTGACATTAGAAAGAATTTTCAATGAAGATGACCAAGTAAGAAAAGGGAAAGCATACATCTCATCTAAAGAAGAACACTATGAAAAGATAAAGATCTTTAAAGAAAAGTTGTTGAAGCTAGGAAATGTCAATACAACAGAGGAAAGAGCTGCATTTGTTGTTTTATGCCAAGAATTTTTTGATATATTTTGTTTGGAATACAAAGACTTGAAAGGGTTTGAACCCAAACTTGCACAACACATAATTAAATTAGAAAGTAATGCTAAGCCAGTTAAGCAGAAACAAAGGCCTATCAACCCAAGAGTGGAGGACCTCATCAGAAGAGAACTCTATAAATTGATTGAATCCAGGATAATATTTCTAATTAAACATTCCTCTTAGGTGGCAAACCTTGTGCTAGTTAGGAAAAACAATGGTGAGATTTAGTTATGTGTAGACTCTAGGGACTTCAATAAGGTGTCCCTAAAGGATCATTACCTGCTGCCCTCTATAGATCAAATTTTACAAAAGGTGGCAAGTTTTCAAAGGTTCTCATTACTTGATGGCTATTCTGGATATAATCAGTTCATGGTGAAAGAGGAAGATAAGTATAAGATTGCCTTCACTACAAAATGGGGCACCTATGAATATTATAAAATGACTTTTGGACTCTCCAATGCTAGAGCCACCTTCCAAAGAGCAATGGATGTTACTTTTTATGGTCTTTTGAATGATATGGTTTTAGTTTACCTTGATGATATAACAATTTTCTCAAAGAATCCTAATGATCATCTAACACATTTGAGATCTATTTTTGATAGATGTAGATAATTTGGAGTTTCTTTGAATCCAAAGAAATGCATTTTTTCAGTGCATGAAGGAAGAATTTTGGGACATGTGGTGTTCGAAGCTAGTATTTCCATTGATCCTAAGAGGATAGAAGCAATCATTGCTCTATCACTACCTAAATACAATAAATGGTTGTATAAGTTCTTAGGCAAGATCAATTTCATTAGAAGGTTCATTCCATGCTTTGCAAAAATTGTCAAGCCTCTCACTCACATGCTGAGAAAAGGTAAAGAGTTCACATGAACAAGAGAAGGTAAGAGGAGCCTTGAGGCCATCAAGGAAGCCATATCTCATGCTCCCACACTTTTAAGTCTAGATTTTAATAAAGAGTTCTATCAATATGCCTTTTCCACATTAGATGCAATTTTAGCTATGCTCATGCAACAAAATGATTAAGGTCTAGAGCAACCCATTGCTTTCTTCAGCCAAGCCTTGTAAGGTTATGAAGAAAGATATATCTTTGTTGAAAAACATGTGCTTGTTGTTGTAAGAAGTTAGAAGAAATTTAGGCATCTAGTTTCAATCAGTACGATCATACTAATGGTGGCTCATCCAAGTGTGAAGAATTTTATCCTCAATAAAGACTTGAATTAAAAGAGAGCTGGATGGGTCACCAAGTATATGGAGCATGACATTGAGTTCATGATAAAAAATCTAGTCTAAGGAAAGGGATTATGTGAACATCTTGCTAAAGATGTGAGAGAAGAAAAAGAGATAATCTTGGTAATCCAAGACACTCAATAGCAAGATGAAGCTACTCTTTTATCTAGCTGGACATAGGATATTACTATATTTTTCCAAATAGGAGAGTGTCCAATAGGTTTAAATGCATCACAAATAATACACTTTAGGTTGCAATCGATGCCATACATTTTGATTGATGGAGTGCTAATCAAAAAGGACATTGGAGGTATGCTCTTAATATGTGTTGAAACTAACCAAATTGATAAGATTCTCAGGCAATTTCATGATAGTCCTCAAGGACACCATTTTGAAGCCAAGATCACAACTACAAAAATCATTAGAGCTAGTTACTTTTGGTCCAATTTATTTAGAGATGCACATTCATGGGTGAAGAAGTGTTCAAAATGTGCCATGTTTATAGGGAAACATAAACTAGTTGCTATGCCACTAAATACTATTCAAGTTGAATAACCTTTCATGCAATGGGGATTAGACTTCATTGGCATGATTAATCCTCCATCCAGTGCTGGCCATAAGTGGGTCTTGATAGCCACAAACTAATTCACCGTATGGGTGGAACTAGTTACCTTGAAGGAAGTAAATGAGGACTCTGTATTTGAGTTCTATGAGAGCCTAGTCACCCTTTTTGGGGGTGCCTTCCACCATAATATCAGATAATGCTTTGGCATATAGAAACACAAATATATGTGATTGGGCCTTTGAGTATGGTCTCTATCTAACATCTTCATCTTATTATTATCCACAGGGTAATGGACTAGCTGAGTCCACTAATAAGAACTTGATTTAGATCATTAAGAGAATAATGGAAGATAATCAGAGGTGCTAGCACACAAAGTTGAACACTGCCTTATGGGATGATAAATTTACCCCAAAGAAGGCCATTAGTAACTCACATTATATCTTAGTCTATGGAAGAGAAATAAGGCTACCAATTTCATTGGAGCTTCTAGATTTAGAGATTGCACACCAACTAGAGCTTTTAGAAAGTGATGCAATAGAGTACATAATGAATGAACTAAGAGAATTAGAGGAAATAAGGGATGATGAGATGAAGACCATGTGGTCTAACCAATAACAAGGCAAGATGACCTTTGATAAAAGAGCTTCATCTAAGATGTTCTAGCAAGGAGACATAGTCATCAAATAGGATGAGGACCGTGCAAAACCAAGAAAACACTCCAAGTTTGATAGCCTTTAGAGTGGACCCTATGTCATCATAGGTTACAAAGAAAGCAATGCATTTCATATTTATAGATTAAATGGAGAGATCTTTCCCATTACTGTTAATGGGAGGTATCTCAATTTCTTCTACTAGTCCCATATTTCCCCCCCTTGTACATTAGTAGATAGGTCTATTATTTTCCTCCAAGTGCTTTTGCACATTGCTATTTTAGTTATTTTATTTGTAGTTTAGGTTGTTGCTTTGTATTTTTTTGATTTTTTATTGTTTTCCCTCCCTGTTACTCCAAAAAAATGTTTCCAAAAGTTAAGCAGAGTCTATTTGTAAATAGCTTTTCATTTGAGTAAGCTTGATCAAGGTCTAGGTTTCATGACCAACAGGCTAGTCAACCTAGATGAATCGCCAAAATTGTTAGCCATTTTGGCCCACATACCAAGATTCTACCTAGTTTAAAATTGATGAGCAGAGTACCAATTGATAAGTGGACTAGGTGGCTTAGAATTAGGCTCAACATTGAAAGTGGAGGGATCCAAGCTGGTTTTCATAGTGTTGAATAGTTGCAGGAACAAGTCCAGAAGGAGCCTAAGTTTACAATTTTCCAACTTTTGGCCAAGTATAGGATTTATAATTCCTTCAAGGAAGTGTTTTACACAAATCCCACAACAAATGTACAATGCTTAATTCTTTTGGGATTTTTGTCCCACTTTATTTGGTGAAGTGTTGGAATTCTTTTGGGATTTTTGTTTCGGTCTATTTGGCTAAGTATCAAGAATTATTTCAGGCATTTTGTCTAAAATAATTCCCTCAAAGGGTATTTTTCTCGGTAAATTATCCCAAACACTTTTGTCGAAGGATAATTTTTTAAGAAAGTGGACCTTTGTAAAAATCTTGAAGGATATCTTTTTCAATCAAAGTGGCCAAGACAATTCCCTCGAAGGGTCTTTTCTCGGTAAAGCATCCCAAGCATTTTTCCCAAATGGTACTTATCTTCACCAAAGGATCCAATGTAGAAGTTCTAAAGGGTAAAGTCATATTTGAAAAAAGGTCGAAGGGCCATTCTAAGGACACAATTCCTTCAGGAAAATTGTCTGGGATAATTTTCCTGAAGGTAGATTTATTTTAGAGCTTTTGTCCCAAAGCAAAAGTCTAAGGTTGAATTATTCCAAACATTTTGTCCAATATAGGAACCTCGAAGATAAGTGACAGTCAATGGGACATCATATTTAAAGATAGGATAGTGGGCCTAAATTAGATAAATGATGCACATTCAATCATGGATTCAAGATCAACGACACATGAGTATGTCAAAGAGTCAGTGAACCCTGAGTACAAAGGCATGATCGACAAGTGGCACAAGCGTGTGAATCCTAGCAAAGGATATATGACTCATATTCAATCACATCAAGGAAATCAACATAGCAAGATGAGTCAAGGGATTGACAATCTAAGCCAATTCTCAACAACCAATTGGAATAAAGGAGATCCCAAATGACTTAGATGGAGGTTGAAAGGTCAATTTTTGACCAAGTAAAGTAGACATAAATGGGGCTAAGCTTGAGCATGATACAAATTAGGCTAGGAGTAGATATTTTAGGATGAGGTGATGATATTGAGGACCTATAGAGGTAGACACGTAGACTTTAATGGTCATCTCCAAAGCTATCTACATGAAATAACCCTTCTCCCCACTTGGGCACACATCAAAAAATCAGTCATGAGAAGTTTTGTATTATGAAAAAATTAAAATGACTTGATCCCATTATTGTATCCACCATGGAGCATCACAAAGAAGATATCATAATGATGCAATAGACTAGAGTGACTTGGATCAATTGGGAAGGGTTTGAGTGAGCTTTATTCATGGACACAGTTGTAACAACTTTTCAAATGGATTTGAAATCATTTGATCCCTTTTTTAGTAGAAAAATTCCCTCTCTCTTACTTCCCTTTTGTTATAAATATATCCTTCAAGCTATTATTTTGCATCCCTTAGGCTAGTACAGATAGACTCTACCAGAATTGTATTCGGCACTTCTTTGAGTAGTAAATAGAGTTTTTGTAGTCATTTGTTAATATGTATTTAGTGTTCTATGTTTGTGTAGACACCTAAAAACTACACAGGATAATTTTTGATGTTGCACTACTTTGAACCCTTGTTTGACCTTGCATGAAGTGGACCACCTAGTCCATTAAGACTTGTTTACAACTTAATATCCCCCTAACCTAATGTATCATTTAATTCACCTTCTTTCCACCAATTCTCCTCTAGCCCCTCAACCACCAGTGGTTAACCTAACCATCGACGGTTGGCCTAACCATTGATGGTTAGGTCCCCAAAACTTGCTTTAAAACTTTAAAGCATTGTTAGCTCTTGTGCAAGATTAGCAACTTCCAGAATGGAAATTTGCCTTTAAATCAAGATTTTAAGATGATGAGGATTGAAAACTTTATCCTGCATCAAATTAGTAACTTCTCCCATTCTCATTTAGCATCTTCTTCTTATAAAAAGAGAGGAGAAGGAAGTGAAAAGGGATCCAAAATCAAGTACTTTGCATTCAAGTTCTATTGTAGGTATCCAACATCCTTTCAAGTATCCAGCAACATCATTGGTGACCTAAAGCTCTATCAAAATCACATTTGAAAGATTGAAGCACCATCACTCTGGCCAAATTACTCTAGGATCCCTTCACCAAGCTTCATGTATCTTACGCTTATTTGCTATAATCTATCCTATTTTTAATCTCTCTATCTTATCAGAGTTACCAGTACCATAATGCCACCTTCCATCCATGTAACCAAATAACTACTTGATCAAATTTCCAATTTATACTTTTTGTTTTGATGATCCTCCAAATTGACACAGGTAACCATCGATGGTCACCAAACCTCTGATGGTTAGACCCAACCATCGATGATCACCCAACCATTGATGGTCAGCCCCAACTGCTGATGGTTCCCCTAACCATTGATGGTTCACTGTGACATACATTTCTAGCAAACCATTTTCACCCATTTACCCATAATCAAACCCCATTTTTTGTGTTTCCCTATGATCACAGGACCTTTTCTAATTTTTTGAACCAAACCCCGACCACCCTAACATCAAAATTTAATCATTTTATTTAATGAGAAATTTATCATTTCCTTTCTTGCATATATTTATTTTCTTATCATTGAATGCAATACCTTCTTTTATCATTTCAGATTTGATTTTCATAAAAAATGGATTGACAACATCCCAGAAAGCATTATGATTCTTGGATCTAGCTCGTGCTAGGCAATCCACTCAACCAACCATATAACAACCCCCTTCTAGTGTTTCTTCTGATTCTCACATTATTCCTTCCTAGCCAAAGAGGAGTCCCACATTCATCTAGATTCACGCATCCATTCTACCAAGTATTCTTCTACACACCCTATTACTATATTTATTTTATTTGCTTTCAAAATTAAGAAATGAGGAAAATAAACTGAAACATTTTGGCATGCCTGATGGGACCCAGTTCCCCTTTTCTTCCTCTATTATTTTCTCATCAAATAAAATCTAAAAAATTCTTTTTTGGGCTTAAAATAAACCTTTTGCATCCATTGATTACTTGTTGATATTAGTTCATCTATTAACTTAGGAGGCAAAGTAATTTATTTTAGCTTTCACATTTGTTATCACACACTAAACCAAACCATAAAACAATTAACACATCAAAACATACTTAAGATAAGGCCCGACTAGGATTTCATCACCTAGCGAAAACCTTACCTCCTCCCAGCTATCCTACTTGGATTTCATTGCCAAGCAGAGAACCAACTCAACTCTTTGGTTGAGTATAAACTCTAAACTTGATATATTTTGGCTAAGTACCTGACACTCTTATCTCTACAGAATCATGAAGTGAGGGGTTAGGCCCCAATATCAATCCATGTATCAAATCTCAATACATATTTTGTATCTTGAGTGCCTGAACAACCTAAAACTGGCCATAGATTACCTCTTTAGTACTCGATTTACAAGCCAAACTCCCTCTTCACAATGTTTAAGGCATAAGCCAAAAGTGATTTAAAATGAATCCTAGTATATTCACACTTTAAGTGTATGTATTGATTGCTTTGAATTATTTTTGGTTGCTCTTTGTTTGAGGTGTGAGTTTCATCATAATATCCCCCAATTTCTCATTGTTAGAAATATTGTCATTGATGTCAAATTAGCATTTAATGTCTAAAGGTGTTTTTAATGTTTATATCTTGGCTAAAGTGTGTTAATATTAATTAAATATTAACAAATATATTTTTGGTTTCATAAAGACAAAAGAGGGCCCATGAGGAAGTCGAAGAGTCATCACTAAAGACAAAAGAGGAAAAGGACACATTTCTCCATGAAGGGTCACTTTGAAAATTTTGAAGAGTCACTAGGTAAAGGCAAAGAAAGAATCTGAAGGGTCATGCAAGGGTGAATGCCAAAGGTCATTTGGAAAGCTATAAAAGGAGGCTTGTGAAGCCATGTAGAGAGATGGAAGTGAATTATTTTATCTAGATAAGAAGATCAGAGGAAAGTAGAGAAAAGAGAAGAGATATAGTAGAGTGCTATCATTTGTTGAGAAAGCAAAATTGAGAGATAGTGGTGTTTTATACCCAAAGCGATTGGTGCTCCTATAGGTTGGTGCTCCTGCAAGTTGGTACTTGTGAACTTTATAAACTTGAGTTGGTGCTTATTTATATACTTGAGATTATTCTCCATGGTTTTTCCCACTTTGGGTTTCCATGTTAAAATCTGGTGTCTCTCTCTCTATTTTGTGGTGCATGTTATTGTTTTTAGTTTTATTGCATATCTTGAATATATGACTAAGTGGTTAAAGTAAATGAATTTGATTAAGTAAAAGATATATCCCATGCTTAATAATTGGTCTTAGAACAGATTCATTTGGAAAGAGTTTAATAGCTCAAAGGTAGATCGGGGAAAACACAAGATGGCCAAGCAGCTAAAGAAGGAAAATCAAGAGTTGAAATTTGTGGTTGAGGATCTTAAGGAACATGTGTGTATCTTGGATTCTATGTTGGCTATAGAATCAAAATAAGATAAGACATTTATTCAGGATCTTAAGAATCAGCTAGAGGTTGTAAATTCAAGTTTGAAATCATGAGAAGAAGAGTGTAATTAGTTGAATGTTGAGTTAGGTTCTTTGAAGGATAAGCATGAGAGGCTCATAATCCAGGTTGAGAAAGATCATGAAATATTAGTCCAAATTAAGAAGGATGCAATTTTTAAATGAAAATTGAAGAATCCAATTAGGTAGCCAAATGTTTTCATGTTTTCAAATTCTTTTCGTGGCCATTGTTTTATTTGTCATCATGTTGGTCACAGGGCAAGAGACTGTATGAGGAGAAGCAATCAATCAAAGGGAGATCTCAGTCACATTCAAGCAAAAGGTATGAAAAATGTTGTTTTATTTTGTTGTCATAAGGTTGGCCATATTGCTAAATTATGTCCAAATAGAGAAAAGAGATCTTCAAGGTATGTCAAAGGATACAAATCCCCTGGAAGGTATGAGAAAATTCAAATTCAGGTTTGGAGACCTAAGATAGTAAAGGTTGATCAGGTTGAGTTTAAGAGTGAGAATAAATTACTTCCTACAATGGATAAAGAATCAAATAAGAAGGACTGTGAAGAATCTCTTGTTACATTTGAGCATGAGCCTTGTCAAGATAAGACAGTTGTAAGAGTTGTGAAGGTGAACAACATTATGAATGTTGAGTTTAGTAAGTCAAATAGGTTAGACATGATTAAACAAATTTGAAGAGAAAGACATAAGAAGATCAAGGAAGTAACAGAGGAGATGTGGGAATCTCCTAAGATTTTATTCTAGGACCCTTTATGTGGGGTGTGTCTTCTAGGCTTCAAGGAGACACTTTTAAGAAAAATTGAAGCATTGTGGATGTTGTTGGGTCTTAGCTATTTTACATGACAAGAAGGTGATTTGATAGATTAATCTATATATCATTTGAGGGGGAGATAAGTGTAAGCTACAGGAAATAGGTATAGGAATAGGTATAGAGAACAGGTGTAGAAACAAGTACAAGGATTATATACAAAAATAGGTTCAGGAAATAAGATGCTACAGTAAGGGGGAGTTACTATATATTTTTAGTTGGTTTAGTTTACAGGTCTCAATTTTAGGTTGGCATGTGCAGTAGGTCTTTAGAATTGGTGACAGTTTCAAGTTGCCACCAAAGACAAAGGGGGAGATTGTTGGAAATATTGTCATTGATGCCAAATTAACATTTAATGTCTAAAGGTGTTTTTAATGTTTATATATTGGCTAAAGTATGTTAATATTAATTAAATATAAATAAATATATTTTTGGTTGCATAAAGACAAAAGAGGGCCCATGAGGAAGTTGAAGAGTCATCACTAAAGACAAAAGAGGAAAAACATGAAGGGTCACCTTGAGGAATTTGAAGAGTCACTAGGTAAAGACAAAGAAAGAATCCAAAGGGTCATGCAAGGGTGAATGCCAAAGGTCATTTGGAAAGCTATAAAAAGAGGCTTGGGAAGCCATTTAGAGAGATGAAAGCGAATGATTTTATCTAGCTAATAAGAACAAAGGAAAGCAAAGAAAAGAGAAGAGATATAGTAGAGTTCTATCATTTGTTGAGAAAGCAACATTGAGAGATAGTGGTGTTTTATACATAAAGGGGTTGGTGCTCACGAATCATTGTTGTGTTGGTGCTTAGCAAAGGGGCTAGTTCTCCTGCGGGTTGGAGCTCATGAATCATTGTTGTGTTGGTGCTTAGCAAAGGGGTTGGTGCTCCTGCAAGTTGGTGCTTGCGAACTTTGTAAACTTGAGTTGGTGCTCATTTATATACTTGAGATTGTTCTTCGTGGTTTTTTCCACTTTGGATTTCCACGTTAAAAGCTGGTGTCTCTCTCTCTATTTTATGGTGCATGTTATTGCTTTCAATTTTATTGCATATCTTGAATATATGACTAAGTGGTTAGTAAAGGAATTTGATTATGTAAAATATATATCCCATTATTAACACTCATATGGTATTTACTAGACAAAAACTAAGAAATCAAAACCAACCTAACACCACCATCTTCTTCTTCCTCCATGGAGTACACTTTTGATGTTGAGGGTTCTGCTCATTATCCTCCCCCTCCTACCTAGATTCTGATCATTTTTGAGGATGATGCAAACTTTGCTGCCTTCCTTGACAACAATCTGACTACCCTTCAACATCATATTAACAACTTACCCAATTGTACCTTTGTTGCTTCGGTCCCTCCAATGGATCCTCCTTATGGTATGCCATCCCATCTTACGGTGGGTACTACCTCAACCCAACCTTCAAGTATTTCATCAACCACACTAGCCAAGCCCAATACAATATCCCAACTTCCAACCAAACACCTCCTACCACACCTCATATAGGTTTGAATTTACCTCTAGTTACCTATACTCCCCCTACCATGGGGTTATCTTCTACCCCTGCGTCTTCCCTTCCCTTTATCTCAACAAATCCACCATCTTCTACCCCTGCGTCTTCCCTTCCCTTTATCTCAACAAATCCACCAACTTCTAACCCATTTCATAATCTAGTGCTTTCTATACCACAAACACTTCCACCTATCATCATTAGAGTCACCACATAACCTCAACCTACCCAACCTCCACCTGCCACCTCAACCATACCTTTGAGTCAACCCACATCCATCCCTTAACAAGTACCTATTACAACCTATCAATATGGGTACATACCTCCCTCCACTCTACCATTTATTCTGATAAGATCTTATATGGTACCATCTCAACCTCTCATCACCACTTACCAATATGTGGGCTCTTCAGTGCCTTCTACCACCTATCCTTATATAGTTCCCACTCAACCCCAACATAATGTACCTCTCAATTATGCATCTTCCTAACCTCAATCAGATTTGATCAAGATGCTAATGGAAAAAATTACTAACTTGGAATCATCTATTTTCGAATCTCATAAAATTTTATCCTATGACCAAATTTGAAATGAACCTATCCATCCATTCGTTCCCATCCACTCTTATCCTCCTCAATGTGAATTGCCTAAATTTTATAGATTCCAAGGTAAGGAGGATCCCCAACAACATTTGAGAGCATTCCATCATTCTTGTTACTTGATTGCATATGATGATGCTCTACTTCTCCAAACCTTCCCAATGTCTTTATCAGGACCCGCTCTTGATTGGTATAACACTCTCCCTACACATTTCATCTTCTCCTTCTCCCAACTAGCCCAAATCATTTTAGAACATTTCTCGATAAACATAACTAAAAAGGTTTCCATAGATGACCTCTATTCTATCAAATAGTTTGATGATGAGTCAATTGTTGATTTTGTGGCTAGATAGAGAGGCCTCATCAATCAAATTTCCTTCACCTTACCCCAACCCGAATTAATTGAACTTTTTTATAGGGGTCATGCTAAGTATATGCACCCACTCTTCAAATTCAAACTTTTTGAACATTTGATGAGGCATTCACCATGGCATGAAAACTTAAAAACTATGCCATTGATGAAGGGAAATTGAAATTATAGAATAAGAATTTTAATTTTAAACCCAATGACTGTCCATCTAACAAAACCACCAACCAATCCCATACCAAAGCAAAAAGATCCACAAATTTGGTGGTTCTAAAAAATGCCCCACCTCCAATTGTTAACCAATCACATCAAAACAATTCTTCCAAATCTTCTTATCAACAAAATCAAAGTCAAAATTGAGCCCCTCCATAAAAGTGTACTCCCATTAGGGAGTCATATGCATATATTTTGGATAAGCTACTCAAAGCTGACCTTATCCATCTTCCACAAATTAAACCACCCCAATAATTTGATTCTTCTTGCCCCATACCTAGGTGTTATAATGAAAATGACCATTGTACCTTTCCTTGAAGTATTAAACATGACATTAATAGATGTAATACCTTTAAAAGTCTTGTCCAAAACCTAATTTATAGTAGAGAGTTTGTGTTTGATAATACAAATTCACCTCCTAATCATTCTCTTGACATTTTCCATAAGCCTTTCCCAAATCATGCTCTTCAACTCAATATCATGATAGTAAACCTGAATCATCTAATTCACATGAGATACATACAATAAATGTTATAAGTAATGTGCCCATTATTGAAGAGATCATTACCTCTATCACCCAAATAGAGGAAATCAACCCACCATCTAATCTTTGGGAGACCCAAATGGAGGAATCAACCACCTCTCTCTTTACACTTGGTGTAACCATAACTTCATCTATCCCTCCTTTGGTGGAAACACCCAAAGAGGAAATCATTGATTAAACCACTTCCTCCACCCCTCTAATCCAAGTGGTAAAATTACCTACTTCTTTGTATGACCAAGGCAAAGAAGCAACCATACCTACCTCTCCCATTATGGAACCATCTATTCCCTCTTTGGAAGCCATTCCCCAAGAGACCATTACCTGATCTACCCAATCACCACCTTTGGAGCCTCACACCAATACCAAAACTGAAACCATACCTTCCACCAAAGATACCAATATTGAAATCATTCTTTCTTCTCCACCCAAGGGCTTAATCTTTGAGACCAATGATTGAAGAATTACACCCATTTATAAGCCCTTCTCTAGGTTAGTCTAAAGTTTAGAGTTCACATCTAAGCATAACTTTGATAGATCCACCTTATGGCATCAACTTGGCCTTCCTTATAAAATCAAGTTTGATTTATTCCACACTTAAACCCATCATTACCACCCCACCAACTACCTCCTCTAAAGTCATAAGTGAACCATCTCAAACACCTCCATCTAAAATTTCCAAATCACCTTATGCTTCTTTCACTAAACCATTTAAAAATCTAGGGATTCTTCCCACACCTAGTCAGACTCACCCTCCTTTGAGATTAGACTTAACCCCATCAATCCCACCAAACCTAAATCCATTCAAGTCTAATAAGAAGAAAAGATTGCCTAAACCTCTACCATGAAGTAGGCCCATACCACCTCCTTCTAACCTACTTTCCATTTTAGGATCCCATCCTTCTACCATTCCCATTACCTATTCTTCTTCTAAGAAACCATCTCATTTTTATCTACCTATAACCACCAAACCTTCTAGTTATTCATCATTCCTAACCAACCTATCCCCATCTACCTTCCCACATGTAACCAAACCTTTATCATCAAAAACTTCTGCATCCAAGTCGCCAACCCCCAAGCTGATCATATCCAAGTAAACCCAACCAAAAACGCAAACCAAGATCATTCTTCCAACTACTACTTTCATAAAAAATCCTATGCCCAATAAAGTTCTCACCCCTCAAATCCAAAACCCCTTACCTAAAACACCTTTGCTAGAGTCCCACACAACTATTTTTTAGAGGTTATTGCAAATTTATTCCATTATCTTGCCTCTAATTAAACCTTTTGACCCTACCCATCATAAACCAACTTGGTTCAATGATAATTTGATTTGTCTTTACCATAGGACTCCTAGACATGATATAGAAAACTGCAAAGCTCTTCAAACACTTGTTCATAGCCTTTTAGATGAAGATGATCTATTAGAAGAACCACCATTGAGCCCATCATCTACTCAATTACTAAACCAACCCATCCAACAAGCATCTACTCCCTCACCCTCACCTAATATAAAAGAGGAGGAATCAAAGAAAATATTGAGTCCCATTGTCCATACCATTCATATGGTTACCTTTTCCTGGGCCCTATAGAAAGATAAGGATAAAGCTAATGTAACCATCCCCTAGACTTAACCTTCAACCTCTCAACTTGCCAACTGAACCTAATCATCTCCATCTCACCCTCACAACCCTCAAAGCCCAAAGTCTCCATTTTGGGAGCTCTACCTCCCAACCCTACTCCATTTATCCAATGGCTTATGCTGAAACAACTTCACCAGACACCGATGAAAATGAGTCTTTATGATCTAATCAACATTTTGCCTCAACATTGTCAAGCATTAATGGAGGGTCTACATTCCATAGAGGTTCAACTCAATGATCCACAACCTCTTGCATCCTTTATTGGGGTGCTCTGCCAAGCTATCCTTTTAAGGATTTAGAAATCCCACCTTTTCATACTGAAGATCCTGATCCCCCACTCTTTGTCACAACATACATCAATCAAACCCATGTCAAAAGGGTAATCATGGATGGAGGAGATAGTATTAACATCATCTCCTCCCATACGTATGACCAAATTCAGCTCCCCACAAACATCATGTCTATGATTACAATGGTCCTTTACTCTTTTAATGATACCTTGGCGACCACCTTAGGGACTGTGGTACTCCATATCCATTTGAGACCCCAAACCATTCCTAAAATATTTTATGTTGTCGAGGGTCAGTTCTAATATAATTTGTTACTTAGACACCCTTAGATCTGTGCAATGGGTTTCATCCCTTCCACTTTACACTGATGCATCAAATTTGAGCATGAGGGACAAGTTATTACAATCAAATATGATCTTAGTCCCTTTGCCTCATGTAATATTACCTATCAGCCTAATGATGTTTTTATTCCTCCTTCATCCACCTCACAACCAGCTTCTAATTGAACCACCTCATCACTCATCATTGATAACATTTCCCTGCACCATAATGATGAAACATCCACTAGCTCATCCATTATTTCATCACAAATTTTGGTAGAAGACCCCCTGTAATCAACATTTCAATGACTCTCATAGGGGGAATATTTCCTTTTAGCTTTGAATGCCTTCCCTACTCTACATGAATGGGGGAATCTTCAAAATGACCCTTCCTATGACCTTGACATTGGCACTATTATCCCTTTTGGGATTCCCAATAATTGAATGAATTTTGTCTATGGGGGACTTGATCGGCCACTTCTAGTTCCCAACACCACTCCATGTGTCCAACCCTTTACTTCTGACTTTTCTTACCTAAGCAACCCAACCTTTGCCAAAACCTACCTTTATCGATGTGCTTGGAAGGGATTTAGCCTTGGCCTCTATGATCAAGGACCTTATGAGTTGTTCATTATTAAAACCCAGAAACCTTATGAGTTATTTGGTCTCAGGTTTGAACAACTAAAAGAGCCCACATCACCAAAACCCATTGCTACCACTACTGAAAAAATTCCACCTTCACCAACCCCATCTTCCCAATCTGAGGACTCCAACATCATCCTAGATAATTTTTTTTTGGATCAACACTATTAGTTTAGGTCCCTTGACCTATCGCAAGGATGGCCTAACTAAAAGCATTCCTCTCATTCACCCTAAAATGATCGAACATGATTCTCCCACCATCAACACCATTCAACATCAAGATGACAATTCTATTCTCACCTACCTCAATGTAAGGGATTATTATATCCATAAATCTCTCCCTCTTAAGAACCAAACAATGCTAAATGAATCAACCATTGATATAAATTTGGGAACTCAAGAGAACCCTTGCATTGTCAAAATTGGCCAATATTTAAATTTTGTGGAGCAACAAGATTACCCTTCTTTCCTTCACGACCAGAGCATAGCATTTGCTTGGTCTTATCACAACATGCCTGGAATTGATCCTTCTATCACTCTCTATAACATTGTCACTTATCCTGAGGTTAAGCCAATTTGGTATAAAATTCATCGTATGCATACCCGTATAGCTCTTCTCATCAAAGAAGAACTCCAATGCCTTCTATCCATTAACTTCATCTAACCCATTGACTATCCACAATGGGTTTCTAATTCATTCCCATCACCAAGCCCATAAGGGGCCTTCACCTCTACATTGACTTTCGTGATCTTAATCTTACCTATCCTATAGATGAATTTCCTCTACCTAATATTGACCAACTTGTTGATCTCAAGATTGGCCATGAAATGTTATCTCTCATAGACAATTTCTCAGGATATAACCAGATCTTGATTACCCTTAAAGATTACCATAAAACTTCTTTTATCACCCCATGGGGAAACTTCTGCTATAGGGTCATGCCCTTTAGATTAAATAACATAAGGGCAACCTTTCAGTGGGCCATGACCTATATCTTTCATGACCTCATCCATAATATTGTGAAATATTATGTGGATGATCTCTTAGGGAAATCCAAACATCACAAGGACCATCTAGCTATTCTCACCATCATATTCGAATGATTAATCCATTACAATGTTATACTCAATCCCAAGAAGTGTATCTTTAGAGTGCTAGCAAGGAAACTCTTTAGCTTCATCATCTCTCTTCATGGAAATGAAATAGATCCCACCAAGGTCAGAGCCATTTTGGAGATGCCGCCTCCTACCAACCTTACTCAACTCCATAGCCTACAAGTTAAACTTCAATCTATTTGACACTTCATCTCCCAACTATCAGACAAATACCAACCCTTTCACTACCTCCTTGAGAAGGATGTTTCTTTTAATTGGACCAAAGAATGATAATAAGCCTTGACTCGATCAAAGAGTACTTTCTATCTGCACCTGTCCTCACCACTCCTAAAGATGATCATCCTTTTTACCTTTATATCTCTACCACAGACCATTCCCTCAATGTACTGATCATGTATCATGATGAATAGAACAAAGATTAGGCCATCTTTTACATCAGATGTACCCTAATTGAATATGAAACCTGATATACCTATCCCAAAAATCTTTGCCTTGCGTTAGTCTTCATAGCCTCTAAACTCCATCATTATCTTCTTAATCATAAAACCTAAGTCATTAGTAACACTGACCCCCTCAAGTATATGCACTCTAATCCATATCAAAACCAATGTATGGCTAAGTGGCCCATGCTTTTAGCTAAGTTTGATATTGAGTTCTTACCATAAAAGTCCATTAAAGGATAGGTCATTGCCGACTAGTTAGCCAAAGCTCCTATACCCGATAATCAACCAATACCTCTTACCTTTCTCGACGAGTCTATAACAACTCTTTCCCAAGAGGAAGCCCCCAATCAATGACCATGTTTTTTGATGGCTCGAAGTGCTAAAATGGTGGGGGTGCTGGAGTAATCCTAATTCTCATTAATGGATAACCTCTTCCCTTTTATTTTAAGTTCAACTTTGAATGCACTAATAATATAGATGAATATGAATCCTTAGTCATAAGTCTTCAAACCACCCTAACTTTGGAAATCAAAATAATTAGTATCTTTGGAGACTCTAAGTTGGTTATCAACCAGGTCAATGGATCTTAGCAGTACACAAGCAATGTCCTCTTGAAGTAAAAATAACTTGCAAATGTACTCTTGGCATCATTTGATCATTATACCATCCGATCGATTCATCAATCCACTAACAAATTTTTAGACTCCATGGCATCTCTCACTTCCTAAATTCCATCCCAAATATCTGAATCTAAACTATTTATCACCATTCATCATTTTGTCACACCTTCATAAATCAGTTCAGACCTTCCCACCATTTGTAATATGGAAACATCACCTTCTGACACTTGGTATGATCAAAATTTCAATTACCTTAACCTCAACATTCTCCCTTTTGATCTTTCCAAGAATGCCCATAGAGTTTTTACCCAGCGTACCTCTCATTCCACCATTCTAGGAGGAATCCTTTACAAATGAGGTTTTAACGACATCTTTATCCATTGTCTCTATAGTCATGAGGCTTCTCATGCCATCAAGGAAGTCCATGATGACATTTGTGGAGGACACATTAGTGGCCTAGCTATCACCAAACGTATTCTTTGCCTAATCTACTATTAGCTCACACTTAATCAAAGCTATTGTGACTATGTCAAGAAATGTGTTAGGTGTTAATAACATACTAACCTTCACCATGTACCTCCCCATGGTCTTCAAGTGTCTCAATATTTTTGTCCCTTCTCACAATGGGGTCTTGACCTTATTGGGGAAATCAACCCCTATTCTTCGCAATGACATAAATATATCATCACTGCTATGGAATATTTCACCAAATGGGTGGAAGCCATCCTGCTTATATCAACCAAAGCCAAAAGTATCATTAACTTCATCAACCACCATATTATCTGTTGATTTGGTGTTCCCCATAAAATCATCATTGATAACGATAAGTCTTTAAAAACTAAGAAAGCCCAAGAGCTTTGTGACACTTTTGGCATCAACTTACACTTTTCCTAACCTTATCGTCCACAAGCCAATAGACAGGCAGAAGATTCTAATAAAACCCTCAAAAAAATGCTCAAAAAAGTGGTTAGTGCTTCTGTTCAGGATTAGCACCTCTATATCCCTTTCAATTTATGGGCCTATCACACTAGTATCTGAATCGCTATGGGTGATACACCTTTCTCCCTCATCTTTGGAGCTACAGTAATCTTGCCTCTTGAAGTCCAAATTCCATCATTTCACATATCCTTACATGAAATCCTATCTAAAAGTAACTATCATCAAGAACACATCGTGCACTTAGAGCTTCTTGATGAGCATCACCTTGTCATGCTCAATCATCTTTGAGTCTATCAAGATCGAGTCAAGCACACATAAAATAAACATTTGAAAAAATGAGAATTCAACATCGGAGAACTCATCCTTAAAGAAAATCAACATGTAACTAACATTGAGAAGACCAAGATAGGTAAGTTCACTTTTAATTGGTTAGGACCCTACATTATAACCCATAAATATCGATCTGGTGCTTACTATTTATCCTTTCTCAAAGGCAAACAAGAATCTGAGCCTATCAACACTTCACATATGTGTCCTTTCTATTGTTAAAATAGGATATAACTCACTTTTGTGTCTAACTTAAGATCATCCCTTGATTCACAAGACCTTTTACCCCCTCTCACCTACATTTCCCTTTTCTTGTTGGGAACAATGGATTACAACAAAGAATCATGTGATTCATCTGTCACAGATAAAACTTAATTCTAAGTATGGGTACCTTAGCTCTACCCATAGCATGGTTCTCATGGATACTTTTCATCTTTCAACAGATGAAATCCCATGGTCAATTTTTTTTAACCCCTCCCTTCTATTTAACATTAACTTTTGTGCTAAGTCTTTCCTCTATACAGGTAGAACTTTAAATAGACTTGTCCATGTCTAAATTCTCATTCAAAATCACTTCTCTCTAACAATTGTAGACTGCTCCCTTGAAGGATAGTTGCCCCATAATTCAAAGTTGCTTATAATAGACTGATCCCTTGAAGGACAACTATAAAAATCAAATTTTAGACCACTACCATGAAGGATGGCTAAGCAATAATCATTTGAAGCTTCTCGTATCGATCAACTTCAGCAACTTCCTAAAATAACACAAATAATAAACAAAACTCTATCAAAATCTAAATAAGTAATCCATAATTAGCTCTTAGAAATGCCATTGATAGACTTCTCGCATCGATCAGTCTACATAGTATCCCATCATGCCATAATCGGCTCCTACACATGGCATTGGTAGACTTCTCGCATTGATTAGTCTGCATAATAAGGCATGGACTTGTCTACTACATCTATTTGGTCACCTATTAAAGGGGCAAGCTAACCCACATCAGGTTACCACTTAACATTCACCCTTCTACTTATACCCCACATTTACTTCACTCTTCCTTGATCTCAAGGGACTATGAGCTTACTTGATACAAAGTGATCAAGATGCCCTTATTCTCAATCAAAGCATGCTCTTGCGAAACACTCGATGGGCTTATGTTCACTAAGTCGATCCAACTATGGTTTATTATTGTTAGGTTCTTATTAATCAGAGCATCATGCCTTTTTTATATCTATTTCTTGGGATATGTAAACATGTGTGTCTTTATTTATTGCCTTTCAACCTGATCAAACATTCTCATGACAAAAACAATCTTACACCCTTTCCTACCATAACATCAAAACAATACCAAAAATATTATCATCTCAAGTCAAACCAATCAATTATGTTATCACATCTTACAAATAAAAGGTTTTTATATGTCTCAATGCATCAACAAAATCTCATCTTATCCATTATTTAAACTAACTTAAATTTAAAAAGTCTAGTCACCGCATTATCATCATCATGCCTCAACTAGCCAATCAACATAAACATAATCATAACCAACCTCGTTACATCATAACGTGATCATCAAAGACATCATGACCATTATACACACATATCCTCATAAACACCATAATCAACATAAACATCATACTCAACATTATTATAATAATAATCACATCATTATCATCATCATACCTAAACTAATAGATCATAAACAACATAGGCATAAACCATAATCATGATTCTAATCATCAAAATAAGCGTCACATCATAATCCTCATAAACATAATCATAACCAACATACTCATAACATAGTCATAATCATCATCAAAATGCAAAAGAATACATGTCACAATATATGCCTCTCTCATAAATACATCTTGCCTCATCGGCACGTAGGCTGTTATCAAAATGTATACAAAAAAATAAATCATATAAATATCATATCTCAAGGCCCTAGGGTACCAAAACTAGAACCACTTGCACCTTCCCCACCATCTGGTGGTGAACCCCCTAATGTACCTACCTACGCTACAGTTGATGCCCACTGACCTAGAGTAGCTATCGATGGGCCCCCTGCTAAGTTGGCCCTATATTTCCTATATTTCATCGCATCTAGTAACTAGGATAGCACCATAGCCTCATAATATCATAGCGCCTAAATGGTGGTTAAGTACTGTGTCCTTAAAACTAAATAAGTTGGGCCCCCTACCCCTGTTGTTGCCGCACCTACTCTCTATCACAATAAATCTTTCTCCTACATGACCAACCCAAGAGTGGCTCTCGTTTGATCATGCTCACCTATCATGGTGAAAACCTACCCATATAAAGTGACTATTTATACCTATAATGTAGTCAGATGTCCTTGTAAACTTATCACCTAGGCTATGCCACTATAAGGGCTACTACTATATGGTCATCTAGTCCTCCACCTTGTGCCTGCACATGATCAACATCTATGGGTTGTTGGCCCCCATCTACCCATCTAAAATCTACAATCACATACCTAACATGATACCGTCCCATGTTAATAACTCTAGCATCATCTATGGGAGCTCATAATCTAGCATAATAACATCTAGCTGCAACTATGGAAGTGGGTACTATGCATCCCCCCTCCTATAACGAGGAACATTTGGTGGTATATCTTGTGCCAACCCAAACTACCTTTGGACTCGATCTACTATGATGCGCTCTGTCTCTCCATCCCATCTCCCATAAACCCATCACCAACTTTGCAATGATAGGGTGTGGTACCTGTAACTTGTTCAGAGGGGCCAGCTCACATAAGGCCTCTATATCATGTCTAGTACCACCAAGCACTCCAGGGCATCTCAAAACCAATCTATATTCCTAGCTCCACCACTAGCTCCTAAAAGTGTATAATCACCTCACCACCCATGAAACTAACCCTGTAGTCAGTTGATGCATACTCATCCTAGGGTAGCCCAAGTGGTTTGATCACTTGTATATGCTCATACGCCCAGTAGTGGATCATGAAGCCAATGTTGATCCCATATTATCTTTATGATTTGAAGGCCCAGAACTCTCTATATATTTGCTCCAACAACACTGGGGCCCATCCAAAAACCATCCTCCCTAGAAGCATGCCTATTAACACTCCCAACAACAAACATGCAAACTGGTTATTACTTGAATCTGACACCATGAAGTAGGATATACCCATCATCATCATGGTCAAAAGACATCTCTCCTATGGGGCCCTCTAGTATAAGGGCCCATATCAAACTCCACTAGTATGGTATCTTACTTGGACCCATTAAGTGCCATAAATTAGATCCATGTAGTCCCTCTCATCACTCTCCACATGGTATATCTACTCCCCCAAAACAGGAAGTTGAGTGATCCTATGGATTCCCTCCAATAGTATCAATATCTCCCCTATTGGTAACAAGAAAGTGTTTGTGGTAGGATCCCATCTCTCGATGAGTGCCATAATCATCACTGCATCTCATGATAGGTGTTAGTAGTGCCTCATGGGCCCTAGGCCAACCTCCTCCATTTGCCTCCACTCGACATCCATCATCCCATCTCAAACTTTCACTAATATCTTAGGGACTTGGTCCCTCATCTAGATCTGAGCATAAGCCTGTAAAACAACACATTAATGTTATCCTCTTATACTTAACACAAACTCTCAATCCTTCTACCCATTTTAACCTCCAACTTCCTCCTATTCTACACTCTTTCACCTTTCAAACTCCTTATTGACTTTATACAAACTTAACTTCAACACCATTTTACTCTCAACACTAACACATCCCCTTCACCTAGCTCAAGCCTCACAATACTTCTCAAACTACTTTTCCACTTCCTAAATGCTTAAAAACATCTACATAAATTACACCTACTTCATTATACTACACGCTTTACTCTCTTACCATTTTACCCTATGTTGCATCTTTTCCTTGTCAACCGTTGATGGTTCATGGAACTGTTGATGATCCCTATGCCCCTTTTTTCTTTGAGGTTGACCATCAATGATCATTGTGTGTGACCATTGGTGATGAAACCCTACTTCCCGACCTCCCTAAAAATGACCCAACTTAACTCAACAACACAAAAACTACCACCTAATATTCACCTAATACCCCTTTTCACCTACCCCCAACCCATTGATTTCATTTTTCACTCACATTTTTCACAATTTTATCAAACCCTAAATTTAGGGCATCATGATCTGAAGTCATTTTTAAAATCCCCTATTTCTCCCTTACCCTACTATCGATTTCTTATATACACCCCAATTCTAACTCTCACATTACACCTACTCTACAAATTTTAATACAAACCCTACCTGGTTCCACGATTGGTAGCATGGCTAGAGCCCTCATGCCGCTATGTTCACATCTTTGTCCTCCCTATATCTGTCACACAATCAACAAATCAACTACCTCCACCTAAGCACGATCTCCACTTCAAATCCACTAAATGGCAAACTTTCCCAATCACTAGACAATGCTCAATAAAGTCAATAATGGCACAAGTAAAATCCCTTTTTAATTTTATCTCACAAAATTTTAGGGTTACCTTGATCATCGATAGTTAGGGTGACCATCAACGGTTGACCCTAGAGGCCACCCTAACCATCGATGGTGAGGGTCCTTCATCTTCTTCTAAATTTTTCAACTATGACCCTTTTTCATCAACAACCTCCTAGCTAGAACTACATTTGGTATGAATTTCCTCTTAGACTCTTTGTCCATGGAACTATATGGACAACGTCTACTCGCCTAGTGCAATTAGAGTTCATTCAACCACCCCTCACCCCACCCAATCCCCTACCCACCACCTATTATTCCTTGTACACCTTGATTTTGGTTGTTCTTACCTAGATATCTTCACATATTATGCGATGACTTTGTGTGGTTCATTGACTGCATTGACCACTTTTGCCAAGTTACCCATTTTGAACTTTGCACTACCTCATGCACAACCTGACCAATTATGTTTTTTCACAAGAGCAAATCCTAACTTGGATACCCATTAACAATACTAAACTTGTCTAGATCACTTGATAGGCATAACCTGATCAACTATGACTAATGTTATCGACTGGTTTCCCTCTCTTATCCCTCTAAATCTCACCCTTATTTTACAACCTTGGCAATTTTTATCTTTGCACAATCTTGACTATCACTCTTAGTCATATTTTATGTGTGAGTTCACATTTCAAATTCCCCAACCTTTTAATATATCACCCACCTTATGAACACCCCTATCCAATGTATCAAACCCTAACTTGATTTTGTTTTCACCTCAATCATCTCCCAATTTGAGGGGGAATACCTCCTCCCATACTCAGGAAAACTAGACCTAGACCTTGACCATCCTCCTATTTTTATTCTATAGCTTACTCAAAGCTACACAACAAAAAGGGGAAAAATGTAGACACCTAAAAAATGTACACAACAATTTTTGATGTCACACTACTTTGAACCCTTGTTTGGCCTTACATCGAGTGGACCACCTAGTCCATTAAGACTTGTTTACAACTTAATACCCTCAACCTAATGCATCATTTAATTCACCCTCTTTCCACCAATTCTCTTTTGGACCTTCAACCATCGATGGTCAATCTAACCATCAATGATTGGCCCAATCATCGATGGTTAGGTCCCCAAAACTTGATTTAAAACTATAAAGCATTGCCAGTTCTTGTGCAAGATTAAGAACTCCTAAAATGGTAATTTGCCTTTAAAGCAAGATTTTAAGACAAAAAAGATTGGCAATTTTATCCTACATCAAATTATTAACTTCCCCCATTCTTATTTAGCATCTTCTTATTATAAAAAGAGAGGAAAAGTTAGTGAAAAGGGATCCACAATCAAGTAATTTGCATTTAAGTTCTCTTGTAGGTAGCTAGCATATTTTTAGGTATCCAGTAGCATCAATGGTGACCCAAAGCTTTATCAAAATCACATTTGAAGACCTAAAGCACCGTCACTCTAGCCAAATTACTTTAGGATCCCTTCACCAAGCTTCAAGTATCTTACACTTATTTGCTTTAATCTATCCTATTTATAATTTCTCTATCTTATTAGAGTTATCAGTACCATTTTCCCACCTTCCAAACATGTAATCAAATAACTACTTGATCAAATTTCTAATCTATACTTTCTATTTTGATCATCCCCCAAATTGACACAAGTAACCACCGTTGGTCACCAAACCACTGACGGTTAGACCCAACCATCAACATCACCCAACCATTGATGGTCAACCCCAATCATCGATGATTCCCCTAACCATCGATGGTTCACTTTGACATACATTTCTAGCAAACCATTTTCAGCCATTTACCCCTAATCAAACCCCATTTTTTGTGTCTCCCTCTGATCATGGGACCTTTTTTGATTTTTTGAACCAGACCCTGACTACCCTAACATCAAAATTTAATAAATTTTTTAACAAGAAATTTATAATTTCCTTTCTTGCATATATTTATTTTATTATCATTGAATGCAAGTACCTTCTTTTAAAAAGTGGATTGATAGCCTCCTCAAAAGCATTATGCTTCTTGGATCTAGCTCATTCTAGGAAATCCACTCAACCAACCATATAACAACCCCCTTTCTAGTATTTCTATTGATTCATAGGTTATTCCTTCTTAGTCAAAGAGGAGTTCCCACATTCATCTGGATTCACACACGCATTTCACCAGGTATTCTTTTACACACCGTATTACTAGATTTCTTTTATTTGCTTTCAAAATTAAGAAATGAGGAAAATAAACTGAAACAATTTGTTTAATATTCAAATGTTAATGTTACCTTCCTCTCGCATGTCCAAACTCAACCTAAGTTCTAGAAACTTTCTTTGTAGGTCATATAGTGTGTCTCAACATTGATCTCTCAAAGATATAGTGGATAGTCGAAGTTAAATGTCTTTAACCAGACCTTATTTTCATTTCCCTAGTCTGAGTGCATCAAATAGACATCTATACAAAATATTGTTTCATATAAATTATAGTTAGTATTGCATTATCTTCTTTCATAATTCATTAGTGTGTTAAAGAGTCCGAGTTCAAGAGTGGATTTGATAAATTCTTATTGCATCACCACATATTAGGATAGGTTTTTATTTATGCAAAAAATTTAACCCTTTTCACCCCAACCAGTTATTTTTTTTGGTTTTAAAAAAAAAGGTCCAAATCATTAAAATATAAAGAGCTAGCCTCATAAAAAACCCTAGATGTTTGGTCTAGTTATAGGCAAACCATAGTCTTAGACCATTCGCATGTTAATCTAGGTATGGGTCAGACTTGGACAAATGTGACCCCTATTAGGGTGTTATTGGAATATCTAATAGGACTTTGAGAAATTTGGCATGACACAAACCCTTGCATATCTCTACTGAGCATTTATCTCATTATCAATTTTGACAAAATCGTCTATCTTCTCAATGATTAGTTAAAGAAAACCTAGATCTCTCATAGTCAGAGGATGATTATAAACTCTAACCCACATAGGAGCCTTCAAGATCATTATTTCTATTGGGTTCAAGAAAGGATCCCAAGGGCACACAAACACTCCTCGCTTGCCAAAAAAACAAGGTCTATTATCCAACACAAAATCCTGACCCTCCACTAACTGAAAAGTGACTAGGAAAAACCCATTTGGAACTAAGGAAATGAAATGTTCTAATAGGTTATGTCAAACCACTTTTTAACAGTGAAATAGATCCTCTTAGGAGGGGCACTTTCCCATACATATGAAGATTATGGATTTACAAGTATAATATTTATTTAGGATTTGAATTATCTTTTATTTTATCTATAATACAAGGTTTGTAATAAAAAATACCAATGGAACATCCCCTAAGATATCCAATTCAAAATCAGGTTGTGCCTTCACTTCATTTTCTATCCTTTCCTTTAGAATCCCATTCTTTAAAGTAATAACCAGATATATCCTTTCATCCACCACATCATCCTTGTTCAAATCAAAAGCTAGAAGGGCACACTTTTGAATCAAAAGTGGATAGAGATTAGGGTTTCGAAAGGTGATTTAAAATTCTCATAAGTCACCATAATAGTGGAAGGGTTTAATACATTCACACATTTTATAAATCACCCTTTGAAGCCCTATCTCAATTCACAGTTCAACAGCATATGTGTGAAAAAATAGAAGGGCATGTTCTTCCATTGCGTAGGACATTTTCATCACTAATACCACCACCAAGCCCTAATCCTCCTACTCTCCATAAGTTTCACCCAACACTTTGACCCCTACCATGTCATCCAAAACTTCTTCACCTGATACCAACCCTCTACTCTTGGGCACGTGTCCTGCTTTCACTATTACTACCTAACTTTGCTCCTTATTTTTGTGCCTTACTTTGTAGTTGCCATACATTTTTTATAAAATTTAATTATACATATATCACTAGATATATTTATTTAGTATATTTACTTTTTAAGAAATTAATTTTTACCTTTTTTACAATAACAATTGATTTACAACAAATAGTTTTTAACAACAATCTCCAATGAATGATTCACTAATTAACATCAATTGATCTATAAATGAAGTCCAAGTTTAGTTGTTTTGATGTCTATTTATTCCTAATGATGGATCATAAGATAGTGGTCTGAAATGTCAATTAGAAATTTTTACACAGTTTATCCAAATTCCCATTTTACCATTAATTTATTTTTTAAAGTTAGGTTTATTTTTATTGAAACTCATCGATATATTTATTAATTATAAAAAAAATGATACAAATATGATTAGACAGTAAAAAGGCAGATGGTTGGTATTCACAACCTAATCTCTATGTCATAAAAAATACATGACTCAAAATAACAAAATAAGAATACTAGTTAAACACAACAACACAAAAGCAAGCTCACAACATCAAACCATAAGGTAAGTGAAATAGTTAATCACATGGAGTATCACCCTAAGAGGGTGGGGAGGATAGTTTTTTAGTTAGGTTTATTTTAATTTTAAATATAAGATAATGATATTAATTTTCACAAAAATTAAAATTGATTAGTGGGATTAAAAAATTAGAACAAATCCAACAAATAGAAAAAGAATAAAAATTAAGTGGGACATACACCCAAGAGAAAAAATGTGAAGACAAATTATATCTTTTGATGCACCACAAATCTCATCATATCCACAACCCTATCATGAGGTCGTTTCTTACTCAGTCAGAATAAGAAACAAAGGGAATGAAAAATTTAACCCCAATGTGCAAAGCATTGTGTAAGTGAACTCTATGGCTAGACATTGACAATGATCAAATATCTCTCGAAAGAAAATAGCCAAGCATATTTGATCTTCCTAAACTATGAAAGTATAAAGAGAGTTATATGAATCTTTAAAGAGAAAAAAATGGGCCCTAATATCATACTAAGGATAACATCTAAACACAAAATGATCCTAAAGTCTCCATATAAAAAATATGACAAATATGATATCCTTGAGTAATTTGGTAATTTTTCTCTATAAGAAGTGGGTGTGAATGGATTATGAATTGTGTCAAAGGAATCCTAAAATTATAGGGTAATCTAAGACTACTATACCTTTGGAGGTTGGAAGAGCCCATCCCCAAAGTGAAGGTATGTATTATAGTAGTGTTGAATGTTTTAGGAAACATGTTCTCGAATGTCTAACTATTTGGACCACAGGTAGGATCTATAGATCTCATTTTTGATACCTCTATTTATCTCCCTTTTAAATAGATATGGCACATAAATTAAAAAAGTATGCAGAGGAACTCTATCTATGTCAATATTTACAAGTCCCGGTAATGTAGAATCCTTGGCATACTAGCTAAAGTGTATCCTATGTTGTGTTAATTGATATAATATTTGAATGCTTGATATATATATATGAAAATGTCCACCGAATATTTGGCCATTCATCTAAACCCTATGTATCGAAGTCACCACTTGAAAGATCACAACAATGATGAGTGGGGTTTTACCAAATTCAACATGGATGATGTCTTAAATAATCAATATTTTATCATGAAGATGCTTGCATAACATATAAATAAGCACTCTTTCAATTCAATTTCAATTAGTTTTCTTAAAATAAGGCCCCAAATTTCAATGTCATAAAAAAAATGGTAAGAGTATAAAGTGAATGAAAGAGGTGAAGAAAGCTTTGAATGTAAATACAATACTAAACAAACCTATATTCACTTTTTTAATATATATTTGTTTCCATATCCATTTTTGGATAATTTTTTCTTTTTGAAAATTTAAGTAATAATTTTTGCATATAACAATATTTCATGTAGATCTATGTTGATCTTAGTATGATACCATCACTTATTTTTTGTACAATTATTAATGTATACTCCGTATTATTAATAAAAACACTTTTTAATATTAAAAAAATAAAATGAATAAAAAACATTTTAACTTAAAATAATGGTTCACATACATGGTTGTTGAAAGGAATATGTTCTATACATAAGGCATATTGCATAAACAATCATTATATGACAAGTTATTTTAATTATAAAGGTTTCCCATTTTGACCAACCTATTTAATGAGATGGTAGGGAAAACTTATTTCATGTGCTAGCCTCTAAAATAATAGTGCCAAACACATAGAGAAAAAATAGGATTAAAAGAAAAACCTAACCTAGGTAAACTAATCTAACTAGGATCTAGCCCAAATCAAGCTTACCCTAGGTAAAATGAGAATGCTCATTTCACACCAATATACTCCCATAATATTGAATTGAGGAGAATATGATAACGATTCCAAAATGAGTTCTAACTATGAAGATCTAATGAGGTACTTATGTACAAATGTCAATAAAATAAAATGTGTTGCCAAGTGTCTTTATGGACACCAATCCATCTTATCTGAATACAATGGGTGTCGAGTTATTGTAACTACCAAGTTGAACTAAAAACAAGTGCTCTATATGAGGCTAGCTTTGATGAAACATTGGTCTCAAAATAGTGGGTAGAAAGCACCCAAGGAAGCATTATGCACCCGTCCACCCACAATGTTTAACTGGGTAGAAGTATGTGATATCAATAGATGTGTCTCATGATATGATGGAAAAGTGTTGAAGTAGGTGAAAAGTGATGAAAAAGTGGAAAGCAAAAGAAGAGGACACATAAGTCCAAAGTGATTCCCAAATAGATCGAATTCCTCCAAAGTGCTCCAACAATATTCTGGTTGGGATGCCTAACAATGTCATTAAAGAAATTCTTACAAGTGCTTTAGGAATGGCGGTGAGCTCCAGAAGATTACAAGGTGGGTTGATCCACACTCAGAATTTAATGTTGTGAATAATGGTAATTGACATCTAGTGAAAACTCAAAGTAAATTTACAAGTGGGATAAATCTACAACTCAAACACTAAAATTTTGATAGACACTGGGGATTCTAGATGTCACTCTCCACACAGAGAATCAAATTGTTAAGGTGTCAAAAATGTAGAAGAGTACACCAATGAATGCCATCGATAGATGAGACATACTTATATCTTCATATGGGCTCTAGAAAAAGGTGCCTAATTAGATACCTATATACAAACAAGGAACTCTCATGATTATTATGATAAAAAAAAGAAAGCATACATTCATATCAAGGTTCTTATTAGCAAAAAACCAAACTCCTTTAGAAAATGCAGTGAGGCGAGTAGAAAATGACCTTGGTAGATGTCTCAAATTGAAATGACATGAGCCAAAGTGGCAAATAAAACTAACCAACAATAATGCAAGAAAGCAATAAAAACTCTCAACAAGTGTCTACACGAGTGGTCTAAATCCACTACTTGAACAACATGTTTAAAAATGTACGAGTCTTGTCAAAATGGTGTCATGTTAAAAATGAGAGAACAAGTTCCTCAATAGATTCTTGGTACTGAGGTCATATTAGGTATCATGTATAAACTAAGGAAAAATAATGCATTTTCATTAGGTAAGTATTATGTATATGCATATATTGCAAAAAATCACATAGTTTCAAAAAAATGCATCTAAAACAAAGTTGGGAAGAGGAGAAACAACCCATGAAAGATCCATGGCGAAGTTGGAAAACTGTAAAAATATATTTTTGTGTGGGGCGTGGCTTCCTACCACCCCTGACCACCCTCGATCTTCAATCATGTCTGAAAAATCCCTTTCCAAGCCTTGTAAATCAAAAAATATATTATGGAGGGAAACACTTGACCTCTTTCCATAATTCTAATGTCTTACGAAAGTAGGCTCGCCACAATGCCAATCTAAGATTTCAAATTTTGAAAGTGATACAATTCCTTTTTGTTAAAACACACATGCAATTGTAAACTTAATGTGCTAGGAGGAGATCGGTCTTTAGGCCTATCCCCACAATTAATACCTTATAATTTTTTTCCAAATGACATGTTTTTTTTATATATTCTTGGGGATTGAGGTATTACCCAGTGACCTGGAGCTTATTCAGCTCATAGGGCGAGCACCTTCTACCCAACCAACTATGTAAATACAAGGGTAACTAATTTCCTGTGGCCTAGGGGGTATTGAACCTAGTTGGCTGTCGATAAAATACTCATGCCCTATCACTTGATCTTGCATCCAAACCCTTGCTAGCCAACATGTTAGAAAAACCTTTCAAATGTTTTTGTAGAAAAATTTAACTGGGTGGATGTCAATTATAGCAATAGATGTGTCTCATGATGTGATGACAAAGTGTTGAAGTAGGTGAAAAGTGAAAAAAAGGTGGAAAGTGAGAGGAGAGGACATATAGGTGCAAAGGGATTCCCAAATCAATCAACTTCCTCCAAAGTGCTCCAACAATATTCTGGTTGGGATGCCTAGCCAATGTCACTAAATAAATTTCTCTAAGTGCTTTAAAAAAGGTGGTGAGCTCTAGAAGATTCCAAGGTGGGTTGATTCACACTCAGAAAATGTTGTGCATAATGGTAATTAACATCTAGTAAAAACTTGAAATAGATTTACAAGTGGAAGAAATCTACAACTTGAACAATAAAATTTTGACAGACACTGGGGATTCTAGATATCACTCACCACATGGAAACAATCATATTGTTAAGGAAGGTATCAAAAATGTAGAAGAGGCAACCAATGAATGCCATCAACATATGAGACATACTACAATATTCATATGGGATCTAGAAAAAGGTGCCTAATTACATACCTATGTACAAGAAAGGAACTCTCATGATTATTGTGTAATAAAGAAAGCATACATTCATATCAAGGTGTTTATTAGCAGAAAAACAAACTCCTTTAGAAAATGCAGTGAGGTGAGTAGAAAGTGACCTTGGTAGATGTCTCAAATTGAAATGGCATGAGCCAAAGTGGCAAACAAAATTAACCAACAATAATGCAAGAAATCAAGAAAAACTCTCAACAAGTGTCTACATGAGTGGTCTAAATCTACTACTTGAACAACATGTTTTAAAATGTACAAGTGTTATCAAAATGGTCTCATGTTAAAAATGAGATAACAAGTTCCTTAATAGGGTCTTGTTAATGAGGCCATGTTAGGTATCATGTACAAAGTAAGGAAAAATAATTTTCATTAGACAAGTACTATGTATATGCATAGAATGCAAAAAATCACATAGTTTCAAAAAAATGCATCTAAAACAAAGTTGGGAAGAGGAAAAAGAACTCGTAGGAGATCCATGGTGAGGTTGAAAAATTGTAAAAATATATTTTTGTGTGGGGCATGGCTACCTGCCACACCTGACCCACCCTCAGTCTTCAATCATGTTTGAAAAAATCCCTTTCCAAGCCTTGTAAATCAAAAAATATATTATGGAGGGTCGAACACTTGACCTCTTCCCACAATTTTAATGTCTTACAAAAGTAGGCTCTCCACAATGCCAATATAAGCTTTCAAAATTTGAAAGTGATATAATTCCTTTTTGTTAAAATACACATGCAACTGTAAACTTAATGTGTTGGGAGGAGATCAAACTTGAGACCTACCACATTCAATACCTTATGATGGGGCAAGGCCCCAAAATTCATCTCACAAGAGAGAAGAAATGGAATACTCTATTTAAAATGATTCATCTGCTGACACATTCTTGACAGGTTGTTCACTGGTAGGTTGGTCCATGGCATAGAAGAATCAAATATGTGGGTTGATTTATGGTTGGATAGGTATGTGGTGATTGTCTTCAATAATGTGTCAATTATCCTCTCCAACAACTGCCATTATCTTGCTTCCTAGATCTATTTTTTCTAAATATGAGATGTGTATTTGATGCGGCCATCCCCTGAGAAAGAAAAACTGATTCTGGGTAAATAGTTGTAGGTACTTTTAATTTCTTTATTATTATTTTATTTTAGATAGGATTTAATATTGTTGCATAATTATAGTGAGAGTAAATGCTCTGTTTATGGATTTGAAATATGTAGGAAAAAGGAGAACAAACAACTCTTGCTTACCAAGAAAGTCTATTTTAAACATCAAAACCCTCCAGGGCCCTGTCTTATAATAACGTATATCTCTGTCCTATATATGTATGAGAGAAATAAATATATTTTTAATTGAAGAAATAAGATATAGGTAATGGAAAATAACATATGAAAATATCAAAACAAATTAAATAAATACACAATTTAATAATTAAAAATGTTCCAAAACCCCCTTTTAGCAACACAGATATGTGAAGACTCTTTCGACCATCGTAGACATGAAACCCTCTCCCCATTTTTGTATCTGTATACAACTTAACCAAATACCCCATTATAACTCTATTTACGAGCTACACGACCTCCCTCAAATAATACTTTGAGCTCTGATTCCTCTATTCACTTTTGGAATTAGAGACAAATTCACTTACTAGAAAAAAAAAAGGAAAGTCTTTTGCATTAGCATTCATTTTCCACAAACAAAATGTGAGAAAAAAACTCGAATCCTCTTAAACTTATCTTGCTTTGCATTGGGTGTCTTAATTTGAGCCTACCTTACATTGGGTACCTTAAATTTGGGCTTGAATAGAAATAAAAATGAAAATCAATGAGTAATGAAAATGGGTACCAACCAACAATATTCCCTAAAATTTAATAGGTCTTCTTGCATTTCCAAAAAAAATTCCGGGCTCCACCTCCTCTACTTCGCATTTGACCAAGAAATTTTTATTCTGTTGAAACACCAGTCTCACAAGCCATAAGTATTTCTCTTTTCATTCACAGAGCCATTGGCACCATCTAAATCAAAGTGGTTAAATATAATAAATTCCTCTCTAAGCTTTTCCTAGACTACTGATATTCCATGAATCCCCTCTCATTGCTACTGGCCTTGCTTTCTGAGCTACGAAAAGAATAAACTGCCAAATTAACTGTGGTTTTCACCATTATTTTCATAGATAGCTGTCAGATAACAGAGAAGTTGGTCCCATGCGTTATTAGCATCGTTTTAGCGATTTTTAGAATTCTAAAATCTCCATTTTCTATGCCCATGAAATAGCAAAGATCGAAGAGGATGGCGAGAAATCTCCAGTCATCCCCACACACATAACAGTGAAAGAAGATCAGTGGGACCTTGTAAAGTAATTTATGGGAGCACGCATTAATTGATAGCATAAAAAGCAAATGCAATTCAGTCTTTTTCTACAAGCCTCTACGAATACCCATTATTCCCTGGCCAATCCACACTTTTTTCCAGATTTTATTATTATCATTTTGGTTGATAGAGACCAACTTCATTCTGCATATTTCAGATCACTCATGGAATGGATTTGTACAGTTAGGATAAACCCCCCTTTTGTCAACATTCTTGAAGCATGCTCAGACCACAACACTCTGGGAACTGATAAGGAAGATTGACCGACCACCTCTGAGTTGAGAAGAATTCTTGATGAGGCCTGAAAATTAGAACAAACCCCATCACTAGCCATATCTCCCTTCTTACTACCACCATCTACTCTGTCAACAGGCATGGCCTTGTCTGAACCTAATTCCTCTTGGGCCATTGATTTATAGGCAGACTTTTTGGATGGCTTTATAACCTCCATAATTCCTATTTGGTCAAACACTGAGACCATTGTGGATTTGAATGCCTTTGAAGAGATCCCTTTTATTATCACAACACCCCTGACAACCTTGCTAGAAAGCCTCCCTCACAGTTTTTCCTCCTCTTTGTTTCGTAATCTACCTGAAAGCTTCGCAGTTATGCACCGTGAACATTACAGAGGAGAAAAAATCACAGGGGACGATAACCTGGAGTATGTCAGTTAGGGTTTTTAATTATCCATTGATAGCTTCCCTTTAACGTGTCTAAAATCCTTAAGGCAACAGGCCTGACCATTGATTATGGTGGTATCAGATGGACCAGGTTCATGTGAGATCGATCCATGGATTGTTTCTCTAACAAATAGGAGATGGCCACTTAATTCCATCCCCATCTAAGCTGTCACCAACTCTGGTAAGTTAAAATCATTGTTTCATCTAATTTGGTTAAGTGTCCATATTCTTAAACATTTTATACCTTTGCCAACTTTAACACAAAATTTATTCACCCTATGTCATCAAGCAAATATAAATGTGACACGATTATGGGTCAATACAGTGGGCACAATATCTCTTTGTATCTTCAAATTTGTTTCGATTTGTATTAAAATGAAATCCCGTGTATCCATTCGAACTATAGAAAAATCACCAAAATCAAACCTTAGCAAATATACAATATGAACAAATTATTGTGCGAATTCTAACCATAGTGAATAGATTAAGGCTATGCCACTATGTCTCATGCATGTAGTCTCTTAATTCATTTAAAAGGTGTAGGATAGTCTAGGGTGTCTAGGTATTAGGTTTTCATTATTAAAGAATCACATTATATAATTTATATAATAAAAATATTATATATATATATATATATATAATAATAAAAGTAGATTGGCAGTGATCGAGGGCAGTAGTAGCATGTTAGAGGTGGGCATAATGGGTTCTGACGTTTTTCGAGGTCCTTCCAAAAATTTTAGTGATGGTTCAATTTTTCTGGCTTCAGATGTGGTTCCAACGGTTCACTTTGATGATTGTGTCTTGGATGCAGAGGTTAAATTCTTAAGGAATGAGCTATGATATATAAATTCATTGGTTACTGGCCTAGGGTTTCCATTTGTATAGTTGGTTCGCTAAGCATTAGAAAGTGTTCAAAGTCAAGCTTCTTCCTCAAGGTTTCTTTCTGATTTTTGATAGTGAAAAGCATTTGGATGACATTTTCAGATGTGGCCCTTGGTTTCTAGGTTGCACTAGGTTGTTCATGAAGCCTTGAGAAGAAATTTTTTATTCCAAAACTATGGACTTGAACAAGGTCCTAATTTGGACCAGGGTTAATGGTCTCCCTTCTAAATTTTTGAATGAAGAAATTTTCAAATTGATAGGCAGTCAACTCAGGGATTTTGTCTATCTGGCTAAACCTCTTGAAGAATCCCATCTTGTGATTTATGTTAGGTTTTGTGTTAACATCAACATGTCAAACCCTCTTCCTCTATCAATCCAACTCAAATCAGACACTCGAAAATGGTTTCAAGATGTTGACTATGAAAATGCTCCTTTCTAATGTTGTAACTCTCACTCTCATGGCCATTTTGTTCGTGAATGTCCTCTCCAAGATCCATAAGATGAAAATGATGTTGAGGGTTTCAAGAAACAAAAGAAAAAAAGAAATAGAGGGGATAAAAATAAGAACAAAAAGACCCCATTAGCTCTTTCTGATTCAGAGATTGTCATCTCTAATTAGTTTACCCTGCTTGAGGGTGAGGCAGCTCTTGAGGCTAATGTTTGCCCTATTTTTGAGGCTTTGGCTATTGTGATGGCTCCTAATAATTTGGTCTCTATTGAGGGAGTCAATCCTCTCCCTCTTGTCTTTGCTTTTCTTGGCATTGACGATGGGGAATTTTAGGGTCTGAAAAGGAATTGGATCTGGGCAAATAAGAGTGGATGGGGAAGAAAACCTTTCTCAGTCCTTGCTAAAGCAACGTCTTGATAGGTATGCTCAGTGTCTTGGCTCTTTCTATCAAGTCATTTCAAAGTGGAAAAAATAAAGCTGACAGGTCTCCTCTTTCTAATTTCAGAAATATGGAGGCCCAAATTAATATTAGAAAAGGTAGTCAGAAACAAATATCTAAAATGCTTTTCAAAGAAAATTAGAACACCCATTTGCTTGATGAGGAAGAAAAAGGAAGAAAAAACCCTAACATAGTCAAATCCATAAAAAAACATATCTTCTCTTCTGGAGGGGACAAGCCCCACACCCACAGTAGCAGTGGGCAAAAATCTTCTCAATGATCAATATCTCATGGAAAATTTGTGGGCTCAACTCCCCATAGAAGCAAAGGTTGTTGTAACAGTTAATTTTCTTAAAAAAATTTGGATTTGGTTCTAATCCAAGAAACCAAAATGGATGACAATCTAAGCTTGGACATTTTCAAAAGAATTTGGAAAACTTGTAATTGTATTTCTAAAATCTCTTTTGGATCCTTAAGAGGTCTTGCTATGGCTTGAAACCCTCTCTCTCTCTTTCAGTCTCCTTCATTGATGATTGTGCCAACTGTCAAGTGGAAAAATTCATGATTCTTGGCTCCAACAAATGTTTCTTTCTTGCCAATGTCTATGGTTACAGCTCTTGTTGGGGTAGATCTCTATATTGGCTATCCCTAAAAAATATGAAATATCAATTTCATTCTAAAAAATGGATCCTTAGTGGAGTTTTCAATACCATTGCCACCACGTTGGAAAAATTTGGGGGATCTAGTTCCCTCTCGCTCTCTACCCATCTTCTGACTGCTTTCATTGAAGACAACTTTATTTTTTATATCATACCCAATTATAGGGTGTATACTTGGAATAACAGGAGGACTGGTGAGGCATACATTACTGAAACACTTGATAGATTCTTTCTTAGTATTGATTGGATTTAATAAGATTCTCTCTTTGAATCTGACATCCTCTTGGAAGATGGATCTGATCACTGGCCTATTTTCTTGACTATTTCCAAATGTAAACCTCCTAAGGTTAGAACCTTCAAATATGAACTTATGTGGCTTAAAAAAATCCTCCCTTGTGGACAAAATCAAAGCCTAGCAGGCTACTCCTTTCTCAGGCACTAATCAGTATAAACTGGTTCAATGGTTAAATATGGTAAAACTCCATATCAAAGCTTTTAATAAGTTCACTTTTGGATCTCTTTCCTATCAAAAGGCTCATCTTCAAGACAAGCTCTTTGCTTTCTAAAATCAAATCCTCCACTCGGGATTAACTAGTGATCTAAAATTTGAAGAATCTATGCTTTTGGATGACTGGAATAAGCTACTTCTTCAAGAGGAAATTCAGTAGAAGCAATAGTCATGCATCTAATGGCTCAAGGAAGGTGATATAAATATATGATTTTTACACAAAACAACTATCTTAAGAAAATAATTTTTTAGGATCTCCAAAGTGGTTACTCTTGAAGGGGTCTCGATCTTTGAAGAGTCTCAAATCAAAAAAGAAGTAGAAAAATACTTCAAAATCCTACTCTCTAAATCTGATATTGATAGATCATCTGCACAAGATGAGATTCCTAGTTAGATTCCCTCTCTGGTGTCTGAAGCTAACAATGATTCCCTGACATCTCTTATCTTTGAAGATGGAGTTAAAATGCCATTTTTTATTTCAAACCAGACAAAGCCCCTGGCCATGACGGCTTCCTAGCTAGGTTCTATCAAAAATTTTGGGACATTATGGGACCGAATGTCATTGTTATAGTCCAAGAATCTATAACCTCTAATCAGGTGCTTAAATAGATGAATTCTACTTTCATTACTCTCATTCCTAAAATAGATGATTTCGAGTACTTTGATTCTTTTAGACCCATTTCTCTCTGCAATGTCTATTACAAAATCATTTCTAAGGCTATTGCTAATAGACTCAAAATTATTCTACTGTTGATCATCTCCAAAGAACAAGGGGGTTTTGTTGCTGACAAATAAATCTTAGATGGTATTGTCTTTGTTCACGAGCTAATTCATTCAATTTCCTCTCAAAAGAAAAGCAATATGGTCATAAAGTTGGATATGAACAAACAAAGATTTTGATCGAGTAAACTGGATTTCATTCTTTCCATTCTCAAAAAATTTGGTTTCAACCAAGCTTGGAGGAATTGGATATTCAGCTGCATCAATTCTCCCAAATTTTCTATTCTTATCTACTGTGAACCTATGGGATTTTTTGCTTCTTCTCGTGGCCTCCATCAAGGAAACCCCTTATCTCCTTACTAGTTAATTATCATAGATGAAGCTCTGAGTAGATGGCTTTCCCATCTTAAGAATGCTAATGCTTTGAGTGGCATTTTGGTTGCTAAAAATTCTCCTAGAGTCACCTATATCCAGTTTGTAGATGACACTAACATTGCTAGAATTGTTTCCATTGAAGAGGTGACCTCCTTAAAAAAAGCTCTCAATCTCTATGAAAGGGAAATTGGGCAACAGGTCAACACTGATTAATCAAACATCTTATTTTTTGATATAAACCAATTTATTCAAGTGGCTATTTGTAAGATTCTTAATATCAACTCGAGATCCCTTCCTTGTTCCTATCTGGGCATCCCTCTCTTTATAGGTAGGAACTCTTTTTAGCTTTGGAAAATGGTGGTGGATAGAACCATGCACAAGTTGGAAGGTTGGAAAGGCAAGTGGCTCTCCTTCACTAGCAGAATTTAACTCATTAAATCTTACTTACAAGCTATGCCTAACTACATGATGTCAATTCTTCCTTTGCCTAGTAAAGTTGAGAAATTTCTTAAATCTCTTCAAATTAGATTTCTCTGGGGAGGTTCTGATGAAATAAAAAAGTTGGCTTTGATCAAATGGGAAAAAACTTGTCTTCCTCATGAATGGGGAGGACTTGGTTTTAGAATCAATAAAAATATGAACTAGGATTTGGGGGCCAAGCTTGTCTGGAGATTATAATCTAAAAATTCCTCTCTTTAGAGCATCATTCTCAGATGTAAATATAATGATAATATGATTCCTGAAAGGATATACATGGTCAACTTTCTACACAAAGGTTCTCATGCATGGAATCTTATGATTAAAATAAGTCATATTCTAAAGCCTTTGCTCAGATGGAATGTTAGGAAAGGAAATGAAGCCAAATTTTGGACTGCATCTAGTATACCACTCATGTGGGCATTTGGTTGAAATATTATTGCAACAATAATAAGGATGGCTGGATTGATTTGTAAATTCTAGATCACCTCAAAGAAAATAAAAAGAAGCTGCTAGAAATTCTTTGACCCTTTCATTTCTCTAGAAAAGATGATATCCTTATTTGGTGAGGCTCTAAATTTGGTAACTACACTATTAAAGATGTCTACAACGTCTCTTTTGTTCAGATTTTCAATCTTTGGATCTCTTTCTTTCCTTTGCTATCTGGTATAAGCACGATCTCCCCAAAGCCAATGCTTTTTTGTGGACTACTTATTGGGATAAGAGTCTCACCTATAACAATATCAAGAAAAAAGGTTTCCATGGACCTTCGAGATGCACCTTGTGCTACTCAAAGGAAGAAGATACGAATCATCTCCTCATTCATTGCCAATTTTCTATGACAATCTGGAACTTTTTATATCACTTTAGCCATTATTTTTCTCTCCTTAACTCTCTCGAGGATTTGATCCTAAGTTGGACTCTCAAGCTCAACTCAACCATATTTCAAGAAATTTAGTACTCTCTTCCTGCCATCATTTGTGAAATATTTGGCTTGAAAGAAATAGAAGAATGTTAAAAGATACCTCCCAAAATGAGAGCAAAATCATTGATAATATCTTGAAGTCCATCAGAGAGCTATTGATTTGCTATCCCACCAAAAATGGCACTATTATCCCTACTGATCATTACCTTATTTACTCTTAGAATGACATTCTTATTGACATCCCTGAAATAGGGTTAGAAGAAACCATAAAAAAAGTAAGAAAGATAATTGGACTCCTTTATGTAGTCACAGGATCAAGCTCAATTTCGATGGTACTGTGAAAGGCAACCCTGATTGGGTATGTGTCAAGGGGTTTTTTAGAGATTCCCAAGGTAATTTTTAGCTTAGCTATAGTGAAACTCTTGGTTTCTACAACAATAATGTTTCAAAAGCCAAAACCCTTTGGCATGGTCTCTCATTGGCAGTTAAAAATAATTGGCTCTATTTGGATATTGAAGGAGACTTAAAGGTGATTATCAAAGCCCTTTCAAAAGGAAATTATCACAATTAGATCCTCAAAAATATTTTGGATGATTGCAGGTCCCTTCGAGATAATTTGAGATCTTTTCACCTCCTTTACATCTTCTGTGAAAGTAATAAGTTGGTTGACCAATTTGATAATGAGGGGATAGCTCTTAATCATTTGGATCTTGGTCTCCATGTGAGGAGCTACCTCAACATGGGTTCTAATGTTAGGGTGTGGAGCTAAAAGCTTCACCTTGTTGCAAACATGGAGGATGCTGAGTACGCAGTCGCCGGCATCGATAGGATCACCGATGTCGGTCAGTGGATAGTGTAGAAGGAAACTAACCTCGGCAACAGTCGGCCGACGTCGATCACCTCCAATCAGACAGGGACTGACATCGGTCGCCTGTGCAGTTCCAGAACTGCTATTGACGAACAGTCAATTAAGTGAACGGGTAGTTTGCATGATGAAGACTAGTTCGAGTCTTGAGCCGCAAGTCTAATCATTGTATGCATGAGATCTATATAATAGACTCATGGGCTGTATTGTTAAGTGTAGAACTTGGAGAGTTCTTCCCATGGTAGAATCAAGTAGGATTCTTCATGTATGTAAGATTAGGTTTGATCGGCAGGGTGTTGCAGGATCATGGTGGAGATCTACATGTGATAAGTAAGATCAGGTTGGTCTGCAGGGGTGTGTGTATGCAAGGGTCAAAAGGAGATCGGCGGGGGAGCAAGATCCAAGGTGACAGCAATACATCAAGGAGCAAGATCATGGTGAGATCTACTTGGAGTACCGGTTCATACTCGGTTGTACTGGATGTACAATGAGGTGAACAATAGCTTGTGTTAGCTGTGTGTTGTGACCTATTGAGAGAAGATTACTCTTGAGGGAAGATTACTGTAAGCCCACGAAGTGGAAGAAAGAGTGTGATCTCTTTGTTGTAATTTCCTTCTAACTGAGTTGAATACAATTGTGTGTTGCCTCTCATATTTTGTGTTATTTCTCATTGATAGTTATTTGTTCTTCTGGTTATTTCCACATGTTTAAGTTGCTTATACAAACGTAATCATGTGTTCTCTTAAATCTGACAAGTTGTGTCAGAGCTTTGGGGAACCTAGGTCCAATCAAATGGTATAAGAGTGAGGTTGGACGTTCTCAGAGCGAGTTTGACTAACAAATGGCCCAGATCTGGTTAGTGTGTGTTGATTACAGGTTACTCACAGGGGTTTTTGTTTGAGTGGGAGTATAGCAATGGCAGAAGAAGGTAAGCTGAGAATGAAGAAATTCAGGCACAGGATTAACACCACAAGGAGTGTGGTGGGTAGTCTTCAAGATTGAGCTTGAAGAGGAATACAAGCCAGGATACAAATTAGACAAAGTACTGGTATAAGTATAGGTGCAGCTATTTATCTCCAAGTGGGAGATTGTTAGGGTGTGGAGCTAAAAGCTTCACCTTGTTGCAAACATGGAGGATGCAGAGTATGCAGTCGTTGGCGTTGACAGGATCACCGACGTCGATCAATGGACAGTGCAGAAGGAAACTGACCTCGACAGCAGTCGGCCGATGTCGGTCACCTCCAGTCAGACAGGGACCGATGTCAGTCGCCTGTGTGGTTCCAGAACTACTGTTGACGAACAGTCAGTTAAGTGAATGGGTATTTTGCATGATGAAGACTAGTTCGAGTCTTGAGCCGCAAGTCTAATCATTATATGCATGATATCTATATAATAGACTCATGGGCTGTATTGTTAAGTGTAGAACTTGGAGAGTTCTTCCCATGGTAGAATCAAGTAGGATTCTTCATGTATGTAAGATTAGGTTTGATCGGCAGGGTGTTGCAGGATCATGGTGGAGATCTACATGTGATAAGTAAGATCAGGTTGGTCTGCAGGGTGTGTGTATGCGAGGGTCAAAAGGAGATCGGTGGGGGAGCAAGATCTAAGGTGACAGCAATACATCAAGGAGCAAGATCATGGTGAGATCTACTTGGAGTACCGGTTCGTACTCGGTTGTACTAGATGTACAATGAGGTGAACAATAACTTGTGTTAGCTGTGTGTTGTGACCTATTGAGAGAAGATTACTCTTGAGGGAAGATTACTATAAGCCCACGAAGTGGAAGAAAGAGTGTGATCTCTTTGTTGTAATTTCCTTCTAACTGAGTTGAATATAATTGTGTGTTGCCTCTCATATTCTGTGCTATTTCTCATTGATAGTTATTTGTTCTTCTGGTTATTTCCGCATGTTTAAGTTGCTTATACAAAGGTAATCATGTGTGCTCTTAAATCTGACAAGTTGTGTCAGAGCTTTGGGGAACCTAGGTCCTATCATCTAAGGCTTCAAAGATTATGGAGAATGATGGACATAATGAAGACATTAATGATTTTAATCATTAATTAGCTTGGGAATGGTTTCATTATTCCTCAAAGTTTTGGTGATTACTACTAGTGGTGGAGAATGATGGCCCTTGAGAGTTGCACATGGCATGCATGTCTCATGGCATAGGTTATTTACCCCATCTACCTTATTTTTGTGCATTTTATTCACTACTCTATTTCTTTCTCTTCACTCCTCGACACTGTGAAGCTTTATAGGATGGATTCAAGAGACTCCAGTCATAAGCAAACCAAACAGTCTAAAGGTAAGGATTATGTCATAAATTTGGTCATTGGAATGAACAACTTGTTGCATAAATTTTCTCTTGAAGATGTGCATTCCTCCTTCCTAGGTTTGGTGGACGATTTGAAGCTCCATCATATTCTCAACTTGGGATCCCTCCTGGATAAAAAGACTCACTTCACAGCTTACGAGGCTCTTGATTTTTGGCAAAAGACTCCTCTAGAATGGGTGAAGGATGAAAATTTGATGAAGTGGATGGCCACAAATTTATTATGAGCATAAATTTCTACTCGTCTTGGTGATGGATCTTATGTGGCTTCAATTGATGCAATTATTAAGGCAATAGAGGACACTAGACAGTCTAATGCTAGGCTGGATACCCTCAAGATTGCTCAAATGATTGGGATTCAGATGGTTCTCTTCAATGCCAAAAACTCATTGGCTATGCATTAGGATGTGGAACATTTTAGCCACATGATGGATACTCATCTTGATCAAATTTGGATTCTGTTGAAGGCCATAGCAGAGGATATAATCTTTTAGCACACGAAAGTGAAGGCCATATGTGAGTGTTTGGGAATTATGCACGATAAAGATGAGATTCACTTGGTGGACTCTTTGGCTACAATCAACATTGAAGAGGAGGCTTGTACTCTTGATAACAAGAAAATTGATATTGCTATTTTAGATGAAGATTAGGTTCTTTCTCTTTTATTTATTGTGCTACTAAGTTGGTCAAGCTCTTTTAGCTTTTTTAGTATACATGTTGTATCTCCCTATTTTTTAAGGTTTTTGTTTAAATACTTATAATAAATGGGCTCAACCCCTTTTTTTGATTGATCAAAAAATAAAAATAAATAATGTAAAATATATATATATATATATATATATATATATATATATATATATAGTTTATTTTTATATTACAATATATAGTAGTATAATATTTATAATATGAAGGTATGTATAAGAGAGATAATAATAGTTGCATACGATAATTACGATTGCCATCTCTCCATCAGCGCTTGATAAAAACATATATAAAGGTGATATGTTATAACTTTTAGGGTGGTGGCATCTTCGATTGGTTGTTTTATATTGTTAAGTGTTGACGAGGACATCATGAACACTAATTTGATTGTAATGGGGCTCCATGCTCGCTAGAGATCTTATTTGACTTTTAGCAATTGTTCATTTAAGTTATTTATTTTATATTAATCAACTTATAAATATAAAAATATTATTGCATGATATTTAATATTATACATTATTTATATGGTATATATAAATTTTATATATTATAATATATTTATTCTATATATTAGATAAATATAAATATATAATTAAAATTGATAATTATATAAAATAGTATAGTAATATTTACTATTACATATTAATTATATGGTATATATAAATATTATATAATTAATTATATGATATATATAAATCTTATATAATATAATATATTTATTGTATATAATAGAGAAAAAGATGTAATAAGAATTTAAATATAACACATTATAATATAATTATATTATTTTGTATTTCTAATATTATTAAATTGTTATACACATAATATATTTATATTGTATATTATTATATTGACCATATTTTCAATGTTTGTTTATTCATTTATCGAACTAGCCAAGGGGAAGGGGTCTTTATTTATTCACCTTAACTAAGTTATCTAATAAAAATATTATATATATTATATTTATATAGATATATAATTATAAATGATAATTATATAAAATAGTATAGTAATATTTAATATTGTACATTAATTATATAATATATTTATTATATATATTAAATAAAAATAGATATATACTTATAAAGCATAATAATGTTATAAAAATATAAATATAAAACATTATAATATAATTATATTATTTTATATCTATAATATTATTGTTATACACATCTATTATATTTATATCATATATTATTGTTGTATACAATGAAAATAAAGAGAGAGATATTCATAACTACTGTTACATACAATAGATTTTACAACTTCAGCAATTTCATCTTTCATAAATATTATAAAAATTGATGTAATAAGAAAATTAAATTAAAAAATCTAATATTAATGTAAATCATATAATATATACAATAATAAATTTTCAATGTATATAAAATATATTATATAATACTTCTACAAAGCCGACCAAAAAAATTGATAATTAAATTACGTGACTTAAAACCAAAAAAAAAAACAAGTTAGTGAAGAATAACTGCAAACACTTAGCAGAAAAAACACAAATTAAAGCACTTTATCATTGCAACAAACCAAATATGAACTAATTTTATTTAACCTTCATCTTTTATTGCACCATTGGGGCAACTGTTAGTTTTAAAAAATAATAAGGGTGATGTAGGATGAAGGAGCTCGAGATGGTCATGCGCAAGCCATGCTTGTTATTTAATGCTTCAATAATAAACATACCAATTTCAAAGCATTGCCAAATCCAATGAGCTCCAATCTCAATCTCACAACATCATGTAGAGAAGGTCAGTTTGCAGGTAGGGAGGGAGATGGCAGAAACTGTGAGTTGCAATCAGATTGATGTTAATGTGTGTGCAAGGGGAAGACGCAGGCGATCGGGTAGAATAAAGAGCATGGGAGTGCAAGGGTTGTAATATGCAACAATAGGTGTTGTACGACCTTGTAACAATTTGTTTATTATTATTATTATTTTGATATGTCAGAAGGTATTATATGGAATAATTAAATTATATAATATTTGTATTCTTCATATTTTTGAAATAAATATATAGCAGATTTATAATGTTCAGTAAGTATACATTTAAATCAGTGAGTTATTTTAGATAAGTAGCAATAAGTAAAGGGAATCCATGCCTTCAAAATTGTCTGGAACATGATCTTGAATTTAACCATTTCACTCTTCATATTAAGTATCGAGAGGGATTTGTACTTTAGTAGATGGATGTAAACAACCATCATCCTCACCAATTGGACTAAAACCCTTTCAATTTTTTTAAATAAAAATAAATATCCTCAATTTTTAAAAGAACACACACATATTCTAAAACAACTACAAACACCCCACACAAAAAATTACCTAGGGAAAAAATTCAAACTCCCACAATGTTTATAGTCTTCCTATGTGTTTGGACCTTTTAGATGCAATGACAGTGGCTAAAATCACCCTAAAATGCTCTTAGAGTACACCTCCTAAAAACATACCTAAATCAATGATGATATATGCACCTAAATTCACTCACCTACATTATTGTCACCAATATTACTATTAGTCGACACTAATTCTACTCATCCCATTTATTCTAATTTATCCCACTAATTTATTCTCCTTTCTAATCATTAATCTAATATCCACCCTCAATATTTCTTCATCAACTAACCTTAATCTATCCCACTTCATTATTAATTTACCTAATCATTTCTTTATCTTAATCTAACCCCACTTACCTATTATTTGAGAATTTTAAATTCCCATGACCCACCTATTTGCCTATTCCTAGGTTCTCCTACACCCCTAGTCCCTAATCACTCTCCTAATCCCTATATAATCCCCCATCTAATCATCATTAATCTTAAGAAAGATTCTAGAACCCTCTAAATCTACAACCTTCTCTATTCTCACCCCTCCTCTCTAGAATCCTCTCAATCTAGAGGCTTCCAAGGAATTTTAAATTCTTTGAATAAACCTCAACCCTTGATCTCCTTCATCCAAGTTTGAATATTCACCATTGATCTTTCCCTTCTCTTTATATTTAAACCTGTCACTTCCTTCATGGAAGGAAACTTATAAATTCAAAGCAAATCCATGCCCATGAATCCATAATCAAGCATCCACAATCAAGCATCACTATGTCAAAAATTTGAGACAAAGTAATCAATCCAATCTTTTTATTTTGCATCTATTTGATCGTGATTTGGAGCATTTAGCCTTTAGGATGAAATCTAAGTATGAATATTTCATTTTCCTTTCCATTTTATTCCTAATTAGCTCTAAATTTTAATTATGAATTGATATTTTGAGTAGATTTAGATTAATCACATAATCTTAAATCCATTATGCTCAAAATTTCTATCTCACATTGGTGACCATAGTGGGACCAAGGTAAATCCTCTCATGATTACATGCAAGATATTCTAAGAGTATTTTGATTATTCTTGAAGGATCTTCAAAAATTATATTTTGTATCAAAATTGGTTATTTTGTTTTCTTTGGGTATATTCTTGATGTTACAAGATTGGCGGTGAGATGGCTCTTCATGTTACCTACTTTGTATAGCCTTTTCACTTGTTACTAACTAATTTATTTTAGGTTCTGTAGTAACTACCTTGTATCCTTTATATTCTGTCTACACTCTATAGATAATTAGTTTTGCATAACCTGTTTGTTTGATGATTGACCAACCCAACTATTTGAGTCTAAGTGATACAGGTACCTTAAGACATAAAAGCTCTTGAAGCCTCCACTGCCACTACTAACATGGATATAACATAGGCGTTGAAGCTAACGACTGTTACACAAACATTGCCTAATATTTCAAACCCTAAACCTATTAATTTTTTCCCTTTTTGATTTTCTTCTTGCCCTTGTTAAATGGCCCAAGGGCTTTTATGAATATCTTTGAATTTTGTCATAAAGAATAATAAGCATAAGTACAGTATTGTTCACATGACTGTGATAATAATAGTAAAATGAATCAAAAAAATAGAAATACAATCCTAGTGGATCTGATTGTAAACTCCTATATTTTTATTGTGCATTATACACATTTATTTTGACATGACATAAGAGCCCTATTGTACCATAATCTCTTTCCCTGTTTTAGCTATGTTTTATCTCAGCCCAAATATCCCCTACAGGTGCATCCATATCGACCCAACTGCTACCTAAATTTATCTACTGACCAATACCTTCTTTGTATAAGTGTTTGACTATGCATATCAGTGTCATTTTTACTGAAGACTAGGGGATTCGATCAGGGCATGCTGGCATGTTAGGATGAAATTCCAAGGAAAGTGTCACCAAAAGCTAGAATCAATCTCAAAAAGTTTTCTTCCCAAAAATAACATGTGATCTAGAGCATAGGGAAGCACAATAGATTGACACTTGAATCAATTTAAAATATTTTACTTATAAAAAGTTCTTCTTGGTGCCAAAAAATCCCATGCCACACCTACGCTAGATACAATCAGGACAAATGCCTATTAAATACAATATCATCTGCTATGTTGATCGAGCATGATCAATTTATTATAGTTAGTTGCATAGGTGAGGTTTTTGGTGCCTATTTTGACTGCTCGCATGTCATCCAAAATTGCATTATGTGTCATTTATGTTTTATGTAATTCATAATAGTATTGTATATGCCGTATAGTACTCCAAGTTTTATAATTATTTAACTATTATTTGGAATTGTGATCTTTGATGCATATTTATGTCTTCATGTTTTTAATTCATTTTTAGGAACTCACATTTTTGTTTTAGTATACAGTCAATAGTTCTAATTTAGAGTGTCGAGGAGGCTAACATTTACATGTTCATTTGAATATTTCCTTAGAGACATAAGATGGGTGGTAGTTTGCTTTGATTAACACCTTATTGCTAGTTTGATAATTTTATCATATCAATTAAGACCTTTTTTAAGTAAGTAATTGTGTAATATCAAAATCACCAAAAAAGAAAATTTTCAACACTTAGGTATTCACATATATCAAAAAAGTAAACGTTGATTGCAGGGCACCTTATAGTACTCCACAAAATGATTGGTCAAAGATTAAAATCGATCAAACTACAAATTATTTATTTTATAGGCTAATCAGTTTTGAAATCATGCACAAACACCATTTTAATCATTCGTCTGATCTCGCTTGATAACACATTTAATGTGTGCTTGCAGGCCTAATCATTTTCAAGCTAAAACTACTAACCTTTTTTGGTACAGGACCCCTCAAGACCAAGGCACCCCATTTTGTTTTATAACACTTGTGTTTATAGGAAGGGGCACCTATAATATATTATCTTGGTTTTTATTGTATATACATCCTTATTATAATTTTGCCTCAATGTATATACTTGCCTATTGTGGTTTTGGTTTGTGCATATTTTCTTATTGCTTTAGTGCACATACTTATGCCCCTCACACGTAGATAATTAATCAGTAAATTAATCATATTGTGTTTGCTTATTTGTTGTCCCGCATGAGTCTAGGATAACACGTGATGTGGAATTCATCCCCATGCATGGGATTAACATATAGGGGCTGGTGATGTGGATTTCATCACCATGTACTAACCAAACTCTATGTTTTGGTGGAGTCTAATAATTAGGAGAGTTGTCATTACGCTTAATCAAAATTCCTCATAAAGGGTTCCATGGAGTAAGGGGTAGTTAAGCTTCAATACACAAGGTGGTCAGACAACATCCTATACGGACTTGGACCCTAATGTACCTTCACATATATAGGGGATACACCTAAAAAGCCCATATGAATCTAGTATAGGAGTCTTTATCCATAATAAATGCCTTACTACCAGAGTTAGTATAAGCTCCTAAGTATCCATCATGTGCAAATGGGGTCAAGAGGGTTCAATCATTTTGTAATGGGTCACCAACCCTCAGCCTCACTCGTGAAGCCATTTGATGGTACAGGCATCGAGTTACACTCCCTTGAGTTTACTAATCATAGGGTTATGGTCTAATTTTTTGGGTGTGAATTGTGTTAAATTGGTGATGTTTGTGAGCCAAGTTAGTGTTTTCACCCAAACATATATACCTATCTAGGTCTTTGCACTACCCAACTTGTATATTCTTGCCTCATCATATCTATCAACTTGTACATACTTATACCATCATATCTCCTTGTATAACTTTGTATCCTTTTCATTGTATTATCCCATCCCAAATCTTGTCTTCATCCCATCACTGACTGCATCCCCATCACCTACATTTTATCTTATACATTCTTATCTCATCACCCTCTTGTACATACTTTGTACGTCTTCCTAGTCACATCCTATCATTAGACCCTACCCATCACTTACATATCCTAAATTGTATATCATCTACATCTTGTCCTAAGTCCCTACCCCATAACTTGTCTCAACCTTGTCTTCATCCCTCCTATTCTAACCATCTCCACTCATCATTGATCATCCTTTATCACTTGTATACCCTAACCATCATCTTGTATATCCTTGTCTTACCCTCTTGTACATATCATTATTCTATTGTACATAATTTTATCCCATCTTATTATTAGAACCACTCATCATTAAAACCTCTCATCATTAGTCACACCCCCATCACTTACATCTTGTCTTATACGTAATTTTTCCTCTGATATATCCTTCTAGTCACGTCCTATACTCATCTCACTCATCAATAATCATACCCCCCTCACACATCCTAATCACATTTGGTCTTATAATTCACATCTTATCCTAAGGCCACATCTTGTCCTAATTAACTTTTTATCTTGACCTTGACTTAGCCTAGTCACCTCATCATGCATCTATTCTAACCCCATCTTATCTTATCCTAGTTGGCTCTTTAGGTCAAGTCTGGGTCATAAACCACCCCCATCTTTATCCCTAATCACCTTCATTACACCTATCTATACTAGCCCTTATCCCATTATCCTTCATCATATAATATTATCCCATCCTATCTTGAGCAAATCAGTCTAAGGTTTTGAGCTAGTCTTATCCATCTCTATCATCCTACCATCCTAATCCACTATCACTCATCATACAATCAGATTTCATACCTAGTCAACATCTTGTTATCATCTTATCACTTTGTCAATATCAATCTAGAAAACCCATCATTATCAATCTAGTCTCATCATATTACCTATTCATAACTAACAGCCATCATACCATCATTTGCTAGTTAAATCTAGGCACCCATCAAATCCTCCATCCTTTTGCTAGCTTGAAAATTAGACATTATTAATATGTCATTAGAACCTATTGCATTATTGGCCTCAAATTTGATCCTAGTCTTTAATCCATTCGTCCATCATCACCTAATCATACTAGCTTATTCCTTGAGGACCTACTTTGTTTAATAAATCATCCCTAATCCTTAATCTACACCACCAACCCCCTTCATCATCCATCCTTCATCCCCATGGATTTGGACCCAGTTCTCATAGACTGAGACATCTTGGCCAATAAGGAGGAAGTCCTTTTGTGAGCACTAAAAATGGGTGTTTGCTTACCTTTTGACCTCGATCCCATTCCCCCAAACCAAAACCCATTCATAACTCTTTAACCCATCAAAATCAGTATTGACATTCCTTGATGTAGACACCCTCATCAATCAATACATCATAGAGAATAAAGATTAATTCCTCTCACATCTATGGAAGATGGGTGCTTACTTTCCTGATGGTTTTGACCTCACAAGCTGAAAACTAATTCCAAAACATGTTCACCATCAAACATTATCTCCATCCCATTCCCTTCCACCATCCACTAAGACTATCCAAAACCCCTTATCCCTAATTAGTACTTTTCCACAATCAAATCTCCCATCTACCAATCATAATCCATCACCACTCCCTCATCTTACTAGCAAAGGAAATCCCAACTTATCAACCTAATCCCCCAATAACATGACATCCATATCACTTCCTTCCAAATCAAATTCTCTAACCTAACAAGTCCCCCATCCTTTATCGCCCACCACCATGAACCTCAACCCCACTTTCATAGACCAATACATAGATACTAACAAGGATGAGATACTTTTGTAGTTCTTTATGATGGGTGTACCACTTCTTGAAGGTGTTAACCCTCTTCAACTTATTTCACCTCCATGTGAGTCTCGTGTACATCCTCTATCTCCAAGTCATGATCCTTCATCTACCCCTTCCTATGCTAGTAAAGGGAATCATATCCTAGCCACCTCATCTACTACCAGTACATCCACCCAGTCATGTCAACAACCATCTAATTTATAGTCCAATGCTTCCACATCTAAGTCACAAAGTGAAGTAGGTCCTTATACTCCCCTTCCTATGTCTTTGGAATCACTTTTCCAACAACTTGTCATCTCTGACATGATGGTCTACCCACCTATATGATATCTTAGTCCCACCAAGCCTAAGCCCTCCTGGTATAAATTAAACCGATACTGTTGCTATCATTGAACTTGGGGGCATTCATTTAAATGATGTAAATTTTGTTGAGACTATATCCAAGACCTTATCAATCATGGTGGCATAGTGATTGAGGAAAAACTAGATGAATTTCTATCCCTAGATGAATAAAAAAAGGAATGCCAAGATTCCATTCCTGATTACAATCAAGCCCTTCCCCTTCCAAGCCAAGGTCAAGACATCCTATCTATCCTCCATGATCCCCCCATCTTAGACCACCCATTCATTCAAAATAAGTTTATTCTCCATAAGCCTAGTTCTCCCATATCCCATTACTCCTTTCATGGACCTATCTTTGCTCAATCTATTATCCCTCCATCATCTTCCTCTTATCCATCATACCAAAAACCCCACATTGAGAGGACAATTACTGATAATTGTGAACAATTACTCCCCTACTAGTAGCATAACATCATGTACACCAAAGTCGGTATCAGAGCCATTACAAAGATCATGTGCAACACCATTATCTAGCATCAAAATCCTCATCAAAAACTTCATCCCTCATCGATATTACAGTAGATGATGCCAATGCATACTATTTTGAAGATCTCATAATTAGGAATATAAACAATCACCAAGAATATATTTTGATCCCACTTAGAATGATGAAGTCATAACTAAATTCTTGAATGATTTAAGTATTGAATATTTTCAAAGTGCATTTGATCCTACCTTGGATACATGTCTTAATGATCCTTTTGATATTTTTGAGGATACTTTCTCTGATTTTGAAGCTAGGGTTCCTAGTAACCTTTGTGAGGACTATGTTACCCATTATCCCCTTACTCCATCACACAACATTCATCATCCACCTTACCTCCATAATCCATATGTCATACTCCATAAGGGGAATAAACATGAATAAGCATTGTTAGATTCCTCCTCTGCATTCAACATCATATGCCACACATCCAAATATCCAAGACCATATTTTAAAAGTCATAAATCAAGATCAAATCATCTTTGATCCAATTAGTCAAAATCAAGCAAAGACCAATCCTTGGCATAATCCAAAAATGTCTTCCCTTAGTGAAGCCCAATATCAGTCACTAGGGGACCATCAAATTCAAAATAATCATTATATATCAAGTCGAAAATCAATTATCCCTGGTGAATCCAAACATTAGGAACCAGAGGGTAGTTAGTATCAAATCCAATCAACAAATAAAGTCAAAAATCATACGATCGACCATCCTCTCAATGTTAAAAATCAAAGAATCAATAAGTCAAAAGGTTTTGGATTCCATGATCTCATAGCACCAATCTAAAGAATCTACTCACCATATCCAAAGGTGTATGCGACTATTGAATCCCATTTCCACTCCCCATCTCATCATATCATTCATCATGATCATATCCCTCCTTCACATCCTATACTCCCATCCATACCATATCCTAAATCCCTAGGCAACATTGTCCCTCACAGGGGTTACAAAGACACCTGGCTAAAACATCTGGAGGATGTTAAATCAAGAATTAATAAAGGCCACCAAGACATGATTCTAGCATCATATATCTCTAGAATATGTATTATTTATATATCACAATGATGTCAGCATCTTGCATCTCACCCACCTTCAATAAATCGAGATGCCATCCAAATTTTTTTTTTTTTTCCAATGGTGAAAACCAATTTTCTGGTGCCTTGGGCAAGTACCATGATGAAAACTAGTTTTTGAAATCATGGTAAAATAATCTATTGTCTACATTTTACCTCGATACTTGGGGGAAAAATACATCATATCTTTTCAACCCATCCATACTTGTCTCATCCCTCATCAAATTTATCTATATAACCCATCCACATCATCCTTATCCATCCCATCCCCTCCATCTATTATTCCTATCCAATGTCTGCCATCATATCCTTCATCCTATCTCTCATTCCTTCCCATCTTTACCTTCATAAGGAAGCGGATAGTGTCTTGAGAAATTTTCTCAAACCATCTTGGCATATCCTCCAATAAACACTTAGGCACCTAACCATATGATTCCTTTCCAATGTGGTCATTGGTAATCCCTAGTCCCTTCTTCCTTGGTCCTCATCCCCTTTTTCACATCACCCTCATCCTTTTGTCATCTCATTAACCATTCCATCCATCCTCATTTTAGTTTTTAGGCTTGGTATTGCCTTTTATAGTAACCCCATTTGTATAGTGTATATATGTATCCCAAAAAATCACAAAAATCATAAAAGTTTAAAAATCCAAAAATAATCCATCATGTCTTGTCTTATACCTAATCCCCTAGCTATATCCATTTTCATACCATTCATCCTTTATCACATCTAATACCTATCTCATGTCTTCCCATACATCATCTTTAGAAACACCATTTGGTCTTGGAACCAAATTGAAATGGTCACCCATCTCTCCATCTTTTTTGTTATCCCTTGCCTAGGTGTTTTTGGCATACATCACCTTGTAAAGAATTTAATCTGGCACCCATCACTTCCCTATCAAGATAATTTGATATCTAGCACCCATCACATCACTCTTTGATAGTATAGAAGGTACTTGATCCAATCACTTTCCTTATCATTGCCTCTTCTGGGTGCTAGCACCCATCAAATCACTTTTTTGCTAGTATGAAAGGTATTTGATCTCATCATCTCCTAGTCTCCTTGCTAGATTGGATTTTTGAAGGGCCTTATCTGTTGGTAATCCTTGGTCATCACTTCTTTAAATTCCCTTCATTGGCCACATTTTTATCTGATTTTAAGACCAAATCCATATTCAAAGACCTTATCCTGTTATCCATCCTTCTATCCAAAACATGATCATCCTAGTCCAAACCATCACTCAATCACTCATCCCATCATTAGACAAGACATTATGACATTGCATGTAGATAATTATGTGTCGATTGTATGTTTTTAATCTTATTTTCATCATGTATAAGTCTTGTTTGTCTTATATTTTACTTGCATAATGTCTCTTTTTGTCTATTGGGCAATGAACAGGGATGTTATGAGGTCACCCAAGGCTAAAATACTACTTATAAGTTCCCTCGATGATGCAAAGTTCACTATTTTTCCATGCCCTTGGTACAATGTCTTCTTGGTCATACTTCCATGTGCCATATATTAAATGGATTGCTTAGACTATGATGAGCCTTATGACAATTATGATGGTTTGATAACCTAATCATCTAGTCATCATTATCCCCATCACTAATCTAATCCTCGTAATTCATTTGAATAATATCCAATCTCTTATCCTCCTCTCATCATCTGAGTCATATCCTCTAATCACTACAATCCTCCTCTAATAACTAATCATAGTCATCATCATCATCTTCTACTTCATTATTATCGTTTATCCTCAAGTTAGAACTACATCAGCCTGAGGTCTTTTCAAACTATGTAGGAAACACTTGGCCACTTTTTAGTGCCCAAGGATAGCTCAGCTACTATCTCCTCTATCATTCTCTTGCATGTGTCCTTACTAAGGGCATCATCATTAATCACATTACAGATCATTGATTTGATTTAATGCAATCCAATTCTTTTCCCCTAACTATTGGTCACTCGATCATATTAATTCTTCTTTATCATCACCTACATCATATTGATATATTTGGCTTTGAGCTACACCCATCATCAATCTTATCAAATCATCATCTTATCCTGGCCTTTAGCTCTCCCTTGCAAGCATCCTTGCTTGGGATATGTCTAAAGCTTGTTTCCTTTTAATCCTATCATCATCATGTCCTGGTTGATTCCTCCTTAGGATGTGTCGACAATCATGACAACATCATCTTTACTCCTTGTGCATGTGTCCTTGTGAGGGGCATCATCAATATGTAGCTCATTTCTCAAGTCAAATTTTGCTTCATCATCTATCTCGCATCTAGCATCCTATCCCCTTATCTATCTGTCTCATCCCACCCATCGTTTCTTCTTTCGAGTGGTCATCCATCTCATTCTTCCTCATATGTCCCCTCGAGGGGGCATCATATCCCCTAACATCATATCTACTAACATTCATCTATGACATAGTTTTCTTTTAAAGACCATTACTTCTTCCACTTTGTTCCACTCACAATGCCCTTTCAAAGCAGGGTAAAATCTATGCACCTAAATTTGCTCGCCTATATTATCATCACTAATATTACTATTAGTTGACACTAATTTCGCTCATCCCATTTATTTTAATTTATCCCCCTTTTCTAATCATTAATCTAATGTTCCCCCTCAATATTTCTTCATGTACTAACCTTATTTTATCTCACTTCATCATTAATTCACCTAATCATTTTTTTATCTTAATCTAACCTCACTTACCTATTATTTGAGAATTTTAAATTCCCATGACCCACCTACCCACCTACTAGCCTATTCCTAGGTTCTCCTACACCCCTAGTCCCTAATCACTCACATAATCCCTATCTAAACAACTCATCTAATCACCATTAATCCTACGAAAGATTCTAGAACCCTCTAAATCTAGAACCTTCTCTATTCTCACCCCCACCTCTCTAGAAGCCTCTAAATCTAGAGGCTTCCAAGGAATTTTAAATTCTTTAAATAAACCTCAACCCTTGATCTCTTTCATCCAAGTTTGAATCTTCACCATTGATCTTTCCCTTCTTTTTCTATTTAAACCACTCACTTCTATCATGGAAGGCAACTAAGAAATTCATAGAAAATCTATGTCCATGAATCTATAATCAAGCATCACTATGTCAAAAATTTGAGTTAAAATAATCAATCCAATCCTTTCATTTCGCATCTATTTGATCATGATTTGGAGCATTTAGCTTTTAGAATCAAATCTAGGTATAAATGTTTAATTTGTCTTTCCATTTTATTCTTAATTGGCTCTAAATTTTACTAGTGGATTTATATTTTGAGTAGATTTAGATTAATTACATAATCTCAAATTCATTGTGCTCAAAATTTCTATCTCACAAATGGGAATAGGTTGAAAATAACTCTAGTACCATGTCATTGACCACATAATCAATGTTAACTGAGATACTAATCCACTTCAAGGTGATATAACAACATAATGATATAATACACTTTACTAGCTAAATATTATTCATAATTTTTCTTACTAAAGTAAGGGAGAGCCCTTTTTTTAAATAGAGAAAGCAAAATATTATTTTAATAAAAAATGTTGCCCACTTTAACCACCCTGTTTAATGAGATGGTTGGGCAAACTTATACCATATGTTCCTATTAAAAAAATAGTATTAGATATAAATCATACGTCGCCTAACAAATATTTGGTCCCAATGAGAGTTGTCAGAGGGAAAATTTTCTATGCATATATGACAACTTTTAATTATAATTAATAAACTGTACTAACATGTTTTCAAAAGCTTGTGTCCCATCATAACTCCCATATGTTTTGCTCAAGCACTTAAAAGGAAAAAAAAAACATAAACTTATATTATTTAAAAATATTATAATTATATAAAAATATTTCTTTCTTTCATAGTTAATAAGTTATAATTAATTATAAATGCCTTACCAAATATTTTAATTAAGGTTTCAGTAAGAACTTACATTTATAAATTTATTAATTTTAAATATTAAATAATTATAATATATAATAATAATTTTATAATAAAAAGTTTAAATTACATAATCTAACAATTTAAAGTCATAAACTCTTATGTCATAATTTTCATAATTTTGAATAACACAATAAATTGTAGTGATGTTGATGACACGAACATAATACCTAGAAATAATTAACTAAAAAAAGTTTGACAAGATTCGATCGGGTCATAAATCTCTCACGGAATGGGTGGGCCACAAATAAATACAATCCCCAATCCCATGCATTAAATAAATAAATCATACGTCACCTACTAAATATTCGGTCCCAATACACAATCTCTTTTTAATTATAATTAGTAAACCCTACTAACACGTTTTCAAATGTTTAAAAAAAATAACATAAATTTATATTATTTAAAAGTATTATAGTTACATAAAAGTCAATCTTGTCAAATATTTTGATATGTAATTTGGACGAGAACTTACATTTTTAAATTTATTGATTCCAGGTATTACATAATTACAACATACAATAATTTTATAATAAAAATTTTAAGTTAGATAATCTAACAATTTAAGTTCATAAACTTTTATTTATGTCATTATTTTTATATCTAAATAACATAATAAATTTTAGTAATGTTGATGATATGAACATAATACTTAAACACTATTATTTTAATATATAAAGTTAGAAAAAATATTTTTTGTATTTACAAAATCTTTTTTCGCATAATTTTTCGAATCAATAATAATTTTATTCAATGTTTTTATTTTAATTTATTGAAGCCTTTTTAAAAATAGTAAGATAAGTGCAATCCTATGCCTTGTCTTTCTATCATGACATACTCTGACCATTGTCCATATGATGTTCCTTCTATCTTTAAAGGCTTTAGATGACTTTGTTGCTTTCACCTTTTGGAAATCACATTTGTCTAGCCTATAATTATTTGTTCAAGGTGATGATGCTTACATGTTTTGTTTAGGAGGAGGTACAATAAAAAGACACTTTTGATAAAAATATTCAAGATAAATGTGGTATACAAATGGAACATTCTCATAATCTATAACTTGTTCTCATATATAATCTTTTTTTTTCAATAAAGTCATTGATTCTGATAGTAGCTATTTTGAATTCAAGTAGTACAAATTCTAGCAAAGGATGTTTATTTCTTCAATCGAGTAACCTCAGTCATACCTATGTATTCTTCAAATATAATTAGACTCATGAAAGTATCCATTCATAATTTTAAAAAAAAATATAAAGCTATGAATTATTTCTTCAACTAAATAACATTAGTCATACCTACATATTCTTCAAATAAAATTAGACTCATAAATATATTCATTCATAAAAAAAAACTTAAGATGTAAATCCAATTTTTTTAATTCTATAATTACAAAACTTAAAATGTAAAGCTATGAATTTTTCATTTTATAGTTACAAAAACTTCACTTTATATGAGTGCTCTATATTAAATTTAAAAAAAATCCTACTCATAATTATTTAGTATATAGCTATAAAAGAATTCTTCTTGTAGCTAGATAATTGTGAAGTAAACATGTTTATTTATTTAATTAGAATAGTAATTGTTATAAAAATTTTCATACTAAAATTAAATATAAATATTTATTTAATTTTTGATAAGATAAAATATTATAACAATAATTAATTATTATGCAATTTAAAATCAAATATATTATAAAAATAATATAAATACCAATCCTAATTATAATTATAAAAAGTAGTACTTACATAATCATAATTTTAAATCAAATATAATTACTCAAATATCCATAAACTCTCATAATGTGTAGTTAATTAAATTTTATATTTTATAATTATAAAAATATATTTTCCTTCCTCACATATAACCAATTTTATAGCCGTGACTAATGAATCTAGTTTTATTATACGATGCCCAAATATAATTACATAACTACTCAAAATTTATCATTTTATTTAATATAGTTTAAACAAATTATCATATTTTACAATTAATTTTTTTTATATGTTTATATAACTTTCAAATTTAATCAATACTCTCAGTTAATTTATCATCAAAATTATTTCAAACTTTTCATTTATTTTCATATATTTTGTATATTTATCTTTGTGTTTAAAAGATTAGTCAACATTAATTTTTTGTAAATTAATATATTACTTTTAGATATAGAAAGAGGTGATCATTCGATCATATGATAGTCGTTTTGCTTATTGTATTGTCAAATTTTTTATATTTTCACAATCTATAAAATATTATAACAAGGTTTTGGTTAAACTTTGTACAAAATTCTAAGTGACATTTCGAATCACATCTTACGATCCATCATCAAAAAATAATACGATTAATATCTGATGATAAATCTCAAAATATAATTTGAAACGTTAATTAAAAATTTATATATATTTCATCCAAAATTTTGTTATTAAAATTGTATTCTCTTTATACATAATACTATAAATTAAAGTTCTATTATAAAAAGTTAAAGGTTAGAGTTTTTTTAGGGAGGGTTGAGGATAATCGTTTGATTATTCATGTATAAAAAGTTAGATAATAGTTCTAGCAAGAAATAAACTATATATTTATCTCAAGATATTGTGATAAATTTTAAATGGTTTTTAATATTAAAATGGACTTATATATTTTTTTAAATAATTTTTAATATAAAAACGAACCTGTGATTTATAAAAAAAATATTACTTTTAAATTTTAGAGATTATATATATATATATATATATATATATATATATATATTTAAAAATATAAATAAAAAGGGTGTATTGATAGGAAGAGTTGGGAGTGTTATGAAGCAACTTAAGGATATCTTTTAGATTATTTGTGAAATGAAGAACTCCACTCTCTAGAGTTTCTAAACGCCCAAACCAAAAACCTTCTCAGGTGGTAGAGGTTGAAGACTTCAACATATGTATAAAGGAAACAAGTAATATTTTCCAAATGATGTTTTGATGCCATGAAAGAATATATTAAGTTCTTGGCATGAGATTATAATCATCAAAGTCAAGCCAAAATGTTTTACAAAATGAATAACTCCTTTGTTTCCAACAAGATATCGTGTGAGAGATGATAATGATATACTTAGGCATTGTTTTCTATTTTTTTATGCAATTAAAACCCTATAATATATCGTGTGAGAGAATAGTAATGATATTCTTATGTAATTGTTTTCTATTTTCTATATAATTAGTGATAGAGTTTGGTTTGATTTAGTGTTGTGCATTTATTTTTATTTTTGTCAATTAAGATGTTCTTGGCGACGAAATCTAGCACAAACATGTATTAATTTGTGATATTATTTGTGTCACATTTTCATCGAAATGTTAACACTAATTTAGGATAACTCGATTTCTTTACCTAAATAAATACAAAATTAGGGTACATTAATTAGTCACTTTACTATTTCTAAACAAGACAATTTAGAGAGGAGTTGTAGAAACAATTTTGGTGGAGGATAAGAGTTTTAAACTCAAATAAATAAATAAAAAAGCAAGTAAAGTAGGTTAATTTTTGGTATAATAAGATGAGATAATTTTATTTTAAATATATATATTTTTTTAAATTTATTTGAATATGTTAATTTTAGAGTGCATTAGTTTTTTTAAAATGTTGATTTCGAAGTAATTTTTTTCAAGCATTGCAAATTTGAATAGCAAAACAGAGATATAATTTTTGAAAGCCATAGATTGTGTATCATTAATCCCATATATAAAACTCTTCAACTATACACAACGATTCTTCAAATGAAAAAAAATCTTCATTTAGTCAACATTCATCTCTTACAAACCATATCAGTTGATCAACGAGTATACATGTATCGCATGAGTTTGTATGTAATAAGAAAACTATATATAAATTTGAAATTTGTGTTAATATTTATTTCATTTTTCTGTAAATATTTAAAAATCTAGTTTTTTCCTATTTATGTATAGGAAGAGTCATTACAACCTCATCATTGAGATAAGGGTCAAAATAGAAGAAGCGAAAGAGGAGGACGCATTGAAAAAGCACATCTTACATCAGACTGTATTTTCATTGAAATAAATAAAAAAATTTACACATTGTTTTCAAATGAAACCATGTTAATGTTGATGTTTATAAATATTGTGCTAATATTAAGTTAATATGTATGTATTTGATATTGAATATTCAAAAAGAAGCTTTGATGTTCAACTTCCTTAACAAAAAAAAGAAAATGTACATATTCCCGTTGTGCCATCTTGATGATGATATGCATTGATAACATCACAGAGAGACAAAAATTGTCTTAAAACAACTTATTAAAAAAAAATGTTGGAGTGCTGGAAGAAACAACATTTCACTAGAACACCTGGTGAAGATGTTCTAGTACAAGAAGGCGTTGGAATTTAAAATATAGTAGACCAATGGTTTTCAATGTTCATGATGATCATCATTATGATGATGATGTGAATGATCCAGTTGGTGATGGTTATCATGAAAAATCAAATATGAACGACAAGATTTTTTTTTTTAATTTACTCAAACTCCTTTATTTTCAGCATGATAATCTATAACATCAATATTAGGTGCCATATTATCATTGATGGACTTGAAAATAAGAGATGGTTGGTCAAACATCAATGTTAAGTGCCATATAGTCATTAATAGACTTGAAAATAAGATATGGTTGGTGAAACATCATTATCAATACTTTATTAATATTAAATGATAATTAAATAACTATAAATAACATTTGATTTATATTCTATTTATCTTATATTCTATCTAATTTATCTAATATTTTTATCTTTAAAACCATTTGTTTATCTTCAATATTTGTAATATTGAAAAAAACAAACAAACTTTATATTACAGATTTTGTTATGGGTTTCATACTTGTTTAATCCATGAAATGAGATGAGAATATTGGATCAATAAACCATTAAATATTGTGAAAATTATGTGTAGAATGATAGGTAAACTATGTGAGAAAATAAGGAGACTATTATTTTTGTTGTAGATAGATATACTTTTGTTATAGACGAAATATTAATTCCTTAGTTGAAAGATCAAAGTGTCTGAACATAACAACTCGATAAGAAGAAAAAGGAGGAGAAAGTCCAAAGGAAGATGGGAGCTGAGACAAAAAGGGGGATTGAGAAGCCATCATATCCAAGCAAAGTAATAAGGATACAACCTAGGGGGAATAATATGAAGAAAAGTGCAAAATATTAATGAAACATTCAAAGAGAAAACAAAAAATAAGAGAACAATAATTTTTAATTAAAATATTAAGACAATTAACATACTAAAATCATTAAAATTGTATCATAAATAGAGAGGAAGAAAAAAGAGAGGAAAGTGCCTCATCACATCATAGATAGATAATGGTGAATGCGTTCTTAAATAACAACCAAGAAAAGTACGAGAAGACAACAAATAAAAAGAAACAATCAAATAACAACCAAGAAAAGTACGAGAAATATAGAAGAAATAATTAAAGAGGGCCCCAACATTATTATTAAATAAAATTAAAAAAGAAAAAAAGGAAAAAAAAAAAAAATGAGAACAAAATACTCACCAAACAAAGCCCTAGAAACAAAGTAGAAATAATGAAAGTGGGACTTAGGAATGAGATTTGACATTCACTCTAACGTATCAACCAAAAATTCAATGACGACCTAAAATTATTCTAAACCTTCCAATAATATTTTCAAAAAAAATGAACCACATTATATATTTTTACAATCCTTTATAATAATATGTAAAGATACCATCTAACTCCACATGAAAGTTTGAACTGCGTTTTCTTTTTCCTAGATTAAAGTTTACTTTAGATTTTCAATCAGGGTTCACATTTGTAACGATCTATTCTCTCTCCAAAGTAGTGTTATATATTTAACGTAGTGATTATGTAATCACACTTTGGCACAATTGACATTTTTTTTATCATTATATAACTTGTGAGAGTAAAGAGCATACCTTAATACTATTCAATGAGAAAAATAGAGAATAGTTCTTAATCATTTGCACAAAAAGGTTGGCATATGAATAATTATTAAATAGTTTATTTGTCCAAGGCATACTTTTTATATATTTTTTTCTAGATCAATAAATGTAGATCTAAACAAATATGTCCCTTATATTACTTGTGTTGAATATCTTTATGAATATTTAAGAGAGTCTATTCACATTTTCAAAAATAAATACCGTAATTTTTTATAAATATAAAAAAATATTTTCATTACATATTTTAAATATAATATACCATTATCTATTTATTTAAACTATCATTAATAATATAAATAAAAAAGATGTGCACATTACATTTATAAATATTATTAAAATTAAAAAATCTTATTAATAATTTATAATAAAATAAAATTAGAAAATACTTTAAAATTTTGAAAAACAATATTCAGAACAAACATTAAATCTTAACTTGATGAGCCCCATAATTATCATTAAAAAGAAAAAAAAGGAAAAAAAAAAAATGAAAGCAAAAACAAGAAAGAAAGAAAGAAACAGTACCCACAAACCTTTTATTAACTTCCATCAATCATTCAATGCTACTTCGATCTCTGGCAACTTAGGGAGTTCAAACAGCAGGCCATGGTTTCACATGTGCCCTTTTTCGGCATGTTCAGTGGCTTTTTAAAACGTTAATTAGGTTTGTTTTTTTTAATGTGTTTTAGAATAGTTACATCAAAAGAGTTGTACGTTTATCAATGTAGATGGTAAAGATACTTTTGTCATACTATTTATTAATCTATAAATATTAGAATATATAAAAAAGAATCAAATTTTATTCAAATTTCAAAAGTAATTTAATTTGAATAGTTTAGTCTCTTTTAATTTATTTGTGAAGGATGTTTTTTTCAGTGTTTTTCTTTTATATGTTGATTATGAAAGTGTTTAATTATTTTCTCGTTGATTTCAAAGGTTTAGTAAAGAGTATTTTCTTTCCTAGTCTCATAAATAAATAGTTGATGAGTATTTTGTTGATATCTTTTTCTTTGTTTTTGTTGAAAAACAGAGCTATGTTTCCAATGCTATGGAATCTTTAAATATTTCTTGTTTAGCTTCCACCTCTTCCATATAATAGAAAAAAAATCTAATTCTATATGCAATCTATTTCTCCCTTAATTGAGTTCTCTAAAATAAGTAGAACTGGATTTAATTAAGGGAACAATTCAAATTTCTAAGCACTCCCTTTGCTTTTCAAGCCACTTCTTTAGATCTCCGAGGTTACATGATTCAATCGGTAAAGAAGAAAGTTGGATTTTGGGCTTCTAACTCTCTTTATTTAACAAAAAAAATTCAAATTTGTTCTAAGATGTTGGCTACTACTTATGTTATTATTCTTCTTGTTGGGTTCCGTGCAAGGCATCCTATGTCAAACTGGAAAGAATCTTGAGGGATTACTTGTGGGTCAACTCTGAAGGCAACAAATGTTTTCACCTAGTTGCTTAGGGTGTATGTTGCAAACCAAGAGCTCTCGGTGGTCTTGGTCTCATCGACAACAAAATCTAAAGCCAAGCTTTGTGTGTTAAATGGATCATTTGAGCCTTAGAAGGAGATGAAGCATGGAAAATACTACTTTGAAATAACATCACTCAAGGCAGGCCTATAGAAAAAAGACTCTAGAATGGTTTAAATCTCCAAACTCTTTTAATCACTCAAAGCCATATTATTATTAATGACACATTTGTTGCTAAAAGTATATGAAAAACTTGAGAACTTCTCAAAAAACACTTAAAATAATATATTAATTAAGTGATATAAATTTCTAAACAATGTTAATACCAATTTCAATTCTAAAATCTCATTATTATTATTTTTTATATTATTTATTAATACACTACATTACCATCAAACTACATCCATTATTATTAGTTTTTATATTGTTTAATGATACACTCCATTACCACCGAACCACCAAACTGCATCCATTAATCTCATCTTCTTTGGGGTTGCTCAAAATGCTCTACTGACTATGGAGGAGAAAATCCAAATGGAAAATAAATTTGGAGGAAAGAACCAATTTTAGAGGTTGGGTTTATAATTAATTTTGGAGGTGCATTTGAATTCATAATTAATGAATTAAAAAAGGTTTTTTTTTCAATCATTTTTGTTAAGAGATTCTAAATACCAACATATTCCGTACAAGATTAATACCAAAACGATAGTTCAATTTGCAAATCATAATTTTTACTTCATAAACAAGTATCACTAATTCACTATGAGATCAAAAAACATCTATGCTGGATTTTTTTTTCAAAAATGACATCAGTTCATTATAAGATAATTTCCATATTGTCTATTATGTATCTTATCTGAAAAGATTTAAGGAATTTGAAGTTGGAATGGGTTTTATTTTATTTTTAATTTGTTTGAATGATTTTTGTTTAATGGAGTTGTAAGATTTATGTAATCAAAATAAAAATTTATATTATATATTATTGAATTTAATATTTATATAATGAAATTATTTTTATGTGTTATATTGAATTTAAGTTTTATATGGTGAAATAATAATATTTTTTTATCTATGGAATTGGTTTTTATGATAATTGTTGTAAATATTTGTATGATAAAATATCAACGTTGTTTGTGTATTGTGATGAATTTATAATTTATGTTTGTCATATGCAATGAAACATGGTTACCTTTTATTTTGTCTACATAAACAAGTTCTTTGTTATAATATTATGCAGCGAAAAGTATATTGCGTAACAAGTGCACTATTTTTGCTACTATCTATGGAGTTTGTGAAATATTTTTTGTTTTTTTTTAAATATTTTATTCGGAGTAACTAAATCAGTATTTAACATAAATATGAGAAAATAATAAAAAAATATTAACATTAGGTAAATTGATATTTTTTTGTCACAACTTATTTTGATTAGCTGACACTATTTTGTAGAAAAATAAACGCCTTCAACCAAAACTATAATACCATACTTAAAGGCGGGACTAATAATGATTGTTATCATCATAGGCAAAGTGGAGATTGTGGTGTCCTCGCCCTTGGGCTCTAGAGAGATAATAGCATGGATGCCATTCATCATATGTTTTTGGATCCACTTTTTTTTAAATAATTTTTCTCCATAATGAAGCCTTTATTGTTTTATTGTATACTTATTTTTCTAATGTGTAGTTCACTTATAATTATATTGTAGTATAAAAATGTTTTGTTGTTGTAATTCATCATCACAATAATCACTCCACGTATTTTGAATCCATCATCATTTTCATGTTTATTTCTCTATTTTATTATGAAACAAAATGTTCCCTCCCTACATAACATAAATGTATGAATAAAAATACCAACATATTTTCTACCACCACTTTTACTAAAAATATTAAATTATAAGTATTTATCACTTCATACAAACCCCCCCCCCCCCCAAAAAAAAAGAATCAAACTAATAACCACGAATTCCACGAAAATAAAACTACTAATTTATACATTCAATTTATAAAACTATACTTTCCCAGAAACAATTTTTTTTTTGACACTTCCACGTTATTAAGGGAAGAAAAATATCCTCATCATTTACATTAAAAAGTGTACTCTAAAGGATAAGAAAAAGATCGATAAACCCAGAGTCCATGGAACTTCTCCCCAAAAAGACGTTAATCCTTAATCGTATGTTTTATTTTTCGTACTGTCATTAATCCTTCTGAAAGCCTTTCATAAAATATTAATCTTACAAAATATATAAATAACATTCCAATTACCATGTAATTTATATGATATTTTTTAATTTATTTTTACTACTTATTATTATTGAATATAAATTAAATAATTATTAACTTTGATTTATTTTAAAATAATTTTTTTTTATAAAAATATTTTACCAAATATATTAGATTTTATTATAAAGATTGGATATTTTTTAAACATAAATATACATTAAACAAGATTCATATAAAAACTAGCACCTATCTTTATATTTAAATTTGTTTATGGGTGAATTTGTACGTAAATTAGTAATCTAAATTAAATACAACAAATTAGTATGAAATAAATATGTAATACAATATTAGTGTTAAAAAAAACTATCATTCAATATTTTCGATTGAATTGTAGAGAATTTATGTAATTAAATCTAGTATGTGGATATGTGCTTAAGAGGTCACATGATTAAGTTTCCCAATGTTAATATTTATTCATAATTATTATGACATTTGTTCTAGGTAAAAATTTATATGTTCTCATTGATATTTAATACAATTTCATTTACATGAATTAAATACTAAATTGATATAGATATATATATATATATATATATATATATATATATATATATATATATATATATATAATGTTATAATTTTTAAGAAATTAAAAAATATATATAATCGCAAAGAGAGGGAAATAATCTTAATGCAAAAGTCAGAATAACTTATACAGTCTAAAAAAGGTGATTGGGGAAATTAGTTATAGATGGTTGTTATGTATTGTCATGAAGGTAAATTTATTTGATTAGATTGAGGAGGCTTTAATCTTTCTGTGAATTTATGCAAGTTAGTTGGAGCTATAAAGAGTGTGCGGTTTGTATGAATGGACATGTGGGACACAAAAAATGTTTGATGAACTTGCAAGTTAACAAAAAACTGGTTATATTAAACTAACTTATTAAAATGAGAATTGTGTAGAGTTTAAGTATAATAATAATAATAAGTGCATGCAACTAATAAAAACCAACCACTTACACAAATTTTCACTTTTATGGTTATCTAGTGTCTTAGCATTTAAAACAAATATTAATATTTTATTATATATTGTTATCAAAGCATAATGGTGAGTTGCACTTGTAATTAACCTTTTCGTTAAACCTTAAGCAGATATTTCATATCATAGTTTACGATATTTAATGGTAAATCTTAAATGAATGCTTCTCAATTTACATCATACATTGTAAACTTCGAATACTTTTCTAAATTTGTTCAAATTCAATATCTATGAATGAACCGATGCTCCTCAAAAGCATAAACATCCTTAAAATTACAAACCTCAAGTAATAAATATTTAATCGAGAAAGTATAACAAAAACATTATAACTAGTAATATATGTGGGACAGAAAAATAAAATGGTGACAAAGTAAAATCAACAAAGTAAATGATACTAATGATGGAAACAATTAGTATGTGATTATGGAATCAATCAATGATGTGATGTGATTTTAGATTCTTATTATTAATAACATCTTGAATACCTTCATACTTCCTATAGACACTGGAAATCCACACACCGCGATTCTGAGTGTCGTAGTTTCCTTTGACCACCTTGGGACCCTCTCAGAGCCAATTTGACCCTCCAACCCTTAACTGAACCTAACCCATAATTAGTTTGACTAAATTGGCTTAACCTTAGCTTTTACCCATTTTGACCCTTCACCCTCGACCATCGACGGTCAGGTTGACCACCGATGGTCACCTTGACCATCGATAGTCAAGGTGCACCTCCTCAATCACTAACATGTAGCTCACTCATCTTATTTTTCTAAATATAACTCATCTAAATCCAATTACGAATCATTGTATGTGTAAGTTAAAATTAGGAAGCCCAGTTCACATCTTATTGCAACTGTCTTGTCTTGCCTATAAGAAGAGAGGAGTAGAGAGGTGGAGATCATCTGCAATATTTATCAAGAGCTTTTGCATCTAGAATTCTCTTTTTGTAGGTTAATCATCATTGACAATCCAATGAACCAGCTACTACGTCAGAGAGCCAACTCATTATTGAAACTCTACTAAAGCACAAAGTATCGTTACTTTTCTAGAATCATGTCGACTTTACCAATGAGTCAATCACCTCAAATATCCACCCAATCTACCTTCTACAAGATAAGTACTTGGTTTCCAGTATTCCATTACTTTAATTGCTTTTCATTCACAACCCAACACCTACCCAACTCCCAAAATCTCACTTTGAAATCCCATCAATCAACATGTTATCAACCCAAATCTACCCACAGTAACTATTGATGGTTGTCTCAACCACCGATGGTCTGTCCAACCATCGACAATCACTTTGACCACCGACAGTCACCTTAATTACCGACAGTCACTGTGGCAACAAATTTTAGTAAGCTATTTTGACCTACCTACCCCCAACCAAACCTAATTTTTTGTGTCCTTGCCTATTCACAAACCCCTGCCTAATTTTTTGAAGCATATCCCAACCACCTAGCACTAGTGTTAATTAGTTTAATCCCTATTTTAATCATTTATAGTCTATTTCTTAATCAAATATCCTTGTGTTCAATTTTAGTATCTTTTGATTATTGATGCAAGTACCTTCTTTTTTGTTTATAAGCTTAATTTTTTAAATCATGTGGATGGACAACCCTCGAGGAAGCTCTTGTTTCTAGGATCTAGTTATCACTAAACAATCTAATCAACTATTTTTCTAACAAACAAATTTGGTTTAGTGTTGTTTTATCTATAGGTCATCCTCCCAAGCTAAAGAGGAGTTCTTCACAATCATCTGATTCTATACGTACATAATCGATCAGGTTTTTCAACCATATCCGTACTTAGTTTCTTATTTTCTCTTCTCAAAATATTAAGAAAGAAATTCATTGAAACATTTTGGCATGCCTGGTGGTACCCTTGTGTCTCTACTTGGGTTCTTGTTTGCTTGTATTCTCTCTCTATTCTATACTCATTAACTAAATAATTTTTTTTGGGGCTTAAAATTAAGTGCATACGTCAACTGCTTAAAAGTTTAGTTCACATAACTTAATTTAAAATCAAAGTAATCTATCATAGCTTCACTCATTGTTTCACACACTCAACCAAACCACTTTCATTACTTAAACATCAGACAAACTTGAGACAAGGCCAAACTATAACTTCATCACCTAGTGGTAACCTTACACTTTCTTAGCAATCCCACTTAGAGGTCATTACCAAGGAGAGAACCAACTCAACTCTCTAGTTTAGTATAATCTCTAGATATCAATCTATATTAGCTAAGCACCTGACACCCTTATCGTTATGGTGTGTGAAGTGAGGGGGTAGGCCCCAATACCAAGCCATGTATTGATTCCAATATAGATTTCTTTTAGCACCTAAAGACAACCTAAAACCAACCTTAGACCTCCTCTCTAGTAGCCGCTCTATAAACCAATTTTAGTCACACAATTTCTTAAGGCATAATCCAAAATCAACATTAATTAAAAATCTAGGGTTTAATGTCTCTTTTAGATTGTGATTTGATTTCTTTGATCATTTTTTTTGTTTGAGTAGTGAGGATATTTGTGCTTTCTATCTCCCCTATCTCGTATGGTTCTCACTCACCAGTAACGAAGAGACCTTATGGAGAAAAACCCATCACCAAACCAACCTACCTCTTCATCCATGGACTATGATTTTAAACTAATAGATTCTCCTCACCCCTTAAGAAGTCCTACTTTCCCTTGCAAGGTTCCTCAAGGAGATGCATATTTTGCCACTTTCCTAGACAAAAATATCATAGCATTGTAACATTATATTACAACCATGTCTTACTGTATCCTAGCTTTAGCCCCACTTGTAGATCCACCTTATGACATGCCTCTCCACCTCATGGGGAGTACCTCTATTGCCATGGTTACTATGCAACTGTTGACTACCTAAACTTCATCATCAACCAATAACCCCTTCAAGACTACCATAGAAAACCAACCAACCCAAACTACCATTGCACTTATACCTTCCACTCCTATCAACCACTCCTCCACAATAGGAGTGCCTACCTCTAGCACTACCAACCTTCCTTTAGCTACCCCCAATCCATCAACCCCTACTCTATTTTAAGGTGTTGTGGCGTCCATACCTTCTACCTTGCCATCGATTAGTACAAGGGTCACCACCCTTCCATCGATCACCAACCCAACTACCACTCCTATCTAACAAGCACCCCTCGTACCAAACTTTGGATACATCCCTAACATACAAGAGCATGTACACCTACCCTCATGTATCCTCCACCCAACCATGGGCATCCACTTACCAATATGTGGTAGCCTCCCAAACTTTTACCCATTATTAGTATGTCACCCAACCACCACATCAGTATGTGTCTTATAACCTTGTAGGTGCACAACCCCAAGTGGACCTAATGAAGATGTTTATGGACAAGATGACCTCCTTAGAGTCATCCATTTTAGGTGCTCATAATATATTATTGTATGACCAAATCTATAATGAGCCCATCCATCCATCCATACATATCAGGTCATATCCTCCCCAATGGGAACTTCCCAAGTTATCTAAATTTCAAAGTAAGGAGGATCCCTAACAACACCTTAGGACATTTAGGCATGCTTTTTATCTCATCACCTATGATGATGCCCTTATTCTCTGCACCTTTCCCATGTCTCTAATTGATTTAGCATTGGACTGGTATAGTGCCATACCCAAGCACTCCCTTTTCTCCTTCACCCAACTGGATTAAACCTTCTTGGACCATTTTTTAATCAATATCTTCAATAAAATTTCTATCATTGACCTCTACTCTATCTATCAATTTGAGGATGAATCCATTGCCAATTTTGTAACTCATTGGAGGAGCCTAATCAACCAACTTTTCTTCTTCCTACCTTAACCCAAAATCATAGAGCTCTTTGCTCAGGCATGTGCCAAGCATATCTCCTCTACACTGCATGTCCAAAGCTTTTGAACCTCTGATGAAGCTTTTACCATGGTGCGTATGTTAGAGAACTAAGCCATTGATGAAGGAAAGCTAAAGCTCAAAAATAAGAACTCAACCTACAAAACTAATGAGGCCTCTTCTCCACCTTCTGTCAACCAACCAAATTCCTCTAGCTCCTCAAAGTAGACAAACCAAAATTGGAACAACCAAAAACAATTCACTCCACTTGGAGAATCCTATGCTTCCATCTTGGAGAAGTTATTAAAATCCAAAATCATTCAACTTCCTCCTATCAAACTTCCTCAGCAGTTTGATACCTCTCGTCCTGCACCTAGTTGGTACAATGAGAATGATCTATGTGCCTTTCATCAGGTAATAAGACATGATGTCAATAGGTGCAACACGTTTAAGAGCTTTATGTAATCTCTCATTGACAAAGGGGAGTTCGCATTAGACAACCCCAATACACCATCAAACCAATCCCTTGATATATTTAAGCATGCTTTCCCAAACCATACTCTTACCAAGAATGAGAGCAACATGATCAAGTGTTCTCATGATAACCATACCGTTAACATGGTCCTTAATGTACTCATTACCGAACCACCTAGTACCTAATCTCTCGATCCTCCACCTCCTCTATCTATTGAGATAGTGGAATTATCTTCCCTCCCTTCGGATACTCAAACTAAGGAAGCACCATCCTTTCCCTCTCCTCTTATTGAGGTAGTGGAGCCACTATCCTCCCTTTTAACTGTCATATCAAAACAACCAATCATCGTTACCTCACCTTCATCTTTAAATACCAAACAACCCACTCCTCCTTCAGAAATAATTCTCAAGGAATAAATCCCCATGTCCACTCCTCTCACAGAAGAGCCACCTATCTCAACCTTGCATCTTTTGATTGAGGAAGAGGACAAGGTTACCACCCACCTTCCTCAACCTATGGGTCTACCATTCGAACTTACTAACCAAGGAGCTAAATCGGTCTATAAACCATTCTCACGATTAGTTCAAAGATTGGAATTTATTTACCAACCCAACTTAAATTAGGCTACTTTTTGGCAGCAACCTCCAACCCTTTTTTGGGTGGACCAACCCACCACCTCTATTGACCAACTTATCACCATATCTACCTAACCAACCAAAACCTCCACCCAACTATCCGAGGCCTCTATCAAACCAACCCTCAACCACCCCAAGTCAACCAAGACCCAAATGGCTAAACCCTCTTTTATCACCCCATCCAAAACCTCCAACCCTTTTTTTGGTGGACTAACCCGCCACTTCTATTGACCAACTTATCACCATATCTACCTAACCAACCAAAACCTCCACCCAACTAACCGAGGCCTCTATCAAACCAACCCTTAACCACCCCAAGTCAACCAAGACCCAAATGGTTAAACCCTCTTTTATCACCCCATCCAAAACAACCAAAGGCCTTGGTACCTTCCCTACACCAAGCCTTAGTCACCCATCTATGAAAGTGGACCTAACCTCTTCAAACCTGTTAGGGTGTGGAGCTAAAAGCTTCAACCTTTGCAAACTAGGAACAGATGGTTGCTGAGTTCTACAGGAACCGGCGTCGGCAGCATGACCGACGTCGGCAGAGTCCAGTGCAGAATGCAACCGGCGACGGTAGGAAGTCGGCCGACGTCGGCAGAACCAGACCAGCAGGGACCGGCGTCGGTCGCCTGTGTGTTCCCGAAGTGTTCGTTTCACGGACAGTTAGTTAAGTGAACGATGAGTTTGCATGTCAAGACCAGCCAGAGTCTTGGGCTGCGAGGATAATTGTCTAAATTAAGAGTCTTAGTTATTGTTTGAGTTAGGGATCTATTTATAGACCCATTGGCATGTATTGTATAAGGCATGAGATAGAAAGGAAGAGTTCCTTCTAGTTGTAAGATCTATGAGTTGCAGGTTGTTGCAAGCTCATTGGAGATCTACATGTAAGTTTGGTCTTTGAATTGCAGGTTGCAGGTTCATGAGAGATCAGCTTGAAGTGCTATAGAGTGCTTGGTGTACCGGCAGGGTTATTACTGACTGGTTGGTGAGGTGAACACCAATTCTGTGTGTGAGTTGGTTGTTGGGACCGTTTTTTGTGTAGGAGAGTGTGTGTGAGAAGAATTACTGTACACTTGAGGTGTGGCAAATCTCTGTAAGGTGAAAGAGTGTGGCGGCTCTTTGATGTATTCTTTTCTGTATAGTGTTAATACAAGACAGTGTATTGTCTCTCATATTCTGTGCTATTGGTGAATTCTAGTTACTTGTGTTTCTGGTTATTTCCGCATATTCAATTGCTTATATATTTGGTAATCATATTGTGCTCTATCTGAGGAGCAAGATCCTAACGAGTTGAGTCAGAGCATGTTTGTTGTTCTCTGATTTCCTAACAAAACCCACCAACCAAACACCAAACCAAAGCAACCAAAGAGGTAAAACCACCTAAAGGTTTGAAGCCCTGAATTTTACATCCCTTAACTTTTTTCCTCCATTTTGGGGCCTCATCCTTCTACCTTGAGTAGGAAGGCTATTATCTCTACCAAGACACCACCACCTCTTTTGGTTACACCTTCGTAATTGCTTTTAGACACACCTCTCTTCACCACACCAATGATACCTAAGCTACCTACCTTGTGAGCCTCCACTTCTAGCTCAACTTCCTTTCCTAAATAGAATCCATCAACTAAGCACACAACCTTACCTAAAACACAACCATCAAACCTATTTTCAAACGACCTTATACCCCAACCATCAAAACAAAGAACGCTACACCTATACCACCTTTAGTTGATTCTTACTCAACTATTATCCATAGGTTATTGCAAACATCTTGTTTGGATTTGACCCCTATTAGACCATTTGACCCCCTTGCTTCAAATCCCATCTGGTATAATGACTACCAAGTGTGTTCTTATCATAGGACACCTGCCCATGATATGGAGAACTACAAAGTTCTCGAAACCATTATCCACTAGCTCTATGATGAGGATGATCTATTAACAAACAAACCTCTTATGGGCCCCATACTAATCCAACCAACAACGTTACCTATCCAACGCTTACCTACTCCTCCACTCTCACCTAAGAGTCAAGGCAAGTTTGATTAGTCTACTACCTAAACCTCTCCTTCTATCCATACTATCAACATGGTCACAAAATCACAACAAAAGGATAAGGGGAAGGCTAAAGTATCCATTCCATGGATGTATCCATCTTCAACATCCCATGCAACCCACACCCAAATTTCTTCATCTTTGACCAAACCCACGGTGTTCATTTTAGGTTCCTCCTAATCTATCCCCTCATAATCCATTAGGAGAATTATTCTCAAGAAATTTCACCAAACCCCGATGAAGATGAGCTTATATGAGTTGATCTCTACCTCTCCTCACCATCGCCAAACACTAATAGAGGATTTGTAATCCATAGAGGTCCAGCCCAAAGATCCCCAATCTCTAGTAGCCTTTGTTGGTGCCCTTCAAATTTCCAACCTTTTTAACTTCAAGGACTTGGAAATACCTTCCATCCATCTCGATGACCCAAATCCCCCTCTCTTTATCACTACCAAAATCAACCAAACCTACATTAAATGGGCCACGATTAATGAGGGAGCTAGTATTAACATCATTTCCTCCCATGCCTACAACCAACTCAACCTACCAGAAAACATCATGTCTAAAACCTTGCCCATCCTTTGATCATTCAATGATATACCATGGCCACTACCATGGGGAATTTTGTCCTTCATATCTATTTAGGGCCTCACATACTCACTGAACTCTTTTATGTTTTGGAAGGTGAATTTTAATACAACATCTTATTGAGACGACCTTGGATTTGATCCATGGGTTGTGTTCCCTCTACCCTCCATCATTGCATTAAGTTTGAGTATGAAGGCCAGGTCATCACCATCCAAGCTGACCCAAGTCCTTTCTCAACATGCAACATGACCTATTACGCCAATGATGTCCTCATACCCCCATCCAACACACCCTCAACAACTAAAACCCAACCTTCAACCATCAAAGTGGATGTCATATCCCCTTCCACCAATGAGGCATCAATGAGTTCCTCTATCCTTTCAAACCAAATACACACCATAGACCCTTTGGAATCAATGTTTCATCACCTTTAGTTGGGGGAGTATCACCTTTTATCCCTTGACATTTTCCCTACTCCTCATGAGTAAGGGAAACTCACCAACTAATTGGGATATGAACCTAATGCTAAAACTATCATTTCATTTGGAAATTTCCACTATCAGACCCATTTTGTCTACGGGGGACTCGACAAACTCTTTGGTGTTTCTACCACCTCTCTTTTACCTAGACCATTCACCATCAATTTTTCCTACCTAGTTTAACCAGGTTTCACCAAGATATACCTCCATTGGTGTGCTTGGAAAACATTTAGCCTTGGGCAATATGAGCATGGCCCATATGAGATGGTCACCATTGAAACTAGGAAGCCTTATGAGAAGTAAGGCCTTGGTTTCATCCTACCTAACAAGAAGTAACCCAAACCACCTACCATTACCATTATTGAGGAAGATGCCCCTTCCTTACCAACCTTACCTCTACTTGTGTATGAGAATGATGATATCATCCCATCTAATTTTTTTTATCAACGTGATTAGCCTCAGAACCTTGACTTATCAAAAGTAAGGGGTGACCGTATCCATGCCTTTGACCCATTCTGAGATGATAGGAGAAGACTCCTACTATCAACACCATTTAGTGCCAAGATGATGATTCCATTCTCACCTACCTTGGTACCTTGGATTTTTCAATCCACAGATCTTTTCCTCTTGAGACCTCGATCATGTTGAATAAATCCATCATGTATATCAATTTTGGTACTCTATATAACTCTCACATTGTCAAACTTGGCCAATCACTAAATGCTGAGGAAATTTAGGATTTTATCTCTTTTCTCCAAGATTGTAACATAACATTTGCTTGGTATTATAGTGACATGCTTGAAATTGACCTTGCATTGCTACCCATAACATAGTCACTAACCATGATGCCAAGCCTATCAATAAGAAGCTTTGATTCATGCACCCTCGCATATCCCTTTTCGTCAAAGAAGAGTTTCAGTGTCTTCTATCTGTCAACTTCATTCAACCCATTGAATATACCTAATGTGTCTATAATGTTGTACCTATCACCAAAACCACAAGGGGACTATGTATTTGTGTGGACTTTCATGAACTCAACCTCGCTTGTCCTAAAGATGACTTTCTTCTATCGAGCATCGATCAACTATTTGATCTTACAGCTGGCCACGAGATCTTATCTCTTATGGACAAAATTTTGGGTTACAATCAGATCCTAGTTGACCTTGAATATTAGCAAAAAAATGCCTTTACCACCCCATGGGGAACCTCCTGCTATAAATTCATGCCTTTCAGACAAAAGAATGCTGGTGTAACCTGCCAACATGCCATGACCTATATCTTTAATGACCTTATCCATAGGATTATCGAGGACTATGTGGATAACCTTCTCAAAAAAATTAAACTCTAAAAATATCACTTGGTCGTTATTAAGATCATCTTTGAATGCCTCATCCATTACCATGTCTGCCTTAACCCCAAAAAATGCATTTTTGGGGTCTTGTCAGAAAAACTTCTTGGCTTCATTGTCTCCTTTCACATAATCAAAGTCAATCCCATTAAGATCAAAGCCATCCTCGACATGCTTCCTACAACCAACATTAAACAACTCTATAGCTTTCAAGGGAAGCTTCAATCCATTCATCATTTTATCTCTCAGCTTTTGGACCGATGTCAACCCTTCCACCACCTTCTGAAGAAAGATGTATCTTTCAAGTGGAATAGCGACTGCCAAAAGGCCTTTGATTCACTCAAAAGGTAACTTTTATCTCTACCTATCTTCACCTATCTCAAGGATGACCAACCTTTCTACCTTTATATCTCCACCACTGACCATTCCCTAGGGGCAATGTTGGTTCCCCAAGATAAATGAAACAAAGAGCAAGTTGTATATTACATTAGTCATACGCTTGTAGAATATAAGACTCAGTATACGTATATTGATAAATTTTGTGTGGCCTTAGTCTTCGTGGCCACTAAACTTTGCCACTACCTTCTTAACCATAAAACCTATGTCATAACCAACATTGACCCACTTAAGTACATGCACTTCAAGCCATACCAAAACCAATGTATGGCCAAGTGGCTTATGCTCTTAGCAGAGTTTGACCTTGAGTTAATTCAATAAAATTTAATTAAAGGGAAATTAATTGATGACCAATTGGTTGAGGCACCTTTAGTAGACAACCAACCTCCTCCCCTTGAGTTCCTTAATGAGTCCATCATGACCCTCTCTCAGGAAGATTTCACCTATCAAGTCACCATGTTCTTTGATGGGTCAAAGTGTCAATGCGATGGGGGAATGGGTATCACTCTTATCCCCTTTGATGGTGAATCTCTCCCTTTATCTTTTAAGCTTTATTTTGAATGGACCAATTATAGGGCTAAATATGAATCCCTAGTGATAGGCCTTCAAACTACCTTAGCCCTAGGAATCAAAATAATAAATATCTTTGGTGACTCCCAACTTGTGGTCAATCACATCAACAACTCTTATCAGTGTAAGAATGATGTTTTATAATAGTACAAGCAACTAGTTGACAAACTCTTAACATCATTTGAACACTATTGCATCTAATCAAACTTGAAATCCACTAATAAGTTCTCAACATCGTGGCTTCCCTTGTCTCTCAGATACTGTCTGCACCCTCGAACTCTAACCTATCTATCATTATCCATAGAATCACCTAGCGTTCCTATATCAAACTAGAATCTTCTACCATTTTCAATATGAGAGAGATCCAACCTGACCTTTGTTACTAAAACACCTTTGACTACCTTAATCTTTCCATCATTCCTTTTGGCCTTTCTAAGAATGCTCAAAGAGTGTTTATCCATAGCACCTCCCACTATACCTTACTAGGAGGTATCCTTTATAAACATGGCTTTGATAGTCTTCTCTTTCGTCACTTACGTATTCATGAAACCTCTCACGCTATGAAGGAAATGCATGATGGTATCTATGGGGGATACTTTAGTGGCCTTGTCATAACTAAGTGCATCCTTTGCCTAGGCTATTATTGGCCTATACTTAACCAAAATTATTGTGATTACATAAAAAAGTGTGTTAAGTGTCAACAACATGCTAATCTACATATGCGCCTAACCATAGTCTTTGAGTTTCTATTGATTTTTGGCCCTTTTCACAATGGGGTCTAGACCTCATTAGTGAAATTAATCCCCATTCCTCACAGTGACACCACTCTATCATCATCGTGATCGAGTATTTTACCAAGTGGGTAGAAATTATTCCTCTAGTCTTGACCAAAGGAAAAAAGATCATTAACTTTATCAACCATCATATTATCTACCATTTTGGTGTTCCTCATAAGATTATCACCAAAAATGGTAAATATTTTAAAAACAGGCAAGTCTAGGGTCTATGTGATGCATTCATCATTAGGTTAAGCTTCTCCTCACCCTATCACCCTCAAGAAAATGGACAGGCTGAGGCCTCTAACAAAACTCTTAATAGCATGCTAACTAAAATGGTCAATGCATCTAGTCAGGATTGTCATTTTCACATCCCCTTCACTTTATGGGCATATCCTATGAGTATTAGAATCCCTACGGGTTTCACCCATTTCTCTCTTGTGTTTGGAGTGGAGGTTGTCTTGCCTCTTGAAGTAAAAATCCCCTTTCTTTGCATATCCTTACAAGAACTTATTTTTGAGGATGATTATCATCAACACCATTTAGCCCAACTCGAGCTACTCAATGAGCATCATTTAACATTCTTTATCCATCTCTATGTCTATCAAGAGTGCATCAAGCATGCCCATAACAAGCATCTTAGACCTCATCCTAAAGGAAAACCAACATGTCATTAATATAGAGAAAATCAAGTGGAACAAGTTTGATTTTAATTGGCTTGGACTTTATATTATAACCCATAAGTATGGATCATGAGCTTATCAGTTGTTCTCTTTTGAAGGCCACCCAGAACTTGAGCCCCTCAATGCTTCGCATCTACACCTATTCTTTTAGTGAGAAAGATCAAGTTCACCTTTTATCTAACTTAATCTCATCCCTTTCTATCTACCTACATTCCATCTCCCTAGTTTAGGGCCAACCGATTATAATAGAATCATGTGATTATCTATAGCCATCATAGCCTTAGCTTAAAAAATGGGTATCACGGCTCTACCTATGGCATGGTTCTCATGGTACTTTACACACCTTCATAAGATGGATTCCCATGGTTGTTGTCACCTAAACCTCTTTACACGTAATTAACCTTCTTGTGATTTTAGTTTTGCCTTCATAAAGGTACACCCTTAAGCCTATACAAACAAGTCTATGTCTAGAAAAATCAAACGAGCAAAAAAGAAAAATCCTCACCAATAGCAATCATGGGTCATTCATAGAATTCATAGACTAATCCCTTGAAGGATAACTATCAAAAATTTATTTGAAATTTCTAAAATGTAAGGTGGATTGCTCCTTTGAAGGATAACTATAAAAAAGTATTAAACAAAGCAAATAAACTTAGACCACTCCCGTGAAGTATGGATGAGTAAAGTATTTTGTCAAAATCATAGCAATTTATTAGAAGCTTCCCGCATTGATCAACTTCCCACATATAGAAAAGCAAAAGACCCATCATCACAATCACAACAAAAACAAACTAATTTTGAAAGCCGTAATCGAATCTCAAATAACATAATAAGGTGAAAGTCATAATTGGTTTTCATAAGTGGACTTACCGCATTGATCGATCTACACAATTTAACATAGACTTGTTTATATTGACTTTTGGACACCTAGAGAAGAGGCATGCTAGTCTCACAAGTAGATTCCATTTTCACCCATCTCCCCTTTACTCACTATAAGCAAGGGATTTTTTAGCTTACTTGACATTATATGGTCAAGACACATTTTTAACCAAATAATGAATGCTAATGTGAAGCATTCGAAGGGCTTATGTTCATTAAGCCAATCCAATTTTGGTTTTGTTCTAGTCCTTGTCAAAGAAGAAGCATCATGTCCTCTTCTTATCCTGTCACGACTAGTTTATATTTTCATTAAGGCATTTGTCTCTTGATTATATTCTTTATTCTTACATATAATGTTGTTAGTTACTATTGTCACTTATATTTTCACCCTTTGAGGACATGAAAATATTTCTTCATCCAAGTGGCATAATGGAACCACCTCTAGGCTTGTGGGCAACCTAGGGAATGAGGTGAATCTCTAGATAGGGCTAACTCCCTTGATGTAACACTTTGGATTGCAACTAATACCAAACTTGGGGGTGAAAAAGGAGAAGGATAACTGAAATAAAACTAGCCTAAGGGAGGTGATACACCAAATAACATGATGACATCCAACCATATGCATGTTACACTTTAAATCAAAGGACAAACTAAACATACACTTCTTCAATCTTCATCTTCTCACATTAATATTACATTGTGAGGTTATGGATGAATGTACAAAGCTAGGAGGATTATACAAGAGGCCTATGAGTGCAATAATTAAAATACTAACTCACTCAATCCTTGAAATCTCTTAAAACACTTCACATGCCCTGCAAGAAGAAGCTTTCTCACTATAAATAGGATGAAAGAATGATAAAACATGCCAAGGAATCCATAGTCTTCACTTATGCAAAATCAAACATTCCAAATGAACACACTAATAAAAGTCATGGAAAAGGTAAAAATTAGTTGTCTTATATATCAAAAGGTATTTAAATGAGTAGGGATTCTCCATACTCAGGTGGAGTATGCAATACAATGCCAAAAATGCTAGTTCTCATAGAATTTAAGAGACAAAGAAGAATAAATAATTCCAAAGGTCACAAGGACACTTATCAAGCTAATCCAAAGAGTTACCTATGCATGTAGATAGGGTATGGAATGAAGCATCCAAGTTTTGGAGGTACAAATGTCAATCCAAGTCATAAACCTCATGAAAAGTGGCAAGAAACTCCTCATTTTACCTCAAAAAAATTGTCTGCATGATTATCCCTATTTGAATGCCTTATAAATAATTAATAGAAGGTACAATGATTGGAATGAAGTGTAATGTAATCATACATGCCTCTTCATGCATTGGTTGTATACTTGGTCACCTGGAATCACCTGAAAAGGAGTAATCATCATCTGTTATCTAGAAAACTACTCTTCCATGCACCCTGCACACTTGGCTTCCAAAAAGAGATCATTTTCTCATGAAAATCCATAAAATGTATTGAATGACATGTTTCAAGATCCTCCATGGCCTTAGAATCATTAAGGACACCTTAAAATGCCATCTACTTGAAGTTTCCACACTTTTGTGTAGCTTGTCCATTGTGCTAGTTTTGATTGACTAAGTTGAAACAACTGGTTTGGACACTTAGGAGATATTTAAAAGCATGATAGTGATATGGGAAGTTATTTTAAGTCTTAATATTTTCATCCATGTGATTTTCATACCTTGAAACCTCTTATAACCTATAAAACACATAAAACAAAGATAAAATCCCTATTATTTCACCCATATGTACAAGTTCATATATGAAAAAAGCATGTGAGGGAGCCTGAGAGAGTCTTTTCCAATTTCCAAAATGTTTCATGGTCATACTAGTCCATCTAGATGCATTTCCAACCTCATTTCTCCAATTGAGTTCTTTTAAGGGTTTTGCAAGGGTTTTAGACAGTTTGACCCTCTTAGCCATCGTTCATAGAGATTACACATTTAAATTTAAATACAATGCCAAAAAATAGGTTTTTAGGACCATTACTAACTCCTTCGAACTTCTTAAACCTCCATGCAAAGTGTCATGAAAGATGTGAGCTTCTAAACTTGTCTTATCAAGCTCTTTTCCCCATTTACACATGCCTAACAATGGTCTTAGGCCAAAATTTATTCTTCTAAATCCTTCTCTACAAGATTAAAGTTTTAAAATACCTAATTCAAACCTAGGAACATGATCCAATAGGTTTCAATGCATATTTAAGGCCAAAAGTGTGAGTGACCTTCTCTTTGAGCATTAGGTTTGATCCTTACCTAGTAGGCTTACCTGCAACTAAGAGCCTAAAATCAGTTTTTATGATTTACCTTTCATCCTAAGAGCTTTAACATATATATTATTATCCCTCAAACATATTTCAACAAGTTAGATTGATCACTCCAAACTAGAAATGAAGATGATCCTCTAATTGGCTTCTAGGCCTAAAAATGCCTATCATGCATGACTGTAACCCTAAGGTTTTAAAGCATCCTATTTGGTTTATTTCATATGTACTTGGTCTCCCATGTTTATATGATTTTTTTTCAAATTTTATCACCTTCTTGATAGCTTCCTTTGCTTCTAGTCCACTTTTCTATCATCATCCCCTAAAACTGCCAGTTCCAAGCATGAGGGGAGTGCCCTCTGTCTAAGACAAAACAAATGGAACTTCCCCTATTATCTCAAAAAAATTAGATGTTGAGGGAAATTTTAAAATTGGTAGGGACCTCCCACACCAAAATTAATCCCTTAGTTGGGTCAATATACCTATTAACTCATCTAAATCCCAATATAGACCTCTTGAAGGAAGAACTGTGTTGGGTTTAACCAAAAATAGACTATGTTATGTAAGATTAGAGAATTTTCCTCTATTCATGTGCATCATGATGATGACACTAGGTTTCTACAATTGTGATTAAGGTGTTCATCATCCCCAACCTTTTAAAAGTCCCTCATACTTTGCTTAGCTAGGACTAAGCACATTGGTCTTAATTGTGACTGTGTTTTAGAGTGATGCCTATAAATACTCATGTATGATTAGGCTTAAAAGACAAAATAATAAACATCAAATGAGTGTCTATACAACATTTCCTAACTTCACTTTCTCTTTTGTGCACTTTCCATGCTAAAAACCACAACCTTTCTCTTTCACTACTTGAGATAATCCACATAGTGCATGTAGGTTGTCATTAGGGTTATCAAGGGTTTGTGTAAGTTTGATCCTTCATGTTAATGGCTTATTAATCTTACCTTGGTCTCAAATGAGGTGGAAAACTTCTTGTTTTGACCTTCCAACCTCTCCTAGACCTTCACATGCACTCTAAGTTCATCAACGAGCTCCTTCCTTGACTGTGGTCCTCTACCCATTTAAACCCTAGTTGTAGGTTACATCTAGGTTCCTTTGGACTTGGTCATAGTGCTTACCGACATTATTTGAGTTAGTAAGTTTATTCATCAATGGATTAAACTTTTTCATCAAATAGAGGCAATGCTAATCACACAAGAACTATCACTACTCATGCTTATTGCCTGTTAACTGAGACATTCTTGCCTAATTTTTGTAGATGTGTATTGGCTTCAAATTAACTCATTTACAATGTTTATAGGTCTTAGATGAATCACTATAGGTCACAAGGCATGTGTTATAACTATTTTCCTTTTTTTAAAGCCTTAAAACACCATTTCAACATCAAATTGGGTCATTGCTTCCCTACCTTGTTGTAGGTGTGTACTTTCATAGTGTATAGACTTTAGAGGTGAATGATGGAAAAAAACCACCACCTGATATCCATTCTTGATGCTCCTATAAGGCACAAAAGGTCCATTAAATCATTTGGAATGTTCAAAAATAGGGGCAAGGCCTAGTTTACAACCTTTAGTTGGAGAAGGCTTATTTTATGATCAAGCCTCTAGATACCACTGAAGTAACTTAATATTTTGTAGGCAATTTTAGGACCTTTTGACACTGGCTTCCCTTGATTATTTTCCTTCCAAACTCAGCAAAGTCATTGTCCATGCTAGAGAATACTAGGTATGCTCATTTATATGTTATAATACCTTGTGAATTTTCTTCTTATGACATCCACAAAACCATTGGGTGCTCTGTTTTGCACCTTTAGGGAAAAGAGTCCCTGTATCAGTCTTTAGATCCTTTTGAGCATGGTTTGTATCTTCTCTCTACTCATTAAATCAAAATCAGGTTTGCCATGTTCCATTTAGCATATTAAGATCTCAATAAGGATTTACCACTTGTTTCAACACCTCAAAATATGTTCTCATGCTCTGTGGTACCACCTGTAGGGGGTCAGTCTATAGTACATGCAGATTTAGCTTAGACAATGGTCATGGAATGAACCATATGCATTGCCATTTGAATCTAGTTGTCCAAGATCTCTCTCAAGATTTAAAATGGATTAATTATGCTTCAAAAGGCTAAGGACCACTATTAAAACTCTCGTCATACCATGACATCATCATGAAACCCCTGGAAGTGCACCTTGAAAGGTTTATACACAGAGAATGCAATATTGTGAGCAGAATGTGTGGATCAAGAGCATGTAACACAACCTTACCACCATGTTAAGTTTTCATATGGATTCTTTTATCTAATGGAAACCTCAAACAATCATAAAATACTCTTTTCAATGTGGATGTAGCTCTTGAGAGCTCCTGTAGGTGGTTGTCCATGATTGCCTAACTATGTTTTATTGTTCATGATTGTAAATTCATGAAAACTACATTAAAGAATGAAGCTTGGAAGGTTAAGGGTATCAAGATTACGTTGAAAACATGATCAAGGACCTATTCTAACTCATTGAAACCATGAACAAGCATGAATATACATAACATGGTGAAAAACTACCAACAACACAAAATGGGGCTAGGCTTAAAACTTAAGGTGATTGGTTCATCCAAACACCACAAAAAATGAAACAAAGCATGGGGACCATTGGAAGAAGAAGTAAACATCATCTGGGAGTAACATCAATATCTAAATTGTACGAGATCTCCTAATCAAGAGCAAAACCCATAGGGTGCATGAAATAGCTGGCAGATTTACACATTCAACTTGTTATCAATGGTTCATAAATCAAAATTAATCAATGTTCGAACTCCTCATATTAAAATGAAGGTATCCAAATGTACTATCATTTCCCAAGAGAATTTGTCCTAAAACCTCATGAATTGTCCGTACCAAGCACAAACCTACAAGTCACTTTTGCTTACCAAGAAGGGTGAAAAGAGGGATGAATGGTTTTGAGCAAGAAATTTTACTTTCAAATCATACCAAGCATGAAACTGAACATGGGGGAGCTGAAGAGTCACATTTCGGCCTTTTTCAAGTGGCACACTTCCCATGAAGGCCATACAAGTGCCAAACCTTCCTTTTCTTTAAGAAAATTGACTTTTTTTCTGATGAACCTGCAACTTTAAGTTACCAATAGTGGATTAAGAATTATTAGGACATATGTCATGTGACATCACCCATTTGGACCTTCACATTTCTCAAAAATCCCATACAACTCATTAAATGCACCCTTTTTGACCTCTAAAATGACCCAAAATGATAAATGGACATAAAAACTAATTGACCAAGGCCAATATAACATTAATCGACATCAATTAAACTATTATAAACCCCATGCCACTCGTATTACACCCCCTATAGACCTATAAAATCAAGTTTTTACCTATAGGTGTCCTAATTTGACTAAAAAGTCAAATTTTGTCAACATTTACCTTACCTCATGTGCTTTACCTTAAGCAAGATAGCAGCAACCATAATCATAACATACATATCCATGTGTGTCATAATCGACATCATAATCATACTCATAATCATAAAAAGCATAATAAAACCATAACATCTATGAGCATTAAAACAATCAACCACTTTCCAACACATCTCTAAATAATAAAATCCAAATGCTCATTACAATTTAGCATGTCACAAGCATAACCATAAATCAAAGCCATTTCATGCCTAACTAGGTGAGTCTACATCAGTGTCTAGAAAGTCAACCGTAACATAAGCATAATCCACGATCACATATAAACATCACACCATAAGCATTAAACATCAACATCAAACCATAAACCATGAACATGAGCATAAAAAATGATCATATGTATAACTCATGAGTCAAATCACATAATAATGTGTATAAGCAGATGGACATGTCTCTCTCTCAAAATGTACATCTCATTACATCAGCTCGCAGTACAGAATCAAAATGATATACAAAATGTCATAATCTAGCTATGTCTATGACCCAGGGTCACCACTATCTCCTAGAGCCTGCCCACCTATTGTACTTGTTGATTCCCCAACTATATCTATCTATCCAAATATAGATGTTGCCCACTACCTTGGTGTCACCACATTGGCACCACCTGCCAAGCTAGCCATATACTCATCCCATTGGGGTTCTTGTGGACATTATGTTAAAACTATGGCCTTATAATACCGTAGCTCCTTTGCTGAAGCCAGGTATCATGCTCAAGTGGCCCCACCTTTTTTGCTCTTACCTTGAGCAAGCTGTCTTTAAGCAACATCAAATCAACTCACCCACCCATATATATTACCTTCTTTGCCCACCCCAACCACCTCATCACTGCACCGTTGGTCCATTTTAGCCCAACTAGAACATGTTTTATGACACTTTTTCCTTGGTCCTTTGATGATAGTGATAATATTGCCATGTTGACCCTTTTGAACTTGTGCCACCTCATGCCTACCTGACCCACTTATGTCTTATCAGGGGCACTTCCTACTTTAGATACCTATGACACTTGACCAGTTTGTGTTTTCATCAGGAGCACTTCCTACCTTGGATACCCATCGAAACACAGACATCACTTCGGAGACTTGCAAGTGTAGCCAACCGCTATGCCTAAATACAATCACGTGGTCCACTTGTCCATTATCCTCCTAGTACTGACCTTTATTGTTATCAACTATGACAACCTTTTCTTTGTGCGATCTCAACTATCATACCTTCTATCACACTTTGCATAATTGGTTACACTTTAGTGCCCAACCTATCATCCACCTTTATGATGTCCACCTTCATCTTCACCTTCACCACTTATCAACCTGGTTTACCTCATTGCCTCTCTATTTGAGGGGGAATACCTCCCATACTTGGGGTAGTCAGACCTTTGACCAACATTGGTTTTTGTTTTGCAGTTGGTTGATTCTATATCACACAACAAAAGGGGCAAAATATAGACATAAAAAATCCACACACCACAATTTTGAATGTTGTAGTTTCCATTGACCGCCTTGGGACCCTCTCAGGGCTAATTTGACTCTTTGGCCCCTAACCGAACCTAACCCATAGTTAGTTTGACTAAACCGGCTTAACCTTAGCTTTTACCCAATTTGACCCTTCACCCTTGATCGGTGATAATTAGGGTGCACCTTCTTAACCACTAACATGCAACTCACCCACCTTGCTTTTCTAAAAATAACTTGTCTAAATCTAGTTGCAAACCATTGCATGTGCGAGCTAAAATTAGGGAGCCCAGTTCATGTCCTATTACAACTCTCTTGCCTTGCATATAAGAAAAGAGGAGTAGAGAGGTGAAGATCATCTGCAATATTTATCAAGAGCTTGTGCATCTAGACTTCTCTTTTTATAGGTCAATCATCATCGACAACCCAACGAACTAGCTACTACGTCAAAGAGCCAACTTGTCATCTTAGCTCTGCCAAAGTGCCAAGTACCATTACTCTGCCAAAATCATGTCAAACTCCACCACAAGTCAACCACCTTAAGCATCCACCCAATCTACCTTCTGTAAGATAAGTACTTGGTTTCTAGTATTCCCTTGCTTTATTTGTTTTTCGCTCACAACCCAACACCTACCCAATTCTTGAAATCTCACTTTGAGATCCCATCAATTAGCTTGTTATCAACCCAGATCTACCCATAGTAACTGTCGATGGTTGTCTCAACCATCAACGATCAGCGCAACCATCGATGGTCATTATGGAAGCAAATTCTAGTAAGTTATTTTCACCTACCTACCCCTAACCAAATTTGATTCTTTATGTCCTTGCCTGTTCCCAGAACCCTACCTGATTTTTTGAAGCATACCCCAATCACCTATCACTAGTATTAATTAGCTTAATCGTTATTTTAATCATTTCTAGTCTATTTCTTAAGCAAACATTTTTGTGTTCAATTTCAATATCTTTTGATTATTGATGCAAGTACCTTTTTTTCTATTTATAAGCTTAACTATTTAAAACGTGTGGATTGACAGCCCCTAAGGAAGCTTTTGCTTCTGGGATCTAGCTATCGCTAGGCAATCCACTCAAATATCTGTCTAGTGAATAAATTTGCTATAGTGCTTTCTAATCTGCATGTCATCCTCCCAAGTCAAAGAGGAGTTCTTCACAATCCTCTGATTCTATGCATGCACAATCGATCGTGGTTTTCAACCATACTCATACTTAGTTTCTTCTTTTCTCTTCCCCAAATAATAAGCAAGAAATTCACTGAAAAACCTCCACATAACAAAATTTAGTCATTTAATTGAATTCACACACACACACACACACACACACACACATTTAAAATAAAATAGAAATACAAATACATAAAGAAGAAATAAATTATAAATCGGCAAATATACAGAGTATCATAGGGAAGGTCATTATTTTGTTTACAATTCAAAGGTTTGTGTGGAGTCGTAGCTTGTGCACTCACATTGATGTGGTGCCTCTACTATTGTGGTGGTTTGGATTTTCAATTTCTTTCAATAATTATCATATATTTAACGTAATAATAATTTCAATTAATTTTATTTCACCTTATTTAACTACTAAAAAACTATATAATCTAAAAGCATATTATATATTGAATCTAAAGGGCACGCGTTTACAAGTTTCATTTTCTTATCAAGTGAAAGTAGTAAATATTACATTTGATGTTCTTAATTTTCATTGATCTAAAACATTATTTCCAACATTATGATACTAATTATTTTAAAATTTTACTAATTAATAATCTTATTATAATAATATATGCAATCAATATTTATAAATAAATAAATATTTTATCCAAATCAAATATACTTTTTATTATATTCAATATTAATTTTTGTTATAATTATTATATTACAATATTTCATGAGAACATATAAAAAAACGTGTAATTTACTCGTACGCTTTATTAACTTTTATCCATTACGTACCTTGTAAGGTGTGTGCTTTAAAAGTATGAAATGTTAATAACTTGGGGAGCATTGAATTCCTTTACATGTTCCCAAATAATTATTCTTTCATTGAATTTAAAAGCAAACGAAATATTATCAACCATCACAACATTATTGTAGTTTATTTATAGGTGTGGGTCACTTTAATTTTTTAGATGATATAAAATAACGATATAATGTTTACAAAAAGTTAAAATTAGTACATGGGTGGAGATGTGTGGTTAAAAGAAAATTTATTTTGTTAGGGTTTATATGTCTATTTTATAGTTGGTTGTCTTGTCTTACTCTGTATTCAATTATATTTGTAGGATTTTTAAAATTAATTTTTATTTAATTCGATTATTATATTTTTTTAAGTAGATTATATTTTTATAAATAATTTTTAATTAATATGTCATAATTATCAATATTGATGTTGGGAAGGATGATATTAAAATGAATTTAATAATTTGTTTCAAAATATTTAAAATAAGGTATAGATTATGATAATGCTCTTTAACTCTATATTTCTTTGTAAATAGATGTTAAAAATGTTTGTAGATGGTATAAAAATAATCATCTTATTAATTATTATGTTGGTTGCATAATTTTTAATGATTTCCGCAATATTTAGATTAGATAATATTGGAAACCCTAAGGGTTTCAGGTTAGGTTACAGGGGTCTATAAGGATTTTTTCTTGTTCTTCATTAAGAAATCATTACATGTGCGAGCTCTTTTCTCTAAGTTACCTTGTTGGTTCCTTCAAAATACCCTAATGATTATGTCAGCATGGTTTCATAATTTTAAGGTCTATGAACAAACATCCCTTAAGCTACCTGTCTGGGTTGAGTTATCAGGGCTTCCTCTTCCATTATAGGCCTTCCTCTTTGAGATTGTCAAAAAACCTATAAGGCGTGTGCTTTGCCATGAAATGGACATGGTTTATTCTCCATGCCCCAAAAAGTATGTATATGTTAACGTTGATTTCATGAAAGACTTGAAAGAGTCTATCAATCTTAAAATGAGGATTGCATGATTTTTGCTAAAAGTCAACTATATTAACCTTCCAAAAACATCTTTTCGATGCCAATCACCTAACCATAGGAATTGAGATTGCCCTTTCATGGTTTTCTCAAGGCCTTCTACCAAGGAAGCACTACTTGAAAAGGAACATGTGGCTAAAAATAATTATGGGTGGACCACTGTGTTTTAAAAGAAAGTCATTGTTAGGAATAACAACCTTAAGCTAGCTTATACTCCTCTCATTAGCAAACCCCACCAAGGCATGAAAAATGTGGATAACATTATTCCTCCTCCCCTCAATAATCCTTGGTCTCTCAAATTTTTAGCTACTGAACAAAGCCAAGTTTCTCAAGATAATATCTTGTCGATTATAACTTTTAGTGTTTGGACATCTTTTGTTAGTGCTCCCATCATGTGGCAGTCATGCAGTTCGCCTTGAAAAAATGACAACTCTCCACAATAAGAGAATTAGGCTAAATTCCACTCCATATTAATATGGTATTTTTTATTACCACACTATAAATGACTATTGGGTAATTATTTTGTAACTCTTCGCTTAGAGGAGGACTTAGAGGATAGATAGCGAGAATTACACATGGAGGATTCTAATTAATAAATATGCTACCATGGAATGTTTGAGATCTCACAATTGTTCATTTAAACAACAATCATATTTTTTATTTATCTCTTTATCTTCGGATTTAAATCGAACGATCTAAGATGGAATTATGGGCATAAATAATATTTATAAAAAAAGGGGTCTATAGGTTTTGAGGATTCATCTCAAGTGACTAAATAGAGTCCTCTCACAAATTCTCTATATACGCCACTTTTCAATGGTTAGGCATTTTAGATATTATATGTTTTCAAGAAGTTAATATTTTAGGGTTTATTCTATAGACCTCTCTAAGAAGTATCTAGTTTGACGCACTGCACTTCCATTTCATATGAATATAGATGTGATAATGCTAGTATTTTGGTTTCACCAAATTCGCCCCCTTAATTATTGCATCAAGATAAGCCTATCACATCAGGTTATTTAGACTATTCTTTATATTGATAGACATTATTTAGTAGTTCTCAATGTTAATGCTCCTAATGATGGCCCTCATAGGATGGCGTTATGGAGATGGCTCATCAATAATATTCCTTTTTCTACCTTGCTAATTTGTGATGGTTTTAATATGATTGAGATCCCTATGGACAAAGTTGGCACCTTCCTTATGGAGTGTTGTGTTGGGGAATGTGAATCTTGGTATTATTTTAAAAATCATTGAGGCTTGTTTTACCCTCTCTTTATGTGGCATTCATAATTTACCAAACTATGGTTTACTTGGTCTAACTTCGAAGCTGGTAGTGACCTAGTTCTCAAACAGGTAAACATTTTAATGTTTTCTAAGAATAACATATTCTCATTTTACATTTATGATGAGCAAGGTTTCATAGTTCACCCATGAGTTTCCTTTCCAACCATAGTCCCATCACTTGTAGACTAGAATGGGGAGGTGGCCTTCAGAATGTTCCTTGCAAACTATTTTTTTTGAATATGTCACTTATCAGCCATGAGGGCACTATCCAACTCATCATCAGAGTGTAGAACTTGGATCCACATTTACCATATTCTTCTAACTAGGTTGTGAGGTGGAAGGATGTGATCAATTTCACTGCTACCTTCCTCCTTCCCTATGGCAAGCAAACTATGCGAGTTCAAAAACATGTTGATGGTGTTGTATCGAAGGAATACTAGAGGGTTTCTTACTTGCTTGAGCAAATCCTCTATGATTCTCAGTTACAAGCCATGACTTCTACACTCAATCACAATATTAAAGTTGTTCAAATTCATGCTACCATAAGTGCTAAAATTAGGGCCCAACTCCACTAGCTTAAAATTGGTGACCATACCTCTAAGGATTTTTTTTTCAAATATGTTAAGGCCAAACAAGCCAATTAGCATATTAAAGCCATCAAAGCAACACATAATCATCTCACCAAATTTATAGAGATATCCTCAGCTTTCATGGACCACTATAAACTTGTGTTACAAGCCTAGGAGAATATGATAGAGAGAGAGCATCGACATTACATGAGTGTTTAGATGTGGTGCCTCACAAGTTTATTCCTTTAGCTTAACCACTATATAATGCCTTTATTTCTCTTGATGAACTCTTTTCTATTTTATAATAGATGGATAATGATCAAATGCTAGGGGTAGATAGATTTCTATGTGAATTTTACATAGCTAATTGGAAAATTTTGGGTCCTAACTTAATTCAAGTTTATAGAGAAACCCTGCATAATAAATTGTTAATGGTCATCATCAATAAAATAAATATTAAATTTATTCCTAATTCTGGTGATCCTGAGCTCATTACCAGTTGGCGCATGACTACATTTCTTAATATTTCCTATAAAAATCATTGCTAAAGCCTTAACACTCCATCTTCACCAAATTCTCCCTAAAATGACCACCCTAAGTGAATAAGGTTTATTAAAAGTTAAATGCATCCTTGATATTATTATTGTAGTTTGGAAAGGAATGGAGTGGGCTCATGTCTCTCGATAGAGGTCCATCTTTATCAATCTAAATTTCAAAAAATATTATGATTAGATCGAGTGGTCCTTTATCCTCACCATGCTTAAAGATTTGGGCATTGGCAACTTCTTTCTTTTAGAAACTCAAACTCTATTTTCTGAAGTATCAGCTTGTCTCACCATTAATGGTCATAATTATGATAGCTTTGAGATTTATCACTCCATAAATTAAGGTTTTCCTCTACTCCTAAATTTATGTCTTAGCTGTTGAAGCATTTTTTTTTTCTTGCTCACATGGTTGACCATGGGCATATTAGGGGAGTTTATCTCACTAATCACTCCTCTCAACTCATCATTGGGTATTTTATAGACGTATATTTCCTCATGCTTGTAAAATAAGAAGCTTCCTTCAAAGAGGTGCTTCACTACCTTGAATTTTCTTACAAAGCCTCTGGATGAAATCTATAATGGTCTAAAACCCAATGCTATAGACAAAGAATGATTCCCTTGCCTAAGTAGATCCAAAATTATCAATAGAAGTGGATATAGAAAGGGGAGGCATTCAAATTTATTTTTATTTCCTTTGCCTTCGATAGTTCCCCATATGTTCTCTAACAATATATGATTAAAAGAGTGGGAAAAATAATCACTTACTAGATTACAAAGCCTCTTTCTCTCGCAAGCAAGTTCAAGTCTATATTAAAATTATTTCAACCACCCATGTCTATTATTATTTATGTTGGGATCTTTCAAAAGCCTCATTCAATAAAATAGTAAAGGTGCTTAGATATTTTATCTAAACCAATGTTAAGCAAGCTTGAGCTTTCCACAAAGTAGCTTGGGATATTCATTTTCTTCCTTGTGACAAAGGATGAATGGGTATTATTTAGATTTATAAACAAAACACCGTTCTCTATGTGAAGCAGATTTTAAGGGAATTTGAGGGGGATGAGGCATAGAAAATTCTATTAAGACACTACATTTATGTAAGATCTCCTTATGGAAAAAATTGTTGGGGAAACATTGGATTTATTTCCTTTGATTACTTCCTTCCCTATCAAGATAAAATGGTCCTTTGTGGATAAGAACATTTGGAAAGATTTTGAATCAACAAAAACTTTTCTAAAGTGGGTTAATGATGGTTTTTGAATTTCTCTTTATTTTAATGACCACAATCATTGGTGGTCCCTATCATGACCAATTCTAACCTTCCTCTAGCGATTATGCCAAGCATAAAAGCTATTCAACTTTTTAGAAAAGGAATTTGCATTGTTCAAGATTTAGTTTCATCTTTTGATTGGATCCCATGGAATTCTCTAAAAATTAAACACAAGTTTCTAAATACAGAGTTTCCTTTTATTTTGTATATTCAAAAATTGATGCTAGATGCCATAATTCATAAGATGGGTTTGCAACGCCCACTTTCTTAGTAGAAGGATTAGAAGTGGAATCATAATAATGCCTTTCAAAAATACTCACCAGGGCTCCTTTATGAGATCATGAGTTCAATTTATTCTACATTAGATAAACTTAATAAGCAATGGAATATGAATCCCTCATTCAGAACGTGGCTTACTGCACTCAACATGATTTGGAATGCCAAGCTGAAGCCAAAATAATTTAATTTCTCTAGTGTCTGGTTTATAAAGGTCTTCCTCTTGGAGAGAGTCTCAAGCACATTGGAATTCCTAGCCCAAAATGCTTGATCCACTCCTGATATGAAACCTTCAGGAACCTTTATGAGACATGTTTGAGAGTCTAGTTTGCTTGTCAGTGGATTTGTAGCCTATTTCAACCTTATCACCTAGATCCACTCAAATGGTGAATGGTCTTTTTTGGGGAAATGCTTAGTGGCCTCCATACATTGTCTTTCTTTGGAATTTTTTTAGAGCTATCATTCTATTTCAGCTATGGAAGTTAAGAAATTCAATTTAAAAAAAATAAAATGCTTTCTATGCAATTCCCTATTAGAATTTGCAGTAGGAATAACACATGCCCTAATGTCCATAGAATTGGTGTTAGCCGAGACATTAACCCACACCAAGGTGACATGGAAAAATAATGATAAAATTCACATTACTAGCCAAATGTGACACACAACTCTCCTTACTAAAGTGAGATAGAACCTATTATTTTATAGAGGAGGGAAAATGTTATTTTACTAATAAATATTACCCACATTGACCAACCTCTTTAATGAGGTGGTTGGAAAAACTTATCACTTGTGCTAGCCACCAAAGGTATAGTACGAGGCACATAGAGAAAAAATAGGATTTAAAGATTAGCCTAAGCTAGGTAAACTAATATAACTAGGGTTTATCGCAAGTCAAGCTTTACCCAAGGTAAAATGAGAAAGCTCATTTTACACTAGAACATCCTTCCGTAAGATTGACTGGGGGAGAACATGAACATGATTCCAGAATGAGTCTTGACCATAAAGATTTGATAAGGTACTCATGTAAAAATGTCAATAAAATATAATGTGATGTCGAGTGTCACTATGGACACCAATCCATCTTATCAGAATACATGGGTGTTGAGCCATTGTAACCACCAAGTTGAACTTGAAACTAGTGCTCTATACGAGGCTTACTCATAAGAAACACTGATCTCAAAAAAGTGGGTAGAATATACCCGAGGAATCATTGCATACCCATCCCCCCATAATGATGAATTGGGTGGAAGACAATGATAGAAACATAAGTTTCTCTTGATGTGATTGGAAAGTGTTGGGGTAGGTGATAAGTGATGGAAAAGAGGAAAGTAGGAAGAGAGGACACAAACATGTCCAAAATGATCCACAAATCGATCAAATTCCTCTGAAGCAATCCAACAATATTCTAGTGGGGATGCCTAGCTAGTGTTACTAAATAAATTTCACCAAGTGTTCCACAATATTACAAGGTCGATTGATCCACAGTCAAAATATTGTGTAGAACAAGAATTAACACATAGTGAAAACATGAAAGAACTGTATGAGCGGTATAAATACACTACTCAAACATTAAAATTCTAAGAGACATTGGGGATGCTAGATGTTACTCGCCACATAGAGAGGATCAGATTGTCAAGGAAGGTGTGAAAACATAGAAGAGTACATCAATGACTCCCATTGAGAGATGGGATATATACACATATACAAACAAGGAATATTTCATGATTATTGTCCTAAATCAAAGAAGACACACATGAATATCAAGGTGATTATTAGCAAAAAAACAAACTCCTCTAGAAAAAGTAGTGAGGTGCGTAAAAAGAGGACTTAATAGATTTCTCAAATACAAATGGCACGAGCCAAAGTTGCTAATAAAACTAACCAATGAGAATGCAAGAAGGCAAGAAAAACTCTCAATAACTGTCTACATGAGTGCGCTGAATCCACTACTTAAATAACACATTGAAAAATGCAAGAGTTTTATCAAAATAATGCCATGTAAAAAATGAAATAACAAGTTCCTCAATAAAATCTTAATAATGAAGTCACGTTAAATACCATATGAATCATACAGATGAATAAAACGAACTTAAAACAAAATTGAACAAAGAAGAAATAACTTATAAAAGATCCATGGCAAAATCATAAAACTATAAAATAAATATTTTTATGAGGGGTGTGGCTGGCTGCCATACCAGTCCCACCAATCATGACCAAAAAAATCCGTTTCAAAGCCTTGTAAATAAATGAAAAGATATTGTGAGGGGTTGAACACTTCCCATAAATCCAGTGTCTTAAAGGATAGGCTAGCTACAATGCCAATATAAGGTTTGCAATTTGTTTTTGGTAAAACATATTGTATAATTAATGTGGTGGGAGAAGGTCAAACTTGTGACCTCTTCCCACATCTAATACCTTACAATGTTGAGCTTTCCAGCCTGCCCAAAAAACTTTCTAATATTTACGTGGAAAATTTTGATTTTCTTTTATAAAAAAAAAAAAAAAAAGAAAAGAAAAGAGAGAGAAAAAACCAAATTTGAATAAGACGAAATCGGACAATGGAGAGCGGTGGCGGGCGGATAACCACAAGTGAGGCAAGGGCAAGGGCAATGAGTAAGTTAATAAATAGGTGGGGTTGGACAGGATTCAAAAGTAGAATAATTTGAATAAGCCCACATCGAATGCTTCCTTCAGTTACAATCATACGATGCCAATTGCAAACACCATGACAAATCCAACGTCGATTGCAGCCATTTAATAGATGTGCCAATGACAAATTCAATTAATTTTTTATTTATAAATATAATTACATGGGTGGTGTAGGATGGAGGAGCTCAGTGCATCTGTATGTAGGCCGTGGTTTCCATGCAATGTTGCTTCAATAATAAGCGTACAATTCCAAACCAATGAAAATGTCAATGCCAATGACTTTCAATCTCAATCTCACAACACTATGCAGAGGTGGTCAGTTTGTAGGGAGGGTGGTGGTAGGGATTATGAGTTGTAGGAGGATTGGGTATTGCACAAGAGGAAGATGTAGGACTGGGAGTTGAAGGGTTGTAATATGCAATGGTAGTTATTGTATGACCCAACAACAATTTTGAAAAAATAAAAAATAAAAAATTCCCTTAAACACTTTAGTGCCCCTCTTCTCTTTAAAAAGGATCTTTTAAAAATAATATTTATAAATAAAACAACAAAAGTAAAAAAATTAAATCTTATAAAAATAACTAATATCTTTAATTTTTTTATATCAGGATTTATAAAATAATTATAAGCATCCCTCCCACATGAAATATTTATCTAGAAAGAAAAAATGTAAACCCCAACAAATTTATAGTCATTTTATGGTTTGGTCTTTCATAATATAATGGCGCAGGGAAATCACCCCAAAATACTCAAGTTAGAATTAGTATCCCTAGACAAGTTAGAATTAGTATCCCTAGACGCAAAAGAGGCTAGTGAAATAAATATAATAGAAGAGATAATGTAACATACACCATAGAAAGTCATGAATGATATGTGGTAGGGATTATCAGAGTTAAACACACTAATGGGAACAATCAAAATATTAAAAACCCTAGGCATGGAAGACCGGCTAGTGGCGATAAATATGGCCCATAGTGGATGAGGAATCGTAATTATTAAGGGGAGAGAAGGAGAAGATACAATAAAAGATACCATAAAAATAGGAGTAGATAGGTATAAGATGGAACCAAGACATGAAATGTTAGCAATTGAATAAGGGAATACAAGAGAAGATAGTCAATAAGAAACAATATATGGGGAGATAATAGAAGAAAAAATTAATGTTGGAAGGGCTACCAACCTTAGGGAAGAAAGTGATTCAAAAGTAAATATTAGTGGTAATATTGAATAACTACACAAGGGAGAACAATGAGAAGTTATATTAGGATAAAATGGATTAGTTAATGAGAATACTAGGGAAGAGCATAGAGTAGATATTGAATATAATGAAGAGGATACTATACCCCATTCAAAACCCAACCGCAAGAGGCTCTATGCGGAGATGAACCCTTTAGACCAAACACCAACGTAACTACATGGTTTATCCAACTTATGCACTTTGTAAATATGAGCATCACCTAGAAGAATGTCTCGATTTGTATGCTGCCATTACTAAAGAACAAAAGGAGTAGGGTGTCAGGATGATACATGTTACAAAAACTCTAAATGCTCAGTGGAGACCACAACTTACTACCCCACCGTTTGGACCCAAGGTCAATATTACTACACAAAGTGGTGTTCATTCCCAACCAATTTCAAATCCACCTATTGAAAAGGTTCAACGTGAAGAAGCTTATATGCAACACTATCACGATGATCAAAGTTAGAAAGAAGTGTTGCACAAGATTATTATAAATCCATGATATCTCTTTTCTTTGTTTGTTTAATAGTTTCTATGGACACATATGCTTTGTAAGTTGTCTCGTGAGCATTTTGTTTTATCCCACATTCATGAGAAGTAGTAGTTTCTTAGTTTATAATTTATATATAAGTGTTGAGGCCATTGAAGGCATCCACAAAATTATTGTATAGAGCTTGCTCAAAGGAGGTTGCCTCTCAAAGTGGTCTGTGATCAATTCAAGCTTTTCAAGTGTTCTTCAGAGTTAATTCATGCTATTAATTTCTGTTATTTGCACATTTTTATTAATTATTGTAGGAGGATCCTCTCATCTGGTATCAGAGTGCTTTCTAAGGCCACAATTTTTTTAAAAAAAACTCTGCATAATTTATTTACAGTTCATTTCAAAAATTAGTAACTCTATTCTACTGCATAAATCTATTTTGTATCACAATAATATTTTTTGGATTAGGGTAAAACTTGACCACATAACTGTGGGAAGTTCTTGGGTGAAAGCCTTAAAACTCATTGTGAGGAGTACCACAGGAACCCCAAAGTAGCTGGCCCATTGAGAGGACCTGCCAACAAAACAGAGAATGACCCCTTCTTGATTGAGTAGTTTTCATCCGTGAGGAAAACCAAGAGCTGTCACAAAGAGATAAACCTATGGCCAAAAAAATTCTGGAGAGTGGTACTCGCTTAGATGACATTTGTGGCCAAAGTAAAAAATTTAAAACCCTTAGGCAACCATTGAATCTTGGGTCCCATTTCTATTAGTTTCATAACATTTTTAGTAGACTCAAAATATTCAATCAATAGAGTATCTGTAGACTGTCAGAGGACTTGTAGACATATATTTGACAAAACCCAAAATTTGCAACCTATCGACAGAGTCTTAGTAGACTCTCAGAGAACTTATCATTAGACAAAAAACCAAAAAACAAAAAATAGAAAAAAAACCACCCTGTTTATCCTCAAAATTTACCCCATTTATCCTCAAAATTTACCCAGACACCTAAAATTCTATTCCCTACATTTTCTTCCTTGAGGTCCCATATCCTAATTCCACTCTTAATTCCCATAAATTACATTGTTTTTTGAGTTTTGCCATAAATTCTATTTTTATCTGTTTACCTTGAAAATTTTCCTATATGTTCATTGTATCGTTCTACTCCTTTGTCCCTTTTAGGCCAATTTTATAATTTTTCTATTTTCACTCCTAAAATTGTTGTCACCTTCGTCAATCATACTCCCACTATGCAAAATAATTATTAAAATCCCCTTTACCCCTTCCATTTTTCTCCAAATTCAAAGCCTTCCTTACTAAACATGTTTTAACTCTAGTTTTCCTATCCATTACAAAAAAAAAATTAGTTAGTCAGGTCATGGTATTAACCTAAATAGGAGCAAAAACCATTGAGGATGAAATTGCCACCCTCAAGTCCCACATCAAAGATCCTGATGAAAAAATTATTGGCCTTAGTCTGCAACATACCACTGTGAACAACATATGACATCCAAAGTCTTCTTCTGACACTACATTTTCTTCTTCTAAAAATTATCATGGGTCGAAGCTAATTTTTTCTCAATTCAATGGTGCAGATCCAACTAGATGGATCTATTAGGCCAAACAATATTTTAGTTTGAATAATATTTTTGATGTCAACAAGGTTCCACTTGCATCTTTTCACTTGGAGCTTGAAGCCCTTCAATGGTATCGTTGGTATGCCAAGGCTCATGAAGAACCCATATAGACCAATTTTTGCACCCTCATTTTGCAATGGTTTGGCCCTACTGCTTTTGATGACTTCATTGGAGCACTCACTAAACTTCACCAAACAGGAATAATGAGAGAATATCAAACTAAATTTGAAAAACTAGCCAATCATACAAATGGATTGTCTGATGAATTCTTCAAGAGTTACTTTTTTAGGGGACTGAAAGATGCAATTAGATCCAAGGTTAAAATGTTCCATCCCAACGCGATGATGGAAGCCTTAGGGTTGGATAAGTTGGCAAAGGACAAGATCACAACTTAGCATTGATTTAAATCTAATTTTGTTCCATTCAAAAATACAACTCCACAATGATCTCAAACAATGCCAGTCACCAAAACCACTCCTATCAAGCATTTGACTGAAATAGAGATGCAAGCCCATAGAGAAAAAGGACTATGTTATAATTGTGATGATAAATTCACTCAGGGACATCAATGTGTTGAGCAAAAGCTTTACCTATTGGATGTGAACTCACCACTAGAAACTGAAGATTAAGAAGATGTTTAGGATAGAATAGATGATCCAAAAGATGCTCAACTAATTGTGGAACCTACTTCTCAAGATGATCAACCAGAGATCTCTCTCCATGTCTTAGCAGGAGTTACTACCACATAAACCATACGAGTCAAAAGGTTACTTAAAAAAGCTCCCTCTCACAATACTCATTGATTCAGGTAGTACTCATAACTTCATTAACCCTCAGATCGATAAACATGTTGATTGTTTTATCCATCCTTGTTCTAAATTTGAAGTCATGATTGCCAATGGGGGCACATTACCTTGCAAAGGGAAGTGTCACAATGTTCGTATCTCTATTGGAGATTATGCTGTGCACTCCAACATGTTTTCCTTGCACTTAGGTAGATGTGATGTTATTTTGGGAGCCCAATGGTTATGCACACTTGGACTCATTTTATGGGATTTTGTTGAACTTTGGATGTAGTTTTTAGATGATGGAAAAAAACACACATTGAAAGGCTTACAACTTGAATCTATCAACATCATAAGTTTACATTGCATGGCAAATATTTTTAAAAAGAATTCACATGGTATCATTGCCTAACTCCATTCCATTCAAATGCAACCCTCAATAGTCTCCACTACTCCTTCTGACCTCCAAACCATTATGTAAAGGTATGCATGTGTCTTTTCCAAACCAATGGGATTTCCACCTTCACGACCAGAGGACCACCATTTTCAGCTCCTTCTAGGAAGCATTCCTCCCAACATCATGTCTTATCACTACTTATTTCAACAAAAGACTGATATTGAGATGTTCATTTGAGACTTACTGTAGCAAGGCATTATTCACCCCAGTACTAGCCCATATTCTTCCCTAGTTCTCCTTGTTTAGAAAAAATATGGGTCATGGCATCTCTGCATTGATTTTTGTGCACTTAATCACCTCACAATCAAGGATAAGTTTCTGATACTTATTATTGATGAGCTTCTTTATGAGCTTCATGGCACTCATTTTTTCTCCAAGTTGGATCTCAGTGCTAGATATCACCAGATCCAGCTTCAGAGGATGATATCCCTAAGATAGCTTTTTTCACACATGATGGTCATTATGAGTTCTTAGTCATGCCCTTTGGCCTCACTAATGCTCCTTCAACATTCCAAGCATTGATGAATAAAATATTCTGGCCCTACCTGTAAAAAATTATTTTGGTCTTCTTCAATGATATCTTCATCTATAGTAAAACATGGTCCGAGCATCTCCAACATTTAGAGCTCATATTGCAACTTCTCTCTGACCATAATCTTTGTGCAAAATAGTCCAAATGTACTTTTGACCAAGATGAAGTGGAGTATCTTGGGCATATTGTTTCAGCCTAAGAGGTTTAGGTGGATCTTGAAAAAATAACTGCTATGACAAATTGGCCACATCTTCAGACACTCAAGAGCCTCCATGGTTTTTTGGGGTTAAATGGATACTATCACAAGTTTGTCAAAGATTATGAGAAGATTGCAACTTCATTGATAGCTATGTTGAAAAGGATGCTTTTACTTAGATAGAAGCTGCTGAGTGTGCATTTGAAGCATTAAAATAAGCTATGTGTACTACACCTATTCTATCTATGCCAAATTTTACCAAGACCTTCACTATTGAGAGTGATTCTTGAAAAAATGCACTGGGTGTTGTTCTCCTCCAAGAATGATTCTCAGTTGTATTAATCAATAAAGCACTTTCTTTCAAGAATTTAGTGCTCTCTATTTATGATAAGGAAATGATGGACATTTTACATGCAGTATAGAAGTGGCATCCATACCTATTGGGTAATCATTTTTTCATGAAAACTAATCACCAAAGTTTGAAATATTTCCTAGAACAATGGGTGTCTACCCCATCACAATAGAAATGGGTCAACAAGCTCATGGGTTATGACTATGAGATAGCTCACAAGAAAGGTAAATAGAATATTGTGGCTGATGCTCTATCTCGTACATTTGTGGATCAAGTTTCCCTTCCAACTATTTCCATACCTATTCCGAATTGGTTGGACATTGTATAATAGGGGTATGCCAATGACTCCTCATTATCTCAAATCATTCAACAATTGACCACTGACCCCTCAATTGTACTGCATTATTCCTAGGATGGTGCTTCTCTGTGATAAAAAAGGTCATTTGGTGCTTCCCCAGAGCATAGATCTATAGCAGGCTATATTCGATAAACTCCATGCTTCTCCATCTGTAGGTCACTCAGGGTTTCTCAAAACTTATGAGCGGGCATGATGTAACTTCTCTTGGAAGGGAATGAAAAAGATAATTCAACAGATGGTGGCTAAATGTGATACATGCCAGCACAATAAAGCTGAAACAACTCTCATCCCTGGGTTGCTCAAACCCTTGCCCATCCCTACTAGGATTTTCATATATATTTCTATGGATTTCATTGAGGGGCTCCCTAAATTTGAGGGAAAATGGTGATCTTGGTTGTGGTTGATCACCTCTCCAAATATAGTCATTTTTGTGCCCTCAACCATCCTTATACTGCCTCCATAGTTGCACACATTTTCTTGGACCATTTTTTTTTGTCTTCATGGCATTCCTTCATCTATTGTCTCTGATTGTGATGCAACCTTCACCAGCCATTTTTAGACAAAACTATTTTGACATACTGGCACTCAACTGAAGATGAGTTATGGATATTGTTGTCCCCCAAAAATATCACTCATTGTTGGGACAACATATGAACTATTTTGGGCCCTGCAAGACCAAAATTGTCTCTTTCCTTTTCTAAATTTGTTTTGAGCTTTCAAATTCCTAATTTTTCAAGCTTTTAGTAAGTGGAATAGCAGGTTCAATAGGTTCAAAGGCTTCTGCAGGTGAGTTCAATCAAAAGAACTGGTTTCCAACACTTGGTCATCTTCAAGTTTGGGTCAGTGCCTTGTTTCAATCAAAAAAAGAGTGCATCGACAAGCATTGAACCATTGAACCTTGAACCATTTCAGTTCAATGGGTTCAATGGTTCAACATCGTCAATGAGAGCTAAGTGCTTCGTAAGAGGTTCAAAGTTCAACCGTTTCAAAGTTCTATAGCTCCAAGCATCTAACGAGTTTCAAAGGCTTGAACCGTTGAACCTTGAACCATTTTGGTTCAATGGTTCAACGGGTTCAAGCCCTAAATAGTTCAATGTGCTTGGTTCAAATATCCCAAAGTGACTCAAAGGAATGAATTGACCAAACCATTGAACCTTGAACTGCTTCATAATTTCATCGGGTTCACGGGTTCAAAGGTTCAAAGGCCACCTCAGTTAAGAAAATAAATGCACGCAAAAAAAAGAGTTAGGTGGATGCTGCCAAGTGTCGTTGGCTGGGCCCCGTTACACTTTGTTTATGAGAATTGGCAGATGATGCCATGTGTCCCATGCAGAGATCGGCGGAGGCCAACAAGTGTCATCATTCGAAAGAACCCGAGTGAGCCCCAAGCATTTCTATGATGCTACAAAAGCCCGATAGTGGAAAGCGCCAGGTGTCGATGGTGGAGGGTTTCAACACGATGCAGTGGAAGATTCCACATGTCCTTGGCAAGAAGTGACAGATACTGCCATGTGTCCAAGAGGGATGCCCTTGCGGGAGGCATAGAACCAAAGAAAGGAATTTCTTCAGATGAATTGTTCAAAGGAATTTCTTCAGACAAATTGTCTGAAGAAAATGAAGGAATTCCTTAAGATAATTTGTCTAAAGGAAATACATGGAAGAACAGGCCCATCGAAGATGAAAAGCCCGAAGGCCACCGCAAGGATCCAGAAGGACAGAGACCCTTGCAGAGGGATACTTGACACATAAAATGGACCCTATTTGAGATCTCAAAGGGAAAGTTCCCAATAAGAAGGGTCGAGCCTCAAAAGTGCAGTGGAAGCTACCAAGTGTCACATGCCAAGACACAGTTTCAAATGAAGCTTCATAGAGCAAAACGTGCCACGTGTCCCATCCCAGTGCAGTGGAAACTGCCATGTGTCTGCATCCGCACCTCCAACCTCTAACAAGTCTTAAGGCCTATTCCCAGAAGCTTACTTCAAAGCCCCAAATGCCACCACGTGTTCTCACCTATGTCATAGCAAAATGATAGGCCTACAAATGTCAAAATTGGGGCAAATGGCCAGCCGTTAACCTTCAAAGGAAGAGAGACCCGCAGAAGTCAAAAGTGTTGCAGTGAAGTGTCTAATTGATCCTTGCAGACTTAGAACACAGACTCGATGCATTCAAAGACCCTAAGGCTGGGACCAAGAGAAGGAAGATTCAAAGAGGGAAACTTAGTCGAAGTTAATTCCACTAGGTGAAGCAGTTCGTTGGGTAGATATTGTTAGGGTGTGGAGCTAAAAGCTTCACCTAAGGCAAATAGGAGGTTTTTGGAGCTTGACAGTCACCGGCGTCGGTAGGCCACAATTGACGTCGGTCAAGGGACAGTGCAAGGGAAACCGGCATCGGCAGGAGATCAGCTGGCGTCGGTCACCTCCAGGAAGGTAGGGACCAACGTCGGTCGCCTGTGGCGGTCAGAACTGCTGTTGACGAATAGTCAGTTAAGTGAACGTGGAGTTTGCATTATAAAGACCAGTTCGAGTCTTTGAGCCGCTTGTCTAATTAAGTGTATGCATGAGATCTATATAATAGACTCATGCGCTGTATTGTTAAGTGTTGAACTTGTAGAACCCAAGTGTGGAGCTTGGAGAGTTCTTCCCATGGTGGAATCAAGTAGGATTCCCCATGTATGTAAGATCAGGTTTGATATGCAGGGCGTTGCAGGGTCATGGAGGAGATCTACATGTGATAAGTAAGATCAGGTTGGTCTGCAGGGATGTGTGAATGCGAGGGTCAAAAAGGAGATCAACGGGGGAGTTAGATCCAAGGTGACATCAATACATCAGGAGCAGGATCATGGTTAGATCTACTTGGAGTACCGATTCGTACTCGATTGTACAGATGTACAATGAGGTGAACAACAGCTTGTGTTAGCTGATTGTTGTGACCTATGAGAGAAGATTACTCAGGTGGGAAGATTACTTGGAGCCCTTGAAGAGGAAGCCTCACAGAGGTGGAAGAAGAGTGTGATCTCTTTATTGTAATTTCCTTTGTAATGAGTTGAATACAATTGTGTGTTTCCTCTCATGTTCTTTGTTATTTCTCATTGATAGTTATTTGTTCTTCTGGGTATTTCCGCATGTTTAAGTTGCTTATACATTGGTAATCATGTGTGCTCTTAAATCTGACAAGTTGTGTCAAAACTTTGGGAAACTTTGGTCCTATCAAATGGTATCAGAGCAAGGTTGGACGTTCTCAGAGTGAGCTTGACTAGCAGGTGGTTCAGATCTGTTAAGTGTTGTTGATTACAGGTTACTCACAGGGGTTGCTGTTTGAGTGGGAGTATAGCAAGGCAGAAGAATGGAGAAATTTAGACACAGGTGTAGCACCACAGGGAGTGTGGTGGGTTGTATTCGAGTGGGAGCTTGAAGAGGAATATAAGCCAGGATGCAGATTAGACAGAGTACTGGTATGGGTACAGGTGCAGCTCTTTATCTCCAAGTGGGAGATTGTTAGGGTGTGGAGCTAAAAGCTTCACCTAAGGCAAACAGGAGGTTTTCGGAGATTGACAGTCACCGGCGTCGGTAGGCCACAACCGACGTCGATCAGGGGATAGTGCAAGGGAAACCGGCATCGGTAGGAGATCGGCCGGCGTCGGTCACCTCCAGGAAGGCAGGGACCGACGTCGGTCGCCTGTGGCGGTCAGAACTGCTGTTGACGAACAATCAGTTAAGTGAATGTGGAGTTTGCATGATCAAGACCAGTTCGAGTCTTTGAGCTGCTTGTCTAATTAAGTGTATGCATGAGATCTATATAATAGACTCATGGGCTATATTGTTAAGTGTTGAACTTGTAGAACCCAAGTGTGGAGCTTGGAGAGTTCTTCCCATGGTGGAATCAAGTAGGATTCCCCATGTATGTAAGATCAGGTTTGATATGCAGGGTGTTGTAGGGTCATGGAGGAGATCTACATGTGAGGGTCAGAAAAGAGATCGGCGGGGGAGCTAGATCCAAGGTGATAGCAATACATCAGGAGCAGGATCATGGTTAGATCTACTTGGAGTACTGGTTCGTACTCGATTGTACAGATGTACAATGAAGTGAACAACAGCTTGTGTTAGCTGATTGTTGTGACCTATGAGAGAAGATTACTCAGGTGAGAAGATTACTTGGAGCCCTTGAGGAGGAAGCCTCACAGAGGTGGAAGAAGAGTGTGATCTCTTTGTTGTAATTTCCTTTGTAATGAGTTGAATACAATTGTGTGTTGCCTCTCATGTTCTGTGTTATTTCTCATTGATAGTTATTTGTTCTTCTAGGTATTTCTGCATGTTTAAGTTGCTTATACATTGGTAATCATGTGTGCTCTTAAATCTGACAAGTTGTGTCAGAACTTTGGGAAACTTTGGTCCTATCAAATATTTGGGGCCTGCAAACATTGGAAGTGTAGCCTGTTTGTCCCCTTTGAATTAAAAATAGAATAGACATTTGCGTGGCTAGCAGGTGATGGAATGAGTGATTTAGACTTAGGAAAAGACAAGGAAGATGAACCAACATGCCATAGTTAAGGTAGTCACCCTGCTTCAGCATGGCCCTTCCTGATAGAATAAAAAATGCAGCCAAGGCATTGATTGCACATCATAGGTCACTCCATGGGACAAAGTGCCAAGTCTCTCCTGGCCTCTATATAATGTAAACTCTTTCATTGTTACAAGGGAGATCTTCCTGAATATAAAAGCAAAACTCTACCTAAATTGAAAGGCGAATACTGAGACTTTGAGCTCAAATTGTATTTCATATTATTTTATCTGAATGAGAAAGTAAGTGATTCATAGAATTTGTGCTGTATAGCTTGTACCATCTTAAGAGATTGTTTTTATGTCTATCTTTTGAATGTGTTCTTGTTTATTTAATTTAACAAGCAGAGCTAGTGGAAGTGATAAGGAAGGTGTCCTGAAACCAGTTACTTTCAGACTTTGTGCTGACATAATTGTTTTTAGTGTGTGTTTTTTATTTTCTATTTTTGTGTAAAAGACCTTGGGATGACTTTGTACCCCCATTGTTCTTCGTACCTCACTCTAGGGTAGTCAAGGTGGAGACTTTGAGCTACATCTTAGATTGCTGGTTACTTTGGACCCAGTTACTAGTCACTTGTTACCAGAAAGAATCCTGCTATTTTCAAGAACAAGCACTTTTGAAAGAAGAGAAGTGCCTTCTATTGCTTCACCAGGATTTCTACTCTTCAGAAAGGGATCTGGCTCTTGGCTGAAAGTTACTTCTGAAAGAAGAGAAGTACCTTTACCAATCACCCAAGATTTCTCCTCTCTTTGTTAGCATCATCTTTGAAAAAGAGAGATGGATGGTTTATCCCACCCCTGTGTCTTACTTTCTGCATATATTTATAGTATATAGCCTCCGCATATTTAATAGGGAACCTCCCCTTGATGAGAGGAGAGATTTGTCCCCTATTGATGTAGTAAACCTGCACACCAGGATGACCCATCTCCCTATGCTGTGGTGATAGGAACTATTTTGGTCACCAGTTAGCTGGCCGACAAAATATTCACCCAACAATTTTTGGTGACTCTGCTGGGGACACAGTAATTTTGTGCAATTTGGAACCTCAAGTTTCAGATTGAAACATCACCTGTGTCTTACCCATAATCATTATAAACCTTATCCATTACATACTCTGGTGACTCCGTTCCATGTCTTACCAATTATCATTATAGCCTTACCATCTTCCTCCACTTCTGTTATTTTATCTGGTCTGCAAAACCAGAGCTGCTGAGAAAGAGTGCACAATTTGAAGCCTCAAGCCTCAAGCTGAAGTAGGGTCAGTCCTTTCCCATTTTTGTTCTGCAAACTGGCCACTTTACCTAGATTTGTTATCCCTATTTTTGATAATTAAATCATGGCGGTTCAAGGCCCCTGGGGTAACTCTTTTGGCCCAATCAACTTGACTCCACCTCTGCATGAACTCCCACGTAGTTCAATAAAGAATTTCCCCAAATTCTTTAGTGATGGGATAGTTCACCCTAATGAACACATTACAACCTTCAGCATAGCCTATGGTGTGATAGGGGTGGAATTCAAAAACATGGCAGTCGGGATTTTTGTGGAGATACTACAAGGTGCTGCTGTAGACTGGTTCTACCATCTGCAAGCTGGATCAATGACTAACTGGGATACACTTAAAGCCAAGTTTGAAGCCAGGTTCAAGCCTACAGAGGATGCACATGCTTTGTTGGCCCAACTCACTCAGATGAAGAAGGAACCTCATGAACCTATGAGGGATTTTATTGCCAGGTTCAACAAGTTGAGGCACATGATTCCCATGGTCACCCAGCCGACACCTCAAAATGTCAAATGCTTCTTCATTAACTCACAGCTGCCTAAAGTGAGTTTTCTGTTGAGACGGGCTAGACACATAGACCTTGAGGCTATTGAAGACTTGGCTACTAAGCTAGAAGATGACCTTATCTTGGCAGAAAAGATAAGGAGAGATTATAACAAAGGTAAACCCTCTTCATCTTTTGAATACTCACCCACAGCCACCATTGACCCAATGGTACAAAAGCTGGCAAATGAATTGCTAGCCTTGAAAAGGCGAATGGCACAAGGTTTGGCTTCTGCTCCTCTATATAAAGATATACCAAGGAGGACATTCCCCAATCAACCATATCAAGGCAATGCTGCCAGAAGTCAAGGGCAACCAAATCGTCTTCCCCCCCCATAGAGGAACCTTGCCCTTGAAGCACCTCCAACCAACTCAGTAGTTGGATATCTAGAAACAGAACATGTTTCCTATTTTCAACCTGAGTTTGAGTAAGAAAATGGCGTTGATCTCTTCAAGGAGGATCTAGAAGAATCAACTGGTGACTCCCACATTAGTTTCCTAAATTACCAGGATGAACCCAGAAGTGAAGGTGAAGCAGTCAAAGGATCATACACAGTATTCACCCAGTCTGAGAATCAATCAACCTAACAAGCTGATAAAGAAAGAATAGAGGAACAAACTCAGCCTGCAATTCTAATTGCTAAGCGGGGAACCACTCTGTCTTTCCAGTCAAAGGACCCAGTGTTAGCCAAGAAGGTTAGTACATCAAACATCTCTGCACCTTCTACTTCAACTTCGCAGATCAGTCCTCCCCCTCCCAAAAACCAAAAGGATGAACTCCCATCCTCTCTTCCAAGTCCGTCTTAGTCATTTGACATGATTGATCATGTCAGGAAATCCAAAATTCAAATGACTAAGTTTGAATTTCTACAATCCTATCCTGAGCAATTAAACATTGGTGGAGAACTCAGTATGGACCTGTCTGAGGCAGAATTTGTGGTCACCCAAATGTTGGCCCCTGCTCATGTCTTAGCTGATGAAAGTCCTGTAGCTAGCAATCTAGGATTTGATCCAAACAAGGCATCAAAAGAATTAGTAGGGCATAGTACAAATCAAGAAGGATCTTCCATCTCTATTGAAGAGAAATCTGATAGAAGATCAACTTCTAATGATGCTTGGATCCTAGAATCTGATGGCAGTAATTCTTCCATAGCTAGATGTGGATCTTTGTTGCTCGGATTGAAAACTGCTCAGGATGAAGAGATCAAACTCCTTCACACTAAAGGAGATGCTGAGCTGATGGTTTGTCAGGAGTTTGAGGCTGACAATCAAAGCATGTGCTGGACTGAACCAACAGAATAACAAGCTATTGTGGTGGACCATACTACTATACTCTAAAGTCAGCAAAAGGAACTCTTTGCCAAGAGAGCAAGGAGTTTTGGTTTTTAGCTTGAAGACCACATCCTGCCATGGGGCAAGAAGAAGAAAGATCCAAGAGGAAGACGCAGAAAATTGGTTTCTTGGTGGAGAGTTCCATTCACCCATCACCATTTTTAGGGACAAAATATTTTCCAGTAGGTTTATCAGGATGGCATCCCCTTTTCTTTGTCCTACGATGAGCAGTGTCTAAAGTACTTCAATTCTTGAAGTATCAAATAAGTTCACCTATACATATGTACATTTGTATAGTTTCTATTTCTGCTTTGTGTTGTTTGTTTGTTTGTTTGTTTTGGAGCCTTTCTTTTTGGGTAGCATGACTCCATAGTCCAATGGCATACTTCAAGGCACTAGAGATCCTGGTTTCTACTCCCCTCAGTTGTTTCAAAATTTTAACCAAGGGAAGTTCCCCAACTGGAGCCAGTTGTTGTCCCCCAAAAAATATCACTCATTTTTGGGACAACATATGAACTATTTTGGGCCCTGCAAGACCAAAATTATCTCTTTCCTTTGTGAAATTTGTTCTGATCTTTCAAATTCCTCATTTTTCAATCTTTTCACTAAGGGGAATAACAAGTTTAATAGGTTCAAAGGCTTCCGCAGGTGAGTTCAATCAAAAGAACCAGTTTCCAACACTTGGTCATCTTCAGGTTTGGGTCAGCACCTTGTTTCAATCGAAAAAAGAGTCCATTGGCAAGCATTGAACCATTTAACCTTGAACCATTTCGGTTTAATGGGTTCAAAGGTTCAACGTCGTCAACGAGAGCTAAGCGCTTCGACAGAGGTTCAAAGTTCAACCATTTCAAAGTTCTACAGCTCTGAGCATCTAACGAGTTTCAAAAGCTTGAATCGTTGAACCTTAAACCATTTTGGCTCAATGGTTCAACGGGTTCAAGCCCCAAATGATTTAATGCACTTGGTTCAAATATGCCAAAGTGACTCAAAGGAACGAACCGATCAAACCATTAAACCTTGAACCGCTTCATAAGTTCATTGGGTTCAAAGGTTCAAAGGCCACCTCAGTTAAGAAAATAAGTGCACGTAAAAGAAAGAGTCAGCTGGATGCTACCAAGTGTCATCGGCTGGGCCCCATTACACTTTGTTTCTGAGAGTTGGAAGATGATGCCACGTGTCCTGTGCAGAGATTGACGGAGGCTGACAAGTGTCATTATCCAAAAGAACCCGAGTGAGCCCCAAGCATTTTTATGATGCTACAAAATCCTGATAGTGGAAAGTGCCAGGTGTCGACGGTGGAGGGTTTCAACATGATGTAGTGGAAGACTCTATGTGTCCTTGGCAAGAAGCGACGAATACTACCACGTGTCAAAGAGGTATGCCCTTGCGGGAGGCACAGAGCCAAAGAAAGGAATTTCTTCAGACAAATTATCTGAAGGAATTTCTTCAGAATTTTTATTCGAAGAAAATGAAGGAATTCCTTCGAACAATTTGTTTGAAGGAAATACATGGAACAATAGGCCCACCGAAGATGAAAAGCTAGAAGGCTATCGGGAGGATCCAGAAGGATAGAGACCCTTGCGGAGGGACACTTGACACATAAAATGGACCCTATTCGAGATCTTAAAGGGCAAGTTCCCTTTAGGAAGGGTTGAGCCTCAAAAGTGTAGCAGAAGCTACCAAGTGTCACGCGCTAAGACACAATTTCAAATGAAGCTTCATAGAGTGGAACATGCCACGTGTCCCATCCTAGTGCAGTGGAAATTGCCACGTGTCTGTGTCTGCACCTCCAGCCTCTAACAAGTCTCAAGGCCTATTCCCAAAAGCTTATTTCAAAGTTGCAAATGATGCCACGTGTCCTCACCCATGTCACAAAAAAATGATAGGCTCACAAACGTCAAAATTGGGGTGAATGGCCAGTCATTAACCTTCAAAGGAAGAGAGACCCATGGACATCAAAATTAATGTAGTGAAGCATCTGATTGATCCTTACAGACTTAGAACACAGACCTGATGCATTCAAAGACCCTAAGGCTAGGACCAAGAGAAGGAAGAGTTAAAGAGGGAAACTCAGTGGGAGTTAATTCCAATAGGTGAAGCAGTTCATTGGGTAGATATTTGGGGCCTACGAACATTGAAAGTGCAGCTTGTTTGTTCCCTTTAAATTAAAGGTAGAATAGACATTTGTGTGGCTAGAAGGTGATGGAATGAGTGATTCAGACTCAGGAGAAGACAAGGAAGATGAACCAACATGCCATAGTTAAGGCAGCCGCTCTGCTCCAACATGGCCCTTCTTGACAGAATCAAAATTGTAGCCAAGGCATTGATTGCACAACATAGGTCACTCCATGGGACAAAGTCCCAAGTCTCTCCTGGCCTCTATATAATGTAAACTCTTTCATTGTTACAAGGGTGATCTTCGTGAATACAAAAGCAAAACTCTGCCCAAATTGAAAGGCGAATATTGAGACTTTGAGCTCAGATTGTATTTCATATTATTTTATCTGAATGAGAAAGCAAGTGATTCACAGACTTTGTGCTGTATAGCTTGTACCATTTTAGGAGATTGTTCTTATGTCTATCTTCTAAATGTGTTCTTGTTTATTTAATTTAACAATCAGAGCTAATGGAAGTGATAAGGAAGGTGTCCCGAAACTAGGTACTTTCAGACTTTGTGCTGACATAATTGTTTTCAATGTGTGTTTTTTCTTTTCTATTTCTGTGTAAAGGACCTTGGGATGACTTTGTGCCCCCATTATTCTTCGTACCTCATTCTAGGGCAGTCAAGGTGGAGACTTTGAGCTACATCTTAGATTGCTGGTTACTTTGGACCCAGTTACCAGTCACTTGTTACCAGAAAGAATCCTGCTATTTGCAAGAACAAACACTTTTAAAAGAAGAGAAGTGCCTTCTATTGCTTCACCAAGATTTCTACTCTCTAGGAAGGGATCTGGCTCTTGGTTGAAAGTTACTTCTGAAAGAAGAGAAGTACCTTCACCAATCACCAAGGATTTCTCCTCTGTTTGTTAGCATCATCTCTAAAAAAAGAGAGATGGATGGTTTATCCCACCCCTGTGTCTTACTTTCTACATATATTTATAGTATATAGCCTCTGAATATTTAATAGGGAACCTCCCCTTGATGAGAGGAGAGATTTGTCCCTTGTTGATGTAGTAAACCTGCACACCAGGACAACCCATCTCCCTATGCTATGGTGATAGGAACTATTTTGGTCACCAGTTAGCTGGCTAACAAAATATTCACCCAACATATATCATCCAAAAATAGATGGTCAGATTGAAATTGTCAATAAATGCTTAGAAACCTTCCTCCATTGCTTCACCTCAGAACAACAATATCAGTGGGTAGTGTGGCTCCCTCTCGCTGAATGGTGGTACAATACCTCTTATCATACTTCAAAAAAAATGACTCCATATGAAATAGTTTATGGTCAAGTACCACCAGTGATCCTTCCATACAACCCTAATAGTTCATCAGTCCAAGCAGTCGACACACTTCTTTGAACTTGGGATTAGATCTTTAGCACCCTATGGAAAAATCTTCATATGGCACAAAATCAAATGAAACAATAGGCAAATCAACACCATTCCAAGTGCACTTTTCAAGTAGGTGATATGGTTTTTATTCGCTTGCATCCCTAAAAGCAATCCTCCCTAAAACTCAAAGGGTGTCATAAGCTGGCCCCCAAGTTTTATGGGCCCTATAAGGTTCTTTAGAAGATTGGGTTGGTTGCTTGTAAGTTGGAGCTCCTACCTTCTTCCTGAGTTCACCCAATATTTCATGTCTCTTGTCTAAATAAAGTTATTGGCACAAACATTAGAGTACAGACTATTTTACCTAAACTTGATAATGAAGGATCCATTCTTATTGAATTGGAGGCAATCCTGGACAAGGGCGGGCACCAAATTCACTCCCGCTCCATCACTGAGGTTTTAATTCAATGGCATAGAATGCAACATGGGAACCACAATTTCAAATTCAACACCAATTCCCACATCTAAATTTTTGAGGACAAAGCTTTTTATAAGAGGGAGGGGATATTATAAACCCATGATATCTCTTTTATTTATTTGTTTGGTAGTTGTTTTAGATGCATATGCTTAGTAAGTCATCTTGTGAGCATTTTATTTTATCCCACATTCATGGGAAGTAGTAGTTTCTTAGTTTAGAATTTATATATAGGTAAGTGTTGAGGCCGTTGAAGGCATCCATGAAATTATTATATAGAGCTTTCTCAAAGGAGGTTTCCCCCTTGAAGTGGTCTATGATCAATTCAATCTTTTCAATTATTCTTTAGATTTAATTCATGTTGTTAATTACTGTTATTTATGCATTTTTATTAATTTTTGTAGGAGGATCCTCTCATAGATAAAAACCATAGTCTAAGAATTGTAAGGTGAAATTGAGTTCTTAAAAGATAAGGATGCTAACATGTAGGTCAACATGCAAATAAATTTGGTATCCATGGAGTTAGGGGATGATGAGTTCTTAGAGTTTTGAAAACTCTTCCTTAATGAGGACATCATCCCTCTCCTCAAGAATTGGTTACAAAAACAAAGGGCAAAGGCTTTGGAGAATTGTTGTTTGAACCATGCACAATGATAAGCGACCCATGTTTAATCAAACCCAGAATGTGAAAAAGAGGGCCTTGTCAATGCGTCCATTAATTTTTGGATGATATGTGACATCCTGGTGAATACTAGCATAAAGGTTAATAATCTAACCAAATATGCCTATAAAAATATGGGGATCACCACTGTGAAACCCTACCCATATGTTTTGTTCATGGCCAACAAGCCTTGCGCACTACCCATAGGTGTTCTTAAGGATCCACCATCAACATTTTAGGAGTCACATTCAAGAGTGATTTTGAAGTGATTGAGCTTGCTGAAGCTGATGACTTCCCTACTCTTTTGGGTCGACTTTGGCACTAAGATAATAATGCCAAATTGCATTTTAATAAGTGATATATTAACTTTGAGAATGAAACTCAATGCATAGTCATTCCTATAACTAATGATGGACCCCCTTTGTGGAACTTGTTGATGTTAATGAGGATGTCAACACAATTTATAATATTACTACCCAAGGAAATGAAAATGTGGATCCTACTCCTAATGGAATCTTATGATGGGAAGATGATTCATATATTTTTGATACTAGCAATGTCTCTTGTGACAAATAGGTTTAAGGTACATACATGATCTAACATAATGCATATGTGGTGTCTTGGATAACCACCTAGCTCCTCTCCAAAGCTTGCTTAGTGCCACAAAATTGTTTGCTTCATTGGTGGACACTTGATGGCGAGACCACCCTTATAGTTGGATGATTTAACTTTTTTGTGAATATTGGTGTCTTATTCCTAATTTAGTTAAAGGTCTAGGTTGACTAAATTAGTAAATAATATTACAATAATTTAACTACTGATTTGTATAATTTATTTATATTTTTAACCTTTTTATAAATAGTAATAAATATCAAGAAAATAAGACTTAGCTTAAAATGAATTGAAACAACTATTGTAGGGTCTGCTATTGGCTGTGCAAGACTAGAATAGTGTCATAAATCAATTTCTAGCTTTCATTTTATGAAAGGACAAGACTACCAAAATATGACATCCAAAAGTTTGACACTATTGTCCTCTTTTATCGTTGTTATCTAAATTGCTTGTAAAGACATGAGTTTTTTGGGTTTTGTTCACTAACCCTATGTGAGCTTGCCTATGAAATATCGACTACTGAAAGTCTATATAATTATTTTTGGATCTATTTTAATCTTCAAACCCTATACTTCATTATGCTTTGATAAAACTTGAGAAAGAAGGGGGGTTAGTGTGTGTAAGATGCACTAAACGTGAATCCACACCCCTTATGTGGGAACACTACCTATATACCAATACTTTGAAGAGGGATCAAGCCATATGTAATTCTCCCACTTAATGTGCAATAGTGTAATGTAGATGTAAAAATGCTAAACTGGGTGTACTTGAGGTGGCTAGGGACTAGTGTGAGGATTTGGATATGCTTGTAGCTATATTGGATGGCTGTATATAAAGAATAGGGAAATTTGCCTTAGTAATTTTGCTTGTATTCTTGCTTGCTTTTGTAATATTGACCACTTATTTTATAAATAAACTTTGAATGGGATTTTAAAGGGATTTATTAGTCATGGTTAAATGTATTCGCATAGGCCAATATAATGAAGAATAGGAATCAGATGGAAATAGTTTTTTGGGCTTAAAATGTGATTAGACAAGAACACCAAAAATGGAACACCCTAGGATTCAATGCTATAGTCTAGGTTTGACGCTCATGCCTTATAAGATCAAGACATAGGGGGATATAATTAGCCTAGGAAATGCATCCTGGCTAAGCTAGAATTAGGTTCTAGAAGTCTATAAATGATCAGTTATGAGAAAAAAGGTGTCTAGAAGGGTCATGAAAACATACAAGAGGGTCCCATAGATAGGGTGTCACAAGCCACACTCAAGATACCGATGTGGATATTTTATATAACTACATTTGCCCCCCCTTTATTCTAGTGATGCAGCAAAGTGAAATACTAGGATGAAAGAAAAATAGAAAGTATGCTTTAACTTACCTATAAGGATGAAACCCATGAAGCTATGTGATGCTCTGAGTGTGTAGAGATAGCACATTGTAATGCCATTGAGATATAATAAGGCACACAACTACTGAGAATGCTTGGGTAATGCCATAAACTATAAAGAAGATAAAGCAAATGTGTCATGCACTTTGCCTCCAATCATTAGTGTTTGTAACATGGTTTTTGATCTAGAAGTTATACAACCTATCATATCTAAAACTAGAAGTGAGATCCATCATGCCACGCATGATACCCCTTATATTTTGATTCTCTAAGAAAAACTATATTGAAACTACTGATAATAAACTAAAATTTTGTTAATAAAATTGTAACTAGTCTTACTTTTTTGTCTATTTCTAGAAAATTTGGTTTTTTTGTTATTTGGACAAGAGCACCAAAATAAGACACCCTACTATCTGGTGTTGTAGTCTAAAATTAGTGATCTTGTACTATGATGATTCTGAAGGTTATTCTATAATTATCACTATTTATCTAGTTTGTTCTGCTTAGTTTAAAGACTGAATACTATTCTGGGTGTTCTAAGAATTGATTTTTGACCGGTTAGAGGCTCTGATCTTTGTGATAAAACCCCTGTTTATTTCCCCTTATTTTGAGGGTAGAAAAGAGGACCCTGTAATGACTATCCTCAAAAGAAAGGGCCCTGTAAGTGTGTTATACTATAAAAATACATGAAATAACAATGATAATCAGCAAGATATCTCAAGATATAACATGGTTTTTATTAGAGATTGTTAGATCAACAGGGGTATGCCTAGAAAGATATAACAATTTAATAACATGTGTAATATATTGAACTAGAACTGGAAGTTTGGTTAGTTTTTAGTTGTTAGATGTCAAGGAGGGATGGAGCATGATGTCCATCATGACATCCAAGAAAATGAGATAATGCATGATATGGATCATGACATTACAAATAATTGAGAAGTAAACAAGCAACAAACACACAAGGTAAGAAGTAAGAAGCACACAAAAGTGGCCAAGGAGCCAAGCAAATAAGGGACATGGGCACATATCACTCAAACTAGGAAAACAAACATACAAGGCATGTTCAAATGCCACATACACATACAATTAAAAACATGTAAGGTTGGCATGAGGGCCATAGGCATATAGAAGAGTTCAAGCAAAGGACATTGGAAAATGTCCTAAGGCACACATAAAAATAGAAAAAAAAGACATTGGAAAATGTCCTAAGGCACATACAAGAGATAAAATAAGAACTGAGAAATGAAATCACATATAGCTACACAAAGTAAGAAAGGAAGGCATGTAAATGTTGGAAATACAATCACATCTAACTAATCAAAGAAAGAATTGAAAGTATGCAAGACATGGAATACAAGACTAGGTATATGCTACGAAATACACGCGTGCTATATACTAGTGAATTTTTATAGAGTAATCTATGTAACTTAGTAATTAATGTACATCAACATGATAAATAGAGTGTGTGGTGTAATAATGACATAACCTAGATGGTGTAGTCATGTAGAAAATGCCCCCAACGGGTAGATATGTTGATGTATGTTTTGAATGTAAAATTATGATGTCCCCTCAATGGGTAGAGTGAAGCAATCAAGGATCTAGGTGTCACTGCACACACTCAAAGAAGATCAAGTGAAGCATGGTAATGTATATAAATCGACAAACAATAGCATAAAACAACAACATGTAAGTCTAGCATGGTAGTAGAAATGTAAAGCATGGATAATGCATACATTTGAAATATATTTGATGTTTTTGATTTATTTAAATGTTTTTGGATTTTTGATATATTTTAATGTTTTTGGATTTTTGATATATTTGAATGTTTCTGTATTTTGACATATTTGAATATTTTTGTATTTTGACATAAGCTATGTAGAATCAATCATAAGGAGACTATGTACAAGTAAAATAGAAAAGAAGCTATGTACAATCAACCATAAGGAGACTATGTACAAGAATTTGAGAAGCTATGTATAAGAAAGACTGGGAAGAAATGATACTAACCGATGAGTCTCTTGATAGACTCCCTATCATGGTGTCCTGTATCAAACAAAGGAATCATGCATGATTGTGAAGCATGAGGTAATGGCTGTGAATATGAATCTGAATATTCAGATTCATTGTTGGTATCTTAAAAATCATAATAACGTGTATTATTCCACTCATCATTATCATCTTCATTTTGAACCGATAAAATGCTAGTGTTGACTCTTGTCACATCTAAATATATTTGTTTGATAAATAGTGTCTGTAAATGATTTGCCTTAGGATGTTGAATAAATCCCAATCCTTGGTGACAAAAATTATCAATTGCTAGAATAGTAGTGATTCCTTGAGCATGCTTGCCCAACCCTTGACCTTGATAATCAAACTATTGTAGATATTTTTGACCAAACCCATACTGTTTTGAAAGTTGAGCCTCATTTTGGAGAGGTATATTTGCATCTTTTTTATTCTTTACCTGTGCTTGTGGTACTATTTATTGCTCTGATTTTGCTTTTTGATCATTTCATTGTTCAAAGTTATGCTTTGGTAACCACTTTTGTACTATTTTTGGATTTGACCCTTTGTGAATGTGTTCATGTGTCACTATGGATTGCATGACTGATTTACTTTGTATAGGGTGCTCATTATCAATTATCTATTGTATATGTTTATTTAATGCCAAACATGAATCTTTGTGATGCCCATGCATTCTATGATATGCACAATAATATCTGGATCTTCTCACTGGATGTAAAGGAGGTATTTTGATCAACTTAGAGTTAATCATATCCCTTAATACCTCACTTGAAATCTTATTTGATCTTTGAATTCTTTTTAAATCACTAGTTTTAGAGTTACTTTGTTTTGATTTTTTATTTGGATATGTAACATTACTTGCAACCAATTGACTAGGTGAAGGTGCATATACATGATTAGCACTACGATGCCTTTGAGGCTTTTGTATTATAATCTAATTTTGAAATTTTATGATCTTGTCATGTAATAGCTGATTCTATGTTTGTAAATCTGAAATTAAATTGCTTATACTGGTGATTTGATCCCTTAGAGTCGCACAAGTGCAAACCCTAGTAATTTTTGATTGAATATGTAAGCACATATGTTGAAGAGGGTTTGAAGAATCTATAGGCTAAATGTATGCATTAAGAACAATATTATAGGCTACCTCACTTTTTGGAGAGGTGATAGCATTGACCTGGTTAGAGGGAAAGTAGCTATCACCCTTTTGGGGGACAGGAGGAACAGATATAACTGCTAGTGTTTTCTTGTGTCTAGTAGTGATAGGGAAGTACTCAAAAGTAGAAAAAGAGTTATATGCATCTAGGTAGAAATCATGTATGTTAGATGAACTGCATGCAATTGGAGTTATAAGTTGTATAGAAATCATGAGAGATAACAAACAAGGGATAGAGAACAATGAACTTTGCACTAATGCATAATTTTTTCTGACTTGTAACATAATATTTATAACATGTTTAGCAAGATAGAGTTGATAATTATTCCACATGAGAGAGAGAATATAAAAGAAATAATGAAACCTTATATTAGAGAAAAGTAAACATTACTTTGAAGGAAAAGGATCTTAAGATTTTTAGCAATAAATTTCTTAATTTCATCCCATATTATAAAAAGTAAGCATTAAATGCAAAGAATGAAGCTTTGCATTAACATGTGGTAAACTTCATCATTCATATACATGATAGGACTGAGTAGGGACTCCTTGCTATTTGTAAGAAATGTTTTCAAATAAGTGAGATCCATTTTTGATTTTTATGTGAAATATGATTTAGATGTAAGGTGATACCTCAAAAAGCAAAGGGACCTAGTAAATTCAACTAGGGTTAAGAGTTTAAAAAAAAAAATACTATGGTAAATTTAAAAATTAATTATTAATTTCTGATTTAAATATGTAGGGAAAATCATAAAAAATATTTCTAAAATTAGCAAGATTTTTTTTTAGGGTCTTTAGGGTTTTTGTGCACAAAAGGCCCTAGTAAATTCAACTAGGGTTTAGCATAAATGTTTTTAAAAAAAAAATTACTTTGGTAAATTTAAAAATTTAAATGTATAATTCTGATTTAAATATTCATAAAAAATCAAAAAAATGTTGGAAAAATTAGAAAAAAAATTCCTAGGGTTTATAGGGTTTTTGTGCACAAACGAAGTAAGCTAGGTTTACCAAATAATTTAACTATTTTGGGACTATTAGTGTATTATTCCTAATTTATTTAAAGGTTTGGGCTGAATAAATCAATAAATAATATTAAAATAATTTAACCATTGATTTGTATTTTTGACCTTTCTATAAATAATAATAATTATGGAAAAATTAAGACAGCTTAAAAAGAATTAAAACAATTGTTATAGGGTCTGATATTGCTTGTGTAGGACTAGGACAGTGTCATAAATTAGGCTTTGGATTTCATTTTATGAAAAGATAGGACCATCGAAATGGGACACCTTAGAATCTGGTACTATTGTCCTCTTCTGCCATTGCTATCCAAACTACTCGCAAAGACATATGTTTTTTGTGTTTTTTTCATTGTCCTTATGTGAGCTTGCCTGTGAAATATCAAATGTTAAAAGTCTAAAAAACTCCTTTTAGAGATGATTTAATTTTTAAACCCTATACTTCATTATGCTTTGATAAAACTTGAGAAAAAAAGGTGGTTAGTGTGTGTAAGATGCATTGAACATGAATCAACACCCCTTGTATGGGCACACTACCTATATACCAATACTATGAAGATGGATTAAGTTATATGTAGTTCTCCCACTTAATATGATTTATGCAATAATGTAATGTAGATGCAAAAATGCTAAACTGGGTGTGCTTGAGGTGGCTAGGGATTGGTGTGAGGATTTAGATATACTTGTAGCTGTATTAGATGGTTGTATACAGAGAATAGGGAAATTTGCCTCAATGATTTTGCTTGTATTCTTGCTTGCTTTATAATATTTTTCACCTCTTTTCTAAATGAACTTTGAATGGACTTTTATTGGGATCTATTGGTCATGGAGTAAATGTATTCATGCTAGGCCAACATAATTAATAATAGGAATCAGACGAAAATGATCATTTGGGCTTGAAATGTGATTGGACAAGAGTGCTAAAAATGAGAAAGAGCACAATATGATTACCAAACTTAAGCAATTAAACATGCAGAAATATACCAGAAGCACAAGTAACTAGAATTCACAAATAACACAGAATATGAGAGACAATACACTATCTTGTATTAACATTTGTACAGAAAAGAATACAATAAAGAGCCGCCACACTCTCCCACCTTACAGAGGCTTCCCACACCTCAAGTGTACAGTAATTCTTCTTCAAAACACTCTCCTACCAAAAACGGTCCCAACACCCAACTCACACATAGAATTGGTGTTCACCTCTCCAACCAGTCAGTAATAACCCTGCTAGTACACCAAGCACTCTATAGTACTTCAAGTAGATCTCCCATGAACCTGCAACCTGCAATTCAACATACCATACTTACAATGGAAGGATCTTCCTTGCCTTCCTTTCTAGCTCATTAGTGGAACTAGGAGAAACACACACTTTGTTCTCTTCATTAGCACACATTACAATACATGCAAATGGGTCTATAAATAGATCCCAGACTTAAACAATAACTTAGACTCTTAGTTTACTATAATTATCCACGTAGCTCAAGACTCAAAATAACCTTTACATGCAAACATTTCGTTCACTAAACTAACTATTCGTGCAACGAACAGTTTTGGAACACACAGGCAACCGACGCCGATCCCTGCTTGCCTGGTGCTGACCGACGTCGACCGACTTCCTGCCGACACCGATTGCCTTCTGCACTAATCATGACCGATGTCGGTCATGCTGCTGACACCGATGCTTCTAGGTCTTTAGCATCCTCCTTTTCTATGTCTGCAACAAGTTGAAGCTTTTAGCTCCACAACCTAACAAGGCCAACATAATGAATAATAGGAATCAGACGAAAATGATCATTTGGGCTTGAAATGTGATTGGATAAGAGTGCTAAAAATGGGACACCTTAGGGTGTGATGCTATATTCTAGGTTCGACGCTCTTCTTCAATAGGCTCAAGACTTGGGGGGATATAATTGGCCTAGGAAATGCAACCTGGATGAACTAGAATCAAGTTTCAAAAGTCTATGAATGATCGGCTATGAGCAAAAAGGTGTCTAGAAGGGTCATGAAAGTATGCAAGAGGGTCATATGGATAGGGTGTTACAAACCACACTCAAGCTACCAATTTGAACATTTTATATGACTACATTGGACCAGACACCTAGGTTTCATGGTTAGATAGAGGTATGGGAATATTTACAATAGTTAGAGGCTTACTATGTTAATGAGGATAAAATATTACACATGATAAACTTTCTATTTTAAGGCATAACTACTTGATGTTAGTTTACTCATTGGTACTACTTGGATATATAGGAATAAGTATGTGTAGCCATGCATAATTTCTTCCACCATGACAACTATGTTCGTGCCACCTTGAGTTACAATGGTACTCTGGAGGAACATATAACACAATGTGAAAGCCTTTGGAGTGATGATGAAACATTTCTACTAGAATTATTATGGGTACATGCATTTTATGGTACTCTATGCACTTGGGCTAGGGTATGGTACATTCACCAAGAAACACACAGAGACATAGATACTTGGTAGTGCATCAAATATGGTCTACTTACCACATTTGCATTTACTTCACCACAAACAAATTTGAATTTGTCTTTGAAAGCAATCTGTTAGGTAGTTGTAGGAGATCAAACATCAGTTGAAGATTGAATACGGTACATGCATGGTTCAACTAAGGACAATTTGGATATATTTCAATAACTTGATACTCATGCCATGGTTGTGTTGAGGTTTGAATCTCAACCATAATATGCACATAAGGAACAAATACAAAAGGGCAAACAAAAGTTCATGTACCAAGTTGATGAGGGTACAAGTTCTGATCCCCTAGAGCCATCATTGAACCACTTAAATATACATATGGAATGTGGTGTGCATGATGTTATAGATATAATGTCATACAAGTAAAAATTATATTCCATGACACTTCAAATGGTTCAATAGAACATTGGATCAGATGATGTGCCTAAACTTGCCACTATGGAAAATTAATGGTCTGGTGTTGAGATAACCAAAATCTTTGAACTATTTCATGAATACCAAGATTTTTTCCCACACAAATACACATAAATTAAATGAGTTCATCCATCATTGGGAAAGATGCACATCAAGTTGGTTGAAGGTGCTCGATTGGTGAGGAAATGACCATATTGTATGAATCCAAATCTACGCTATTAAATAGGAAATTGATAGCATGTTGTGCACTGGAGTTATTACTCCCATTGATAAATATTAAAGGGTTATTATAATGGTGATCAACATCGATAAGAATGGTTGCATTCAAATTTGTGTGGATTATGGGATACTCAATGTGGTATGTGTAATATACCATTTTCCAATGCCTTTCACCGATGAAATTATGGAAGGTGTTATTGAGTGTGAGATCTACATGTTCATTGATGAATTTTATAGATATCACCAAGTCTAAATTATTGAGAAAAATAAGGCAAAGATAACATTTACAATTGAATGGGGTTATTTTGCATATAATGATACACTTTTTACCTCAATAATGCACCAACCATGTTCTCATGCATTATGGTGGAAGCTTTCAATGATTTCATCCACAAGTTCCTTCAGGTGTACTTGGATAAATAGACTATGTATGGTTTAGTGCAAAACCATTATGATAATCTCTACCTCATCCTCAAACATTTTTTCCAGCTTCATATTTATTTGAATCTAAATAAGTGCATCTTTTCCACCACATTTGGGATTTTATTGGGGCATATTATCTCCCAAGATGGACTATTGGTGGATCTAGAAAAAATTATGGTCATTGTCCAACTCTTAGCACTAACCACTCAGCATGAGGTCTGCACCTTCTTAGGTCACACATGGTTCTATCAAAAGTTCATTCAGGGTTATGTTAACATAGCCATACTGATGGAATAAATACTCAATTATAATGTCTTATTATTATGGATGACTCAACACAAATAAGTGTTTGAGGCCCTGAAAGATAAACTAATGACTATACCCATTCTCTAGTTCCTAAAATGAAACCAACCATTTCATGTGCATGTCAATGCTTCAAGCATACAGTAGGTGTTATCATGGCACAACTCGGTGAGGGTAACCTTGATCATCCTATTTATTTTTCTAGCCAAATGCTCACACCAGTGGAGCATAAATACTCTACGATAGACTGTGAGTCCTTGTTTATGGTTTATGCACTTCAGAAGTTTCACCAATACTTGTTGGCAACCCCATTTGTCTTCTATACTAATCATGAAGAGCTCAAGTGTTTGGTAAATAAATTGGTATTACATGGATGCATCTACCAATGGATTTTAATCTTCCAAGGTTCTCCATGGTCGTGAAACCAGGCAAAGTTAATTTTGAACTAGAACATCCCTCACATATTCAATCTGGTGAACTGACATGTGCCATAGAGGATGATTTAACTAATGTAAAACTTGTTAAGGTTAAGTGAGTGCCTGAAGAATTAGAGGAAATTATAGATTTTATTACAATAAGCTTTACACTAGATCACCTTAGTACCCAAGAGAAAAAATAACTAGTTATATGTACTGTCCTTTTTCATCTTATTGGAGGAGACCTGTACAAACTTAGCCAGGATGAAGTATTATGAAGGTGTGTAATACAACACAAGTTTGCAAAAGTCATTAATGGAGTCCATGAGGGTGTTGTAGGAGGACATTATGCTGGTGATGTAATAACATGAAAGGTTATGCTAACTGGCTTGTGGTGGCCCACCTTATTCAAAGATGTCAAAGCTTATGCATGCCAATATGATATTTGTCAACATGTAGGTAAATCGAACTAAAGGAATGCTATGCCTCTTCATCTAGTACTTACTCATGAACCATTTTAGAAATGGGTTATTGATTTTTTTGGGACCATTTAGCCAATTGCATGACAAACTAACACATAATATATCATTACTACCACAAATTATCTCACATGTTGGGCTGAAGAAACACCCACATGTGATTGTACCACTATAACAGCCACCAAATTTCTATGGGAAAATATCATCAAAATGTATGGATTCCATTTAAGTTTAACAAGTGATCGTGGCACTCACTTTCTCAATGAAACAATGTGTATCATCTTGGCTAAGTTCATGATTACACATCATAAGACCATTCCATTCCACTCTCAAACTAATGGCACAACTACATCCTTCAATAAGATCCTGGGTAATAGACTGGCCAAGATTTGTAATATCAGTCATACTATTTGGGATGATCGAGTTTTCATAGTCTTATGGTCATATCAGACCACATATAAAAGGTTGAACAAGAGTACAATATTTGGCACTAAATCCATCGTACCAGTGGAGTTCCCTATGCCCTCTTTGCATATTGTGCATGTTAGAAAATTAGATGACAAGGAGTCCCTAAAAGCATGCCTAGATGCTCTGATTCAATTGCATGAAACACACGTTATTTCACACTGGAGCCAAGGAGTTGAGAATAAAAAATAGAATTCTTGGTATGATCAACATATCAAAACCAAAGTTTTTCATCCCAGTATGCATGTCCTAGTCTATGATTCAAAGTTTACACACCATTCAAGTAAACTATGGATATAGTGGGATGGTTTGTTTATTGTTCATGTTATCTCTCCAATAGGTACTCTCAAATTGAAAAGATTCGATGGCCAATTTACACCAGGCTATATCAATAGTAGTTGGCTTTGGCCCTACCATTATATGTAATTATTCAATTCAGTTAATAAGGCGTATGCCACTAAGTTAGTATATGAATTTATTTGATTTTCAAATAAGCATGGAATTGGTTGCACACCTTTTTAAATTTATTTTAACCACTTTTGATGCTCTTTTCATATTTAGCACTCTATTTCTCTTTCTTTCTTGACATGAATTTCACTAAGTTATAACGTGGAGGACCACACATAGATTTTAATGTGAGGTAGGTTTTAAGGGTGGATAAGATAATTTTAAAATGGCACAAGAGGAGGTACATATATAAAACACATAAAAATAAACATGTAAGAGGGGGTGTGTAATCTAGGAATGCAAAATGAAGATGACAAAGGAAACACTGTTATAAAAATGGGTTAAAATAGAAAAGGCAATTTCCCACAAATAAAATGAGAAAATTGAATTATTATAACTGTCATGCACTACATGAAAGGCAAAACAAATCATAAAGTATTAATTATGGAGTGGTATAAATGGAAAACGTGCCAAATAGACACAAAAACATGATATTTAAAGCGTTAAAGGGTTGAAGTGATGGATGAAGGTGTGGATGAGTTATTGGGAAAATTTGGGATAAATTATTAAAGATCACAAGGCTTCTCATTTTAATTTTATACTATTGAAAAATTAAAAATTTCAAAGCTCAAACAAGTGAAAATAAGCAGTGAAGAAGGCATTTACACATTGCACTCATTTACAGAAGTGAAGTAGATATTATGGTAATGAACATTCAAGAAAAGAGGAGTGGAAATGCGTCTAGTCAAGTAGGAGAAATAAAAGCTGAAAATTTTAGGGATTAAGTCTACCATTAGAAGAGTTTGAATTAGAAAGATAAAGTGTTTTGGGTTTATAATAATGAATCAAAATGTATTCATTTGGAAGAATTAGTCAACTATGCATTAACCTTTAGGGACCCTAGTTGGTGATGCATCCAAACCATAAGGGCAGGAAAAGAGATCCATTTCTATTTATTCCTAAAGTAGAAGAATATGAGGGCACATAAGGGAGTCTTGTTTATATTCAAGAATAAGGCTATAGTGAATGTGGTGCATGAGGTAAGGACCCCATAAAGTTGGTAAAAGAGACATCTAGTGGAAAGGCACCATAAATGAAGTGCATACAAATGAAAGTTGCTACAACACCACCACCCTCTCCTAATTTGATTGAGGAGATGTAATAGCCAGAGACAATTTTACACATGAATGATTGGAAATCTAAGGTTTTTACCTACCAAGTCCTTGATTACAATCATCATTAGATAGGAAATAAAGGTGGGTTATAACAGAACTATTGGGTAGAGTACCAGAACACCAAGAATGAGATCACCTATGATATCATAGTTTGAAACTTACTGGAGGACGTGTGGGTTCTCCAACTCTTCCAACTACCTTATTTTGGGAAATCATAGGAGGTGTTTCGCGTTTTACTTTCATGCATTCATAAAGTGTACCTCTACTTTGTTAGGTGTAGAATGAGGATTACTCCTAAATAGATCAATAAAGTAACTGGGTTAATTTGTTCTAGAGTTGATGCCGACATAGATCTTGAGGATTAGAAAATAATTGATAAAATAGTGGTAGAGTTATAATATAAAAAAGAAGGCCATGCCATATACATTTCTAGCCTGATAGATCATGTAATTCTAGTAGTTGTGCACTTGGTCATGACCAAGCTAGGAGGCATAGATAGATGGAAGGAGGTGGATATGGACCACCTATATATTACTATCTAAATGGCCAAGGGAAAAAAATATAATTACTCCATGTATTTTGCTATGGAAATTGAATAAGATGCAGAGAAGGCACATTGGGTGCCTAACTACAAGTTTCCTTGGGGCACAATTTAATTGTTGCTAGTTTCTTATGAGATGGCATCTCAGAGTATTTCAATAAGGAACTGAAGTGGGTGTACCCACCAAAGCATAAGTCCCTTGTCAATAAGTATATCACAAGGAAGGCAATTTTGAGCTTATAAAGGCCAACACTGATACAAACCCAAAGATGGTAGATGTTTCAAATACATTTTGGGTAAATCTCATGGATTGTTCTCTAATGCAAGTAGGTACAACCCTTATCAAGTTTACCTTATAAGTTTTTAAGAAAAATATTCTTAGTATCCATGACATGGGCCAACTTCATTACAAACATCGAGAGGTCATCTGTAACATCCCCACTGGGATCTACTAGAAAAACATATTTTTTTTACAAAAAATATAAATACAAAAATATACTACAACTTGAGAGTCTATCAAAGATAGATAAAGTAAACATGTACAATTATGATAACAAATCATAATACAATAAAGGTACATGTGTCTAAATACACAAGTGTATAATATTTCAGTAAAGAAAGTAATAATTATGTTTTAATCTTACAAAATAACTTTTGTAAATGTGCATCAATGTAAATTACAATTCTTCAAGTTTAAATACAATATTTTACAATGTAAATATAAGATACTCGACTTCCCCGAAGCTCAGTTCTCGAACTTCAAGTATCTAGGCAATCTCAAGTGTCATCTCGATAAGTAGTACTACTGTGGGGAGGGAGAGAATCATCCAAGTGCTTTTCCACACCAACCACGAACCAACGATCCCCCACACTATCCCATTAGGAAATGGCGCTCCCTTCACAAATGGGTAGATAGTGATGGCACATGAATCTAGAGAGACTAGCTAGTACTCATGTGCTGTACGATTTCTAACTAACTAAACATGTAGTGTATCATACAAAAATCGATCTATCATACTCATGACTGATAATTTCTCACTAACTATACTTTGACCAATGATTTACGAATATTAATATAAAATGATTTATAGATCTATCAATTTTACGCACACCACTTGATTGAATTACCTTCATCTAACATTGTAATGCCAGTAAGCCAATGAAGTCTGTCTCACTCTTCACTCCACATTAACAATGCATATTGGTCAAACATAAATTCAACCATAAGATTTAATAACATACATTCCACATAGCAAATACAACACACAACATGCTCTAAATAGGAATGATAATAGCATTTAACAATTGCATCTAACATATGCATGAATCTTTCATTATATTTTATCCCATACTAGAAATAATGTTCATCAACATACCACCCAGGTAAATATATAAATTTATTGTACATTTTTAACAAAAAATTGGTTTCCAATTCTCTGCAACTTATGGCAACCCATATTACCACAGACCAGTGTAACTAATAATTTCAACTCATAAAGAAATTAAGAGTATATGGAAACATTCATTTCCACCAACAATCTAGGAAATCAAACCCTATTTTTACCCTGAAAACATAAAAAGGTTTAGTTTTTCATTTGGTTTATTTTGAGGTTTAATAATCAAATCTTAGCTAAGCTATTATTCAAATTTCCTCATTTTCTAATTAATATGACTTTTGTGAGTATTAATTGAAATAATTTTAAACCCCGTGTTGACATAACTTTAATTCAACATTCTACAAGATGTATTCTATGTTTAAAGAGTCTAAAAGTTCTTTTTCTTTCCTTTTGCAAAGTAGAGTAGTGAACCCATTCATCTATTATTTAATATGTCATCATAGTTTTACCTAAGAATCTAGTTCTTTGGTATTACCCTCATAGAAGTCTTGTATCTATCGGACCAAATATCTAATGCATTTTTAGATAAAAAATAATTTACATCGTTATGCAAAACTAGTTTAGAAAATCATCCAAGTTCCTCTATGAGGTAACCAACTAAGAATTCTTCCCTAAATATTCTTTCGATCTCTAAAGAGGAATTATCTCATTTTAAAAACCTTATAATTAAATAATTTTAAAACCATTTAAAATTAATACAATATTATAATCTTGTTATTTTATATTCTTAATCCATAAATATAAAACACTTATAATCAATTTCCTCAAATTTAAATTCTTCGTAATTTGTTTATTTATGATATAATCTTATATGAAAAGGATATATACGTCAAGCCAAAAGCTCAAGACCATACCACAAATCTGAGAATTTTATTATAGACAAAAATTCAATTTTTGCTTGCATTGAATAACCGCTTAATTTGACACCAATATTGGGCATATTAATTAAGAACATTCTTCTTATTCTTATAAATCCGTGCTCCAATAAATATGGTCTTCAGAACTCTACTTTGACAATAAATTTTATTACGCCTTTTACTGTATACATGGGGCAACCAAAGGTACAAACTACTAGAAGATAGTTATAACTAAAAATAATAAGTCCAACACCTTTGGTATCTATTACCAAAATAGATCGAACCCTTTCCATGAAGCCGGTGACTCCAAAATCAATTGCCGGATTCCAATTTGGACTTCCAAGCAAACGACTATCATAAAAAAAGTATAAATTATGATTAATCTGAAATTAATCACACCCAGACTGTAGATCAATGCCTATAATAATTCAATGGTGTCTTCTATAAGCTTAATGTCTTAAACAGGTTTCTAATAATTTGAATTTTTTCCTAAATCACATGCAGATTTAAATGAGTCCACGCCATACAAAAATAAGATTGATACTTCCATGCCTATTCAGATGTTGATTGTTAAAGTTCCATAATAAAGTTCAATGCCATGCTTGATCTGCTAAATTTTCATAAGGTTTGGTGCTTTTAGAAATTTTAGACCAAGTATAATGCCACGCAAAAGCTCTGTTGTGTTTTCAAATGAGCTTGACGCCTTGAGCTGGGTAGATCATATAGAAAAAGGGCCGATGCCCTCAAAAGAATATATAGATTCAAGCCTATACTTTCCCTCAGTGTTCTTCTATTTAAACTCAATGCTTCATTGTTAATATATATAAACCCCTTATTTTGGTTATAAAAATAATTATCCTATTGGCACCTAGGATATCTTTTGTCTTACTAGGTATGCTAACCTTATACTAGATCGATCCCAGTATCTCTTTTGAACAGATTTAAGCTTTAGAAGATTCAACGCCTATATTTTACTACTATACTTTCAAAGGAGTTTGATGCCTTACCAATTCCAACACGGTTTGACTCATTCATAAATTGCATGCTCATTTAACAAGCTCAACATGTTTACCAAAGAAAGTAGGTTTAAACATTGTATACACTACTACAACCTTGACGCCATACATTTAGATTTCTGACAGATACTTTGCCTTATAATAGAACCCATATTTATTGCTCAGCATTATTAATATGCTAGCCGTATTATTAACTAAGTTTTTTTTATATTAAGTGGTTTTACAGCGTGAGCTCAAATTAAAATACAGAAATCTAAGGCAAAATAATTAATGTTTAAACCAAAAATCAAATTTATATTATATAATATCAATCATAGATTTATTATTTCTTTCCCAACCGAGGTTTACTACTGATTTCAAACAACAAAAACTAAGCTCCAGATGTTCCCATCGAATAATTGTATAGAGCTTTCTAAAAGGATTGGGCATTATTAATTTAGAGGGTATTTCCTATAATTGTTTGTCCAACTCATTTTAAAATAATTTCTATGTTAATATCCGTTTTCTAATAACGTGATTCCACTCATATTAACAAATAATGAATTTTAAGTACACCCCTTTCCATTGAATTTGTTGATTGATCTTATGTGCTTTTTTCCATGTTTCATTCCTCCTCTCCTTTCGAATGCTTAAGCTATGTCAAAACTCTTTCATGCCCTCTCTTAAATAGAGCAAAAGATACAAATTTTCTCTTTCATCCTCATGTTTTTTTTTTTTTTTCTTTTTCTTTTATTGTTTTTTTTGTTAATTTTAAGTATTTTAAGTATTTTCTTGTTTTTCTTTTATTTTTATATTTATAATATTTTTAAAGCAAAATAATTCATTTTTATTTTAATTATGAAATTTTATTTTCATATTTAACCATTTTAGCATTAAATCATATTTTGGTAGTTTAGAGGAAAAATAATAAAATAATAAATAATAACTCAAATTTAAATTTTACTTTAATTAATTTTTGCCTCTAAAAAATAATGATTTATTAGGCTAACTACACAATGGACTCTTATTCTTATTGCATACATACTTAAAAAACCATATAAATAAGTAATTTAAACAATCATTTTTAAATGCATTTTAACATGACTAATTATCATGGTGTGTGTATGGTTTTGCTAGCGCTTTATTGACCAATGATGTCTCTAGTTACACCACCCTCTCTGATGATGCTCTCCTCCAACACGTTCAAGGGAATAATTCCCCTGCGTCCACCTCATAACACACAGGTAGTTAGGATACATCACATGATAATCATAATCAACAATATGTAACTATAACAATTCATTAATATGCTTGAAAATGAAAGTGCATATATAAACGAACTCATGCTAAGAAAATCATGAATTATCATCTAATTAAGCAACATACTAATATTTTGAAATTGCATAATCTCAAGTTTAATCAGAAAATATAGTCAATATCACATATATCTACCATAATCATCTATAAATAGTTAAATAGTTAGCTTAACAAAAAATCAGGATGTAACATCCTTCCCCTAAAGCTAGTCATCGTCCTGAATGACTGTTATGCAAACATATGATCTGAAATAAAATATTGTTCAGCTGAAATGAAATAACATAATAGTATCTAATCAAGCAAATAAATATGAAAATATCTTGAAGAAATCATCATAGTCCTCCCATGTAGCACTATCCTCAGATTATTAGTCCCAATGGACCTTGCATTATGACATCTCTTTGTTACACAAATGAAGTTTACATGTGTAAATTACCTTGATTGGTTCAACTGTGACTACCCTGAGATCCATAAGTAAAACATTCTAATATAACACATGCATATGATTAACTATATATTTCTTAACATATGATATATGGAAGACATTATGTAAAAACGCTAAGGCAGGTGGTAATGCAAATATGTACACAATAGGATTAACCTCTTCTAACACCTCGAAGGGTCCCACATATCTCAGAGACAATTTTGTAGACTTCTTAAATTTAATCAAGCTCTTTTGTGGTTTTACCCACAAAAACATTTTATCACCAACATCAAAGTGTCTCTCTATTCTTTTTCAGATATGCATAACTCTTCTATCTATCATTGACCTCGACCAATCTCTGCTTGATCAGTCTAACTTGCTCTTTCATATCTAATAGCATCTTGGGTTCGAAGACTACCCTATCCTCTAACTTATCCCAACTAATGGGTGTCCTACACTTTCTCTCGTAAAGTGCCTCAAATGGTGCCATCTTCAATGTTGACTGATATGAGTTATTATATGCAAACTCAACCAATGAAAGATAATCTTCCCACTTGTACTAATGATGCATGCAATACATTCGAAGAAGATCCTCAAGCACTTGATTGACTCTCTCAGTCTGACCATCAATCTTTGGGTGATAAGTTGTACCAATGTTAAGTTTCATACCCAAAGATGAATTTAGAGTCATCTAAAACCTCAAAGTCATCTTCAGATCATGATCCAAAATGATCTTCTCTATGAAACCATGCAACCTATATACTTCCTTCATGAATCTCTTTACAAGGCTAGGTGCATCGTTTATAAAATTCTTTGGTATGAAGTGAGCTACCTTGGTTAACTTGTCAACAACTATCAAGATCATATTGTGCCTATTCTATGACATTAGTAACCCTTGGATAAAGTCCATACTAATCACTTACCATTTTTATTCCAAAATATCATGTGGATATAACAATCCAATTGGATGCACATGCTCAAATTTCAATCATTAACACTCTATACATTGTGACACATAATATGATACATCTTTCTTGATGTTTTTTCCATAAATACATTGGTCTAAGCTCTACTATAAGCTTGGTTACATCAGATGTTCTGAATAAGGGGCATCATGCAACTCCTTAAATACTATGATCTGTAGATTCTCTCGATCTGGTACACACATCCATCTATTGTAACACAATAGACCATCATTTTCTAGACTGAATCTTTTGTACTAAGGATTCTTAGCAATCTTTGACAATGCTTTCTTGACTTGATCATAAAATTCATCTCCTAGAGAGAAATCAATCATGCAATCCCTGAAGGTACTCCTGATAGTAGTTATAGCTGCAATATACCTTCTACGACTAAGAGCATAAGCTACTCTATTCTCTTTGCCTTTAATGTAAATGATATCAAAGTCATAATCAGACAAAAAATTAAGCCAACATCTTTGACGTGCATTCAAATTAGGGTGAACATATACTTAAGTCTTAAGTCTTAAATTATCTGTCTTGAGCTCAAAAGGTTTTCCCAATAAGTAATGTTGCCACACTTGCAAAGCGTGAACAATCATTGCAAGTTCCAAGTCATGAAGGGCATAATTCACCTCATATTACTTAAGATTTTATGACTCATAAGCCACTATCGCTCCATCGTGTACAAGGACTCCACCTAGTCTATCTCTTGATCCATCTGTGACTAATAAAAAATGACCATTGGGGTTAGGAATTCTCAACACTGGTGCATACGTGAGCCTTCTATTTAGCTCTTGGAAAGCTAACTCACACTTTTTTGACCAAATAAAAATTTTATTCTTCTATTGCAAAGAATTAATTAGGTAAGTTATTTTTGAAACGTTCGATACGAACTTCCTGTAATAGCCTACTAACCCCATGAAGCTTCAAACTTCATGCACATTCTTTGGTGTTGGCCATTTCAAAATGGCTCTAATCTTCCCCAGATCTACAAAAATACTGTATGTAGAGATAATGTGTCCCAAATACTACACCCATTTTTGGAAAAATGCACACTTAGATAACTTCTCATAAAGCTTATGCTTTTGCAACCACTATAAAACTAACTCTAAATGCTAAAGGTGCTCTTCTTCATTTTTTGAGTAGATCATAATGTCATCCAGGAAAACTAACGCAAAGTGGTCAAGATAATCTCTTAATACACTTTTCATGAGATTCATAAATGCTATGGAGCATTAGTTAAACCAAATGGTAACATTGTAAACTTATAGTGCTCATATCGTGTTTTGAATGCTATTGTCAGAATGTCTTCATCTTGAATCCTCAGCTGATGGTATCCTACTTGAAGATCAATCTTGGAAAATATTTTTGATCCTCGCATTTGATCAAAAAGGTCATCTATACGAGGTAACAAATACTTGTTTTTGATGGTTACCTTGTTTAAAATTCTATAGCTGATGCATAGTCAAAGGGTACCATCCTTCTTCTTGATAAATACAACCGATGTACCCCATGGTGACACACTTGGCCTAATCAACCCCTTAGCCAAAAACTCTTGAAATTGAGCCTTTATTGCAACCAATTATGTGGTTGTCATCCTATATGGTGCTTTAGACTTAGGTTCTGATCCAAGTATGATATCGATATAAAATCAAACTCACATCTAGGAGGTAAACTTGACAACTCTTTTGGAAACACATCATGATAATCTATATGAAATGGGTGATCTTTGAGAGCTAGTTCCCTATATTCCTCCATTTCCTTTATCTTGATGACAAATGCCTAACACCCTTTTTGTTGTGCTTTCTTAAGCTGAATAGCTAAAATCTACCTAAGCTTCAACTCTCTCTTCTCACCTTGGATTTGTGCCTGATTTCCAAAATCATCAAGACACTCCATTTTATTCAAGTAGTAGTCAATTTGGCCTTAAATTTTTTGTAATCCAATTGAATCCCAATATCACATCATATGATCCTAAAGGTGCTACATATAAATCCACAACTATTATGAATTTGGGCAACTTAATCTTTGCTTCTACTAAACACCTATCTACCATGACCTTTGTGTCATTCCCATATTGAACTGACCATGTGTTTGCCATTACCCCAACTCTTATAAAAAACTTATTAAGCATCTTAGGAGCTATAAAACATTCAGTGGCTCTTGTATCTATCAAAATGGAAATTGGATGGCCAAACAAAGTACCTGATAGCTTAATAGGTAATGCTTGATATTCAGCCTATCAATTGTTGACCACTGCATGAATCTACTATTGGAAACCACCCTGATTCTTATTAGGGCCTTTGCCCCTTTGACTTATCCTGAAGACAATCATAAGCATAATGATCCTCTCTATAAATGAAGCACCCTCCAGGGGGTCCTTTTATGAAGTTCTATTGGTTTCCCTTGAAACCACTTTTGGATTCATTATCCTATTTCTAGTTGCCTAATCCATTGTTAAACTTAGAATTTTGGTTATTGAACTATTTATTGGTGTCTCCACTCCTCTATTTTCAATTCTTCTTCTTGAAGTTGAACTTAGGATTGCCAAATTTCTTGTTGAATATGTCTTTAGCCTATGAAAGAGACTTCAACGTATGCTCGTGCTTCACTGCCTTCTTGAAGACCTGGTCCATGGTGGATGGTCCATGAACATCTACTTCTCCACCAATCTGGGGCCTCAAACTCATGATAAACTTCTTGATCTGAAACCACTCATCTCCTTGATATTGAGGAACATACTTCAACAATTTGGTGAATTGTTCCCAATACTCATTCACTAACATGTCTTTTTGCCTCAGATTGTATAAAATATGTAAGCTTCTGATCAAAAACTGTGGGAGCCACCATGATCTAAATAATACCCCAAAGTGATCCCAAGTGGTGGTGGTTGAATTTAAATTTATTTTTAACCTTTTGTTGGGCCACCACATAGCTACCTCACCAAGTAACTGATATGCTCCCCATACCACCTTGGGGACCTCAGAGTAGTTTTAAATTTCAAGATACTTCTCTATCAACCATGCCTGAACTCCATCTGCTAGAAAAATTCCATCAAATTTAGGTAGATTCACCTTCTTCAAATCTCGAGCCAATTTCGTAACAACTTGAGCTCTAACATCTTATGGATTATCTTATTCAACTGGATGCTCTTTAGGGTCATCTTGTTGTTCCTTTCCTTCATGGACATTAAGCACTTGTTCTAGAGTTTTAATCCAATCTCTGGTCTCATTCATAACTATGAGAAGTTGATCCATCTTCGCTAATTTGTTGGAAGCAAATCAGCTAGAATAAAAGGGAGGGTTACTGTCACTAGTATTTAAAGGAACCTATCCTGAAACTCTTGTTTTCACCATATTTATTTCTATCAAAACAAGGTTATGAAAATGTTAGTGGACTCATTAGGTCAAAGAGTTCGATCCATAGCTCCGATACCTCATGTAACATCCCCGCTGGGATCTACTAGAAAAATATTTTTTTTAATAGAAAACATATATACAAAAGTAGAGTACAACCTGAGAGTTTATCAAAGATAGATAAAGTAAACATGTACAATTATGATAAAAATTAATAATACAGTAAATGTACATGTGTCTAAATACATGAGTGTATAATATTTCAGTAAAGAAATTAATAATTACATTTTAATCTTACACAATAACCTCTGTAAATTTGCATCAATGTAAATTACAATTCTTTAATTTAAAGTACAATATTTTACAATGTAAATATAAGATACTCGACTACCCCAAAACTTAGTTCTCAAACTTCAATTATTTGTGGCAATCTCATGTGTCGTCTCGATAAGTAGTACTGTTTTGGGGAGGGAGAGCATCATCCAAGTGATTTTACACACCAAGCATGGACCAATGATCAATGACCCTCCCTTTATGGATGGGTAGATAGTGACGGCATGAGAATCCAGAGAGACTAGCTAGTACCCATGTGCTGTATGATTTCTAACTAACTAAACATGTAGTGTATCATGAAAACTCGATCTGTTGAAAGATATCACACATACATGTAAATCATACTCATGAATGATAATGTCTCATTAAATATGCTTTGGCCAAAGCTTTATGAATAGTAATCTAAAATGATCTATAGATCTATTAATTTCATGCACACCACTTGATCGAATTGCCTTCATCTAACATTGTAATGCCAGTAAGTTAGTGAAGTCCATCTCACTCCTTACTCCACATTAACAATGCAGATTTGTCAAACACAAATTCAACCATAAGATTCAATAACATACATTCCACTTAGAAAATGCAACACATGACATGCTATAAATAGGAATGATAATATCATATATTGATTTTGTTTAACATATGCATGAATCTTTCATTATATTCTATCTTATACTAGAAATAATGTTAATCAACATACCACCCAGGTAAATATACCAATATATTGTATATTTTTAACAACAAATTGGTTTCCAATTCTCTACATCCTATGGCAACGCATATTACCACAAACCAATGTAACTAATAATTTCAACTCATAAAGAAATTAAGAGTATATGGAAACATTCATTTCCACCAACAATCTAGGAAATCAAAACCTTTTTTTGATCCTGAAAACAGAAAAAGGCCTAGTTTTTCATTTGGTTTATTTTGAGGTTAATAATCAACTCTTAGCTAAACTATTATTCAATTTTCCTCATTTTCCAATTAATATGAATTTCATGAGTATCAATTGAAATACTTTTTAACCCCATGTTGACATAACTTTAATTCAACATTCTACTAGATGTATTCTATGCTTAAAAAGTCTAAAAGTTCTTTTACTTTCCTTTTGCAAAGTAGAGTAGCGAATCCATTCATCTATCATTTAATATCTCATCATAGTTTTACCTAAGAATCTAGTTCTTTGGTATTACCCTCATAGAAGTCTTGTATCTATCATACCAAATATCTAATGCATTTTTAGATAAAAAATAATTTACATTGTTATGCAAAACTAGTTTAGAAAATCATCCAAGTTCCTCTATAAGATAACCAACTAAGAATTTTTCTCTAAATATTCTTTCGATCTCTAAAGAAGAATTATCTCATTTTAAAAACCTTATAATTAAATAATTTTAAAACCATTTAAAATTAATACAATATTATAATCTTGTTATTTTATATTCTCAATCCATGAATATAAAACACTTATAATCAATTTTCCCAAATTTAAACTATCCATAATTTATTTATTCATGGTATAATCTTATATGAAAAAGATATATACGTCAAACCAAAAATTCAAGATCATACCACAAATATGAGAATTTTATTATAGACTAAAAATTCAATTTTTACTTTCATTGAATAACCAATTAATTTGACACCAATATTGCGCATATTAATTAAGAACATTCTACTTATTATTATAAATCCGTGCTCCAATAAATTTGGTCTTAATGAACTCTAATGTGACTTCAAATTTTATTACTCCTTTTATTGTATATATGGGGCAACCAAGCCAAAGGTATAAACTACTAAAAGATAGTTATAACTAAAAATAATAAGTCCAACACCTTTGATATCTATTACCAAAATAGATCGAACCCTTTCCATGAAGCCGGTGACTCCAAAATCAACTGCCGGATTCCAGTTTGGACTTCCAAGAAAAAGCAAAGTATAAATTGTGATTTGTCCCAAAATTAATCACACCCAGACTAGAGATCAACGCCTATAATAATTCAACGGTGTCTTCTATAAGCTTAATGTCTTAAATGGGTTTCTAATAATTTGACTTTTTTCCTAAATTACATGCAAATCTAAATGAGTTGACACCCTACAAAAATAAAATTGATGCTTCCATGCCTATTCAGATGTTAATTGTTAAAGTTCCACAATAAAGTTCGATGCCATGCTTGATCTGCTAAGTTTTCATAAGGTTCATCACTTTCAAAAATTTTAGACTAAGTTTAATGCCATGCAAAAGCTCTGTTGTGTTTTCAAATGAGCTTGACACCTTGAGGTAGGTAGATCATATAGAAAAAAAGGCCGATGCCCTCAAAAGAATCTGCAAATTCAAGCCTATACATTCCTATAGTGTTCTTCTATTTAAACTCAATGCTTCATTGTTAATATATATAAAGCCCTTATTTTGGTTATAAAAAGAATTATCCTATTGGCACCTAGGATATCTTATGTCTTTGTAGGTATACTAACCTTTTATCAGATTGACAATAGTATCTCTTTTGAATAGCTTTAAGCTTTAGAAGATTTAATGCATATATTTTACTACTGTACTTTCAAAAGAGTTCAATGCCTTATCAATTCTAACATGGTTTGACTCATTCATAAATTACATGCTCGTTTAACAAGCTTGACATATTTACCAAAGAAAATAGGTTCAAATATTGTATACACTACTACAACCTTGACGCCATACATTCAGACTTCTGACAGATACTCTACATTATAATATAAACCATGTTTAATGCTCAACATTATTAATATGCTAGGCGTATTATTAACTAATTTTTTTAATTTTAAGTGATCTAACAGCCTGAGCTCAAACCAAAATACGGAAATCCAAGGCAAAAGAGTTAATGTTTAAGCCAAAAACTGAACTTACATTATATAATTTCAATCATAGATTTATTAATTCTTTCCCAATTGAGGTTTACAACTGATTTCAAACTACAAAGACTAAGCTCTAAATGTTCCCATCGAATAATTATACAGAGCTTTCTAAAAGGATTGGCATTGTTAATTTAGAAGGTATTTCCTATAATTATTTGACTAACCCATTCTTAAACAATTTACGTAATTCTACTCATATTAACAAACAATGGATTTTATGTACACCCCTTATCATTGAATTTGTTGATTGATCCTCTATGCTTTTTTCCATGCTTCGTTTCTCCTTCTCTACTTTCCAATGCTTAAGCTATGTCAAAACTCTTTCATGCCCCCTCTTAAATAGAGCAAAAGATACCAATTTTCTCTTTCATTCTTTTGTTTTTGTTTTTGTTTTATTTTTTATTTTAAATTTTAAGCTATTTTAATTCTTTTCTTGTTTTTCTTTATTTTTCTATTTTTAATGTTTTGAAAGCAAAATAATTCCCTTTTATTTTAATTATGAAATTCTATTTTCATATTTATTCATTTTAGCATTAAATCATATTTTGGTAATGTCAAGAAAAAATAATAAAATAATAAATAATAACTCGAATTTAAATTTTAATTTAATTATTTTTTGCCTCTAAAATAATAATGACTTATTAGGCTAACCACACAAGGGACTCTTATTCCTATTGCATACATACTTAAGCAAGCATAGAAATACTCAGTTTAAACAATCATTTTTAAATGCATTCTAACATGACTAATTATTGTGGTGTGTGCAGGGTTTCACTAGCACTCTGTCGACCAATGATGTCTCCATTTACACCACCCTTGCTGATGATGCTCTTTCTCTAGCACGTTCGAGGTTAGAATTATCTTGTGTCTACCTCACAACACACAGGTAGTTAGGATATATCTCATGATAATCATAATCAACAATACATAACTATAACAATTCATTAATATCCTTAAAATGAAATCGTATACATAAACCAACTCATGCTAAACAAATCATGAATTATCGTCTAATTAAATAGCATACTAATATCCCAAAATAGCATAATCTCAAGTTTAATCAGAAAATATAGTTAATATCATGTGTATCTACCATAATCATTTATAAATAGTTAAATAGTTAGCTTAGCAAGGAATCATGATGTAACATCATCTGGATGTATAAGGAGGATCATGAAATGAGGTGCAAGCTCTAAGAAGAAATTAAGGAACTCAGACACCGACTGAATGCAGTTGAAACAACTTGACTTAGGACTTTGGGTCTTTACCAAATAATTTTGAGAAGTGAACTAGTACTTGTGGATGGATTTTCCGTTACGGGTGAAGCCATTAATAAATTAGAGATGCTCATAGACCTCTTGCTGAATAAATGTAAAAACATGGTGGATCCTCAACATGAGAAGCTATGGGCCATCAATCAGTTCACCGAGGCCATGGACATCTACCATGTATTTTTGAATAAACTGAGCACTACTATTCCCATCATTGATGGGGTTTTTGTCAACTTGGCATGGCCAAGAAATTTTTTGGAAGTGCGATTGCTACTTAAGGAACAAAATGTCAGTAATTGGCTAAGAATGCACTCACTATGAAAGATAGGGCTCAACGTGCAAAAGTATTCCAGGATGTTGAAAAACTAGACAAAAAAATAATCTCCCATCGACAACAACTCAATGCTAATTTATTGGCACTTCAAGGACAAGTTTTGGTAGAGGTCGGGGCCGTTGAGGATGTTCACAAAGTTGCAACTACTCAGCTTTAGATTTTGACAACTCAAGCTGATAGTTTTTTGGAGCATCCCATATAGATGAAAATATTGAAGGGTGAAGTGGAAGTTATTACTTCTAATCTTTAGACAACCCTCAACCACTGGGTGGAGTGCAAGTTTAGATGCAATAAGTGAGCCCTAAATTTTTTTATATGAGGAGACTCTAACATAGTCAAGATGGACTATTGATTTAGTCTGAGGCGATGTTGGACCCAAATTTTGTAATATTTTATAAGTATTTTGAATCCATGAGCATAAAAGAGCAAGGACATGAGAAGTGTATGAAAGACCACAATGCATGAGAGAATGGCGTAGAAGAGAGAAACATGAGAAAATAATGTTGAAGACCTTGGCACGAATGAGTGAATTAGAAAAGATAAGGACATGAAGAATGAAGAACATAAGATGTCAGACTCAGAAGAACACAAGATTGGGACAAGGATAGAAGAAGTGGAGGCAGTTACAAAGTAGTTCACAGAAGTACCTAAGATTAATGGGAGTGAAAATCTAGCATCAAATTACAAAGAAAGAGGAACATGAAATCAAATATCTAGCATAGAGAGAATATATATGTGTTGTTGGGCCCTAATCAAAAGGAACTTAATTATAATAGCTCGCCATGAGTTAATTTTTTGAAACAGTCATTGTCTTATCATCTATAATGTATTAATGATGCAATCCAAGAAGGGGTTCACATGTGTATAAATACCTATTTAGCTAGATTAATAAGTGTTGTTTGATATATATGTGTTATTACTGTCAAGATAGGGATCTAGAGAGTGTGTATACTAATGAAGTACCTTTGTAAACTTATCAAATGATATCAATGGAACTAAGACCTTAAAAATATTCATGTGTTAAATCTCTTTGGTGTTAATTATTCTATTATGATACTAGATAAGTACATGCATTGTGTGAATACACCAAATGGTTAACTTTAGAATGATGTTTTTAATAACAATGATTACATGTGTTAACTCAAGTGCCTAAATAACATTTCTCTATTCATCATTTCTTGGTAGAACCGACGAAAATTGGTCCAGGCTATGTGCCTCTAGTGAACGCACAAGGTGATTTGGGCAATAATTCAGATGACAATTTGGGTGATGGGTCCACCCCAATTGATGGCGAAACTTCTAGGAGCCATAACTTTTGCATCGTAGTTCCAATTGACTCATCGTTTGAACCTTTGTAAAGCTAATAATGAGGGGAATGTCGTGAGATGGCATTGAGCTCTACTTGATGAAGTTTGACCCCTAAAACCCAATGGAAGTGTCCCAAATTTCAATTTTTATAGTGTAATCTAAAAATAGTAAGTTTTTAAAAATAGTAATTCCTCGAATTTTGTATTGTTGTAAATTGTGGAAGTTGAACCAATTCATCTCCCTTGAGATTGGTGACCTTCCACATCCTCCCCACACCTTCAAAACATGTATAAATGAAGATGTAAATCAAAATGGAAATTAGACTTCTCTTCTCAGAGATAAGCATTTGTTTGGGTCTGCAATTTTGATCAATAAAACATCTCTTCTCAGAGATAACATTATTTGAATTATTTTGTTCTTATTTCTTGAATTATCTTTCAACCAAAGCTTTCAAGTTTTGGATCAGTGGTATCAGAGTGGTTTGTCTTTAGAGTGTATGATCCCAAGGATAAGGTCAGATTATAGGAAGCTTGGGTGGAAAATAGAACCAACAGAGTATCCACCTATTCGCTCCAAATGACTTCAAATGGCAGACAACATCGAGACATTTGATCTTTTCAAGGAAATGGTGAATGCAACCCTCCAATAGCAACAAGCGTAGATGCTACAACAATTCTCTCAAATTATCCAACAAATATCGATGGAAAATTCTAGCTCCTCATCTACACCCCAACATCCTTTCAGTGCCCCAACACGCTTCAAGGTTCAAGGGAAATTTGATATCCCTACATTGAAGGCAAAATCAATGCTGATGTAGTAGAAAATTGGTTAGATCAATTATCTTCTTATTTTTCTATAAATGAATTAACCGATAAAGAGAAGATCACTTTTGCTCTTTTGAAAGCATCATTTCCTGTCAAAAATTGGTGGGAAGTGTACAAAAAGAGATTCAGTGCAGATGATATTGGCCTTGAGATAGAACCTACTTGGGATGATTCATAGAACCTGTGAAGGAAGAATACTACCCCATTGGAGCATATGATGATCTGTATATAGAGTGGCAACAACTTCGCCAAGGTAATGAATAATCTATTCAAGATTACACTGAAATTTTTTATTCTCTATCTGCAAGATTGGGCATCCAAGAAATTGAGAAACACAAGGTTCTCAAATATCATGGTGGACTACAATGGTACATATGGGAAGAAATGGAACTCTTCAATTTGGAAACCCTTGGTGAGGCGTACAAGTTTGCAGTGAAGATTGAGTAGAAGCATGGAAGAATGATAATGAAAAATCAGCCTTCAAAATGGAGAAGTGACAAAGAAGGTCAAAAATGAGGCTAAAATTGGAAGCAAAAGGAAGGAAAGGCTAGGAAATGGTGTGATTATCACAAATCTGGAACTCACTCCAAAGAAGAATGTTGAGCCATCAAGTCCTTGCTTTCTAAGTCACAATCCTCAACATCTACTGCTCTACCTCATACAGACCCTGTAGTTGAAGAGGTTGAAGAAGATATTATAGATGTTGAACCTGAAGCTATTGTTGCTTCAGCACAAACCCATGAGGAGAGGCTAGATGACAAGGAAATGTTATTTCACTCTAAGTTATGGGTGAAAGGTAAGCCTCTGCATTTCATTCTTGATAGTGGAAGTCAAAAGAATTTAATCTCTGATAATGTTGTGAAAAGCCTAAATATATCCATGAATCCTCAACCAAAGCCATACAGTATTGGATGGTTGAGTCTAGGGAGAAACCTCTATGTCACCCACCAATGTCTTCTCTCATATGCAATAAAACCCTTCCAAGATGAGGTCTTATGTGATGTGGTCAATCTAGATGTTTGTGATGTACTCTTTGGTCAGCCATTCATGTATGATCAACATGGCATATATGAATCAAGAACTCAAAGGATTACTCTCACGCTTGGAACACGACGCTATAGGGTACTAGAGGTACCACCTTCTACATCTGTCCTTCTGATTAGTGCCAAGAAATTTGTTCTCATGGTGGTCAAGCCACAAGAATCCAAAAGGGTTGATGTTATATCCCTAACTACACAAACAACACAAAAACAAAAGAAAATAGATACCAAACTGAAGAAGTTCATGGCCTTCTATCCACAGACTGATGGTCAGATAGAAATGGTGACCAATTGGGCCCTGCATAGTTTTATAAATCACAGTCCTTTCCAAGTATGCATCGGGAATCAAATTGAAGTAAAACTACCACACTTGATGATAAATCTTGATGTAATGGGGACCATTGATTTTCAAGGAAGGAGTAATGATCTGGGCAACAATTCAGATGACAATTCGGGTGATGGGTCCACCCCAATTGATGGCAGAACTTCTGGGAGCCATAACTTTTGCACCGTAGCTCCAATTGACTCACCGTTTGAACCGTTGGAAAGCCAATAATGAGGGGAACATCATGAGATGGCATGGATCTCCACTTGATAAATTTTGACCCCCTAAAACCCAATGGAAGTGTTGAAAATTTCAAATTTTATAGTGCAGTCTAAAAATAGTAATTCCTTGAATTCTGTATTATTTTAAATTGTGGAAGTTGAACCAATTCATCTCCCTCTAGATTGGTGACCTTCCACATCCTCCCCACACCTTCAAAACATGTATAAATTAAGATGTAACTCGAAATGGAAATCAAACATCTCTTCTCAGAGATAAGCATATGTTTAAGTCTGCAAATTTGATCAATAAAACATCTCTTCTCAGAGATAAGCATATGTTTGGGTCTGCAAATTTGATCAATAAAACATCTCTTCTCAGAGATAGCATTATTTGAATTATTTTGTTCTTATTTCTTGAATTATATTTCAACCAAATATTTTAAGTTTTGGATCACAAGGTCACTCATATGATATGCTAACATGCTACTAGGTTGGCTTCTTCCTTACTCTAGGTGCATGACTAGTACTTAGTAATGTAGAACTAAGGATAAAAATAAAACCAACATGCACTCTAATGGTGTTGGGTGTGGAGCTAAAAGCCTCACCAAGGAGCACACTTTGACAGTTTCGGGTCTACACAGACACCGGCGTCGGTTAGGAGCGACTGACGTCGGTCAGGTGCAGTTGCAGAGGCGCCGGCGTCGGCAGTGGGCGGCCGATGGCGGTCACAGGCAAGCAGCAGGAACCGACGTCGGTTACCTGTGCATCCAGAAAGCTATTTTTGAGGACAGAAGCGAGTGTTTGCATGATGAGTTTAAGTTGTAATCTTAAGCTCGCGTCTCTATTATTAGTAATATTATTTTTAGAGCCCTTGTTCAAGAGGCTTAACTATTTGTTGTAAGTGCATGCTCAAGTCTCCTAATTCTATATGTAGAATTAGATCTTCTTAGCTTAGTGTGAATTATTGTAGTAGTTCATTATATGTGAATGTTGAAGAACAGTACAAAATTGAATCAATCCAGGTTTGTTGGAGTTGATTGTTCTTGAGAGAGAGAAATCTTGAGGAATAGAGATCTATACATCTAGGAGAGGTGTGGAAGAAAGAAGTTTCTTCAAATTGTATTCCTTTGTAAAGAGTTTATTAATACAAGATTTCAGGGTGGTTTCTTGTATCTCTTGTTCTTGCTGTCTATCATTCTAGTTACTTGTCTATCTGATTTATTTTCGCGTTTATTGCTTTCACAAGTGTAATCTATTATTGGTTGATCCCCAACAAGTGGTATCAGAGCTCAGGTTCACTAACAGGTGGTTCAGATCTGTGTAGTGTGTATTGATTACAGGTTCTCACAGGGATTTCTATTTGAGTGGGAGAAGCAATGGCAGATGAAAGTAAATTGAGAATAGAAAAGTTTAATGGCAAAAATTACCAACATTGGAGAATGCAGATAGAGAATTAACTGTATCAGAAAGATCTCTACTTACTGTTAGGTGGGGTTGCAAAGAAGCCCAAAGACATGGAGGATGAAGAATGGGAAGTTCTTGACAGAAAGGCTCTGGGGTCTATAAGACTGAGTCTAGCATCCACTGTGATATCTAATCTATCACAGGCAAAGTCTACGGTAGAGTTGATGACTACGTTAGCAAATTTGTATGAAAAACCCTCAACTTCTAATAAGGTATATCTTATGAAGCAGTTATTTAATTTGCATATGAATGAAGGTGGATCTGTTTCTACTCATCTGAATGATTTCAATGGAATTGTGAATCAACTGAGTTCAGTCAATATAGTGTTTGATGATGAAATAAAAGCTCTTTTAATATTATGTTCTTTGCCTGAAAGCTGTCATGGCTTAGTAATGGCAGTAAGTAATACTACATCTGCATCAAATATTTTGAAAGTAGAGGATGTTGTTAGTGTTATCTTGAATGAGGAAATACGCAGGAAAAGCACATAAGAGACATCTGGGAATGCTTTAAGTTTTGAGAGCAGGGGGAGGCAGAAACATAAGAGCAAGAAAGGCAGATCAAGATCCAAATCTAAGGGGAAAGACAGATCTAAATCCAGAAATGGTAGAAGGCCACAATGCTGGAACTGTGGAAAGATGGGGCACATAAGCAGAGATTGCTGGTCAAAGCCTAAGGAGGACAATCAGCACGAAGGAAAGGAAGAAGCCAAGGTTGCAGGTATTGCACAAGATGCTTTAATTTTCTCTTTGCATAATAATATAGAATCTTGGGTGTTAGATTCTGGTGCATCTTTTCATGCTACCCCTAACAGGGAATATTTTAGTGACTATATCCATGGAGACTTTGGAATAGTGTATCTACGGGATGATGAGCCCTATAAAATAGTTGGCAAAGGTAAAGTGCAGTTGAAGATGCAGAATAGCAACACATGGGTGTTGAGAGATGTGATGCATGTTCCTAGCTTGAAGAGAAATTTGATTTCTGTAGGAAAGTTAGGGGATGAGGGTTGTACAGTAACTCTCACAGCAGAATCTTGGAAGGTGACCAAGGGTGCACTTGTTATGGCCAGAGGTAAGAGAGAAGGTACTCTCTATTTGTGTAATTGTGTTACTAACAAATCTCCTTCTGTATTATCTACTTCTGATGTGGATGCTAAATTGTGGCACTCAAGGCTTGGCCACATGAGTGAGAAGGGGATGTCAATTCTTAAGTCTAAAGGTATGCTTTCAAATTTAAAAGGCATAGATCTAGAGTTTTGTGAGCACTGTGTATTTGGAAAATAGAAAAGGGTTAGTTTTCTCAAGACTGGGTCCACTAAGAAGAGGCATAAGTTGCAGCTTGTTCACACAGACGTGTGGGGACTGGCTCAAGTTGCTTCCATTGGAGGATCACAGTACTATGTATCTTTCATAGATGATGCTACAAGGAAGGTATGGATGTATTGTATTAGAAGAAAATCTGATATATTTGAGACTTTTAAGATTTGGAAAGCTATGGTTGAGAATGAAACAGGTAAAAGATTGAAGTGCCTGAGATCTGACAATGGCGGTGAGTTCTGTAGTTATAAGTTCAGAGATTATTGTTATATGCATGGAATCCGCAGGCAAAGGATGGTTCCAAGGACACCTCAGCAGAATGGAATTGCTGAAAGGATGAATAGGACAATAATGGAGCGTGCAAGATGTATGAGATTGCATGCCGGTTTGCCCTTACAGTTTTGGGCACACGCTGTTGACACTGCAGTATATCTGATTAACAGAGGACCCTCTACAGCTCTAGATGGTGGTATTCCAGAAGAGGCTTGGACAGATAAAAAGGTAGATCTCTCATATCTCAAAGTTTTTGGTTGTGAAGCCTTTGTGCACATAGATAAAGAAAATAGAAAGAAGCTTGATGCTAAGTCTATGAGGTGCACGTTTATTGGCTATGGCTTAGATGATTTTGGTTACAGATTGTGGAATCTAGAAACTAACAAGGTAATTAGGAGCCGTGATGTTGTTTTCAACGAAAGAGTGATGTATTGTGATCAGCTAAGGAAGCTGAATCAATTTGAGCAGAGCAATGGTGAATTGGACGAGGTGAAGGTCCAATATGAGCTCGCGGGAAAAAGAAATAATCACTTGCAGGAAAACACAAAAACTGGCATCGATAGAACAGAAACTGAGGTCGGCCATACAGAGACCGACGTCGGTAGGACAGGCACCGGCGTTGGTCAGACAGAACCGGCATTGGCCATTAACAGGTCTAGAGGTGACCGAGGTCGGTCATTGTCAGAGAATTTGGGTGGACAACGTGTTGTGAACGAGTCTCAGACACCCATCCAGAGATCAGAAAGGGTGAGTAAGCCTCCAATTAGATATTCTCCTTCTTTATTTTATTTATTGATAACTAATGGTGGAGAACTAGAGAGTTTTGAAGAAGCAATACAGGTGGAGTCCAAGAGTCAGTGGGAGCATGGCATGGTTGAGGAGATGGAGTCCTTAAGAGAGAACCAAACATGGGATTTGGTTGAGTTGCCAGCAGGTAAGAGGACACTGAAGAACAGATGGACCTACAGGTTGAAAGAAGGTGAGAATGGACAGATGAGATATAAGGCCAGATTGGTGGTAAAAGGATTTGCACAAAAGCCAGGTATTGACTTTGGTGAGATTTTTTCTCCTGTTGTTAAAATGACTTCTATAAGGGTTGTATTGTCTTTGGTTGCTTTTGAGGATTTGCATCTTGAGCAGCTAGATGTTAAGACAGCATTTCTTCATGGAGATTTGGATGAGGAAATTTATATGGAACAACTGGAAGGATTTAAGGTCAAGGGTAAGGAGAAGTTTGTGTGCAGATTGAAGAAAAGCTTGTATGGCCTCAAGCAAGCTCCTAGGCAATGGTACTTAAAATTTGATAGGTTTATGACTGAGCATGGCTACAGTAGGTGTCAATTTGACCATTGTGTGTATTTCAAGAGATTTGATAATGGTAGATATATTATTCTATTGTTGTATGTAGATGATATGCTGGTTGCAGGATCACACATGCAGGATATCTCTGAGCTTAAGGTAAAATTAGCTCAAAAGTTTGCTATGAAGGATTTGGGAGCAGCAAAGAAAATCCTTGGCATGAGCATTAAGAGAGATAGGAAAAATCACATGTTGATATTGTCTCAAGAAGATTATGTGGACAAGGTGTTGAAACGGTTCAATATGCAGGATGCTAAATCGGTAAGCACACCTTTGGCTGGACATTTTAAGTTGAGTAAAGAACAATGTCCTAATTCATATGATGAGGTAGAGTAAAGGGTTGATGTTATATCCCTAACTACACAAACAACACAAAAACAAAATAAAATAGATACCAAACTGAAGAAGTTCATGGCCTTCTATCCACAGACTGATGGTCAGATAGAAATGGTGACCAATTGGGCCCTGCATAGTTCTATAAATCACAGTCCTTTCCAAGTATGCATCGGGAATAAAATTGAATTAAAACTACCACACTTGATGATAAATATTGATGTAATGGGGACCATTGATTTTCAAGGAAGGAGTAATGATCTGGGCAACAATTTAGATGACAATTCGGGTGATGGGTCCACCCCAATTGATGACAGAACTTCTGGGAGCCATAACTTTTGCACCGTAGCTCCAATTGACTCACCGTTTGAACCGTTGGAAAGCCAATAATGAGGGGAACATCATGAGATGGCACGGATCTCCACTTGATAAATTTTGATCCCCTAAAACCCAATGGAAGTGTTGCAAATTTCAAATTTTATAGTGCAGTCTAAAAATAGTAATTCCTTGAATTCTGTATTATTTTAAATTGTGAAAGTTGAACCAATTCATCTCCCTCTAGATTGGTGACCTTACACATCCTCCCCACACCTTCAAAACATGTATAAATTAAGATGTAACTCGAAATGGAAATCAAACATCTCTTCTCAGAGATAAGCATATGTTTGGGTCTGCAAATTTGATCAATAAAACATCTCTTCTCAGAGATACCACTATTTGAATTATTTTGTTCTTGTTTCTTGAATTATATTTCAACCCAAATATTTCAAGTTTTGTATCATAAGGTCACTCATATGATATGCTAACATGCTACTAGGTTGGCTTCTTCCTTACTCTAGGTGCATGACTAGTACTTAGTAATGTAGAACTAAGGATAAAAATAAAACCAACATGCACTCTAATGGATTGGTTATCACCTATCTATCTATCTATCAATCCGATCAACTATGGATATACTCTTAATGATAGAAATAAAATGAGAAGTCAACTATGGGGTTGGGATTGTAATTCTCAACTAATCTCTAGTTATCCTATCTATATAGATATAAATTTAGATTCTCAAGTCTGGGATTGGGATTATTAGATTCCATAATCTCAATCTATTATGTAAGTAATACAATTTCATCCCACCCTTTGCTCGATTTCCTACCTATTTATTCTATCTTGAGGCTCTAAATACACTCTTTCTCCATGGTCTAGGTGTGGATCACCATCTATATCTTTGAATCCCACTAGACAATCAGCTGATATCTCCAAGTTCCTTATTTGAGTGAAAGAGGATGAGTGAAAGAAGAGTTTATTTGGTCCTTATTTGAGTGAGTAAATTTTGGAATTGGAATAGAATCCAATCGAGCATAAGTGGAAAGCTACTGCACCCACCATCAAGGTGTTACAGGGAGTGATTAAGGATGAGGAGTGATGAGGAAATACTGAATAGGGATGATGAGGAACAATAAGGGTCAATAAGGGAGTGATTTGGGATAATGAGGGAGTGTTTAGGGACAATGAGGGATGTTGAGGGTCAATGAGGGAATGGTTAGTGATGATGAGGGATAATGAGGGTCAATTAAGGAGTGATTAGGGATAATGAGGGAGTCATTAGGGATGATGAATTATTGATTAAGGATGGCAAAGGTCAATGAGGGTGTGATTAGGGATGATGAATGAGTGATTAGAGATGATGATCGATGGAGAGGGTTAATGAGGGACTAATTAAGGATGATGAGGGATGAGGAGGGAGTGATTATGGATTATTAGGGATGATGAAGCAGTGACTAGGGATGATGAGGGATGGTGAGGGTTAATGAGGGAGTAATTAGGGATGATGAGGGAGTGATTAGAGATGATGGGGGTCAATGAGAGAGTGATTAGGGATGATGAGGGTGTGATTAAAAATGATGAGGGTTAAGGAGAAAGTGATTAGGGATGAGGAGAAAGTGATTAGGGATAAGGGAAGGACATTGATCAAGTGAAATTAACACAAAATGATCATTTGATATGTGCAGGTCATCAATGTGACCTACATTGCCCCAATCACACCACTTTGGCTTGAATTCAAAGTCATTGGTTTGCAAACTTTCAATTTTTATGAACCTGGGACTACTAGAAATGCTAGTAAGCAATCCAAAAGGCACATGTTCCTAAACTATGAATATATGTTTACCCAAAATGGACATCAATTGTAAAATTTATCACCTAAAATGTTTAGGTTCACTATTTATACCCTAAAAATTCTTAAGTACTGACCAAATTAGATTTTGAAAAACTATCTCCCACATTGTAAGGCATGGAGCTGTGAGACTGACTCTATCAGATGTAGAGTGACCCTAATTTATTATATTAACTAAAATAAATTGAAAGCATAAGTTAATAAATGTAACTTATACTTAACATTTATTTTAGTAAACCAACTCCCCACCTTCTAATTCATCACCTTGTTTCATTCTACCCCCTTCAATGCTTTCATTGGGACATAATGTGTACATGTTATAGCGTGTACACGCTTCTATTATTTAATATTTCAAACTCCATTTTTATCAATTCAAATTTTCACTGACAAAAGCATGTACACATTATAACACATACACATTACTATAACATGTATGCGTTATGCATATTGCGTATGTGTTATGCTAAAGGGGACATGATAGACATTTCCCAAGGGTCTTCTAACTTATTCAATTTGAAAAATGGGACATGATAGACATTAGGGTTTGCAGTGACTATAATTCATAATGGGGGGTCTTTGTGAACCTCTTGAGGTATGAGTGGCCACATTATTATTTATAGACTAAAAGTGTGGTTTCCCAAATATCAATTGATAATTAAGGTAGTGGTCGCATTATCAGAAATATGTTGTGTTTGAGACCTCTTCAACTTGAAAATTCCTTATAGTTTTGCACAATCTTTAACGAAAGGGAAAAAGGATCACAAAATAAACAAGAGAGACTACCTTAATAAGGGTGTGATTCTTCTTTGTAGCTCATATATCTCTATCCTCTTCATTTACTGTGTTCCCAATTTATCATCTCACAATCAATATTTCCTCAGTCACATTTAAAAATGTCAGTGTAGGATTTTGTTCCATTTAATGATTTTTCCCTACACATGTTATTTAACTTGCTTAGGTTTTATTAGGTCACTGGGGAAGATACTCCCACATGCATGAGGATGTTGGGTCATGCCTGTCTTCCACATATATAAATACCTTTCCTATTTATCTATTGTAATCAATTTGATCAAGGCAATTATTGCATTTCTTCTTGCATAGTTCTGAATATAAGCAAGGTTATCATTGTAATAGATTTGTTTGTTTGTTCACTCTACCAAAGATCAACTATTGGTAAATTTTGTTATAAAATTCACTGAACCCAATTGAGTAAATCCATCTCACGCGGTTTCATCATGTGAAAAATTGAACCATCTAAACAACAACAACATGTCAGACACTTTCTTCCAAAGGCTTCTTTCAACATATAGTTTCCTTATCTTGGTGGCTATTAATTATGGGATCCACTTCCTATCATTTTGGTCAAGTCACGTTGAATTCTAGAAGAATGATCTTTGTGTCATTCTGAATTATAGTTCCTTGCAACCACTCATTTCTATGTTCCATTTAATTCTTATAAACTGACTGGTCTTTTGTGGTTGCTTGCTATAGTCTCTTTTCTATCATCTACACACAGTCATCTTGTATGTTAAATACTCGCCAAACATTATGATCTATTTCAACTTGGATTTAGACCTTTATATTCATTGGTCATTGTTATATTTATTACCCTCTGAGTGTCATCCATTGTGGTTGTCAAATGGTTCAATCACTTTTTTTCTCATTTGACGTTCTTATGCATTATTAGGCAGCTATGTAATTTTCCATTGTGGTTGCAATTATGTGGCTTATGGTTTATTCAATGACATTGAAAAAATATCGTATAAATGGAGATCTCTTTTATTTTTCCATTTTAATTTATGTGGCCTATTTCACTTTGTTTCATTTATATCTTAGTGACAACGAAGCATGCATGTCTCTTCATCTTTATTTTATTTCTCATCACCATGCGTTTATGTAGATAATTTTTAACACTTAACATAATGTATCAATTTGCAATCAGTCCACCCAATTACAAGTTTCCAAGTGTTTATGTGTTCACGTGCTACATAACCCAACTTTATACCGGGTGACTACCATTACCAATATATTATGGGAATCTATGCCTACTACATATATCCTTTGTTTGAGCTCCCGCTTGCACCACATCAAATCAGATAACCACTTGATGTACTTAATTCAAACTCATACAAACTCATCACTTTACCTGTATAGTATGAAGAGACATAAACAAATGCATAATAATCAAATGCTTATTAACCATAATCAAAGTCTCTTTCTTGTGACCCAGTATAAAATAATTAAATAGTAGATAAAGCAAAACATGGTCCCAATCATATAGAATATCTTAATTAATGGGTCCAACCTTGATTAATGTTTAACCATGTGCCTAAACAAGGTGAAGCTCGACAAGACATTGTAAAAATTCAAATTCATATGGTATATTTGTGAGACATTACAAATTATATAATCCATATAACCTTACATGCATCACACACTTCTTTACAACTTTAAATATTAAAAAATTCATTCAAAACATATTCTCTCTCTACATAAGATCCTTTACAGTATTTATCATCACTCTATGTGAGACCCTCTTCTTTATTTTCCATTGTCTCAGAGTGATACTTCTTTCCAACTACTCTTATCCTTTTTAAAATTATTTTACTTAGTATTCTTTAAAATATGCCTTTAACATTTAACCATAATACCTTTCACAGTCCATAGAGGAAGGGGACCAATAATTGGGTAGGGTCTAATTGTTATGACCTCGTGTTAAAGTGATTTCCTAATTATAATTAATTGATTCTTATTTAATTTTGCATAAGTTTTTGTATGCTTTTGATCAAAATAACATATGCATTCAAATAAAGGTCTTATTATATTTTGGATAAATAATATAAAAATATAAATTTATATTGAAAATCGTACATATATATTATAAATAAATAAACACCATAATTAAAAAAGATGTATATTATATTAAAAATAATTTATATCTTATTTAAAATTAAATATAATTTTGAAAATATTATAACTATTTTATATATATTTTCGGTGTTTATAATTTGAAAATGTCAAACTTTTTAATTTTAAATATTAAAAGTTTTCAAAATTTTAATTTTTGTCTCCAACTTTTAATTTTAAACTATTTAAATTTCAACGTTTTAACTTTAACTTTTAATTTAAATTGTTCAAATTTCAACCTTATAACTCTAAATTATTCAAATTTCAATCTTTTCATTTTTGATATTACACTCCTCAAAACATATTGCTTCTAATAAAACCTTAATTGCATGACTTAATTATATTTCCCTATTTACCAGGCAGGTCAACCTTTGGATTGGGAAGGAAGCTGTTTGCAAGGCAATATGAAGGCATCATCAATAATAATTTTTTGGTGCTGTTGGTAATGGTTTATTTGTAACATCTAAGACTTGCTAACGAAGCGATGTTTTGTCTGCTTGGATGTTTGTGGTAAATGTAAGCTAACTGTTTGTAAATGGACAGCTTTGAAAAAGAGCTGTCGCTTGTAATTATTGTTCAAGCATTGTCGCCTGTAAATATGCTTAGTTCAAGCGTTGAATGTGCTTAGGTCAACCATGGAAGTTCATCACAATAAACATGTCTTGGCAATTGGTGTAGATGGAATCCAAAAAAAAATGGTGGAATTCAATAAATTATAGTGTACCACTCTTGAGGGGAATGATGTACTACACAATCAGTTTGTGTTTTGCCTGACAAAGTTAAATGGTTATGATTGTGCGTACAATAGGCAATTGACATTGCTATCTTTGCAATATGGTTGTGTATTGAATAACAATAAACTAAACAAGTTTTCATTGCAGTCTTATCCAGTGGTGACGGACGGACTATTTGAAATCCTAAATGTATTGATGGGCTGGTGATGCCTGGAAGTACAAGCATAAAGATCATTATATTGAACTTGTAACTTCTCTAAATAATCAAAGCCAATTATGATCATGTTTATACATATCATTAAGGGAGGGACATTTAATCCAAAGTTTTTAAATGCTCATTAACAAAATTAATGGCACTATACTTTTTATTCTTTTGAGATTTTTATTTATTTTTTATTTTTTATATTTTTTATCATTTGTATGTAAGTCAATTTTTATATAATTCTGATAATAATTATAAGGGAAGGAGACCTATCTAACACACAAAACTAAATATTAATTATGAAGAGACGAATAATAAATTTTAATAAACTAAAATTAATAAGTCTAAATTACTTTTAATTTGGATTAATAATCAATAAATATGTAAATATCATAAACTAATTTAATTTTCTAACTAATAAATAAATATATATTTTATTAGTAAAATTTCCCCAAACAAATATGAAATTAGTATGCCATGCCACATTATATATTACCATACATTTAAATAAATATTAATTAGAATGTCATATAAAATAAGAGTCATATAGTGGTGTAACATTTTGAGTAGTGACATATTTGTGTCAAAAGTAATAAGAGCTTAAGAGAAATATACAAATGATAAACAATATTAATGGCAAAAAAATAAAAACAAGTATGTTTTGGTTTCCCCTTTTTATCATTCTCATTTTTTAATTGATATTTAAAAAAAAAAAAAAAAACACTAAAGTGAGTTTTATACTTTCTTTTGTCTTACCAATCATTTATAAATGCATGAACAATATACTACATTGTCCATAGTTCTTTTTCTTTTTATTCATTTCCTTATATACTACTACTTTCTGTGATAGAAAAAACCTATCTCCATGTTTTAATTCATATACGAATTTTATTTATGTCTTATTCTCTTTTAAATTTACTTTGTTATATTCTTTTATAAAGTGATATAGCTAGAACACTCCCTCTCCATATCTACCACTAATGACTACCCCTTCTTAATATGTAATCTTTCTCTTACTAACCTACAACTTTACCTTATAAATACCCTAAATTAAGTCAACATAAATTAAATTATAATTTTTAATGCAATAAATATATTACAAATAACCCTTATTTATTAATAATTCTTTTAGCATATTTACTTATATATATATATATATATATATATACTTTTTATTATATCCTTTTATTTCATATTATTGATATGTAATTTTTTTATTACATTATTTATGTATATATTTTATTTTCATATTAAATATATTAGATTAATAATTTTATTTTGATAAACAATTGAATACATATATAATAATGTTTAATCATACTAAAAATAAATGGCTTTTCAATTTAAAAATGATTCTTTGACTTTGACAAAATCTAATCACTTTCCAACTCAAGTTTTTAAAATTTAAAGACTTTCCAACAACCCAATATGGATGGAATGACCCCAAAATTAAAGGTCCATCTAATGGCCTTCGCCTGACTTTTATATGCAGAAATATTTACGCCGACACGAATTATAGAAAGGAGAAGCCTTGATTTCATATCGTACGCCATCATCTGAGCCCTTCAAATGGATGGTCGGAGTTTATTTTTAGGCTCACTTGATTAGTTGCCACGATATCATCGCTTCGCTTTTTGTAAAGGTATTTATTTCTTTTGTTATTTGCTTTTTTGTGCTTTTAACAAACGGACGCGTACCCACATATACCTACCTATCTGTGCTGTCAGGCATTACACCAGAAATTCGCCATCGTCCGCAGTCGACCAATACTGGCCTGCACTTTGCCCTCTGATCGATTTCCGGACAAATCTTGATGTTTCAGACAACTCACCATCAAAATTGACGATGGAACGCGTTATTTGATAGATCCAAAAACATCAATCTTCTTTCTCCGTCAACACGATCGGAGATATTATCGGAAATCAAATTGTCCGGCAACTCTACGTAGTCCAGGCATCCACCAGGCGAGGAGCAGGCGCCGTACAGATGGTTGGTCCCGATTACTTGAAGAAATGACATTTGTGAAAGGTTGGGTTTTGATACAATGACTCCACTGCTTTTGGAGTGAAGACAAATTGAGAGAATGTTTTGACGGAGTTTGTAAAATATTCGAACAACTCGCTCATACATCGTCTTCGTAATGCAATTTATTTAGTTCATACTCCCTGTATTGAATAGAATTATAATATTAATATGTTTCTTTGGCTGTATGAAAAAGTGTTTGGGCTTAGTCGATATGGTCTAATTATTATTAAATGAAAAGTTGTTTGGGTTTAATTGTTATGGTTTAATTATTATTTAAATTATGTGAGTGTATGATTCATAATTTAAATTTAGTTGTTTGATATTATTTTATGGTTTTAAAGTTTTATTTATTCTGGTCACGAGTAATGTTGTCTGAATACCAATCCAAGCTCTTATATATGCATAATATAAGTTTTGTAAGTAACAATTACATTTTAGATGTTTATTTGTGTAGTAAGATTGATAATGGTAGGCAATTCTACACTACAAAATTCAAATCAAAATCCAAAAAATATCAATCGATTAACCATTCATAAAAACTAAACTAGAGCATGAACAATGCCCTATGATGGATGATATATTTTTATAGTGATAAATAAGAGAATCAAATGAAAAATGTAGAGCTTACTAGTGTTGTTGCCGAAGAGATCTCATAGATAATAGAACCAAAACTAAATACAAAAAAAACATTCCTAGGTTGAAACGCTGAAAGTGATGTAATTACAATAGGAACATAAATTCTTGAAAAGGACTTAAAAAAAAGGCATTTATTATTTGTCACATGTTAATGCAAATTTAAGGGGAAAACAATTTGCTGATATTAATAGTTTGAAATAACAAATGAGAAATTCTACAAATTTAGTAGACTTATAGAAAACCCCCACCTAATGGTGAGACTTAGCAATAGGGCTTGAGTGATTTGCCAGCCCCCATCCAAGTTCAAAACCCCCAAACTTCAAGGCATCGGTTATCTTTACATTTACACAACGAGTTGAATAAGGAGAACTCGCCTTAATAAAATTGAGAAAGTTCCAAGTTGCTAGACTAAACCTCGATTCCCAATTATTAAATAAAAATAAATAAAAAATCCTATAAATTTAATAAACTTATAAAAAATTCTAATTACTTATGAGATGCTTAATGATGACTATCATATTTCAGTTTCTCATACATTCAAAATAAATTCAAGATTTATTTCCATCAGCCATCAATAATCAAACTAATAGATTTCATGATCTATAGTTATCAAGGAATTCTGAAACACAAAGATATCTTGTGTGACTTTGATTCACTATTCCTATATAATGGAGAGAAAAAGCTTCACAATGAACAAAGTGCAAACACACCATCCATACGTATGTGCCACTACACCCCTTAGCTTAGACAACAACTACACTTTCAAAGTTTAAATATTGGAAACAATGCAAACAATAAAATCATAATCCAATGGTAGACAAATTTTTTTGATCAACAATCTCATAGTTAATAGTGATTTTCAGTTGAGACAACGAGTATTAATGAAAATGATCACAAGTACTAAAGTTTGAAATATTGTAAGATACTATAAAGCTTGTAATTTTGTTCCATATTGTAAGATACTATAAAGCTTGTAATTTTATTCCACGCCCAAAAGGACTATACGGTTACCATCTTTTATCCTTCTGAATTGTTATCCCCGTGAAAACCATCTACGTTTAAACGAATATTGTTAACTTGTCATAATGTTCAAGACCTGTCATAAAATAGGCTAAGGTGTCCCATAACTAAAAAAATTGTATGATTGACCAATGACATCCTCTGTTCTTAGCAACAATCTCTTTAACCATGTTTGTTGGGAAAGAGCATATGTAAAACATATTTAAACTCTAAAGAAAATTGTATGGAATAGTTTTCAGATGCTAAAGATCGAATTCTTTTGAACCTATGTAGCACCAAAGCATCTGAAACAACGAGGTGGGAAACTTGGAAAGTTTGTGAAGTTGGGATGGCTAAGGAAAAAATAATAAGAAACTTTGGAGTATACTTCTTAAATAAATGTCAGGTTGAGGTGTAAATTAAAAATAAAAAATGTCTTGTGAAACCACAACCAAATCAAAACACTCGAAAAGATAATTACCTGCATCAAAAATTCAAAGTTAGAGATTAAAAATAACTAAGAAAGAAAGAGCTGTGCCACACCCATTTCCTTCTTCCTGTTGGAGAGTGTTGGAATCCTTCCAATGTCCTAAAAAAGTAGCATAAATATAAGTTCCATATCATAAAACTCATGCGGAGTAATTTTCAGAATCTGCTTCATAAGGATGATGCAAAATAATGATGCATGCTTTGTGCCAAACTAAAACAATGGACAAAGTGCCCTCCATTTATTTTGATCATTATAATCTTTCATTTAAGTCTCAATCTGAGTATTGTCATTTACATCACAATTAAATTATTACCTAATAAAATTAATAACCATGTCACATTTCATGAAGTGCAATTAATAATTTCATAAATATTTAACCATGTGAAAAAAATATTAATATGTAAAATTTGAAGTCAATCAGATGTTGACAAAATGACTTTGTTCATATATTTTGATAAATAAAATACACTTTTCAAGATTGAAAATTATAAATTTTAACGAATTAAAATAGAAATTAATTTTTATTGACTAAATTAATTGTAATTAATTGAAAGTTGAAAGAAAATGAAGTCTTCAATATAATCTTCGAGATTAATTTCTTATAGTAGTCTATAACTATTAAAAAATATATAGTAGTTTGTAATTATTATAATATTAACAAGATGCCATAAAATGGTTATCCCTGCAATAGTTTTAATAGAGTGATCTTGGCACATAGTAATATCCTTTATGAAAAATGTTAGTAAGTGGTAAAGAAATTATTAATCATGGTAATTTATTTGGATTTTAAATAGTCATTTTGTGAGATGAAATCATAAAGATGGTATATAATAATGTTGTAGACACTTTTATTTGGTACAAGCATAATTTCATAGCATTTTTTTATAACTTTTTACTTATATATATGTTTTTGACTAAGAGTTAGATGTCTAGTAATGCGGTCTTGTGTGGACCTCTTTGGTTTCATCTTATTTCACTTGTTTTATCTTCTCCAGTGAGACTATATATTGTAAATTGTCTTTTATCTAGTCTATCATGGGGATCCCCATCCGTGTTTTATGTTATCTCTATGTTTTTAGATTATGGACACTTGCATCTGTGTTAAAGACTTATACGTTAACACAAGTATCCAAATATGATGTAAGTGTTTAAACTTATATTTTTATCATTTTTTGTATCTTTCACGTTGTGGCCATTTATTTTGTTGCCTTTGTTCATTTTATTGTCGGCTTTTCACGCACCACTAAGTCCTAATTCAAAATCAAGAGATCCTCATATATACAAAGGTTATGTATTAACTATAACATTTGGTGATTTGATCCAACAAATTATATTATAAAGTATTGTATATTCTAAGATATCAAACTACATTACAATACAAAATTAAATATCTAAAGTACTCAAAAGGCCATTATACTCTTGCATTATTTGTACCAAGGGTTACTAGAGGAGAAAGAACATATAGTTACACACTTATAATTCCACACACATGCTTAAGAGGGAGAACTACATGAAAATTTGAGGCCCTCTTTAGAGTATTGACTATGTAGACAATACTTAGCAACAACAAGAGTTTCTAGAGTTAGCTAGACTCACGTGCTAACCCATTTTTACCAAGTTATAGGTGGCCAAAGGCAAGAATATTAGGGTTTTGTATATTGGATATATCTTACATACAGACAGACACATTCTGAGGTATTGAATAGGCACACAGGTCATAGTGCAGGTCTGATAATTTTTTTGATCTAGTCCTTACATATTTTAGGCTGGATACATGCGTTAAAGTTGGACATCTCATTGATGCAACTATCTAGGTCGACATAAGCATCCTATGGGTAAAAAAATCAAAACATAGAATGCGCTGACCTTTGAGATTGATCAATATTTTAAAATGATTTCAGATCACTGTCATATCTCATATATGAACTTAGAATAAGATATGATCTCTTTATCCCTTGATTGCATAGTATTTGATTGTATTTATTTTATATGTTAAATTAGGTAAATTTGTATTATTATTTGTATTTTACATGAACCTAAATATAGTCTTATTCCTTGCAAAAAATTTTATTTGCTTAAGTGTGTTTGTGTAAAAAATCCAAATAAAATAAAATATTTTGGTGAACCCATCTCCCATCTTCTATTTGTTAAACAAAACCCTAGTTTACATATTAGCATTTTCTCTTTCTTCAAATTTTTTTTATTTCTGATTTATGTATTAATTTTTTAAATCAGATTTATTATATGGGCATAACTCAAGGTATGCTTATTTATCTTTTTACTCTAGGCCTTCTTCTTTCTTTATTTTACATTGGGTTTAAAGTTAAAGTCCTTATGGAGTCCTTTATTATAGGCCATTCCAAGTCGCATCCTTTCAATAATTTGTTCAATGCTCCTGATGATCAATGTATTACATAAGGAGATCTTATGACATATAAAAAACAAGCTAAAACCTCTTCTTTTACTTATAATTATGACAATGAAAGAACTAATGATGAAAATACAAGTAGAAATGAACATGGTAATGATCCTAGTATTATTTCATATGGTTATGAGTGTGATGCTATTCATCTTGGGTATGTAGAGCGCAGTTCTCTTGTTTCTTCTTTTTTCGATGACGAAGGGTCTAAAAAGTCAAGAACAATACATTATGTTAGTGCCTTGAAAAAAAATGATATCATAGATAAGAAAGAGGTTAACATTTATAATGTTACAAGTCAAAATGTTGCATGCATACATTCTCTATATGCATCAAAAATTGTATGTTCCTTTTCTCTTTCTAATGTTGTAAATGTTGAAACAAGTGAATATTGCTCTCCCATTTCCAATAATGATAGTGTTGAAAAAATGGAGTGTGTGCCTTCTTATCAAAGTGATGCTAATCTTGAAAATATTATCCCTTGTTTGGATAAATCAAATGAAAATAGAGAAATTACTTTTCTTTCTCAAAATTATAATGAGAAAAATGCATGTACTACTTCCTCTCCTCCATTGCTTAAATGAAAAAATGAAAAGAAAATCAAAAGTAACATTGCACTTCCTCTCCCTTCCTTGAAAAGTATAAATGAAAGTGAAACTAGCATTTTTTTCTCCTGGTGTTACAAATGAAGTAGAAAATATTTTTTTCCTTCCTCCTTTGCCTTTGCTACTCAAAAGTAGCATGTGTTTACAAGTGAAGTTACTTCCCCTACTCCTATTTTATGTCATAAAATTTCAAATTATATAGTGGCTTGTAATGATAATGATATAAACTTTCGTGCCATCTAAAATGATATACTTGTATCTTTAGCTGCTATGTATCTATAGACATGATATATTAATGTATATAGGTTGATGGAGATGCCGACATGTGGCACACATCCCCCTTAGTTAGTTATATGGGTCCAATATATTAGGATAATGGAGTAACTTGTGGAATTAGTGTATTGGGTAATGGTCAGCCTACATTGAGATTAATAGGTTACACATCCATTGTTAGTTAGATAGAGGTATATTTAAAGGAGATGATTATCTTTGTAAGGAATCAAGTAAGTATTGATTCTTCTAATGTAAGACAATATTGGATTTTTTCCCCTTGAAGAGACATTGTGGAGTTATTCCTTCCCAAAGGAGTATTGTATGGTGTTGCTCTACCTTAAGGGTATTCTATTTATTCATATATTGAGTATTTAAGCATCTTGGCCCACTAATATCTATTGTGTTTTGTTTATCTACATTATATTTTGAATTATTTCCAAATATTATAAGTGTGGATCATAACAAGTGGTATTAGAGCTTTGATTTAGGCAATTTGTGTGGAGAGAAACTCTATTTTTTTGGAATCATCAATATCTTTCAATTTGTTATGAATTTTTATACAATTTTTTTACTGGACATGAAGAATATTTCAAGGAAGAATCAATAAAATAATTGATCATTTTTTATCATTTTTGAGAGAGTTATTCATATTTTAGGGTTTGTACTCATTTCATCATATCTTCCAAAATATAAATATTTTTTTGGTGAAATTTTTACTGATGATGTATCATAATACAAGAAAGATACGGACAAAATTTTAATTTTTTTGATATGTTTGGAGTGAGTTATTACAATTTTAGGGTTTTAATATATTCACTCTATACAATACACCTTTACTAAACATTGCACAACCTTATAATGATCCTATTTTAGAAGGTGGTAAAGAATATATCATTATTATGTTTGTATGAATGGTAGTTTACAACCTCTAAGCAATTATTTAACCTCTTCACTAGTCTCTACTTGTGATATGTTATCCATCATGACTACCATGGGAGATTTTTAACAAGTGAATAATTTTAAGTTGAAAGTGTCATATCATGAGGATACCTTTGAGGAGGATATGTTAGAGGAAAAACCTCTTACTCGACAGGTGTTTGAATCTTATTACCCTTAAAAATTCATCATGCCTAAGTTCTCCTTCTTCAATTGTCATGAGGATCTTGCTATTCGCTTGCAATAATATATACATTCCTTTAAACATTGAGCTAAGGATGGATACCTACTATTGAATGCCTTCCATTGAAGTTTAACTGAATAAACTCTTGATTGGATTTATATCCTCTCAAATGGTTCCTCGTCAACATTCAAAAAACTTGAAGAAGTGTTCTTATAAAAAAATTATCTATATATCTTTCCTAAGTTACCATTAGAGAATTTATAAGAATTAAAATAAAATCATAATGAGTCCATTCAAGATTATGTTATCAAATTTAAGGATATATTATATTCCTTAAACTATACCTCCTTGAATTTGAAATATGCATGTACTTTAACAAATACAAAAATTGAGTTACCTACTTCACCACCTAAAGGCAAACATGGTACACATAACATATTTAAAGAAAACAAGTAAACTTGAAGGGTCATGAACCACTTTACAAACCTTATTCAAAACTAATATTTCATTCCAAAGATAAAGGTATTGAATAAAGGAAAAGTATGTACACATTGAGTACCTCCTAAAATTAAACCATCTGCCTCTACAAAAAGACAACCACTTCATTTTGATTGGTACTAAGATAGACCACATGATATATTACACACATTATTAGATAAATGAATGATCCTCCTAATTCTCATTATCCACCACATATATTTGATAAGGTAAAAGGATAACACTTTTGTACTTACCATGGTAAAAATGGGCATCAAGATAATGATTGTTTTGCTCTTGAATAAAAGCTTACATAGTTAGCTGATTGGGAGATCATTACAGTTCAAAAAGACATATCTAGACCTAGTTCATATACTTCTTCTAGAGTCTATTCTAAGAGGGTAGAGACATCCCATGTTGCTCATTTTTAAGAACATGTGGTCCATCAACCTCTGTAAAAGATGACCATTAGTAGAAATCCTCTTAGTGTAGCCTCTACTAGGATTGATCTCTCCCACACTAATCCTACCAAGGAAGCATTGGTCAATTGGGTCCTTCATAGAGAGACATGGAGAAAGTGTACCTACACAACATATATGGGTGCCTAAATAGATGCATACAGATTCACATGATATTTCTATATATACTTTTAGAATTAGCGATAAAAATAAACCTAGTAATTACATTACGACATGATCATTATTGTTGAGCATTCTTATTTCTAACTAGATTTCATTGCATACAAAAATCATTTTATTATTCCTGAAAATGCAAACACTTTCATTAAATTGACATATTTCATACAACTGTGCAATTTATTATATCTGAATCTACATATTGAAAACAAATACAACTAAAATATCCAAATGTCATATATAACTAAACCATACACATACATATGAATCAAAATAAACCATGTGAAAAATTTCACACACACACACACACACACACACACACACACACACACACACACACACACACACACACACACACACACACACACACACACACACACACACACACACACACAACTATCCAAATGTCATATAGAACTAAATCATACACATACATATGAAGCAAAATAGACCATGTGAACAACGTCATACACATACATACATACATACATACATACATACATACATACATACATACACACACATACCTACATATAAATACACACACACACATCAAAAGGGTACAAATTTTAAACAAATAAAAATAAAAATCATATGTTGTGGGCATATCCCGAGGTGTATACTCATCATCCCTATCTTTATCCACAACACTCATGCCTCTTGATGTGGAAAAAATTGGGTCTAGTGTAGGTCCCCATGCCTGAGACAACTTGTGTACTCTCTCCTCATATGAGTCTAGTAAGTGTACTATCTCCTTATGCTCACATTGTAGAGTGTCATATCACTCAATAAAAACATACATTTAATATCCATGGTGTTACATTGTGGGATGTTTAGATAGTCAAGCTCTGCGTATAACTCCTCCCACTTAGTAACTATGATGTGATATGTAGCCACTACACTCACTACAAAATTAAATAAGGGTGCATGGGCACTTAAAATATCAACAAATATCTCAATAAATCCCTCATTGAATATATCCATGGGTAAACTATAAGTGAGAGCCTATGTTACATAACTTACCATGGTATCCCACTCTTGATTACCTACACACAAGACATACAAAATAAAAAGTGGCTATATTTATCATACCAAATAATACATCAATTAAATGCAAAATTTCAAAATTAAAGTACTTACATGTGGCTTTGATAGGTGTCACATCTATAGGTGCTAGTCCCATAGGATCACCACCACTTTCATCTCCTCTTGCATCTTTTTGAGTCATAGGTATGACACCAGGCTGGGAGTTTATAATTGGGAAAAATAAGGACCAACGCTCCCTTCCCTACCATTGCATGTAACCATTGATATAACCTGCATCATCCCTTTCAACTAGGGGAAACATGAGATCTCTCATCACCAAGACACGGCGCTAGATCTCTGGATGTCAATATCAGTCTATTATAAGGCCTATGACCACTCTGAACTATATGTTACCATGTGTATGACATTGATGGATTACCTTGATCTATTCCAAACTTCCACAAAACATGATCATACTAGAATAACTTGTTGTTCGGTCTAAATGTCCTAATCCAAAAGCACTTATGCAATTGAGAGTTATATAGAGAAAAGTAGGGAACACTTAATGGAATTTCATCCTCCATTTTAGAATTGATGCTAGATCAATCTAGGGAATGACTATAGGTATGTGGATCCATGATTTATCCTACTAAAAATACTTCAAAGAGATGCAGTTGCTACCACCAGAAGTTCGATACTAGTTTAAATCAAATAAAATTATGATTTTTTATTGTATGCACAAGTAAGTTTTTTTTCTTCTAAACAAAAAAAATATAATATTTTTTCTTTTTCAATTCAAAATAAAAGTTTTGATTCCACATGTGAAGTGGGTTAAAGGATTCTTTATAAAAAAAATAAGCTTGCTTTATTATTATTTTTAAACTGAAAAACACAATCTTAGTCTTTTTATTTATGAATTAAACCTCATTTAAGTACCCAATTTTAGTGCTTTGTTGTGGACTTATATTTACAAGTTAATTGATATAAGTTTTTTTATGATGAATATTCTCAAATGTTCTTTGGATCATTTCATGTTTTCTGTCATTGATTTTCTTTCAGTGTTAATGAAATATGTCTCTTTTGCTCTTAGAACCCCTAAATCGGCCATTCTTTTTATTTTTATGAAAACTATGCAAACTATTAAATATGATGAAATATTTACTGTTAAGAAACAAATTTCAAGTCAAAATGAGACTTTGCATGCTTTACAAGCCTATTTTTTTAAAGAAAATGCACACAATGCAATCCTTTATTGACACATTAAATTATAAATTTACATCTTTTACTAATGTTAATAGCTCTAATGTTGATGAATCTCATTGTGTTTTAAAAAAAACTCAAAATCATGTGAATACTTCCTCTACCAACCCTGACTTAAAAATAGTGTATTGTATAGGTTATTCAGGTGGTGTGCTTGGTAAGTAAAAAAATGCTATTCTTGAACCTCTTTTACCTAAACCTAATGCAAATTCTAAAGGTCTTGGCTATAATGCTTCAAATGAAAATTTAGAATCTAATTGTCCTCCTCATCGAAGGTCTTATAATGTAACTTATTTTGATTATACTACTTTTAATGCTCATCTTTAGTTAAAACTACTAAAATTTGTGCATATTTTTAAAAATATAGGCATCATATATATAAATGTTTTTAATATCCTAAAACACAACTCAACTCTTGAATTATAAACCAACAATAAGGAAATTTCCATAATTAAGGATAATTAAAAAAGGAGAGATCTTCTCATTTAAAGAGGAGCACCACACTCAAGGAGCATACACATCATTAGTTAATTAATTAATAAACAACATTAATTAGGAAGAAAGTCACCACCCTTGGAGGACACATATATTTTGATTATGTCGAATGATTCCTGCCTCCAACATCTCTTTTATAATATTTTCAATTTCACTCTTTTGGGCATGGGATACCTGTAAAGTTTGATATTGGGTGGTGTACTTCCTAGAATGAGTCTGATGGCATGATTATGTGCACGACTTGGAAGGAGTCCTTTTGGCATGTCATAAAAAACAATAGAATGGTCATGCAACACCTTTTGTAAATTAAGATGTGTAGACTCTTTGGTAGGTTGAACTTCCATGGAAAATAAGTGTGCCACAAAACCTTCTACACCTTTTTTGAGAAGCTTTGTTATCTAGTTAAAACTAACCAGTTATGAAGATTTAGCCCATAATCCATGTAGTTCAAAAGTCCTTATTTTTGAATGGAACCTCATGAATAATTCTTTGAAATTCATCTCAATAGTGCCCAAAGTGGTAAGCCATTTCACTCCCAAAATAATGTCAGCTCATCCCATGAGAATATCAAACATAAGGGAATCTAACAAATAGTCTCCCATAGTAAGCTTAACACTGTGACATTTTACATAATAGTTGACCATACCACCATCTACAATCATGACTTAAAATTCTAGAGCTAGGTAAATGAAATAATTCAAATGAGTATCTAACTTACTATTGATGAAGTTATGTGTACTCCCAAAATCAATTAACATAGTCACCTTTTATCTCTTTAAGAACCCCACCACCTTAAGATTTTGAAGAGTACTAATGCTTGAAAGTGCATGACAAGAAATAGTAGGTTGAGAATCTTTAGATTCATCCTTAGGTTATTCTAACCTTTCTCCTGAAGCCTCCTCATGTTCTTCCTCATCATTTGTATCATTAATGTAAAACAACTTCTTTTTAGCACATTGATGCCCTTTACTCTATTTTCTATCACAACCAAAACACAAACCTTTTGCATGCTTTTATTCAACTTGTTGAAGTGTCAATCTAGTAGGCTGATGAAATGATGGTTCTAAAAAGGTGTGTTCATGAACATTGTGAAAGGTCTTCATCTGATCAACTCTTTTTCCTCAACGATGTGTGCCTTTGGTATGGCCTCAGATACATTACTAGAATGAAACATGCAAAATTCCAATTAGATGCTATCTTTGAGGCCACCCAAAAATAGGTTAGCTATATTTTTCTCAGTGATGTTTGCCACATGTAAGGAGAGATTCTAAAATTGATGAATGTATTCTTTGATAGTCCCATTTGATACAACTTGGCTAGCTGACTGAAGTAATTTTTAGAGACATTGTTGCAATAGTAGAGTTGTATTTCCTCATAAAATACTAACTATGAAACTGGGACACCATAATTTTTATTTTGAGCACACAACTAATGATACCAAATGAATGGCTCAGGGTCTAGATAGAGAGAGGCCATAACCACCTTTCACAAAGATGGAGTTTGATGTAGATCAAATAAATTTTCAATTTGACTGAGCCAAGTGAGTGGATCATTACCATTAAACTTGCATAGGTCCACTTTTGGCAACATCAGCTTAAGGCTAGAATTGGTATTGGTGTTGTTTGGAGTAGGAGAAACAAACTGAAGTGGTAGAGTATTTTATAGTGACTGAGTTGACAAGTTGGCCAATTGCCCAAATATTTATTGTAATTGATCCTTCACTCTATCCAAGTCCCCTCTCAAACCTATAATGTCCCCTTAAACCATATTAAAATCACATTTTTTCACCATGCCCTATAACTCTGACTTAAGTTGTTGAACTACTTTCAAAATAGATAGATCAAAAGTTTCAGATTCTATGTCATCCTTGTGAAGAGTTTTTAGAGTTTCTTGCCCTTTCCCATGACCACGAGTATTTGTACAAGCTATGCGCAAACCCTATCAGGGTTTTAGCCCCAAATAAAATATATCGATGGAATACACCATTGTGATCATCTCACCAAGATGAATCCAATGACTTCTATTATGCACAAGGTTGAAAATTTTTGACCCAAAAAAGTATATGAGTAGAATATATTGTTACAATCGGATCAGAGAGATGAGTATAATAAATACTAATTTCCACAAGGTAAAAAAAATTCCAAACTGTGATGATGAAAAAAATAAAATCCTCCCAGATCATAAGTTATGTTTTTTGGCCTTCTAGTGCTCAGAACACTAGATTTGAAAAAAATGTGTCATATAAACTTAGCCAAATCGATGTTTTGATACCACTTGTAATAAAATTACTTAGATGATTCAAAAAAATAGAATAATATATGGTAGAATTAAGAGCATAATAAGTAGATCCATAATAATAATTGCTAAAAGAGTAGAATACTTCAATATTATGACTGAGCCACTTCAAGGGGGAAAACTCCACAACAATGAAATAAGAATAAAATTTAAAATATGATGATAAATGACTCACCAATACCTCCTATATATATAATTATTTATCCATATTTATTACATAGGCTGACCATACTAAGAACATCGAGAAATGTAACAAATTAATATGAAGATGTGTAAGTCACAAGTCAGCTACACGTATCCCTAGATGCACTATAAGTTAAGGGCATAAAAAAATCCATCTTAGGAATGGATGTAAAAGTCCCAAAGTAATCAATACCTTCAACTTGTGAGAAACCCTTTGTAATAAGACATGCCTTATAGTTGTCAATAGACCCATCATATGCATACTTGGTGTGATATATACACTTGCACCTAACCAACTTTCTTCCATTAGGAAGAGAGACCAAATCCCAAGTATGATTCTTCATCAAAGAAGAATAATCATATGTCATCACATCATCCCATTCTTGTATCCCATGAGCCTGTGAAAAAGATCATGGATCCCTAGATAATGCCTAACACAAAATTCCAATACCTATAGAATGTGCATAATGATATCTAGTGGGTGGAAAATCCTTTATAAAAAGTGTTTCCTCAAAACTTTTAGTATGAGCCCATAATGGCGTAGTGATAACATCAGTGGAAATAGGATCCTCAATATCCATAACCTTCTAAGGGGCCTCCTAAATTGGCTCCTCAAAAAATGAATCCTCAAGAGGAGGTGAGGAACAACAAAAGAAGGCATAAAAAAATAATGATACAATTTAGATTGGACTGATGTAAATGGGATTCAAATCTCTTACAGAGCTACACATGCCAACACCACCATGTAATTTCCTCCACGTAGAACACCAAATCTGATCCCCTCAAACTCCATCATAACTTCAGTTCTCAATGTAAGCCTCTGATATTATTTCCAAATGTAGATTAATGTAATAGTGAATAGAAATGCTCCTCTGATCTCTAAAATACCAACTTGAATCTGTAAACAATAATAAAATTCATAATGCAAAAGTAGAATGTCACTTTGCAAATAGAATGTAGGTTTTGAAAAAACATTCCAATGCATTTATGTAGATTTCCAATGACAATTAAAGACCAGTAGAATCCAACACATAAGTAAAATGGATAACACCACAGGTAGATGGAAGTGTGCCAGAATAAATAGCTTCTTTAAACTGAAATAGATTAAAATAAAATCTTCCTCTCTGAGCATGAAACTAAAATGGTTTCGTTTGATAAGGGAAGAAGTAGAGGTTCTTCAAGATGGATAACAACTTATCAATGAGTGATTGCGACTCTTCGAAGCTCTGATACCATAATTGGAATGCGAATAATATCATTCCAAGTAAGATTTTGAAGCATTGATAACAAGAACATTACAATAAGCTTGCAAAGAAATAGAATGCAAAGACAAGGAAAATCATATAATATCCAGTGAATAACTTGCATTTTACAATGAAAAAACCTTGCTTAATTAGTAAGGAGAAACAAGAAGGAAGCCTAACTAACCAATGTGGGTTAAATCTACACAAAAGACAAAACTAGGAAAATATGTGTTAGAATTAGCTACACGATCTAATGAATCTAATAGAAAACATAAATAAAAGATAAAATAGTAATAGCAATAAATAATAAATGTATATCTGAGATAATAACATAAATGAATAAATAACTCAAATATGATGAATTACTCTAATAATTCAATATTAATATAATATGAAATACATAAATAGTCATTGCTTATATAGAGCAAGACGTGAATGATAAAGATCAGGGAACTCACATAACACGTGTAGTTCAACTGATATTTATCTACATGAATAGTGGAGTGTAACTCCACACTAACAAGATAGGTGTCCAAGTTATGTAAATGATCAATATAAATTGACTATTAGTTAAATAATCTTATCCTATCTTACCTTGAATAGTGGAGTGGAACTCCACTGTAACAAGATAAGTGTCTAAGTTAACTACTAGCTAAACAAGCTTATCCTATCTAGTGCAAATTATTAATAAACATAATAAACTAATTTTAATAAGTAATTAGTGCACTAAAATAATAAATAATAAATATAAGTAAATGCAATAAAGTAAATAAATGCACCAACACCTCCTATAAGCGAAGCTTAGGTAACACTATGCAGATAAGAATCCCGATAATGTGTAGCCATATTAGGTACTCTGCACAAATAGATGAGGAAAGGGGAAAAATCGAAGGAAAAAAAACTCCTCTTCAAAATGAAGGTCTAGGAGACCCCCTAAAGAACTAATGTCCTGCACCCCCAAAAAAGATTGCAAGTGAATATACTTGCTCTTAGTAAAAAGTTTGGTGAAAGAGTCTATAATCTGCTCCTCCATAGGATAATATTGAAGATCAATAATGTCCACCTGAATCAACTCCCTGATAAAGTGCATATGGATCTCTATGTGTTTGATTCTCTGATGATGAACCGAATTCTTCAAGATCTAGGTAGTGCTATAGTTTTCGTAGTAGATGATTGATGGCTTTTGAAATGGAACACCAAGCTCAGTGAGAATATTTTGAAGCTAAATAGCCTCAGTAGTGGCATTAATAGTGCCATGATACTCAACCTCTATAGATGAAAGAGCAATAGAATTTTGTTTCTTTCTCTACCAATAAATGGGACCAGATCCAAAGTGAAAGCTATAACCAGAAGTGGACTTATGATCATCGTAATCACCAACCCAATTAGAATCTATGTATCCTACCAAGTCTAAACCTGTACCTACTATATAATGAATCTCATATCTGATAGTGCCTTGAATGTATCTCAAAATGCACTTGGTGTCTCTCTAATGAAGCTCATGTGGTGTCTACATAAAGCATGAAACTATGCCAACTGCATATAAAATGTTGGGTCATGCATGAGTCAGATAGATGAGGCTATCTACAAGCTGGTAATACAATGTGACATCAACTAAGAGAGTGGAACAATGAATATCAAGTCTAACTCCATATAAGAAAGGAGTCAGTGCAAGCCTATAATCAACCATGTGAAACAGAGCTAACAAGCCCATGGCATGCTTGGGTTGTGAAAGTGTAATCCTAAAATAAGACTGTGTTATTTGAATCCCAAGAAAATAATGCGATAATCTCATGTCTATCATAGAAAACCTGTCATGAAGTGCATTCTTAACACTACTGATGATGGATGTTGTGCTCCCTATAATAATGAGATCATCAACATAGAGCATCAAGTATAATAGTGAATCCTCCTGCTATAGAATGTAGACATTTGGATCTGAATGCCATTTCAAAAACCCAACTAAGAGAAGAAATGTCTCCATCTTAGAATACCAAGCCATAGGGGCTTATTTTAGACTATAGAGAGACTTCTTCAAGCAGCATACTAGTGAAGAATCCTAAATGAACCCATGTGGTTGCTCCATATAAATATATTCATGAAAATCCTCATGAAGAAATGTGCTCTTCACATCCATTTGATGTACAACCCAACCATGATTTGCACCAATAGCTAGTATCAAATGATTAGAATTCATCTTAGCAATAAACACAAAGGTTTATGTATAGTCAATGTCTTCTACTTGAGAAAAACCTTTGGTCACTAAGCGTGCTTTATAAGTATCAATATTTCCATCTGATGCAAACTTAGTCTGGTATATCCACCTACATCATACTAATTTTATTCCCTTAAAAAGAGGAACAAGATCCCAAGTGTTGTTCCTAATCAATGAGTCATACTCTTCTTCCGTCTTTGAATCCCACTCAAATGTCCCTGTGGCTTCTTGAAAAGGCTATGGATTAGAAGCTGTGGTAATTTAGAAATGTGGAAGATCATGTTGTGACCATGTTCTTCTATCTAATGGATCCCTAACAAGAGGGTTTACATCTACCAAAGTCTATCTAGTCCACAAAGGCATCAATAGGTGAGGATCTGGAGGAGAAGAAACATGTCATGCTAAACCCTATTGTAGAGGTATTACCTAATCATCCATGTGAGTAGATGAAGTAGGAATATCATCATCATTGCTATCTGATTCTTCTAAAGAAGAAGAATGAGAAATTTTAGAATACAAGTCTAAAGGACTTTCTTCAAAGTAAACATTTCTTGCTATTATAAGCTCATGTAAATCTGGATCAATGAGTCGATATCCCTTAACACCATCAATATATCCCACAAATATACAAGTTTGGCTTTGTTGTTCTAAAGCATGATGCTTGTCTGAAGTTATGTGAGCCCATGCTAGATTGTTGAAGACTCTAAAATGATGCACATCTGGTTTTATATTACACCAAGCTTTAAGAGGTGTTATCCCCTTTAAAGCTTTATGATGAACTCTATTCTGTATATATGCAACACAATTAATCACTTCCACCTAGTACTCATGTACTAACGATTTTGCATGAATCATATAACTTGCCATCTCTTTTAAAAATTTGTTTTTCCTCTCTGTTACACCAATCTACTGGGGTGTGTATGCAGCTGAATGCTAAAGATCAATTCCTTCAAGAGCACATAATTATTCAATTTTTTTTGTTTATATATTCCCTTCCATTATCTGTGCAAAGAATCTTGACATACTTCCCATATTATTTTTCTGCTAGAGCTTTGAACTCTAGAAATCTACTAAATACTTCATTCTTCAGTTTCAGAAAATAAACCCAAGTATATCTAGAATAGTCATCAATAAATGTGAGAACATAGTGGGTTTTACTAAAAGACAAAGTAGGTAATGAACCCACTAAATCACTATGAACAAGTTTGAGGACTTGTGTAGCCCTCCAAGCCTTCCCTTTATCAAAATTATCCTCTGGATGTTTACCTAAGGCATAACCATGACATACATCCCCTAAAAATTGAATATGTGGAAGTCTTGTAACCATCTCCTACTGACTAAGCTGATGTAAATAGCGGTAGTTCAGATGACCAAACCGTTCATGCTATAACTTGCTCACTGAATCAGTGTGTGAGAGGAAAGCTATAGAGGAAGACTAAGGCAAAAAGTGGGAGAATGAATAAAACTAAGTATTATTGTCAACTTTTCCCACTATAACTAAGGCATTATCCTCAAATTTTTTGATTGATACAGAATCGGGTGTAAACTCAACTTTCCTACCAGTATCAAAGTGAGTGATTTGGTAGATAGAAAGAAGGTTAGTTGATAACTCTGACACATAGAGGACATCCTCAAATACACCATTATCAACATCAATTGTACCTTTTCTTATATCATCTACCTTAGAATCATCACCTATGAGAATATGAGGCAAGGAACTTGGTTCTAATTTAAAAAATTATTCTTGATCAGAACCCATATAGTGCGAAGCACCTAAGTCAATGACCCATGATTTGGGAGAATTTTGCAGTGCAACTAGTGCTATAGCTTTCCCTTTTCCTAAATTTGAAGAAGTGGAAGAATCCTTTGAAGAGGATTGATTGATGTTATTCTTTTTGAGAAGACCCTTAAGTTCGTTAATCTCTTTCTTCTAACAATCTTGTTCACTATGAAACCCCTTTTTATAATAAGGGCAAGTAGTGCCAGGGCTTTTTTGTGAATCCTCTCTCTTATTCGTGGATTTATAATCTCCTTATGAGGAAGATTGTTGCCCTTTATTCTTATATTTTTGTGACTTATTTTGATTATTCTACTTCTTTTTACTTGAACCTGTATTTGATGCTGATGTTAAAACTTGCTTATGCTAAGGTTGACTTACAACTAAAGCTTGAGATTTGGATGACTTGATTAGACCCATAGCTATTAACTTTTCTTCTTCAGCCATTAGAATCTCAGAGAATACCTCAAAGGTGGGCATTTAATAAGATGTGTCCAATGTGAGTCGACGAGTCTGAAAACTAGAGACGAATGATGAATATTCAGGACTTAATTTATGTAAGGCACTAAAAATCAATTGAATATCTTTTTATCAATTTTACATTCAAAAATTTGTGCTCTAAGATTTATGACTTTAGTGATGTAGTCTTGTACTGTAGCATAATTTTTAGGATCTAAACTAATGAGTTCATTATCAATTTGGTAACCTCAAATCTCATCTATTTTTCCAAACAATGATGATAATTTATCCCAAGCCTCTTTTGGAGTTGTACAGTTTTCAAGATTAAAATTGAAATCTAAAGACATGTAAGACCAAATGTTGCCAATTAATTTAGTAGTTTCATAGAAAAAGTGTTGTAACTCTTTTGCATCAATAGGTGGAGTAAGAAGAGTCGTTATGTAAGATGTATATCTTAGCATCATTAATGCATTTAAAGTATTCTATTTCTATGTATTATAGTTATATGATGTTAATAGTGGGAACTTAGGATTTTCCATGATGTAATTAAAAATAAACTGTCACAAAGCAGAAATCAAAGTACATAACACACCATAAAATCTCCTTGAATTACTTAGTTTTATCACACCTAGCAATTATTTTTGGCACTTTATAATTGAGTGCAATTACAAGGTTAGATTATAATTTTTTTAGTTTACAAAAAGTTCATTTAGGCCCTCTAGTCTAAAAATATAAAAAATATGCACTTTATTACAAAAATTTCTATACCAATGTGTTGTTCTAAGAAAAAATCAACTTTTAAAAAAATTGGACTTCAATTTGAGTTCGTATGTGAAAGTTATGAGCCTGTAAAGTTACAAAAATGAGGACGGGTAAGTATTGATGTATAAAAATTTGAATTCTAAAAAAATATGGAAAAAATTGAAAGTACAACAATGAAGAGCATGAAATTTTAAGCTATTTCAAAAAAAATCACTCAAAAATACGTCTTGATGTTTAAACGGTGGGCTCCTGAAGTTGCCTTTTCAAATTTGCCTGCTGATCTGTGAAGCCTGCCAAAAAAAAAATTGATCTGCACAGTCCGTACAGCTGTACATGGGAGCAAAAAAAATTGTCTTCTGGGGTGACTGTGTCCAAATTGGACAAATTTTATATGGATATGTAGGTTTTGACATCTTTAGAATGCAAATATGAGGTCTATTTTGCTCAGAAATGCTTTGATGTTTAGGTACTTGTCAGATTTGGATGTGGTGCTTATGGATCAAACCCTTGCCAATTTCACTGCCTGTGCCTAATTTGAACAAAATGGTATAAAATTTTGACTATTTTGAACACTCTAAACTCAATTGTGAGCTCATAAATTTTCCACAAAGCTCTAATTTGTGCCTGTATACAAAAACAAAAAATCAATCCTATATCTAAATATTTTTCTTTCTAATATTTAGCAATCTATAGATTCAAGATAGCTCTGGTACCATGTTAGAATTAGTTGCAGGATCTAATGAATCCAATAGAAAGCATAAATAAGAGATAAAATAATAATAGTAATAAACAATAACTATATATCTGAGATAATAACAAAAAAATAAAATAAAATTAAGTATGATGAATTACTCTGATAATTCAATATTAATCTGATATGAAATACATAAATAGTCATTGCTTATATAGAGCAAGGTGTGCATGATAAAGATCAAGGAACTCACACAACACGTGTAGTTCAACTGATATCTGTCTACATGAATAGTGGAGTGCAACTCCACACTAACAAGATATTTCTCCAACTTGTGTAAATGATCAACACAAGTTGAATATTAGTTAAACAATCTTATCCTATCTTACTCTTAATAGTGGAGTGGAACTCCACTCTAACAAGATAAGTGTCTAAGTTAACTACTAGCTAAGCAAGCTTACCCTATCTAGTGCAAATTATTAATACACATAATAAACTAATTACAATAAGTAATTAGTGCACCAAAATAATAAATAATAAATACAAGTAAATGCAATAAAGCAAATAAATGCAACAACACCCCTCTATAAGCAAAGCTTAGGTAGGGCTATGCAGATAAGAGTCTCGAAAATGTGTAGCCATATTAGGTACTTTGTACAAATAGATGAGGAAAGGAGAAACCCTGAAGAAAAAAAACTCCTCAAAATGAAGATCTAAGAGATCGCCCCTGAAGAACTAATGTCCCCTAAAGAATTGATGTCTCGTACCCCCAAAAGAGATCGCAAGTGAATATACTTGATCTCAGTAAAAGGTTTGGTGAAAATATCTGCAATCTGCTCCTCTGTAAGACAATATTGAAGATCAATGATCTCCATCTGAATCAGCTCCCTGATAAAGTGCATATGGATCTCTATGTGTTTGGTTCTCTGATGATGAATGAGATTCTTCGAGATCTGGATAGTGCTCTGATTGTCACAGTAGATAAATGATGGCTTCCGAAATGGAACACCAAGCTCAGTGAGAATATTCTAATGCCAAATAGCCTCAGTAGTGGCATCAACAACGCTATGATACTCAACCTCTGTAGATGAAAGAACAATTAATTAGAATTGAAATGCTCCAAATTATCTTACAATAATGCAGAAACTTTTTTGTAAATAATAAATCAGAATTAAAAAAACATTTTATAATTAAATGTTTTGTATGTTATGAATAATATAAAAACTTTTGTGAAATTTGGTCAACATCATATACCTATGTAATAGTGTTGTGAAGTGGAAAGAGCAAAAGCTTTCCTTCATTATTCTTAAAAAATATTTATTATTCATACAAATAATAAGTTCTTGAGATGTTTTGCCTAACAGAATTGAAAAGACCTTTAAAAGTATGTGATGTGTCATTTTTTAAAAAAATATGGGTACATACTATTACGTCCATGATAATGATAATGACAATGATAATGATAATGTGGGGTGTGGTAATGGTTGGACTTTACATTTTACATAATATTAATGGAGATAGGTATGACACACAGCGGAGATAAACATTTTATGGATCACATCAGTGAAGCAGTTGCCACGAAGGTGCAAAGGAATCCGAAGGAATTGCTTTTTCTAATGAGTATTATATTATATATTTTTATTTTAATATTAAATTTTTTAATTATAATATAGTATATTATAATATATTGTATAATTTAATATATATTATATATTTTAATTTTTGATATATTTCAATATATTATTTTATTTGATATATTTTAAAATATTCTTCAAATTTTATATTAATATTATAATATTTATTAGTATTTAGAGAATAAATATTTTTCAAAGTTGAAATAAGACTATTGTTATATATTATTTTATAATTAATATTTATAATTTTAGATATATAATAATATAATTAATATTAATAATATATTATATATTTGATTATATTAAGTTTTTTTATTGTTTTATGTAATTTATTTATATTTTATTTTATATTATATTATATTTGACATTTTAATATTGAATTTTAGTCTATATTTTGATATAATATATTATACATTAAAATATATTATTTCGTGTGTGTGTGTGTACATTTTTTTAATTTTATTCTATATAATATTAATCTACAATACATAATATTAAATTATATGTATAAATAAAATTATATTTAATAAGTTAATATATAAAAAACAATAATATAATATAAATATATTAAATCATATGATAATATTTTATTATATTATTATATAATTTTTAATTTTTTAAATAATAATATTAAAATTATATATATTATTATACATATTTTTATATTATCTAATATATAAATATTATTATAACATAATAATAGTACTTTATAAATATAAATATTATATTATATATAAAATATTAAAACATTCAATTTAAATATAAGGTTTTTCTTCCAAGTGTCCCACTATGTGACGATATGTTAAGACATGACAATGAACAAATCTTCGAATATAGAGTTGATAAAACTAACACGAAAAAATGTCTATTGTATTCTTTCCCTAATTCACCAGTGTAAGATGACATCTTAGGTTTATCTAAAAATATGAACGTTTTAGAGATAACTCTGCATCATTGTTGTATGTAATACAAATACAAAATACTATATTAATTTATAATAATATTATATTTATTATTATTATTATTTAATATTACATTATATTATAATAGATTATATATAATTATTTTGTAATAATACTTATATAACATATAAGATAATAATATGTTGGCCTCGCATAATTAGGTTAATGTTAATCCCATGTCATAAACTTATGTTGATCTACTCATTGACCACTTATTTTGTTGCTTAGCAAGTAGCCTGAGCTCCACGTGTGTCCTTTGAAATCATATTTCTCACACCAGTGCACTCTTTCTCCTGTCTGAACATTATCGTCAATTTCAGTTGCATGGAAAGCTCTTGCTACTCTACAATACACATTACAATATGGAAAGACCAGATTCCTCTATGTTCCACACTCTATTGTTCTTTCATTTTGCTTGACTGTCATTCCATTTACATGCTGGTAATTTGAGTGTTCATCTTCCTCAGAATTTGCTCTATCCTCTTTAGAACCACTTAAATCTCCCTCAAAATGAATTGTCTCCCTTTCTCTGATTGCCATATGCTCCAATTAGAGCCCACCTAATGGCATTTTTGAAAATTTGCAAGAAACTAGCTTCACCAGGGTCTCTTGCTTTCCACCTAGGTCCTTGCCATCCTCCTCCATTCACCATGACTTCCCTCCTTTTGCCACCAACCTCCTTTAAATTCAAGTTTTTCATAAACAACCTTTGCACAATTCATGGTTTTATGATAAGGCATGAAGGTGTCACATCTGCAATGACTCATTTATCTACATGCTTGGATATAATATTCTATTTTAGGTTTATTTCTCCCCTTTTAAGTGTATGATGTGGACATCTGCTACTAAGTTAGAATTAAACCTACTAACTCTCCTTGCCACTTGGGATTTATCTGCAATCAACTACCTTTTTTCATAATCAGTGACTCCTCTATCACAACACTCACATTGCTTCACGAATGATGTCCCCTTATCCACCCATGTGGCATGCACTTTGCAAAAGCTTTGGTACTCACTTCAACCACAATAAAAGTAATAAGATAGACTTCAGAACGTCAATTTATTGCCCCATATCAGCAAAATTGTATTGTTGATTTGATTCACACATCAGACACATAGTCATTCCATAATCAAATAGAAAAGAGTAAATAAAAGATGCTACCACCTTGCAAGTTTCAAACCCCTTTGGAATGAGTGTAGCTCATAGAAATCGAACACATGCCCTAGCTTACAGTGGTAATTTGAGTCACACGTCAGACATGGAACCTTATTAAAATCAAATCATCCTCATGTCTTCCTCATTGATCTTTGACAATAATAAATGTCCAATCAAATAATCCACCACCTTGCAAGTTGTGTAACCCTTTTTAATGGGTGCAAGTAATGTAAATCCAAAAATTGCCCTAAATTCAGATATGGTGTAGGATATTATTGGAGTATATTCTTCTTTTAACCATATAATGTGGACACCCTCTAATACATGAGAATTAAACCTACCAACCCTACTTGCCACCTACGAATGATCGCTAATTGACCACCTTTTCTTTCAACCTAGACTCCATTATGCACACACATGGCATGCACTTTGAAAACACTTCAAACTCCATAGCTTCAATGTATTGCCTACACATCAATAACATTGCATTGTTGCTTTGATCCACACATTAGACATTGATTCCTTTCATAATCAAATAAAAAACAATCAAAAAAATTAATTAAAACAAAAGTTGTTTGGTCATAAATTGATGTGTGTCATTGCCAACGGTGTCAAAAGTATATGCTTTGGAATGTGATTCAAGTTTCAAGGATGAGGTGTAGATGTATCAGGGAAGTGGCAGAGTATGTGTGTGTGTGTGTATCACTAATATATTTGAAGAGTTGAGGAGGAATCTCCAATATTTGAAAGAGGACTTTGTTTGTCCAGAACAGAAGCTACTCTGAAGGAGAAGCACATAACTTTTTACCAATTGTCACATAACCCCATCTATTTTTTTTAATGAAGGGTTAAGCAACAATACTTATATCTTCTTCATTAATAGTGTTAGATAATAGAGAGTGGTGGTTGTGTATAATGTATGAAGGTGATGATATCAGTGGCAAAGGTGAAGTTTGTAAATTCATTTCCATCGGAAATATAAAATTATTTTTTTCTAATGATCCATACACAAAATATTAGATGGAGTCGATGGTGATGAGTTTTAAGTAAAGTATGACTACTGACTTACACTCATTCGCTTTACTACTAAAACAACAATATATTTATTATTATAATATATATTAAATAATAATTTATAAATATAATAAATAATTATATATATTATAATAATAATAATTAGAAAATAATAATAATTATATATATAATAAACAACAATAATATATTTAATATTATTATATATATTAAATAATTATTTATAAATATAATAAATAATTATATAATTAATATAAAAATAATTATTGTATATATAATAAAAACAATAATAAATTGAATCTAGTTTCAAAAACATTTTTAAATATTGTAGGTGCTCGAGAGAAAAGGACCTAAAGTCATCACCTCATAAACCACAAAGGAGAGATGTATATTTTTATTTTTCTTTTAATTATTTTTATTATTATAAAAAATAAAAAATAATATTTTATTATTATATAATCTATTATTATATATAATAATAAATAATAATTTATTTATATATATTATTATAATAATAAATAATAATAATAATAAATAATATATATATATATATATATATATATATATATATATATATATATATATATATATATATATAAATATAATAGTCTCACACACCAATACAGTAAAACAATTCAAGTTTACAATTATAATGTTTTTCAATTTATAATTAAAGTAGGTGAGGTGGATTTTATGTCGTGGATGCATGAGATTAAAGAGTGTCTTTTAAGTATTATTTTATTTTAAACCACCATTCAAAGCGACCCAGCTCATGTTATAACATGTCATAGATTTTTTTACATTAATAAAATCGCATTTTAATTGAGTTTGTGTAAAATTGACATGAAAGTGGACGATTGTCAACAAAGATGATACCCAAAGCCATCTTGTACCAGTGTCCTTCCATTCATTAATATCAAAATGACGCTGAAACCATGGATCGATTTGGTATGAAGAAAGGGCATTCAGTGATGTTTCAAGTGATTTTTCACGACTCGTTCACCAAACAACACAGACCCTCTTGTTGTCTACCTTGTCGACCACCTCTACTAGGATCTACACCACCGCCGAAACAATCTTCGCCCTCCTACGACTGCATCCAACTCTTTCAACGTGACTCACTGCTATTCTAATGTGTGTAGCCATCAGCGTCTATAGGGAGAAGGCCATGACAAGGATGGAACATAGTTCCTCGCCATAAGAGTTTGCATCTGAGGCGGAGGGGACCACAAACATTAGATTATTCAAGTGGCTGTAAACCCAATTTCTAGCGGTAAGTCTCCAATGTCTGTACATATTTCACATTGAAGTTGTTTCAAATTGAATTTTGGATATCAACATGCATTTACGGAGTTTTATGGTTAAGTATTGTAGAAATTATTAGTTCTGATTCGGAATGATTCGAATTTATGTTTAATTTCCATATCAAAGCTGTTTTTTTGGAATTTTTTTTATATCACGATGTGTTTGGTAAATATTTTGGCTATTTAATGAAGAAATTGTTGGGCTTGTGGTTGAATGCTTATAATCTCTGTAAAATTTTTCATAAAAGCTTTTATTTTATTCAAACAACTCATAAACAAACGACGATATGTTACTCGCCAACCACATCATCGTCTAATATCTATGAGACAGCTCTTGCCCAAGGACATACAGCTCTGTTGTCATTGTGAGGAGAGACTGCCTCTGGTGATGTGCCAATGTTGGATTGGGTTCAAACATTTTTTTTTTTTTTTTTTTTTGTCTTTTATGAGATAAATCTATGGGCTTTGCCTGCTGTATAAGCCTATGGCTTAATAATTATTCATAATTATATCGGTCATTGTGTATACCTTTTACGGGCATTACAGGGTTTTTGTAATGAAAATTTATTTTTATTTTAATGTCTCTGGCTTAACTAAAAAATATTAAAATAAAAATAAATTTTCACTACAAAAATCTTGTACTAATGGCAAAAGATAAACATAATGACTGGTATAATTATGAATAATAATAATATGATGTAATGAATAATATTATTTAAAAATGTATTGTTGGAGATACATTAAATTTGGAAGAATGTTTTTATATAGCATTTAAAAATATGATAAATTTAAAAGAAAAATTATAATTATTAAAATTAAATATATTTTAAAAAATGATTAACTGAATAAAAATCAATTAATTAAAAATTGATTCTTATAATTCTACTTTAGCAGAGATTAACAAGAAATGAAGAAATAACGTTGACTTAATATATATAAATTCAATCTCTTAAAAGCTTAAGATTTTAAGGAATAAAATTATATCCAAAAATATTTGGGACATTTTTTAAATGTTATATTTATTCATCATACAATATATTTTTTATGAATATTTCTTTTTTACAACAAAAAAAATTTTAGTAATGAAATGACATAAAGCAACATAATAATAAATTATAATTAAAATCATTATATAAAATTGATAATGAATGACAATGAAACTATTAATATAAATTCTAAAATTGATATTGGTATTCATAATTATTGAAATCGTAACGAATTAGTAAATTCATCAACGTAAAAAGTACAATTTATAAATAGTATCAAGAAGATTTAAAAACAATTATAATATTTAAGGGTCTCCAATTCAATCTTAATGTGCACGATTGGACTGCATTTAATAAAACCCAACTTTTTGAAATCCTCCAAACTTTTTATTTGCATGATGTTTTTAATATTTAAATTATAATTTACATTTCCTCTTTTACATGAATGTCCATCCTAATTCAATTTTTTTGGTTTATTATTATTATTTTTTCATCATATTAACAAAATACAATTGTATTATTTTAAATAAAGCTATTATATATTATTAAAAAGAGAAGTATATTTTATGAGTTGTATTGTAATAGATAAGCAGATATATTATTTTAAAACAATTCAAGTTTAAATTTCATCATTAGTTAAATAATTTATAATAAGAGACACATGATTGATATATTGAGAGATGGATAATCCAAACACTGAACCTGTTAATTATATCCTAGATAAGTGTGGACTCATTCAATTCTTAATTAATCAATAAAAAAAAGTAATATCAAAACATGTTTTCTAGGTTTAGAATAGAAAGCTGAAATAAGAAACCTTTTAATTGTATCCTAAATGAGTGTAGGCCTATTCAATTTTTAATTAATTAATAAAAAAAGGTAGCATTAAAACATGTTTTGTAAGTTTAAAACATTAAATTCAAATAAAAAATTAAAAAAAAATTAAAAGTAATAATATAAGTGGTTTTGGAGTAATAATTTTTTTTAAATAAAGAAGTTAAGTCACCATAGTAAAAAGTCTAGTGGTAGGTGGAGGAACCTAGTTAATGATCTCAAACACTAAATATTTAATCAATGATAAGAAAAAAACTTTCAAATTTACTAATCCATTGAATTTCATTCTCATCAAAAAATTTACCAATTAGATCGTTACATTAAACTTGAGGATTTGAAATATTTAAACTCTATACTTCTATTTCAAAGATTGCTACATATTCCCTTGACATTTTCTAATTATAAACTTAAAAAGCGAAAAAAAAAAAATCAATCTTGACGAACCTATTATATCCTTCTTCTATGTTTGGTGCTTACCAAGTTTTGAGAGAATAATACATATTCTAGATACAAAAAAGACAAATGATTCAATTATAAACCTCCCTAAATAGCCTACGTTTGAATTTTAGATGGTCCACAAAAATAACATAGTATCAATACTAATACTAAACTAGAAGACTAAACAAACAAATATGCCTTTAGGGAAAAATGAAAAAACCCACATTGCAACTTATAAAGAAACGAGTAGCTTGAAGCATTCCAACATGCAAAGAGAGAAGCACTAAGGTGTCTTCCCATAAAATTTTAGCGAGCCAAAGAATTGAAAACTATTGTTTTTTTTTTCAACTTGATGAGAGTTCTTAGCTACTCCTGCTGAATTGAATATTTTTTTGGTGCAATGTTGCATCTGTTCTGCACTTCTTTGCTGACACTGTATTGTTCCGCCCACCCACACATCTTCAAACATCTAGACTCTACACAAGTCATCTTCAAATAATATTTTGAATTAAAAAAGCATCCAACAAAAGATATCAATCTTTGACCCTTGACAATTGTTCCACCTAATTGAGAACTCGCTTTTGGCTTGGAGGGAGATAGAGACTTTGATTTTAATAAATTAATATAATATAATATTAACATCCCTTTGAATTTTTCATTCTAAAGGTTCACGCTTTGGCTTAGCTGGAGTAATTGATAGCATTGCATACCTTTTCGTGCAGCGTTACATGCACCTCCTTTTTGATAGAAAACAAAATGAGTTATAAGTCGAACAATTTCTACAACTCTAATGGTTAGGTTGAGTTTAACAATGTTTTTTCAGAACCAATATTTGGAGGATGTTGCCAATTTTTATGAAGAGTGGTTTTAATTATTGAATTTCATAAAAAAATTTAAAGTCTTTGAAATATTATTTCTTTTAAATAATTTGATTATTTTATATATATTTTCACATTTTATATATATGTCAATGAAGATATTTGCACTTAAAAAATATGATATAAAATTAATTTTAATTATATTTTGATGGAAGACTTATTTTTTAACATATTATATAATTATTGTTATGAAATTGTTTAAACCTTTACGTAGAATATCACTTTATACATATTTTACAATTATTTATGTATATGAAATCAAATTCTTTTGAGATAAGCTATCAAAAAAAAATCATGTATTTTATGTATGCATTCACATTATACATATTTATGGTTAAATCTGAATATAAGAATTGATGTAAAATAAAAGTTGTTATAAATTACCTTGTATTTATTTGTGCTTTGCATGTATCAAAAAAATATATCAAAATATGTAGTGCTACCCCAAAGGTAAACCATGCATGCATAGGTGAATACATTCACACAATCTCCCCAAAATTTAATTTTTAGTTTGATAATAAAGTTTAGAGTTTCATCAAGATAGCCAACACGTCCAACACAAAAAGATAAGCAAAAGTTGTATGGTCAGAATATGTTTGAAAGTATTTGATTACGTTAAATTATTTAATAGCATCCTCTTAAAACCCATATTTTGAAGCTACTATTTATGTATATATTGGAAAGATTGATCATTAGATTTTATTCTATTTCATTCTTTTGAACCATTTCTTAAAAAATCGTTAAAGCCTAATTGAGAACACTATTTTGTGCATATATTATAAGTATTGTGGTCCATCACACCACATTTATTTGATGCATTTCTTTAAAATAATCTAAAAAAAATTGCAGATTCAATTTTCACAACACATTATCAATAATTATTCTCCACATCATAAAATTTCCAATAAATATTTAAAAAATAAATTGATTTAAAATAATTTTACCTTTATTTGTGATCTTAAATACCACTAATATTTTTTTATTCATGCTACACTTCCTCCATCAATGTGCATTTTATAGTTATTCTTTGTAAATACACATTTCATAATGTAAAGCTTTTATTCAATGTAAATATATGATATGAGGCATAAATATTTCACTAAGTTTTTTTTTTTAAATTTTTGGGTGGGGAAAGCCTTACAATCGAATAAATGCATATAAATCGATTTCATATAATAACCAACCCAAAGTATAATAAAAAATAAAAAGAGCTTTGAAAAAAGGCTCCTTCATTCGAAAGTGCTTCAAACGAAACGCCTTCATTCGAAACCCCACATGAAAATGATCCATTCGAAACGCCTTCGAACGAAGAAAGATTTTGTTGGAAGTCCCCCAAACTTTCCACCAACACGCATTCAATGAATTTATTTACAGTTGAGACGTGAAAAGGCAGTGAACATGGTTTTCAATATAAAATGTTGGCTAACGAATAAGGTAAGAACAATCTGAAATGTGTCAAATTTTATTCATTCTGCATCACCTTCCTTGTCATTCAGATATTTATTTTCTAATTCATGGAAACTTTAAAGGTCCATTCAGAAGCTTCCAAACGAATACCAATACATGCTTACATATTTTATTTGTCGCCCTCTTTAGGCAGACCAAAAGTCCTAAAAATCTCCATCACATATTCTCAGATTTTGCGTTATTGGTCTGGGATTTGTTGAACGGCAAGAAACAACTGTGAAAAATATTCTGTGGAATCCAGTGGATTTGGTTCTGTGCTGGCCATATGATCTTCATCTTTCCACAATTCATATTTGAAGTCTAATCCACAGGCTCCTCAAGGTTGTATATTTATTTATTTATTTTAAGTTTTCATCAGAATTCTCGTCCTTTGTGCATTCAAGACAATCAGGCAACCTAGCTTCATTCTATGACAAAAGAAAATAATACATGAACCAACAGGTGACTGCCGTTAAATAAATGACATTTTATTTGTTTGCAGAGAATGACCTGTTAAACTCTCACCTTGGAAATTAAGTGCGGGCATAATGAGAGGCGAGGGATAATTATTCTCTACGCAGACCCTGGACTGCTGCTTAGGAGCTTGTAGCAATTTTTCGGCCTTCTCTTCTACCTTCATGCTCTTGTTTGAAAATCAAATTTCCTTCCTCCCAGACACCACCATTTTGGACCTTGTTAATATTTAGTCAAATTCATACGCGCAACACAAAATTTAAAGGGAAATTAATCATAAGCCTAAAGTCTTTTCCTTGGCATTAAACAATTAAAGAGGAAAACCTGAGGGAACAACAGGGAAGACCTTGGCACAAATGGTTATTACGACATACAAGGAAATGGAGAATAAGGAGTACAAGACACAAGACTCAAAGAAGCACAAGAATATGATAAGGGTGTAGGAAGCGATGGCGGTTACAAAGCAATTCATGGAAGTATCAAAATTTAATGAGAGCACGAATCTAGCACTAGGTCATAGCACTAGGTCATGGAAGAGGAGGAACACGAACACTAATATCTAGCATAGACAGAGTATATAGGTGTTGTTGGGCCCAATTCAAGAGGAACTTAAAAATAATAACTCACGATGACTTCTTTATTTAAAACAATCGTTGGCTTGTCATCTTTAGTGAAATAATGATACACCCTGAAAAGGGGTTCACTTATGTATAAATACCCCTTTGGCTTTGTTTATAAGGGGTTGTTATTGTGTTTTGTTTTTAAATATAGATGTGTTGTTGTTGTCAGGGTAGAGATCTAAAAAGCATGTACTAAATGAAGTACCTTTGTAACCTTATAAAATTGATCAATGGAATTAATATTATGTGAATTTTGTGATGTGTTAAATCTATTTGATGGTAAGTTTGATTTATGATAATAGAGTACTCTCACTGTGTGAATGCGTTAAATGGCTAACTCTAGAAGGATGATTGTAATAACAATGATTAACTATGTTAACTCATGCACCTAAAATTCATTCATCCACCATCGTACGATAGAACCAATAGGAATCTGATTAGGATGCATGCCTCCAGTGAGCGCACGATGTCACTTACATGATATACCATCATGCTAGCACGTTGGCTTCTCCCTTCCTCTAGGCGCATGACTAGTTATTAGTCGTGCAGAACTAAGGATAGAAAGAAACCTAATAGAAACAATGGGTTGCAATTCATGTGATGGAGCATGATTTATATTAATATGCTTCTAGCATTGTGAACATATTTTTGTATATTTTTTTGACATTACTACTCCATTTTATGCCGATAGTAACTCTGCCATAATGATTTATAGGACACTTATTTTCCACTGAAGTGACCTCTACATTCACTATCATGTACTTCGAGTAAGGTTTGGTTTAGCTTATTCATGGTTAAGACATCAAATTAATTGCTTGTCAAATGAAATTTTAGATAAAGATACTCAAATTATAATATAACATATTGCTTCCTATTTTAATTTGTGTTTATCATTGTGTGTATCATTTTATAGAATAACACCCTGATATAATAAATTATATAAATCAGTAAACCATTCTAAATTTACAACTCTGTGAGTTACTGCCAAGGCTTCTAAAGCATCTAAAGCTATTGTAGTTACTGAAAGATGTCTTATTTGATGGAGTCCTTGATGTCAATAGGAATCATGGAAGCATCACTATCCATTTGATCATGTCTATTATCCTTGCAGGGTATGATTTGTATTGAAAATTCAAAGTGCATCACTAGTTGTTTTACCTTTTTTTACATATGGGAGTAACATCTCTTATTTAGTTCGATAAATATTGAAGACATGAATATAACTAGCTAATAATATCTATATGCTTTTATATATTTTATTTTTAGTGTGTGTGCAATAGATAATCTAAGTATTAAATCCTCATATGTTGTTCTATTGTCTATACATTAAAATCCCAAGTAATATGCAAATGGCAATGACTAACCTTGAGGAGTAATGAAAACTATACCTGCTCCATCACTAGTGGAACATTTTGATTCATGGAAATACATAATCTAAGTATCATTATCATTGTGATATGTAGTGAATTCATCACCAAAATAATCATTAATTCTCAATGTATCTAATAATAGTACTACAACTAAGTGATCTAAAATAACTTTCCCTTTTACTAATTTTTAAGATATGAATTTTAAATAAAATTTCATGAATAACATTATCGATTTAGAATTGTGTCTTGCTAAATGTGATTTGGACATGTGAGAAACTTAAGTGGATTTACCTTTGTGATAACTTATGTCTCATTATTAAGCATATAATGTCGTAACTTTTATGTTGCAAAAATAAAAGCTAAACATAATTTTGCGATTGCATTGTAATTTTTATAATAATCGACCAATGTACAATTGATGTAGTTAAAGGTGTGCTTTCTATGATCATCATCATATTGTGCTAATAAATCTCCCAAGGCATGATCTATAGCTGAAATATATAATAGTAAAGGCCTTTCTAGTATTTGAGGCATGTAAATAAAGTGGATCAAGTAGATATTATTTAATTGCCTTAAAAATCGGATGATAGTTAGCATCCCATTCATATTTTGTATGTCTTTAATAGTCATGTGAAAGATTGTGTCTTGTTAGCTAATTGAGCTACAAAGCATCTTATTACTTGAATCTTTCCTTGTAGGTACCATGATTGCTTCAACCCCATTGGAAGAGGCATATCTATGATAACTTTGATCTTTTTGGGGTCTACTTCAATGTCTATTTGAGATATGATATTATTGAGTAAGTTTCCTACTGTAAATTCAAATACACACATTCTTGATTTAAATGCACATTGAATTTTGTAGTCTCTCGAATATATGTTGTAGATATAGAGCATGTTTCTATCATGTTTTTATTTTGAAAGTAAGTCATCCACACAATATTTGATAGTCTTGTGTATATAGTCATGGAAGACATGTCTCATAGCTCTTTGATAAGTGGCTCCTACATTATTTAATCAGAATGTCATGACTACATAAGATAACGTTTCCCATGGTGTGATAAATGATATTTTTTATTTCTATGTGAAATTAATCTTGATTTGATTGTATTAAAAAAACTATCCATAAATGATAGAATTTTATAACTATTTATAGAATCAATAATTATATCGATGTTTGGTAATGGAAAACTATCTATGGGCATGCCATGTTTAAATCCCAATGGTATATACAGCATCCAGTGTGTCCATTATGAATTTTAACTAGTACTATGTTAGAGACCCACTCAATATTATCAATATATCAAATAAAATTTGCATCCAAAAGTTTTGGATTTCATTTTTGACTACTAGGGCTAATTTTGTATAAAATTTGTCAATTTTTTCTTGACTGAATTTATGTCTAGGTATAGTAATATAATATGAATTACAACTGCAAGATCAATTCTAGGCATATCTTTGTAAGCACATGTGAATAGCTCTAGGTAATCATGTAGAACTTGTTGAAGAGATTTATCTTCATCCTTATTTAACATGGCCATGAGAAATACTAGTCATGGATCTTTGTCTATTCCATAACGATATCTATTGTCTCTTCATTAATTAGAGTTTATATTTATTCCATATATTATGTTTTAGGAATGGTATATAGACCATATACTATGATTTAGCAATTATTATCTTCAATTTTCTCTCAAATATATCTGAGTAGTTATTGAATGAGGAAACATGTTCATATGATAGAAGGAAAGAAGTTCCTCATATGTCCCATTGTATTCTAAGAGAGAATTATCACTTAAAAATTCATCTATTATCCATATATCTAGGGAATATATTGTTGTCACTCAATCTTGTACCCTTAGAGAGATTGTTCAAACCTCCTTCAAATTGAGTGAAATATTGGATTACCTTTAGGCTTATGGGTTACCTATAGCAGAGGTAAACCTCTAGGTTTAAGGGCTAGATCGCTAGATTAGTATTTGATAGCTTATCACCTACACTACTTGCTTTCTTGGATGGAAAGAGATAGAAGGAAACATGAAAATAACCTATTATAATGAGGTGATACACCAGATTGATCTTCACTAGACCATCATACACTTGCACTATGAAAGATGACTCATAATACTAGCTTCAACCTCCTAGGTTACTCTAACATAAGTGTTTCAAACATGGAGGTGATATGCATTGCACTTCTCAAGGTGAATGAATAATAGGTTTGATTTTAGATACTAATGCTACTCCTTACACTTAGAGATAGACAAGTACACTAACTACACTTCATATGATTTGTTAGAGAGAGAACTACTTGCGCCAAACATGAAAGAGTAAAGAGAACACAAGGATAAACAATTATCACTTGTCATTCCACTATGCACTACTTCACACACTTAGACAAGAAGATATGAAATCAAAACTAGATTGGAAATATTTATTTCAAATGCAAAATAAATTATTCAAACCAGTACGTATTCACCTTACGAGGTATGTATTTTTTGTAAATGCCAAAATGGCTTGCATATATAAAGCATATGAGAGGAGATATAAGAAGTGAAGTTCAAGAGTCACAAGACCAAGTGTCAAGATGTGAAAACTAGTTACAACATGAGATAAAGAGTTATAAAATAGGCTATGAAGGTGTTCTTAGACAAGTATCCACCTGAAGTTCATCATTCTCCTTCAAGCTAGCATAAATATCTCAATTAACTTTCTTGAAATTGCCTTTCTCAATGAGGAGTCACTTGATACTACATAAATTCATTTGAAAGTTGTTGACACATGCTTCCTAACTTTGGAAGTTGTAAATAAGATGGTGATAGTGCTTATATGCCCCTCAATAGGTGAATTTATCTGCACCACTTGTCATTCACTACCTTATAACTGCTCACTAGCCCTTCTAGGCTTGTCTTCACACTTGTCACTTAAGTTACATGAATTTACTCAAGAAGTTTCATTTAATATGTGTTATAAAACTCTTCATATCATCTATTATATTCTATCATATAGACTTTAATGAAACTTAATACAACACTTCTCATCTTCAAAATATGCAGTCACTTTGCTTTTTCACTATCATATTCAGACTACCTGCAATGGATAGTCTAGCAGAGGAGTTTTCATACTTAATTGAGATGACATATAAGTATGAGGAGTTATAAAAGTTCCCTACACACCTATTAAAATGAATTTCATTCACCAATCCCCTTATGTACCTAAAATCTTACTCAATTCCTGTAGAAAACCCAAAATTTTGCCTATCTGTATAAGTGATGGTATAGAAAAATTAGATGATGAGGAGCCTGGGAGAGTGAAAACATGTCTAAATTAGTTTCCATTTCAATATACCGATATTGGATGCATTTCCATTCATATTTTCTCCATCGGGTTCTTAAGAGGGTTTTAGGAGGGTTTTTGGTTATCTAACTTCTTAGCAATGATTCATAAAATCTAGATGTTTAACATTACAAAAAAATCCAATAAGATCAAGCTAAGGAATCCCCTCAACTATATATAGATGATTTATGCACCATGCACTCCATCCACATAGATATGAGCAAAAGAAATTGACTTCTTGAGCTCCTAACTACATTTTGGATAGGCCTAAGAGGAAATTAGGCAAAAATGACCAATATTGAGTTTCTTTCTACAAACCAATGGATCAAATCAGTTCTCAAATATCTCATGAAGTTTATAAAAGTGTTTTGGGAAGGTCACATGGTCATATGAATCAATTTAGGCACTTTGAGGGTTTAGGCCTAGTAGACCTAGAATGTATCTTTTGCATATGTGACCAACTCTAAGGTTTCCAATGATTGTAGATGATCTTAACACTTTATTCATATACAAATAAACCTTTAAAATCATCTCATAATGTATTCAAGGCTATCTCATTCATTTAACATTCATGTACCCTGCCTGCAATTTTGCCTTGACTATAGAGTTCCCTTTGTCTGAGACAAAATAGAGCACACTTTCCTTATTTGCCTAGCCAAACTGAGACCATGGGAGCCTAAGTTAGGTCAGTTGTGATCTATACCAAGTTTCAAGGTTTGATCATGTTCTAATATCCCTCTACACCTCAAACTCTCAAAACTAACTACTAGTTTCTGTGACTATTATTTTAGTTGATTTTCACTCATTTCTTAATTTTGAAAGCAAGTAATGAAACTAGTAATAGGGTGTGTAGAACAATACCTAGTAAAGTGTGTGCATGAATCTAGACGATTATAGAAACTCCTCTTTTGCTAGGAAGTAATAATCCATAGATAAGAAATATACTATAAAAGGGTGTTTTTAGCAAATAGATAAGTGGACTGCCTAGCATGAGCTAGATCCAAGAAGTTTATTGTTTGCGAGGAGGCCATCAATCCACTGTTATAACAATTAAGTTGGAAATGATAAAGTAAATATCTTCTTGCATAAGATAAATGAAGTGTAATTCAAATAAATTAGAATGCTAGATAATGGAAAAATGACCAAAAGTAACAAAGTTGATTAATACTTATGCTAAAATGGTCGGGGTCTATTCTAGAAAATAAAAAATGCTATTGTAATCAAGCAAAAACAAAGAAAGTTGGGTTTGACTGGGGTTTTGGGGATAAAAATAACTTGATATATTCTTATGCCACATATATCATCAATGGTCAAGTGAACCATTAACAGTTTAGGCTGATCGTCAACAGTTGGGTAACCATCGATGGTTGAAGTGACCATCAGTGGTTTTGTTAACTATGGGTGGTTACCTATATAATTTTGGACATGATCATAAAAAATGGTGTAGATTGGGTATTTGGGCAAATAAAGGTATGTTATGGGGCTGAGGGGTGGAGAATACAATGTTGATGGGTCTTATAGGGCATGGAGGTTAGAAATAAGATGATTCAATGAAAACAAGTGAAAGATACCTGAAACTTGTTGGTGGAAGGTTGAAGTAATTTGGTCAAAGTGATAGTACCTCAGCTTTCAAAACTGATTTCAATAGAGCTTTGAGTCTCTGATGATGTTGCTTTTTTATTGAAGGATGCTGGAAACCTATATGCAAAAAAGCTTAGATGCAAGATTGTGGATTGCAGATCCATTTCACTTCCTCCAATTATCCTTTTGTAGGATAAAGTTGCTATTTGGGATGGCAAAAGTTGCTAATTTGATAGCAGGATAATGTTTCCAATTCATGATGTTTTAAAGTTAGTTTTAAAATCAAGTTACTATTTAGGGAGATACTTATCAATTTTTAAAATCAAGTTACTATTTAGGGAGATACTTATCAATCACAAAGCTGTCAATGCTTTAAAACTTTAAAGCAGGCTTGGAGACCTAACTATCAATGGTCAGGCCAACCATCGATAGTTAGGCTGATCATCAGCGATTGAGAGGCCAAAATAAAATGGGTTAAAATAAATTAAAAAGGGGTGAATTAAATGGTTTAGACAAATGTGTTAAGTTAGGGGTTTGATAGGGTCAATTTAGTAAATGAGTCTAATTGACTAGGTGGTCTACTAGATACGAGGTTAGATGAGGGTCAAAAGGTAGTTTGACAATGAAAGTTATCATGTGTAATTTTTGAGTGTCTATATTTTGCCTCTTTTTGTGATGTGGCTTTGATCTAACAATGTATGGAACAAAAATAAATTATTGGTCAAGGTCTGGTTTCCCTGAGTATGAGAAGAGGTATTCTCCCTCAAACTGAGAGTTGATGAGGCAAAAGTGAAAGTGGGTCAGAGTTTGATAAATGGTAAATGGGTAGGCACAAGTTGGGTGACATAAAAAGGTTGGGCATTTGAGATGCAAACATGTGCATAAACTATGACTAAGGGCTATAGTCAAGATCACGTAAAGACCAAAGTTGCCAATGTTGGTAAAAATAAACTTGATTTTAGAGGGACATGTGACAAGGGAAATTGGTCCACATCATTGGTCATAGTTGATTAGGTCAGGCCTATCAATCCATATAAACAAAGTTGGTGTTAGTTAGAAGTATCCAGGGTAAGAAGTGCTCCTATGAAATAACATAATTAATTAGGTTGTGAATGAGGTGGTGTAAAGTTTAAAAGTTTAACATGGCAAGGTTGGTCGATGTGATTAAAATGACCATGCAAAGTTGTTGCAAAATAAGTGAATGGTCTAGGTCAAAAATGACCAACGTCGAGGTGGATGTGGTGTAATGGGTGGTTGGTTGGGTATAGATTGGTAAGGGATGGCCGAGTTGACTTCATATGCATGAGGCAAGTAGACACTACCTACATAGTTCTATAGAAATAGTGTCCAAAAAGAACTTCAGGCCAAATGTGGTTCTCCCTAAAGAGTGATAGTGAGGTGGGTTCTATTGAAATAGGGGGGAAAAAAGTGGGACCCTGATCATCGATGGTCAGGGGTTTCCCCAGGGTGGATCGTCGATGATCACCCTATCAATCAAGAAAACCCTAAAAAGTCAAGAAGATAAAATTAAAATGTGAATTTGCTTTTATCATTTTGACTTGTTTGGTGTTTATGCAATTTATTATTTGTGTGGTGAGCGTGTGAAGTTGGTGGTAGTGGATTGGGTGATAGAATGTGTAAGGAGCCTGATGTTTGACCAGATGGAGGGTGGATGAGGACGTGGTTGAGCGACTAGACGAGGGCTTTGACCATGACATCAATCATGAAATGAGGTAGGTGTTGTTGTTAATTTGATAAATAGTTGAATTTGTTGATAGAAAGTGACATTTGAGTAGGTTAAATGAGTGGGGTAGGGTTTTGAAAATTATCCTAAGCCATGATGCCCTAGGTTTAGGTTTATATTGTTTGGAGGCAAATTAGTGGGGGAAATGGAGATTGGAATGGTGTGTTAGGAGTGTAATAGGTTAGGGAATAATGTTAGGTAGATAAATTAGGGGGGTTTAGGTGATTTTTTAGAGGTTGTGGGAGGTTGAGGGTTCGAGTTGCGCCACTGGTGTTCACACATAGTGACCATTGGTGATTCAACCCAATCGTCACCGATCAAACCTAGGGGTAGAAAGGTCCTTAAGGGACCATCTACAGTTCAAGGAACCATTGGTAGTTGAAGGAATGGTTGAAAGTCTTGTTAAAGGTGGAAAATAGGTGAAAAGAGTTTAGAGGTGTGTGGAAAATTTATAGAATTGTGCTAAAGTAGCAATGTTGGTATAATTAGTGTATTTTAGTTTTAGAAGTAGTGAAAAGTTAATAAAAAGGTTTAAATGGTTGAATTGATAGTGGTTAAAATTGGTAAACAGGTGTAAAATGTTAAAGTTGGTCAAAATCGATTGAAAAAGTGATGAGGTGGATGAGTTGTTGAAAGTGTTGAAGGTTGGAAAAGTTGTTCCAAATATGCAAATGGTGGTAAAGGGGTGACATGTGTGAAGGAATGTTTATAGTGGTAAGAAAAAAAAGGGTGTAGATAGGAGGAGTGTAAGTTATCTAATAACCTTATTTTAGGTTTTTAAAATGAATTTTTGAGGGTTGGGATTAAATAGTTAGGGCAATCATTTGGGAGAGAGGCACGTTGTGTGTGAGGGATAGGTGTGGGTGATTACAAGATATAAAGTAATAGATGTAATAAGGGAGGGTGGAATAGAATAAAAACATAGGTGCAAATTTTAGAGTGACATAGAAAATGAAGTGGGCATGCTAATATTATTGTGTGATAATGATGTAGGTGTGTGATCAAATTCAGATGAGGGATTAAGTCCTTGAGATCTTCATCGAGGTTCAAGATGTGATGACTATAGAAGAGTGGAGGCACATGAAGATGGTTGGCCTAGCAGCTATGATTCATTATCATCACCTACCATGAGATACGGCCATGATCTGATATCACACTCATCAAGAGATGGGACCCAGTGATGAACACTTTCATGTTGCCTACTGGAGAGATGACCATCCTATTGGAGGATGTGATGAGGATCACATAGCTACCCATTCGAGGGGAGCCCATATATCATATTGAAAGTGAGGATTAGGACTACCATATAGATCTACTATATGGAGCAGACTAGGTTTATGTCAGGTGGCATGTAGGTGGGTTTGGAATCAAGTCATTGTACTAGATGGCCCCAGGGGATAGGTGCTTGTTGATGATGATGATGATAATGGAAAATTATTTTACATTGCCAAATTTGAGTCATGGATGATTTTTGTACCTACTACTGGGGGTATTGGTGGAAATGCTACTAAGGAGGACTATGTTTGGATGGACCCCAATGCTACTAGTCTAAATATACAAGGAGCTATGGACCTTCCAAGCACATCGATGATATGGGATCAACATCGATTTCATGCTCTACTATTGGGAATATGACCACATTTGAATTGTGAGACCATTGGGGCTACCATGGGATGGATTTATCCAGGAGCCCTTTCCAATGGGTTTTACTAGATAGAGAGGTGACTATGCTTTGATAAGGGCAGGTGGAGGAGCGAAAGATATTGACTAGTTTTAGGATGCTTTGGAGGGTTTGGTGGTAGGAGATGTGATATGGAAGCCATATGTGGGTTGGCCTAGTTGGCTCAGGTACTGGTACCACACATTATCCTTATATAGCTAGTACTAGATTTATGAGAGGAGAGATGTGGAGACTGAGTTGATCCCCTTTGACTGAGTGTGGTGGCAGTTTGGATTAGTATAGGGGATCCCATCATATTTCTATCAATAAAGGAGGGAGGAGGTCAAGTACTTACTCTTGGATCTGTAGCCATAGGACATCATTTTGGACCAAGAGGAGTTACCAATGAGAGCTCCCATAGATGATGTTGGTGTTGAAGATGGATATGTGTCTTGGTACCAAGCCAAATATGCAAAAGATGACTTTGGATAAGGTGATGGAGGGGGCAATAGCCTATGGATGTGGACCTTGTAGGGGCATCGACATAGGATGGTCAGATGGTAGTGGCACTAGAATAACATAGGCCTAGATTATCAGGTTACAGGGATAGGTGGCCACTTTATAGGCATAAATTTTAACCTTATAGGGGTAGATTGATATAATGATGGGTGAGCATGATCAAGCAAGGATCTCTCTTGGGTTAGTGACTAAGGAGAGATATTCATTGAGATAGAGGGCAAGGGTGGCTTTAACAACATCAAGAGGACCACTTGACATAGTTCTAAGGACACGATACCTATCCATCATTGAGGAGTTAAGATATTATGAGTCGATAGTGCTAGTGCAGTTGCCATTAGAGATGTTGTATGAGTATAAGACCAGTTTGGCATGGGGTCCTTCGATAGCTACTCCAGGTTAATGGGCCTCGATAGTGGGATAAACATAGATATTAGGGGGGGCACCACCAAATGATAGTGTAGGTATAAGTATAGGTGGAGCCAGTGGTATTGGTGTAGGTGCATGTGTAGGTGGGCCCATTGATAGCGGTACCCTAGGGGCTTGATATATGGCCTTATATATTATATGTTTTTGATTTTGATACTGGCCTATGTGTCATGTCAAATATATAAGAGCGAGAGAGACATGGATACATTATGTCATGTATTTTATTTTTGATGTATATGATGATCATGTGGTGAGTATGACATTTGTGTATATTTATGACATGTTGACATTTGACATGATGATTATTTTGATGTTTTGATGTTGATGATGTTTAGATTATGTATCGATGTATTATGATGATGATGATATAGATGTAGATTATGATCATGATGTGGTTATCCTTATGGATTATGTATGACATATATGATACTGCATGCTTATGTTTTTATAGTTTAGGTATTGGATGATGGATAATTGTGACTATTTGTTTATATGATGATATGCCTAGAAACATGATTTTGCTTAGATTCTTGAACTTTTTAGGTGATGCTTGGGTGAGATAGGGTTGAGAATGTGTTTGTTCATGATCATGAATATATGATAGATGTGTTTGGATGTCATGGTTGATATATCGGATGAGGATGTAAGCATGTTCATTGATAAATATTGCTTATAGAGAAGATAATGTGATAATGTGATGATGTTGTGAATTGTTGTAAGGATGATGTTGATGACGTTTGATGATGGTAATATGATCCTATGATGTTATAATGTTATGATATTTTTGTTTATGGGTTAAGATTCTTAATGTTTTATTTATTGTTAGGATATGGTTCATGGTTTATAATGTTATGATGTAAGAGGATTATTGCGTTAATGAGAATGATGTTTGAATGTTATATATTTACTATGGGAATATAATGAAATCACATAAAGTAGGTGTAAATAACAAACTCATTATGAGAAAGAGATTATGAGACATATGTCCACATGAACTAATAGAGGGCAAATAAAAATCATGATGTTTTGGGTTGGAAAGGACCTAACAAAAAAAAAACATAGTTGGATTGACTCAGTGAACATAAGCTTATCAAATGCTTCACATAGCAAGCTTTGATTAAGAAAGAGGGTGTCTTGATCAGTTTGCATCAAGTAAGCTCATAGTCCCTTGATTTGAGAAAAGGTGTAAGGGTAAATTAGGTGATAAGTGGATGGTTGAATGGGAAATAGGTGAAATGGTAACCTGATGTGGGTTAGCTTGCGCCTTCTATAGGTGACCAAAGAATTGTAATAGACAAGCCCATGGCTTAATGTGATATGTAAATTGATCAATGTGAGAAGTCTACCAATGCCATATATAGGAGTCAATTACGATGTACTAGGATAATGCATAGACTAATCAATGTAGGAAGTTTACAAATGGAACTTATAAGAGCTGATTATGGCTTACTTACTTTGATTTTGACGTAGGGTTTTTTTTATTTTGTTATTTTGATAATTTGTTGAAGCTGATTGATGTGGGAAGCTGTTAATGATTATTTATTAGCCATCCTTCAAGGGAAAGGTCTAAAATTATATTTTTATAGCTATCCTTCAAGGGATCAGTCTATTTTTAATCAAATTTTAGGTGTTGGGTAACTGTCCTTCAAGGGAGTAGTTCACAAAACTAGAGATATGGACCCAAGTGATATGTTGGTATCCCAATTTTTCAATTTTGAATGCTAGGTTAGACATGGACAAGTCTATTTAAATTCAAAGGTTTACCTTTATGGAGGTGAAATCTTAGCACAAAAGATTAATGATAGATGAGAGGGGTGGTTTGTAGAGGGTTAGTTTGAAGAGGGGTGGTTTGAAAGACAACTAGTCATGGGATTTGATCTTATTAGAGACAAAAAGTATCCATGAGAACCATGCCATGGGTAGAGCCATGGTACCCATGCTTAGGATTAGGCTATAACTATGATGGATAATCACATGGTTCTATGTTGTAATTTTTTGTCCCTAAGGGGATTAGGGATAGGTAGGTGAAAGGAGGTGAAAATCTTGTAAACCAAGAGACGAGCTTAAATTAGACACAAAGGTGACTTCAATCCTTGTTTCAACAATATAAGGATGCAAAAACAAAGTGTTGAGAGGCTCAATTTTTGGTTTGCCTTTGAGAGAGGACAAATGATAAGCACTTGATCCATACTTATGGGTTATGATATAGGGTCCAAGCCAATTGAAACCAAACTTTCCCTTTTTGATTTTCTCCATATTAGTTACATGTTGGTTTTCCTTAATGATGAGGTCTTCGATGTTCTCTTTCAAGTGTTTATTGTATATGCACTTGATTTGTTCCTGATAGACATGAAGATGATTAAGGGCTATGAGGTGATGTTTGTCAAGTAGTTCAAGACGTGTAAGACATTCTTGATGATAGTCACTCTCAAAAAGGATTTTGTACAATGATATGCAAATATATGTAATCTAGACTTCAAGAGGCAAGATTGCCTCTACACCAAAGATGAGAGAGAAAGGGGTAGCAACCATAGATGTTCAAATGCTAGTGTGATAGGCCCATAAAGTGAAAGGGATGTATAGGTGCCAATCCTGATCTTAAGCACTTACTACTTTTGTGAGCATTTTGATGAGAGTTTTGTTAGAGGCTTCTGGTTGTTCATTGGCTTATAGATGATAAGGTGAGGAAAATCTTGACTTGATGCCAAAATCATCAAAGAGACCTTAGACTATCTAGTTTTAAAAAGATTTGCCATTATCGATGATGATCTTATGAAGAACACTAAAGTGGTAGATGATATGGTAATTGATGAAGTCGATAATCTTTTTAGCTTTTGTTGAGATAAAAGGGATATCCTCCACCCATTTGGTGAAATATTTAGTGGCAATAATCATGTATTGGTGTTGTTGTGAAGAATGGGGATTGATTTACCTAATAAGGTCAAGACCCCATTGTGAGAAAGGCCAATAATCTTTGGATACTTGAAGGCCATGGGGAGGTGCATGATGTAACTTATCATGTTATTGACATTTAACTCACTAATTTACATAGTCAAAATAGTCTTGATTGAGGGTGGGCTAATAGTAGCCAAGGTGGAGGATACATTTAGCAATGGCTAGGCCACTAAAATGTCCCCCACAAATGTGATCATGTGTTTCTTTGATAGCGTGGGAAGCTTTATGACTACATAGACAATGTAGAAGGATGCCATCAAAGCCATGTTTATAAAGGATTCCCCCTAGTATGGTGTAACAAGAGTTACCCTAAATAAAATCTCTTCGATCATTCTTCAAAATGTTGGGAGGAATAATGCCAATGTTAAGGTAATCAAAGGTTTGGTCATACCAAATGTTAAAAGGAGATATTTTCACACTAAAAATGGTAGAAAAATTAAAACTAATATATGAGGGTGCTGTAAAATGATGGATGGTAGTAAATAGTTAGATTCAATCAACTGAGATTGGATTTGGGAAGTAAGGGAATCCATTGTGTCTACAAATTTGTTGGTAGATTAAGGAATTGATTGAATAAAATAATTATTGAATGATGCCAAGAGTGAGTGCATGAGTTGTTTGTATTTCAATAAGACATCATTTTTACATTGATAAGATCTATTTACCTAGTTGATGACTAGTTGGGACTCACTGAAGACACTGATTATTTTGATTCCCAAGGCTAGAGAAATTTGGAGACTTATGACTAGGGCTTCATATTTGGCCACATTATTGGTGCATTCAAAGTTAAGTTTAAAGGAAAGGGGAAGTGGTATACCATTAAAAGATATGAGAATAACTCCAGCACCTTCACCATTTTGGCATTTGGAGCCATCAAAAAACATGGTCATTTGGTAGGTTGGTTCCTCCTAAGAAAGAGTTGCGATAAACTCATCTAGAAAGGTAAGAAAAAGAGGTTGATTGTCTGGTAGAGGAGCTTCAACTAATTGGTTGGTGATGACCTATCCTTTAATGGAATTTTATGAAAGGAACTCAAGATCAAACTCAGTTAGCAACATGAGCAAATTAGCCATACGTTAGTTTTGGTATGGCTTAGAGTGCATATACTTGAGGGGGTTAGTGTTGGTGATGATGTATTTTTATGATTAAAAAAGTAGTGATGGAGTTTAGAGGCCAAAAAGACTAAGGTGAGGTAGAGTTTTTTTGGATGGGTATACTGAGTTTCATATTCGATAAGGGTACAACTAATGTAATAGACAACTTGCTCTTTATTATGTTCATCATGATGAGTGAGCATTGCCCCTACAGAATGGTCTATGGCATATATATGTAGGTAAAAGGGTTGGTCTTCCTTAGGAGGGATGAGGACAAGTGGAGAGAGAAGATACTCCTTGATTGAATCAAAGGCTTGTTAACATTCCTTGGTCCACTTAAAAGAAGTGTCTTTCTTTAGGAGATGGTGAAAGGGTTGACATCTATTTGATAACTAGGAGATGAAGCAATGAATGGATTGAAGTTTACCCTGCAGGCTATGGAGTTGTGTAAGGTTGGTAGGAGGAGGCATCTCAAGGATTGCTCTAACTTTAGTGGGGTTGATTTCAATTCCATAGAGAGAGATAATGAAACCAAGAAGCTTTCTTGATAAGACCCCAAAAATGCACTTCTTGGGATTGAGACTGACATGATAATGGATTAGTAAGTCAAAGATGATGGTGAGAACAACTAGGTGATCCTTGTGGTGTTTATATTTCCCAATGAGATCATCCACATAGTCCTCTAAAAGTTTTTGGATGAGATGGTGAAAGATATAGGTCATGGGCCACTGATAGGTTGCTCTAGCATTCTTTAGTCTAAAGGGCATGACCCTGTAGCAGAAGGTTCCCCATGGGGTAATAAAGGAAGGTTTATGTTGATCTTTGGGGGCAATCAAAATTTGATTATATCTTGAGAAACAATCCATAAGAGATAACATTTCATGGTTGGTTTTAAGATCAATAAGTTGGTTGATGTTTGGCAAAGGAAAATCATCCTTTGGGCAAGCAAGGTTGAGGTCATGAAAGTCGATGCCGAGGTGAAGGGCCCTTATGGGTTTGGTAATGGGAATGATGTTTGAAACCCATTGAGGATAGTTGATGGGTTGAATGAAGTTGATAGATAAGAGATGTTGAAGCTCTTCTTTGACAAGGAGGGATATGCTCAAATTTGACAAATTATCCCTCATGCTCAAATTTGACACATTGATGTAAGGTGGAAGGGATGAAACTCATAGCATAGATCTAAGGGCATCTGAGTAACACATCATATTAGAATTCACCCTATATAACATAAAATAGTTTAGGAATGGTATGAGGGCCCAAGTGGATATGGAGGATAAAGGTCCTTAAGGTAGTGGCCATAGTATCATTAAAGGAACAAAGGACCACTGTACTTTTTGACATTATATTTTTGGCTAGATAAATTTGGTCATATGCATGGGAGGAGATAATGTTGATGCTAGCTCCTCCATCAATCATAACCCTCTTAATTTAGGTTTGATTGATGTATGTGGTAATAAAAAGGGGAGGATTATAATCCTCAGGATGAGCAGGAGGTATTTCATAATCTTGAAAGGTGATGAGGGTGGAAAATTGGAGGGCTCCAACAAAGGGTGCAAGAGGTTTAGGATCATCTGGTTAAACCTCTATAGATTACAGATCCTTGATCAGTGCCTAGCAATGGTGGTGTGAGGTGCTGACTTGTTCATAAAGGCTCATTTTCACTAGTGTCTGGTGAAGTTGTTTCAACATGATACGTTGGATGGATTTAAATGGGTTAGAGGGAGATGGTCCCAAAATGGATACTTTGGGTTTTGGTGGTTGTGAAGGTGAGGGTGGTGATGTTTGGGTTTGGTTTGTGCATGAAGGGTATGTCCATGGAATGGATGTTTTGGCTTTTCCATTATCTTTTTGTTGTGCTTGGGATCAAGTAACCACATGAACAGTGTGGATAAGGGGGTTTGTTGGGTTTGATGCTTTCTTCATTTCCTCCTTCTCATCCTTGGGTAGGAGTGGGAGAGTAGGTAAAGTTTGGGTAGGTTGGGTTGATGGTAATATTGGTAATGGGGGTAAAAAGGGTTCATCTGATAATAGACCATACTCATCATATAGGCTATAAATAAGTGCTTGGAGAGTTTTGTAGTTCTCTGTGTCATGTCTCGATGCCCTATGGTATGCACAGATTAAATTATCATTGAACCAAGAGGGTTTGGTATTATAAGGGTAGAATGGTTTTATAGGTGGTAAGTTAATGGAAGAAGTTTGCAACAAATTTTGTAGGATAGTTGAGTAGGATTCATTCAAAGGTGTTGGAGGTGATGGGTTTATAGATTTAGGTATGGGAACCTTCTTGGGCATAGGCTTTATCATGGAATTTGTAGTTAGAGTAATGCTTTTAGTAAGTAGTTGGGATTGATTAGTTATGGTTGGTTTAGATCTTGAATATTTGGATATGGAAGACCTAGATGATGAAGGTTTAGCTACAAGTGGAAAAGTAGAGGTAGATAAGTTAGTTAAAAATGTTGGATAACTAGAGGGTTTGATGGGTGTAGGTAGAGAAAAGGTGGATGGTTTCTTAGAGGAAGAATAGGTAATTGGGATGGTAGAAGGATGGGGTCCTAAGATGGAAGGTAAGTGGGAAGGAAGTGGTATGGGTCTAGTTTGAGGTGGGGGTTTGGGTAACTCTACATTCTTAGTTAGTTTGGTTGAGGGCTTCTTTGGTGAACTAGATGGTGTTAAATCCAAATTCAAAGAGGGGTGAGTATGGTTAGGTGTGGGAAGGATTCCCAAATTCTTGATTGGTTTGGTAAGAGAGGCATAAGGTGATTTGGCAATGTTAGAAGGAGGTTGTTGGGATGGTTCACTTATGGTTTTGGAAGAGGTATTTGGTGAAAAGGTAATAATGGGTGTAAGGGTAGATTCAAGGGAGGTTGAGGATTTAGATTTATTTTGGTAAGGGAGTCCAAGATGATTCCAAAAGGTGGCTCTATCAAATTTAGGTTGAGAAGTAAACTATAGACTTTGGACTAGCCTAGAAAGGGCTTGTAGATGGGTTTATTTCCTTGATCATTGGTTTCAAAGCTTAAGCCCTTAGGTGGAGAAGAAGGAATGGTTTCTCTATCCTTATTTTTTATGGATGGTTATAAAATTGGTGGTTGGGTAGATGAGGTAACCTTTTCTTGGTTTGGGATAGTTTCCAAAGAGGGCGTGGATGGTTTTATGATGGGAGAGGTAGGTGTGTTTTCCCTAAGTGAAAGAATGGAAATGGTTGATTCCTTTGTTTGAGTGTCTAAAGGAATGGATGGAAGTTCTACCACTTGAATGGGTGGAGTGGAAGAAGAAGGAATGGTTAAAGCAATGGTTACCTCCTTCGGTGTTTCCATCAAAGGAGAGGTAGGTAAAACTAAAGTCTCATCAAGTGAAAAGAGAGGGGTGGTTGATTCCTCCATTTGGGTATCTAGAGGAATAAATGAAATGGAGGAAGAGGTGGATGAGGTAATGGTCTCTTCAACATTAAGCTCACTATTAATAACATTTATTGTGTGTGCCTCATTAGAATGAGATGATTCAGGTTTGTTGTCATGGTGAGGGGTAGAAGGAGCATGATTAGGAAAAGGTTTGTGGAAGATGTCAAGGGACTGATTAGGAGGTGCATTATGATTATCAAATGTAATTTCTCTACTATCAATCAAGTTTTGTATAAGACTTTTGAAGTTGTTGTATCTATTAATGTCATGTCCTATGAGTCGGTGAAAGGCACAATGGCCATTCCCATTATACTAACCCGGTACAGGGTGAGAAACATAAAATTATTGGGGTGGTTTAATAAGTGGAAGATGGATTAGGTTGGATTTAAGCAATTTATCCAAAATTTATGCATAAGATTCTCTAATAGGAGTATATTATTTTGGAGGAGCTCGGTTTTGGTTTTGTTGAGAGGAAGGGTTGGAAGGATTGATTCAAGGTGGTTGGTTAATAGTTGGAGGTGGAGTAGTTTGTAGAACAACTAAGTTTACGGGTGCTTTTGATTTGGTATTGGATTGATTGGTGGTTTTGGTGGGGGAAGGTTCATTGGATTTAAAGCTAGAGTTTTTCTTCCATAATTTCAATTTCCCTTCATCAATGGCCTAATTTTCTAGTTTACGTGCCATCGTAAATGCCTCATCAAAAGTTCTAAAGTTTTGAACTTGAAGAGTGGGTGATATTTGTCTAGCACAACCTTAAGAGAAGAGTTCAATCAATTTGGGTAGGGATAAGGAGAAGGAAAGTTGGTTTATGAGACCTCTCCATCTAGCCACGAAGTCAATAATTGACTCATCATCAAATTTTTTAATGGAATAGTGGTTAGTAATAGAGAAATTTTTAGATATATTTATCAAAAAATGCTCTAAAAAGATTTGGACCAGTTGGGAGACAGAAAAAATGGAGTGTGAGGGAAGAACATTGTACCAATCAAGGGTTGGTCCTGATAAGCACATGGGGAAGGTTTCAAGAAGGAAAGCATCAATGTATGTGATTAAATAACAAGAATGACATAATGCTATCAAAGGTTATTAGGGTTCTTCCTTTCCTTGGAATTTGGAAAACTTACTTAACTCCCATTGAGGAGGATAAGAATAGATGGGAATAGATGGATGGATGGGTTCATTACAAATTTGATTGTAGGATAAAAGGTTATGAGACCTAGAAATAAATGACTCCAAGTTAGTCATTTTGTCCATTAAGATCTTGATCAAATCTGGTTGGGGTTGGGAAACTACATAATTAAGGGGCACATTCTATTGAGGTTGGTTAGTAGTTATGTTTGGATAAGTGATAGAAGGTGCTGAAGAAGCCACATATTAGTAAGTGGTCACAAGATATTGAGATGGTGCCACATAAGTGTTGATTGGGATAAATGGTTAGGTGGAAGGTGCTATATATCCTTGTGGGTTGGGGACATATTTATAGCCTATTATGGGTATTTATTGAGGGATGGATGCAGGTTAACTTAAAGGTATGGTTGAGGTAGTGGGTTGAGGTTGGGTACATTGAGGTTGAGTGGTGACCCTAGTGTTAATGGGTGGAAGTGTTTGAGGTATAGAAATCACCAAGTTATGAAATGGGGTAGAATTTGGTGGATTGGTTATAATAAAGGGAAGGGTGGAAATAGGGGTAGAAGATAACCCCATGGTAGGTGGGGTATAGGTAACTAGAGGTAAAGTTGAACCTATATGTGAAGTGTGGGGTGTGTTAGGAGGTGTTTGGTTAGAGGTTGGAATGTTGGATTGGGTTTGGGTAGTGGTAGTAGATGGGATGTTAGAATATTAAGAGGCATGGGTTAGCAAGGGTTGGCTTGAGGTAACACCCACCATAAGATGGGGAGGCATACCACAAGAAGGATCTGTAGGAGCAACTAAAGCAATAAAGGTACAGTGTGGTAAGTTGTTAAGATAATGTTGAAGGGCCATGGTATTATTGTCAAAGAAGGTAGTGAAGTCCACGTCACCCTTAGAAATAACCAAGATTCTGGTAGGAGGGGGAGAAAAATGAGGTGAACCCTCATCGTTAGAATTATATTCCATGGAGGAAGAAGAAGAAGAAGGTGGTGGCTCATTGGTTTGGTTTCTTAACAACTATCTAGTAAAGACCATGTGAGAAAATAGGGAATAATATGTCAAAATTCATGCCTCAAACAAAGAGAAATCAAAATAAAATAATTCAAGGCAAACAATGCATACAATAAACGTGCGTTAAATCCTATAATTCTTTTTAGATCACTTTTGGCTTATGTCTTAGAAAGTGTGAAGAGGGAATTTGGCTTGTAGATCAGGTACTAAAGAGGAAATCTAAGGTTAGATTTAGGTTGTTTAAGAACTCAAGAGAAATCTTTATTGAACTTTAGTATGTGGCTTGGTATTGGGGCCTACCCTCTCTCTTCATGATCCTATAGTGGTAAGAGTGTCAGGTGCTTAGCCAAATATACCTAGTTTAGAGTTTATACTCAACCAGAGTGCTGAGTTGATTCTCCCCTTGGTGGTGAAATCTAAGAAGGATAGCTGAGAAGAGGTAAGGTTATCGCTAGGTGATGAAATCCTAGGCAGGCCTTGTCTCAGGTATGTTTTGATGTGTTATTTTTTTGGTGGTTTGGCTTAAGTGTGTGATAACAAGTGTGAAATATATGATTACTTACTTTGCCTCTTAAGTTATTAGATGAAATAAGACATGTAGGTAATCAATGTATGCAAGATTTTTATTTTAAACCCAAAAAGAAAATTTCAAATTTCATTTGATGAGAAAACACTAAAGGAGGAAAAAAGGAATTGGGTCCCACCAGATGTGCCAAAATGTTTCAGTTAATTTTCACTCATTTCTTAATTTTGAAATCAAGTAATGAAACTACTAATAGGGTGTGTGGAATAATACTTTGTAAATTGTGCATGTAAATCCAGATGGTGATGGGAACTCCTCTTTGGTTAAGAAGGAATAACTTGCAAATAAGAAAGACACTAAAAAAAGGTGTTGTTAGTAAATAGATGAGTGGACTGACTAGTGTGAGCTAGATCCAAGAAGTGTATTACTTGTTAGGAGGTCATCAATCCACTATTATAACAATTGAGTTGGAAATGATAAATTAAATATCTACTTTCATAAGATAAATGAAGTTTGATTCAAAGAAAGTAGAATTCTAGTTAGTGAAAAAATGACCAAAAGTAGTAAAGTCAGTCAATACTTATGCTAAAATAGTTGGTGTCTGAACCAAAAAATTAGAAAAGGTATTGTAATCAGGCAAAAATAGAGAAAGTTGGGTTTGACTAGGGTTACAAGGATAAAAATTGCTTGATGTATTTTATGCCACAATAACTGTCAATAGTCATGTAAATCATCAACAATTTAGGTTGACCATCAGTGGTTAGGTAACTATCGATGATTGAAGTAACCATTGATGGTTGTGCTAACCATCAATGGTTACCTATATAATTTTGGAAATGATAAAAAAATAAGGTACAAATTAGGTATTTGGGCAAACAGAGGTTTATTACGGTGCTGAGGGGTGGAGAATACAATGCTGATGGGTCTGATAGGGTAGGGAGGTTAAAAATAAGATGAATCAATGAAAACAAGAGAAATATACCTAAAACTTATTGGTAGAAGGTTGAAGTAATTTGGCCAGAGTGATAGTTCCTCAACTTTTGAAAGTGATTTTGATAGAGCTTCAAGTCTCTACCGATGTTGCTTGCTTGTTGAAATATGTTGGATATCTATATATAAGAAATCTTAGATGCAATATTATAGATTGTGGATCTATTTTACTTCCTCCTCTTCTCCTTTTGTAGGACAAATTTTCTATTTAGGATGGAGGAAGTTGCTAATTTGATAGGGGGCTAAAGTTGTCAATCCATGATGTTTTAAAGTTAGTTTAAAATCAAGTTATCATTTAGGGAGATACTTATCTTGCACAAAGCTGTCAATGTTTTAAAAATTTAAATCAAGCTTGGAGACTTGACCATCAATGATCAAGCCAACCTTCAATGGTTAGGATAACCATTAGCGGTTGAGGGGCCAAAAGAAAATGGGTTAAAGCAAATTAATAATGGGTGAATTAAATGGTTTAGTCAAATGTTTTAAGTTAGGGGTTTGATATGGTCAAGTTAGTAAATGAGTCTAATTGACTATGTGGTCCACTAGACGTAAGGTCAGATGAGGGTCAAAAGGTAGTTTGACATTAAAAGCTATCATGTGTATTTTTTGAGTGTCTACAACTGTGTGCAAGGTTTAGGTAGATCGAGTATGACATTTGAAAACCTAGTTTAGTACTTTTTCCTTGCACATGAGAATCACATGAAAGTGTGTCATCACAATTATGAGATTGGTTTTTATGTAGTCATCTTCAACCTATACCTTTATATGCATTCTAAACCTGCATTCTCCATTATCAAGGCTAGTCTGTAGTATGTGTTGACTGTGTCACCCATAGGTGGTAATTAGGGAAGAAGTGATGAGTTTCTTATAAGTAATTGTATATGTTTGAACATAATGTTACACACCTTTGAATTCATCCTAAGGTCACTAAGACCACCTCTCATTTGTATGAGCTTTTTTCTGCCTACAAACCATGCTCTCATCTTATGTTGCTAATATATTATAGTGCCACTATTGTATTTCAAGTTCTAGGCTCATTTGAGCCTAAAAGGCATTGTATCTCTTTGAGCATCTTCAATAAAAACTTATCTATGTTGGAAGTTATTCAACCCTAATTCTATTGACCAAACAAATTCATCATATGTTAAGATGTGATCTCTAAGGCCTAGACTGTAAGGATGAGGCCATTTAGACTTACACATACTTCATAATATCTCATCATAAAATGACATTGTACATGACAAAGTTTCCTTTCAGAGAAGTTAAGGTAGCATTCCCCTCTAATCAACTTTCTCAACTCTGACTCATTGCATGCTATGTAATGGCTCTAGGATCAACACTATAAATCCTAAATAACTTGAGAATTCCATTCAAGTCATGAAATTGAATACAACCTATCCCTTAAGTTTTTAACAACCTTATAATTATCTATACAAACCTACAGGTGACTGTAGGTGATTGTGCACATTAGGAATTTGATTGGTCTTTACTTAGTGTCTTAGAACTCCATCTTAGTTAGCTTTCAGGTATTTCAATAGGAAATATGGATAATCCATACTCTGAGGGAAGTGAAAACAACATAACACCTTTGATATGAATAAGTTTATCCTGGTAGTGTATAGTGTAAATGATATTTTAGTCTCTCCATTTCTACTTTTGTTTTCTTAGATAGTTTTTTATGTTTCTAGTTTAGTGTTAAAGTAATTTTAATTCAGTTGTGTGTTTTATTTTTCTCCTTTTTCTTAATTTCATCCTTTTTAGTGTGTCTTTTATGCATCTATGTTCCATGTTTGTAGTTTGTCTTGCTCTCTCCTAGTAAAATAATTGACTTGTGCTTCAATAAATACAAATCCAAGTTGAGTTAAGCTGTCCATTTGAAGAGGTAGAAACATAAATTTGAAGAGTTCCTACTTCCATGTATTTTTACAATTGAGTCATTCATCTTGATGATAAATGATGAAGTAAGAAATCATAAGGAAACAAACATGATGATTGCCAAAATATCCATCCCAACGAAGGAGCAGCTAATAATCTCTTCATCTTAGGTTGCAATGAAAGAAAAGTGTCACCAAGGTTGAGTAATCAACTCATTTTGGTGTGTATCAATGTTCAACCATCCTCTTTATCACAATTCAAGATCACGTAGATGAGGTAACCTATTTAAGCTATCCCCAAAGATATTTTAAAAGTATCCATAAGTATATGATTAAATTATGCAATCTGACTTTGATTAACAAATATTATAAATAACATTAGCAAATATTTATGGGATGGTTTCTTCTAGCCTAAGGGCAATGTAGATAAGTGTTTAGTTCTCCCAAACCTTCTCAAAATCTTAACAAATTAGGTGTCTAATTGATTCAGGTATGTATTTACTTGAAAACGTTCCTATAAAAAACTTCTTCTCCTTCCTTTTACTTTGTTTTTCTATTTTTTTCTCGTCTTTTGTTGTTATCTTAGGTTGGATTTCTTGTTTTGTTTCATTTGGTCCATTTTTTTGCCTTGATCTTTCCCTTGATTTATCAATGTTAAATAAATGAAGGGTCTATTTATGTGAATTTAACATCAAAGGTATTAAAGAGCCTAACTAAAAATCTTGTTTGAACATTTTGTGTGAACTGTTGTAACAATTTTTTTTGTATTTTCAGAATTGTTGTGGCCTATGATTCTTAATAGAACACATGGATTTAGAAATGTTACTTTTATTATTTAAATATATCAAATACACTCAACAAAATTTTTGGAGTGCATATGGATCACTATTATTTTTTATTGGTATTGATTGAAAAATGAAATTTATGAACTTTCCAAAAACCATAGCTTGGCTCCTAACCCTCAATGGAATGAATAGAGAATCACTTTATCAAGAGAAGAAAAGAGCATGTGAAATCCTATAATCCTCAAAAGGGTGATTCAAATAACCTCCACCGTAGGATTTTTATCTTGGTTGGTAGTTGAGCTAGGTCTTGAGGGAGATGAAAGACATCTCTATTGGGGTTATAGATGCTTGGCTAGTAGTAGAGCATTGCCCATTCTATTTCTCTCTTAAGTTGAATTGATAAATCTTATTCTCTCAAAAGTTATAATCATTTAAGTAGATCTGAAGGATAGTGTGTAAATGTATAATTGTAAATGGATTAATCACTTAAAACACACACAATGATGGAATATGCTGAGAAAGTAGATAAGTATGTCATGTGTTGGAGTAGACTTTGGTGCCCACTTTTTAAAATTTTGTCTGAAGCACTTGCTTTCAACAAATACTAGTGTTTGGATGTATGAATTAGAAATTATGAATTCTCTAGATACTTGGGAGTATCTCCCAACAAGAAGTCACCATTATTGTTTCCTTCACCAACACACCCTATTTTCATGTTGCAAACAAGGACCCTCTTTCTTTTGACCTAAATCTTGCTTTACCTGGTTGGAAGGACCTTTTCGGATTTTTGATGTGTTTTCTTGACCTCCCATTTCTTGGTTGGCATTTTTTTTGGTAACAAAGGTATATAATTTTAGGTTTGTTTTAAGTCTATGAGGTCTTATTCCATGATAAAGTTCTTCAATGTTCCCTCATTTGAATGTTAGACCTAGACTTTTTTTTTATAAATATGAATCGTGATGTTGTTATTTCATATTAAATTGGTTTAATGTTTACAATGCTTAATTTTAGAGCTTAGTTAAATATTTAATAATCATGATGCTCTTTTCTTATGTGTTGATGAAGTATATTTCCCCTTATTTTTTAAAACCATTTTATCACATTTTAAACTAGGCAAGTTATTCTATTTAAGGTATTTTTTTTGGTAACAAAGGTATATACTTTTAGGTTTGTTTTAAGTCTATGAGGTCTTATTCCATGATAAAGGTCTTCAATGTTCCCTCGATTGAATGTTAGACCTAGAATTTTGACAAGTTTATTTTATTTTTTGAGATTTTTCAATGGCTTCGCTTTTAGAAATATGACTCATGATGGTGTTATTTCATATTAAATTGGTTGAATGTTTATAATGCTTAATTTTAAAGCTTAGTTAAATATTTAATAATCATGATAATCTTTTCTTATGTGTTGATGAAGTATATTTCCCCTTGTTTTTAAAAACTATTTTATCACATTTTAAACTAAGCAAGTTATTCTATCAAGGTATCTATTTAGAAATTTGAACTTACATTCATTAGGCCATCTAATACATAATGTTTGGTTTACCTTAGTTCATGAGCATGAAGAGAATACTTTCATGATGTTTTGTTATTGTATCTCAATATTTTAACCATTGAACTCATGCTTATTCATTGGTATTAGTTTGAAAATGACATTTTGATTGTCTTACCTTTAATAAAATGCCAAGTACTCACCTACATTTCATTTGATTCAAGCTTGTTTAAATTGTGAGATAATAGGGCTAAAATAGAAAAAATTTATATTATTGTCACAAGGTTTTATCATATCAAATTGCCAAAGCAATCTTTGTTTGTTTGAGTAACTATGTGGGAATTGAACAAATTTTATTGCTGCATCTCTTAGTTGTTCATAAATTCAGCCTTTAGTAAGTTTTTATAAGTTTTATAAACATCTATGTGTTCAAACTTTAAAATGATCTATCTCATTTAATTTGGGTTATTATATGATTGTATTTGGGATTTTTAGATAGTTAAATCAAATTCTATTTGCTTGCTCGTTAGCCTTGTTCTCTTGGGATAGTTATTGATCAAAATCAATGTTTATGGCCAATTTTTTACACCAAGCTAATTTATTCCATCGATTAGAGCTTCTAGATTTAATCTAAGATCTTCATGTTGTCGAATGTCAATTTTATATCCTCAATCTATATAATGGTGAAGTTTGAACATGTCTTTAGAGTCTTCATCAATTTTCATGATTTATTAGATAACTTATTAACTTATCATTTAAATTTTATCATTTTTATGTATTTTCATGCATGTTTTAAGCCTTTAGCAGTCATCTAAATCATAGGTTCAAAGAATTATCCTACGGGCCCCTAAACCTCTCCATGTGGCCTCCCATATTTCAATCTTGGCCTCTCAAGGTTTTGATAAAATATAAAATGGATTTGAGCCCCTCGGTCCCAAATATCATGCCACATGGCATGATCTCAGTGACACAGCCTAATAGAGAGTCAACAGGGCATCAATATAGCCCCACAACCTAGAGCTCTAGATGATCACCATTGGAAACCATTTGGGAGCACAAAAGCCTATGGTAGATTGACAGTCAATAGGGCATCAATATAATCCCCACAAGCCTGAAGGCTCATGATGTCATCACCTTGTGACATCATGTGAATTTGAGACTCAGAGGTAAATAATTAAGCATATAGGTTAATTTAATAGCCTTGAGCAATGTGATCATGCAATGTGGCATGATCGCATTTGATCTTAAAGACAATGACAATCTAGGATGATGTAATGTGGCATCATATTGGGATCCCTAAACATATATATTATTGAATGAGGAGTAGCCATGTGGCACCCTGATGATGTTAACACTCCCATGAGTATAAAATTAACAAGTGTCTACCTATTAATTAATGCCCAATGTTCTGAGCCAATAAGATGAAGCCACATATATGATAATCCCTAACTTAAATTTAATGGGTGTTTGCCCATCACCAAGCTATCACAGTCTACAAATTTTTATATATGCGAATGCTTACCAAATTTGTAGAAATCTCATTATATTTTCTCATATATTTTGATGTATTACTTGTTGCTAATGTATTTAATCGTTTGAGCTTGAGTATTGAGTGTAGCTTCCTTATTTATTGAGGGTTTAAGGATGTTTGAATGTCTACTATTGACCTATCTCTATTTATCACATAGGATCATTAATGACACTATTTTTTTTATCACAAACATGCTCAGATTGGATGCAGGGTTGAAAAGTGGCCCTACCCTATACAACTAAAGAGGCTAAAGTGCACAGCAAACAAAACATAACTAAGGTGAGAATACATAAAGGAAGGCCCAAGAAAATAAGGTAAGAGATCAATAAAACCACGTAAAAGTAATGAATAAGCATCAAAACATAGACTTTAAAATGACACCTATTTAGTTGTCAAGTCATGTAGGAAAACAATGAAGGACAATACGTCTAGTCAAAATGTAGTTGGTTTCTTACCCACTAAAAGGCCTATACGTGATATAATTCAAGACAATTAAAATAAAAATTTGATTTAAATACCCTAAATTTGAATTATATTGACATATTCATTTAATCATCCTCTTGAATTGAATGCAACAATCTGAATAAAACATGGTGGATTGGCAGTCCCAAGACAATTTAAACGATCAACAATCCCTAGAATTTAATTCATGTGAAATAAGTGTGGGATATTTTTTTCATCTTCTCAGTGCCTTGTTGATTTTCAAAGGATTTTGTTCCATTTTTAATTAAATGCAAGATCAATCAGCATGTCGATAATATTTATGACATTAGGATCAGTTGTAAATTGATTAAATCCTAGCAAAAAATGGCTTTGAATATGTTTATGTCACTGAACCACCTAGTGGTTGAATAATTGATTGATCAATGCCCCAATTTTGGTTTATATATTGAACAACTTATGATGTATAAAATTTTGGCACTTTATATAATGAAATGTTGTCAAAATTGTAATAGAACTTTTACTTTCTTGACTGCCTTCTATCTCATGAATGTTTTCCATTGTTTCCTATATTGAGTGAATGCGTATGTTAGAGGAGTTATTTTATGATTATTTTTCATAATGAATATGGTAGTTAGATTGCGCATTTACTAATCTAATTCTTTATATGTTCTTTTTAATTTTCTTGTGAAGAATTCATGCTTTATGTGTTTTTAGTTATAAAGTGTTTCAAGAGATCTGTGTCATTACTACAAATATTTTGAGTGTCTACATTATGTGAAGGGCATATACATATAATATTAATATTGGTGTCCCTTATAATCTTTCCCACTAAATGATTAAATGTTTATGTAATTATTGAACCACGTACACAATGGTATAACTAACTTGGCACACTTCAGTTCTCAAGCATTGGCAGTTTATTGACTACAAATATATATTTTTATTTCCCTTTTCACCCTTTTATGTTTATTTTAAAACTTGAAGTGTATTTCCCCTATTTTATAAAAGTGATATCTTAACAAAAAACATTTTAGAAGCCAAGACCCAATCAATATACTAACCTTGTAAATCAACTAGTATTGAACTTTTGGTGGTAGCAACTACATCTCTTGGATGTTATTCTTAGTAGGCTACATCATGAAGACACATACCTATATCCATTACATGGATTGATCTAGAATTAGTAATAAAATGGAAGATGAAATTTCATTTAGTGTTCCTCACTTTTCTCTTGGAGATGCAGTTTTTACTACCAAAAGTTCAATGCTAGTTAATTTACAAGGTTAGTCTATTGATTGGGTCTTAGATGCTAAAGCTATTTGAGTTAAGCTTTGTCATTTTTATAAAATAGGGGAAATAAACTTTAAGTTTTAAAAAAACATAAAAGGGAGAGAAGGGAGATCAAAAAAGAATATTTCTAGTCAAGAGACTAGTAATTCTTGAGAATAAAAGTATGCCAATTCATAATTATACCACTGTGTGACTAGTTCAACAATTGCACAAACATTCAACCACATAGTGGGCATGTTTATAAAAGATAAAAATATAAATATTATACTTTAAGGTCCTTTACATAATGTAAACACTATAAATATTTGCAGTATTGACACAAAAATCTTTTGAAACATTCGAGTAATATGCAACTTATCCCAATGCCATAACTATTTCCACCATGCTGATTGATTTTGAATTCCATTTGAAATGGTCCAAAAGTCTTTGAAAATCAACAAGGCACTGAGAAAATGCCCGAAATAGCCCATGTTTTTTTCACTTGAATTGAATCCTAAGGGCTACTTATCATTTGAATTGTCTTAGGACTACCAATCCACCATGTCTTATTCATATCACTACAATAATTTCAAGAGGATGATTAAATGAATATGTCATTTTAGCATGACTTTAGGGTCTTTAGATAAAATTTATATTTGAATTATCTTGAATTTTATCACTTTTAGGCCTTTTAATTCATAAAAAACTAATTGAATTTTGATTGTGCTTTCTAGATTGGATGTATTGTCCCCCTTTGCTTTCCTATGTATCATGACGGCTAAACATGTGTCATTTTAAAGTCTTTGTGTTATTGCTTAATCATTGATTTTAAGTGGTTTTATCTAGCTCTTCCATAATTTTATCAGGGCTCCCTTTATGTATTCTGACCTTGTTTATGTTTTCTTCATTTTTCACTTAAGCCCCTTCGACTGTATATGAGCATGCCACTTATCAACCCTTCATCCAATCTGAGCATGCCCATGATCAAGAGAACAGTGTCATCAATGACCATATGAAATAAATGTAGGTAGGTCATCAATAGACATTTTGCACACTGTTAAACCTTTAATTGAAAAGGAAACCACACTCACTGTTAAAGTTCACCAAATTAAAGACATTAGAATGAAGCAATACAATAAAAATTATAAAAAAATACAATGCATTTTTTATAAATTTTGTAGTCATTCAGATATACAAATAATTATATACTATGACACCTTGGTGACACATAAACACCTATCAAATTTAAGGCAGGGATTATCAGACAGTTGGCAACATCAATTAGTCAATTCACAGGTAGATTCCCGTCAAATTTGTTGGGTGAATATTTTTTTAATCAGCTAACTGATGAGCAAAATAGGTCTGATCAACCACAACAAAGAAGATTGGTCGGCCTAGTGTGCAGGTTTACCACATCAAAAGGGGACAAATCTCTCCTCTCATCAAGGGGAGGTTCCCTATAGGTATGAAGGGGCTATATGCTATAGATATATGCAGAAAATAACACTCAGGGGTAGGGTATCACCATCCATCTCTCTTTTTTTAGAGATGATGCTCACAGACAAAGGAGAAATCTTGGTGAAGACACTAAAGGCACTTCTCTTCTTTTAGAAGTGGTCTTACAGGAAACAACAAGAGTTTTTTTAGGTAGTGACAACTAACTGGTAACAAGATGCAGTAACCAGTAGCCTAAGATGTATTACAAAGTCTCCACCTCAATTGCCCAAGAGTGAAATACGAAGAACAATGAGGGCAAAAAATCATCCCAAGGTCTTTTACATAGAAACAGAAAATAGACAAACAGACTAAAGTCAATTGCAAACAACACAAAGTCTTCCACAACTGACTTTAGGACACCTTCCTGATTACTTCCATAAATCTTGCTTGTTAGATTAAATAAACAAGAATGCTTCTAGGAAATAGACATAAGAAAAATTTCCTAAAATAGCACAAGCTATAACAACACAAAGTCTGCAAGTATCTTGCTTTCTCATTCAGATAAAATAATATGAACAATAATCTAAGCTCAAAGTCTTAGTATTCACCTTTCAATTTGGGTAGAGTTTAGCTTTTATAAAAATGAAAAGTCTCCCTTTGCATAAAATAGGATTTTACAATATATAGCAACCCAAAAAAGACTGGCACTTTGTTCCATCAGGCAGCCCATGTTGCCTTTTTTACTTTGAATGCATCTTCAATTTTGTCAGAGGACCATGCTAAAATAAGGCAGCTACCTTAACTATGGCATGTTACTTCCCCTCATGTCTTTTCTCAAGCTTGGATCATCTGGTCTGTCTCTTCCTATCTACGCAGTTGTCCACTTTGCATTTACTCCAAGGGAGACAAACTACCTGTGTCTTCAATGTTTATGGGCTTAAAAATCTATTTTTTGGACTATTCCACCTACTGGAATAACTTCTACGTAGATATTTTGGCCTTTCCCTCTTTTTGCTGTGATTTGAGTCCTCAAGCTATCTTTTCCCCTTTTTGGTTTTGTCTTTTTCTGGCATTTGAGCTCTCAGGGCTATATCCTCAGCCTTGCTATCTCTTTCAACTTCTCTCTCTTCACAGTTCTTCCTTTTGGTCTTGGCCTTATCTAGAATCTGAGCTCTCGAGGCTACATTCCCAACTTTGTTGGTTCTTTCAACTCCTCCTCTCAGTGATTCTCCCTTTTGGCCTTGGCCTTAAGGCCTTTGAATACATTCAGGTCCGTGCTCAAGCCTGCAAAGATCAATGGCTATTTTATTGCCACAAATTTGATGTCTTCAGGCCTGTCATTGTTTGAAAGCCAAGAGCTAGTTTGTTGTCCTGAATTTGATGGCTACAAGGACGTCACTAGACATCTGGTTCCTAACGGTTAGTTCATGATGCTTAAATTTGACGTCTGCGGGCCCATCATCCTCCTTGGCAATTCCTTCAGCTTTGTTGTTTGATCCTTCCTGAAGGGGGACTGCCCTTCAAGGTCTTGAGAAAGGTCTATTTTCCTTGGTGAGAGCTCCCCGCAAGGGTTCCTGCCCTTCGAGCGGTCTTTGGATGGCCTTCAGGCTTCTTTCTCTTAGAGAGTCGTTGGGTTAATTCCTTCAGACAAAATGTCCGAAGGAATTCTTTTCTTTATTTCATCCACTTTCCTTCAGACTTTTCTTTCAGACAATTTGTCTAAAGGAAATCTTTCCTTCACTTTGTCTTTTTTCATTGGGATTTTGCTTCGGGCTTTTCCTTCAGATAAAAGTCCAAAGGAATTCCTTCGAACATTTTATTTGAAGGAAATGTTCCTTTCCTTAGCTGCTCATTCCCTTGCTTTTGATCGGGCTTCAATTTCTTTGAGTTTTCTTCCCGGGTGAATTCCTTCGAACATTTTTTTCGAAGGAATTTTGCCTCAACAATTTTTGCCATGGGAAATTTTTCAAAAGAATTCCCTTTGTTCGTTTGGCTTTTGAAACGGTCCACCTGCTCCTCGCCTACCCTCTAAAAGGGTTGTCTGATCTCCAAGGTTGCTTTTCAAAAAAGTTACGAAGGTCTTTTTGGTAGCTAAGTGCCCTCTACAAGGCCACTTGTCCTTCGGGCTCTTGGAAGATCCCTTTGAATTTTTTGATTGAAAAAATGGCTGTGTTAAATCTATTTCTTTCCTGCAGAGTCTATAGAAACCAGCCTGCAGAGTCCGTAGATACGAGTTCGTAGAACTAAGGGAGTCCATATAAATGAGTTCATAGATTTTCTTCCTGTAGAGTCTATAGATTTCTTCCTGTGAAGTCTATAGATTTCTTCTTGCAAAGTCCATAGATTTGAGTCCATGGATTTTCTAATTGCAGAGTCCATAGTTTCGAGGCCTTGAAGTCTGTAAAAAATGAGTCCATAGAAATAAACCTGTAGAGTCCGTAGAAACTAAGTCCATAGTTTTCTCTAACCTTGAAAGATTCTATAGAAACCTATCTATATAGTCCGTAGTTTATTTCCTATAGAGTTCATAGATATGAGTCCGTAGAAATCCTCTTGCAGAGTCTATAGATTTAAGCCTACAGAGTCTATTGAATTCTGCCTGTGGAGTCCGTAGAAATCATTTGCAGGGTCCTTTAGCTAAAAAAGTTTGAAAAATAGAGAATTTGAAGGCTCATAACAATTTTTTAAGAAGGGAAGAGATAATTTTTGGCCTGTAGGACAAAAAATAGTTCATGTGTTGTCCCAAAAATGAGTGATAGACTTTTGGAACAATAGTTGGCTCCAGTTGGGGAACTTCTTTCAGTTGAAATTTTGGAACAACTGAGGGGAGTAGAGACTAGAATCTCCAGTGCCTTTAAGTATGCCATTGGGCTATGGAGTCGTGTTAACCAATAAGAAAGAAAGGTGCCAAAAAATGAAAACAAAAACAAAAAGCACAAAACAGAACTAAAGACTATACAAATATACATATGTATAGATGATCTTATCTGATACTTCAAGAGTTGAAGTGCTTTAGATGCTACTCATTATGAGGCAGAGAAAAGAGTTTGCCATCTTGATACTTTAATAGGAAACTATTTTCACCATTGAGTTCATGGATAGTGAATGGGCCTCTCTATAAGGAATCAAACTTCCCATGCATCCCCTTTGGTTCTCTTCTCTTGTCCCATAACATGACTTGATCTCCAATCTATAAATCCCTGGTTTTTGCTTTCTAGTCAAAGAGCTTCTTCACTAGACTTTGGTGTGCAACAATTCAGTCTACCACCATAGTTCACTACTCATCCAGCTCAATTAAGCACATGATCCTTTTGTCAATGGAGCTTTCATATGTATGACCTTCGACCGCCTTTGCCAATTTGAGTGCCGACAATTCTAGGGTGATCGGTATCTCTGCATTGAGACCATACAGAAGTTGGAAAGGTGACATACCTATTGCCCTCTTGGGTGTAATTATGTCTACCCATAAAGCATCAACCAATGCTTTATGCCATGTCTAATGGTTGTCATCCACCAGCTTCCTAATGATGGTCACTAGATTCTTGTTGCTTGATTCAGCTTGGCCATTCCCTTATGGGAAATAATCAGAGGAGTGAGAGGATAATCTCATAGTAAAAACAAAATTGAGTGATCTCATGAGAAGAGAATCAGGGATCATTGTCCGTCACATTCTTGGTTGGGACCCCAAACTTAGAAATGATGTTCTCCTTGAGGAAATCACATACTACTTCTAAAGTAGCATGCTTGGTTGGAATTGCTTTCATCCATTTGGTGAAGTAATCTATGGCTGTGAGGACATAATCATGTCCAACACTTGAATATGGATTTACAACACTAATGAAATTGATTCCCCATTGCTGAAATGGCTCTTCTGTCACTACTGGCTTGAGAGGCAGGGCAACTAACTTGGGTCTTCCAAGGAATTGTCGGCACAATTCACACCTTTGTACCCATTTGTATGCATCTTGAAACAAAGTAGGCCAGTAATACCTGGCTCTAAGAATCTTGTGGGTAGTTATAGGAGCAAAAAAATGTCCTCCACAAGCCAGATTGTGGAAGGACCTCAAAAGTTGGTTCTGCTGCTTTTTATCCACGCAGTGAAGGAACACTCCATCAAGGCTCCTCTTGTATAGGTCGTTGTTCCAGAGGACAAAATTGACAGCTTTCAGTTTGACAGTCCTCCTTTCTTTACAAGACAGGTGGGTAGGACACTCACCGTAAGTAAGGAAATGAACAATATTTGAATACCACTCATTCATGGTGGAGACAAAGAAGACTATTGGTGTGTCTTCTACTTCTTTCTCTTCATGCCCTGCTTCTTTGGGTTTGTTGTCGGCAATTAATTGACAAAGGCCCTTTCCCTACACTAGCTTCATCAGTTTGATAACTAGATCAAACTCCTAGATTTTAGCAATCCAATTCCCCCTTTTATTTCCAAACTCTTGCTGAGTTAATATGGATTTAACTATGGTATCAGGAACCAGGGTAGTAACACGTGAGTTTAGGATGTAAAAATGAAAGTGCTTCATTGCCTTGACCACTACATAAGCATGCTTCTGCATGTTTGAATATTTTAGCTCATGAGCTTTGAGAGGATAGCTCATGAAGGATATGGGAGATTCCACACCTTCTTCATTCTACTGAACCAGAATGGCTGAAAGTGTGTGTTCAGAAGCATAACTATACATGATGAATCCTTGGTATAATCTAGATAAACTAGAATTGGGGCGTGGGCAATGGCTATCTTGATGTCCCAAAATGCTAATTTGCCTTCTTTAGTCCAGCTAAAGGTGTCCTTTCCTTTCATCATATCCATAACATGACGAGTCTTCTCAGCAAACTCAAGGATGAACCTTCATAAAAAATTCACTTTTATGAAGAAAGAGTGAACTGCAGTCTTACTCGTGGGTAGAGTAAGCTCCTAGATGGACTTGACTCTTTTTGAGTTAATCTTTATGCCTTATCTAGATACAATGTGTCTGAGAAGCTTCCCTTTTGTAACCCTGAAGACAGACTTCTTGGAGTTCAAAGAAATGCCATTCTGGCGGCAGCATTCCAACACTTGTTGCAAATGGTGCACATGATCAGGGTGATGCTTGGAAAAAATGGTCAAGTAATCAAGGTATACCATAATGAACTTACCCATTTCATCTTTGAAAGCAAGGTCCATTGCTCTCTGGAAAGTAGCGCTAGCATTTATTAGCCCAAATGGCAATCTCTGATAGGCAAAGGTGCCCTAAGGCATGGTGAAGGCAGTCTTGTGCTGGTCTGCTTCACCAACTTCAACTTGATTGTATCTTGAGAAGCCATCTAACATTGATAACATATCAAAACTGATCACAGTCTGAAGCACTTGGTCCATGATGGGTAAAGGATAATCATCCTTTAAGGATGACTGATTCAAATTCTTGAAATCCACACAAAGGTGAATCTCACCATTCTTCTTCCTCATAGGTAATATGTTGGCAATCCATGTGGAATGATGGATTATGAAAATTATCCTAGCATTCAATATTTTTTATATTTCAGATAGAATAGTACCTGATATCTTCTGATTATACTGTCTAGATTTTTTCTTGTAAGGCACTGAATCACTTTTGAGAGGAATGTCATGGAAAATTTCTTCAGGCCTGAGCGACTTCAGATCATCATAGGAGTATGCTAGGACATCTATGTATTGGCTGAGTAGAGTAGTGAAATTGAACTTTTCCTCTTGAGTGCAGCACTTTCTAATGTTCACCATCTTGGGATTCTCTTTGGTACCCATATTTATTTGATCAAACTCCTGAGAAGAGCTTGAATCCATTTGCTGTTGTTTGACGAACCTATCATGCTTGTTAAACAAATTCTCAAGGGAGACCAATCCTTTGGGAATTTTATTCCCTTTAAGTAGTAGGAATTCTTCACCTACGTCTAAATTTGATTTGGGGGCTGTTTCACTGCCCTCAAAGTGGATCTATTTGAAGCTGTCTTTTTATTCCAAAAAGGCACTGATTTGGTGGTCACCATTAAATACTTGCCAATGATTGGAATTATTAGGTACACTTGGTCAAAAAATTAGTTTGATAGTGTACCTATCTCCCTTAAAATCAAGGTGAGGAACCAAAAGAGTTGCTGAAAAAGCCAAAGCATCAGCTCTATCATTAATTCCCTGGGAACTATAGAGATGCTAAAAGCATCGAAGTTTTTGATTTGGTCCCAAACCAGATTATGGTAGTGGTGCAATCTCTCCTTTTTGGTTTGGTATAGGTTTCTCACCTGACAAACCACCAATTTAGCATCTCCTTTGGCATGAAGGAGTTTGATGCCTTTGTCATGAGCAACCTTCAATCAAAGAGAGATTCATACTCAACTGTGTTGTTGATGTTGTTGAACTACAACTTATATGATGAAGGAAAAATATCTCCTTGAGGAGCTATTAACACAATCCCAGCTCCTAAGCTAGTAGAGGAGTAGCTGCCATCAAATTGTAGTATCCATACATCATCAGACGCTGACCTTACCTTAGATTCTTCTTTTTTTGGAGGGGGAGATTCTTCTACATTTGCACTGTGCTCTCTCATATCTTCTACTATTCTATCTAAACCAATTTTCAAACTCTCATTTTCTAAAGTTTCATTAGATGCTTCATGGACTTCCTCTATGGTTAAGAAATAATTACCCATGCCTAAAGACTCAAACATAATTTGAGCTTTAGGCGCTGATGTCTGAGTAACCACGTATTTTGCTTCCTTCTTAGGAAGCAGTCTCTTCATGACACCTTTGACAGGGATCCTTGCCTCGGATAAGTCCATGCTCAACTTGCCACCAACATACTTGTAGAAATTTTGGCCAACAAGGATTCCATATGATGTTGGGATGTTAGCCACCAGGACAGTCATCTTGATTCTTTTGTTTGGGAACGCTGCAAATACAAATTGAGTGTCTTTGATTTGTCCTAGTAATGGTACTTATTTTTTCTCCATGAAGAAACATCTCCCAAATGTATTGGTCAATGTGAGACCAAGAGATTCTACCTCTTTGGCAGGCATGACATTATCTGAAGCTCTAGAATCAATAATGTAATTGCTCAACTTGTGATCGTTTATCAATAGGGAAACATAGAAAGGCTCTATTTTCCCAGGGGCAGTAGGAGGAGTATTGACAAGGTTGTTTGGGATAGACATGTTCCTTGGAGGATCATGAGTTACCTTCTTAACTTCTTATCTTGCTGGGATGGTTTGGTTCTTTACACATTGAACCAATTTATCCAACTGATCAGGGTTGGATTGAAAAAATTCAAATTCAGACATTTAGATCTTAGTTTTCTTGACATGGTCAATTATGTCAAATGTCTGAAATGAGTTATGAAGAGGGGAAGGGAGTTCATCCTTATAATTTTTAGGAGGGGGAGGATTGATCTACAAATTTGAAGTTGAAGGTGAAGGAAATTTTGGAGTACTTACTTTTTTAGCAATCACTGGGTCCTTTGACTAGAATGGCAGAGTGGTTCTCTGCTTAGCAATTGAAATTGTAGGTTGAGATTCTTCTCCTATCTTGTCCCTATAAGCTTTCTAGGTTGACTAATTTTTAGACCATGTAAACACAGTGTATGATCCCTCAGCTACTTTACCTTCACTTCTGGGTTCATCTTGATAATTTAGGAAACTGATATTAGAGTCGCTAGCTAATTCTTCTTCTCCTTCTGTGAAGAGATTAGTGTCATCTTCTTGATTTAATTCAGGCTAGAAGGAGAAATTTGATTTTGCTTCAAGGTATCCTGCTATTGAATTGGTTGGAGGTGCTTTAATGGCCAAGTTCCCCCATAAGGGAGGAAGATGATTTACTTGTCCTTGATTTCTGGCAGCATTGCCTTGGTATGACTGATTGTGAAATGTTCTCCTTCAAATATCTCTATATGCAGGAGTGGATGACATCCCCTACACCATTTGCTTTCTAAGAGCAAGTAATTCATTGGACAACTTCTACACCATTGGATCAGTGGTGGCTGTAGGTGAGTATTCAAAAGATGAAGAGGATTTACCTTTATTAGGATATCTCCTTATCTTTCCTACCAAGATAAGGTCATCTTCTACCTCAGTAGCCAAGTCTTGAGCAGCAGCAAGGTCTATGTGTCCAGCCTGTCTTAGCAAGAAGCTCACTTTAGGTAGCTATGAGTTGATGAAGAAACATTTGAGGTTTTCAGGTGTTGGCTGAGCAATAGCAGGAATCATTTTCCTCAGCTTGTCAAACTTTGTTATGAAATCCCTCATAGGTTCATGAGGCTCCTTCTTCATTTGTGTGAGCTGGGCTGACAAGGCATGTGCATCTTTTTCAAGCTTGAAACTTACTTAAAATTTAGCTTTAAGAGTGTTGTAATTAGTTATTGACTGAGCCTGCAGGTGGTAAAACCAGTCTACAGCAGCACCTTGCAATGTTTCTACAAACAGCCTGACTGTCACGTCATCAAATTCCATGCCTATCACACCACAGGCTATGCTAAAGGTTGCAATGTGTTCATTAGGGTGAACTCTCCCATCACTAAATAATTTAGGGAAATTCTTCCTTAAACTGTGTGGAAGCTCGTGTAGAGGTGGAGTTAGATTAAGTGGGCTAAAAGAGTTACCCTAGGGGCCTTGAACTACCATGATTGGATTATGGAAAGTAGGGATAACAAATATGGTTGGAGTATGTATAGGTAAAGCTTTGGTGAAAATAGAAAAAGAAGCTCTACCTTGTATTGGTGACCTGGTACATATGGGAGGAACACTCCTAGATCATTAAACTTGAGGTTGTGGAGGAAACAAATCAAAATTTCCTTGCTGCACCAACTCAAAGATTGGGTCAACAACACCTTGGGTTCTCTAACTTCTGGTATAATGTGGACTTGCTAGATTGTAGGATAAAAATGGGAAAGAAATGGTCCTACTTTAGCTTGAAATTTGACTTTGAACTGCTTGTTCTTCCCCAGTGGATAAATTTATAAGGCTATAAATGGATAATGATATAACAATTATGGGTAAGACCCAAATGAGAGTCGCCATAGTATTTAATGGATAAGGATAAGAATTTCTTGTTTGAAATCCCTAGTGGAGTCGCCAAAAAGTTTTTGGGTGAATATTTTGTCAATCAACTAACTGATGAGCAAAATAGGTATGATCAACCACAAGGAAGATTGGTCAGCCTAGTGTGTAGGTTTACCACATCAAAAGGGGACAATTCTCTCCTCTCATCAAGGGGAGGTTCCCTATAGGTATGAAGGGGCTATATACTATAGATATATGTAGAAAATAACACTCAGGGGTAGGGTATCACCATCCATCTTGTTTTTTTCAGAGACGATGCTCACAGACAAAGGAGAAATCTTGGTGAAGACATTGAAAGGACTTCTCTTCTTTCAGAAGTGGTCTTACAGGAAACAACAAGAGTTCTTTCAGGTAGTGACAAGTAACTGGTAACAGAATGTAGTAACTAGTAGCCTAAGATGTAGCACAAAGTCTCCACCTTGACTGCCCAAGAGTGAAATACGAAGAACAATGAAGGCATAATGTCATCCCAAGGTCTTTTACACAGAAACAAAAAATAGACAAATAGACTAAAGACAATTACAGATAGCACAAAGTCTTCCACAACTAACTTCAGGACACCTTCCTGATTACTTCCACAAATCCTGCTTGTTAGATTAAATAAACAAGAATGCTTCTAGGAAATAGACATAAGAACAATTTTCTAAAATAGCACAAGCTATAATAACACAAAGTCTGCAAGTATCTTGCTTTCTCATTCAGATAAAATAATATAAACAACAATCTGAGTTCAAAGTCTCAGTATTCACCTTTCAATTGGGTAGATTTTTACTTCTATAAAAATGAAAAGTCTCCCTTTGCGTAAAACAAGATTTTATAATATATAGCAGCCCAAAAAAGACTGGCACTTTATTCCATCAGGTGGCCCATGTTGCCTTTTTTGCTTTGAATGCATCTTCAATTTTGTCAGAGGACCATGCTGAAATAGGGCGGCTACCTTAACTATGGCATGTTACTTCCCCTCATATGTCTTTTCTTAGGCTTGGATCATCTGGTCTGTCTCTTCCTATCTACACAATTGTCCACTTTACTTTTACTCCAAGGGAGACAAACTGGCCATGTCTTCAATGTTTGTGGGCTCAAAAATCTATTTTTTGGACTGTTCCACCTACTGGAATAACTTCCACATAGATATTTTGGCCTTTCCCTCTTTCTATTGTGATTTGAGCCCTCAGGCTATCTTTTCCCCTTTCTGGTTTTGTCTTTTTCTAGCATTTGAGCTCTTAGGGCTATATCCTCAGCCTTGCTAGCTCCTTCAACTCCTCCTCTCAACGGTTCTCCCTTTTGGCCTTGGCCTTAAGGCCTTGGAATGCATTCAGGTCCGCACTCAAGCCTGCAAAGATCAATGGCTATTTTATTGCCATGAATTTGACATCTTTGGGCTTGTCATCATTTGAAAGTCAATGGCTAGTTTGTTGTCCAGAATTTGACAGCTGTGGGGACGTCACCGGACGTCTAGTTCCCAACGGCTAGTTTGTGATGCTCAAATTTGACATCTGTGGGCCCATCATCCTCCTTGGCAATTCCTTTGGCTTTGTTGTTTGATCCTTCCCAAAGGGGGCCTGCCCTTTGAGGTCTTGAGAAAGGTCTATTTTCCTTGGTGAGAGCTCCCCATAAGTGTTCCTGCCCTTCGGGTGGTCTTCAGATGGCCTTTGGGATTCTTTCTCTCAAAGAGTCCTCAAGTTAATTCCTTCAGACAAAATGTCTGAAGGAATTCTTTTCTTTGTTTCATCTGCTTTCCTTCAGACTTTTCCTTTAGACAATTTATCTAAAGGAATTCTTTCCTTCGCTTTGTCTTTTTCCATCGGGATTTTACTTCAGGCTTTTCCTTCAGACATTTTATTCGAAGGAATTGTTCCTTTCCTTAGCCGCTCATTCCCTTGCTTTTGATCGGGCTTCAATTTCTTCAGGTTTTCTTCTCGGGTGAATTCCTTCAGATATTTTGTTTGAAGGATTTTTGCCTCAAAATTTTTTGTGACGGGAACTTTTCCAAAAGAATTCCCTTTATTCGTTCGATTTTTGAAACGGTCCACCTGCTCCCCGCCTGCCATCTGAAAGGGCTGTCTGATCTCCAAGGTTACTTTTTAGAAAAGTTGTGAGGTCTTTTTGGAAGCTAAGTGCCCTCTGCAAGAGAACTTATCCTTCGAGCTCTTGGAAGACCCCTTTGAATTTCCTGATTGAAAAAATGTCTAAGTGTTGAACTTGTTTCTTTCCTACAGAGTCTATAGAAACCAACCTATAGAGTCCATAGATACGAGTTTGTAAAACTAGGGGAGTTCGTAGAAATGAGTTCTTAGATTTTCTTCCTACAGAGTCCATAGATTTCTTCCTATGACGTCCATAGATTTCTTCCTACGAAGTCCATAGATTTGAGTCTGTGGATTTCCTACCTGCAGAGTCCGTAGAAACTAAGTCCATAGTTTTCTCTAACCTTGAAAGAGTCTATAGAAACCTATCTACAGAGTTCATAGTTTCTTACCTGTGGAGTTCATCGATATGAGTCCATATAAATCCTCTTGCAGAGTCCGTAGATTTAAGCCTATGGATTCCATAGAATTCTGCTTGTGGAGTCCATAGAAATCATTTGCAGGGTCCTTAAGCTAAAAAAGTTTGAAAAATAGAGAATTTGAAGGTTCATAACAATTTTTTAAGAAGGGAAGAGATAATTTTTGGCCTATAGGATCAAAAATATTTCATGTGTTGTCCCAAAAATGAGTGACAAACTTTAGGGACAACAAAATTTATGCTCAAAGGAGTGTTGACATCATCAAGGTGCCACATGGTAACCTCTCATTTAGCCATATGTTGGTTTAGGGATCACGATAAGATGCCAAGTGGCATCATCTCATCTCGTCATGGTCTCTAGGAGTGAATGAGATTTTGCCATATGGTACGGTCATGTCATTTAGGGATATCAGGTTAGCTTTTATGTTTAATTATTTGCCTTTAAGCCTTTGTTTCATGTGATGTTTCCAAATTGTGACATCATGGTTGTTTGGGTCATGGGGGCTATATTGATGCCCCATCAACTATCAATCCACCCTAAGCTTTAAAAATCTTGGATGGTCACCACATTCCAATCATCTAGAGCTCGGGTCTATGGGGGTTATATTGATGCCCCATCAACTCCTTGTTGAGCAAGTCACCAAGATCATTCCACATGACATGATATCAGGAACTAGGGGCTCAAAGCTATTTTGTATTATGCCAAAACCTTGAGAGACCAAGATCAAATGTGGGGAGGCCACATGGAGAGATCTAGGGGCTCATGGGATAATTATTTGAACTCGTGATTTGGTTGAATGCTAAAGCCTTAAAACCTATGAGAATAGACATAAAAAATGAAAAAAATCAAATGAGAAATTAATATGTTAGCCAAAAAATCATGAAATTTGATGAAGAATCTGAAGACACACTCAAACTTTTCCATTATAAAGCTCGAGGATATAATATGATATTCAATAACATGAGGATCTTAGAGTAAATCTAATTTCTATAATCTCTAACATGAAGAAGTTTGGAGTAAAAAATTGGCCATAAACACATATTTTAATCAATAACTAGCTCGAGAAAATAAGGTCAATAGGCGACCAAATAGACTTCGATTGTAACTAATTCAAAAACCCAATATAGTCATACAATAACCCAAAGTCAATGAAATAGATCATTTTAAATTTCAAACACACAGATGTATATAAAGTCTAGAAAAACTTAATAATTATCCTGAAGGCCCAAATTTATGAACAACTAAGAGATACAACAATAAGATTTGTTCAATTCCCACATAGTTACTCAAAAAGACAAAGACTGCTTTAGCAATTTGTTATGATAAAACCTTGTGACAATAATATAAATGTTTTCCATTTAAGTCCTATTATCTCACAATATAAATTAAGCTTGAATCAAAGGAAATTTAGGTGAGTAGGGGAGATTTATTGAAGGTAATACCATCAAAATGACATATTCAAAATAAGACCAATGAATAAACATGAGCTCAATGGTTAAAATCTTAAGATCCAACAATAAACCATCATGAAGGTATTATCTTCATGTTCATGAACTAAGGTACAACAAGCATTATATTTCAGATTGCCTAATGAATCTACGTTCAAATTTATAAATAGTTACCTTAAATATACCAATTTGCCTAGTTCAAAATGTGATAAAACAATTAAAAAATAAAGGGAATTATACTTCAACACCTAAGAAAAGAGAATCATGATTATTATAGATTTAGCTAAACTCTAAAATGAAGCATTATAGATATTAAGTAAATATACTTTGAAATAACATCATCATGAATCATATTTACAAAAGGGAAGCTACTGAAAAGTCTGAGAAAGTCAAATAAACTTGCCAAAAGTCTAGGTTTAACATTCAAATCGGGGAACTTGAAGCAATTTATCATGAATAAGACCTCACAAACTTAAAACAAACCTACAAGTATATACTATATTACCAAAGAAATTTACAACCAAGAAAGGGGAGGTCAAGCGAACACATCAAAATTACAAAAAAGGTCCTTCAAACTAGGTAAAATAAGATGCAGGTCAAAAGAAAGAGGGTCCCTATTTATAACATGAAAATAGGGCGTGTTGGTAAAAGCAACAACACAACTTATATACGCTACGAGTACAATCAACCAACCACTTGCTAAACCATATTATTTAAAGTGCATACGCATCCTTGGGCCACCCAAAAAATGTCCTATATGGATGCCAAGTACTCTGATCTAGTGTCAATCTATCCAAAATAATATGGTACTCCATCATGGTATACAACTACCATTGGGGAGTACCCACCTCTCTGTAAATATATAAGGATGTGCCTAACTTGATATTAGCCACCAAGGGGATAAAATATTGCAATATGTTTGTAAGTCCACAAATGTATTAAGGTGCCAACTCCAAACTGCCACCCTGGCTCTCCAATGCAAATCAGTACATATCTCTATATAAAAATGCCAGTGTAGTATTAACCCAATAATATCTATTACCCTCCAGTTCAATGTGTCAAAATATATGATACATGTGATATGAAATTGCAATTGTACCACCCTCCACCATTATAAATGAGGTTAACAATACACAAATGAACTTATGTTGTTGTTGAATGCCACCTATAATAATGCTATTAATATGAACCATGTTACTTGGATCTACATCTGGTACTTTTTACTTAGTAAAATATATATGGGACTGTTAAATATAACCACAACTACCATCTCATACAACTTGTGCTCTCTCACCTCTGATAAATTATAAAAAATGTGATATGCATCCTCCAATGTAACTATCATCTCCCTTGTTAGGAGCTAGAAGGTACATGTATCTGGGTTCCACCTCTCAGTGAGTTCTAAGAGAAACTAGATGTCATATGGGACCTTTCCTAATCAGGCCACATGGCCCAATCTAGCCTGATTTATAAACATGGACTTTCAAATTAATGAATGTAATAAAATATTATCTTTATCTAATTTAATACAATACAAGATCCCATTTTCACCTACAAATTACACGATGTGACATTTATGATATAATTTTGATGATGATGTAATGACCTCTTATTTTATGCTCCATAGGGAACTCTTTAGCTCTAAACCCCCCATGCTTCCACATTTCGCTTTTGACCTTTTTCGATCCCTTTAATCATGACCTTTCTATCTATTTCCATATTATTTTAAAAATTGGCCATGAGTGATAAAATTACCTTCATATGTAATATAACCACCTCCATTAGTTAAAAATTTGTCCCCTAATTTTCACAATCGTCGCGGTATTTTAAAACCTAAGAGTGGTTATATTATATTAAGGTAGTTATGCATTAAAAGAGAGGTAGTTGCATTATTGTATATGTAGTTGTGAAATCTAAGAGGTAGTTCTAATATAGAAGGGCAGTTATACATTAAAAGAGAGGTACTTATGTTATCTTATAGGATGATTTTGAAAAGATAAGTGGTGGTTCTACAACCACCCCCTTCATAAAGTGGCGATTCTGTCTTAGTGGAAATGTCTTCCAAAATTAGTTTCCATTACTCCCATTTTCATGATTTTTTCAAAATTAGCTTCGTGTTTCTTATTCTTATCACTTGTGTTTTCTTCCAATCATTCTTAGCTCAATCACTCTCTTAATTTTAGCCTTTTTTAGTTCATCTCAAGTTCAACTCACCATCACACTTAGTTGAACTCTCTCATGCAAACTCCATTCTCTTCCTACAAGAAGAAAATTTTGGGCTTGGTTTTAGATCTAAAAATTACCATTAAATATTGTTATCGATAAGTTTTTACAACCACAACCTTGCTATAATTGTCAAAATGTTCAGCCCCTAGTATTTTCAAGTCGACTACAGAGTTGCACATGAAGAAGTATTATTGGTGAGAGCAACACAAAACTTGTAATCCAAGACATTAGCCAACCTCAATTTAGTTACTCTTCTTTTTGTGGATTGCGTCTTCTCTTCTTTTTTATCTTGTTCTTGAGTTTGTGCATTCTTCAGCTAGAGAGTTCCCTGAATCTACATAAGAGCATACATAACTAGCATGCTGAGTATTCTTCTATCAACACACTACTTGTACTTTAGCTGATTTATTCCAAAATGAGGTTAGAATTATTTTGATTTCTAGTATTTGTTTTTTATTAGATTATATTTAATATATCTTATTATTGTGATTAAATTAGTTTCCCATTCAAAAGAGAAAAGAAGAAAATTTTATAGTGAAATATATCTATCTCTTTCATTTGGTTTTATGACAAAAACATAATTGGTTTTAATTTATGCTTGAATTCAATAGATTAATTTCCTTTCAAGTTAATAATGCATCTTGTCAATCATTCAAAAAAGAGATCTTAGTAAATCTTTAATTTATTTCCAGCCAAGACAACATTTTTTAAGTCAAGATCTAGACAAATTTCTTGCATCTTAAACAATCACCTAAGCAAACACAGACAACTGTAGGTGAATGTATGAAGGTAGTATATTGATGATTTTATTGGTTTGAAAGAGTTAAAAGCATTTTAATTTCTCTATTTCAAAATAAAAAATTAGAATTTATATCTTTTGCTTTCATCTTATCAATCCATTAAAAATAAGTTGTGAAAGAGTTATCAAAACTCTTCAACCAAGATCTCTCCAATGACTCATTATCACAGCGATCGATATTTCAACATACACTCAAATGGACAAAACCAATTGTAAAAAACATAATTGTTATACACACAATGAGATGAACATATATGTAAAATCATAACGAAGCATGTATATTACAATGAGAGAACTTGCTTATATAGGCAAGGCAAAGCATTATGAAATCTAAACTAGGCAATGTGTGACTAAACCCCACACAAAACAAAACTAGATAAACACAAATACCTAGAGCTTAGCAAAAATGAGTAAGATAATCTAACACCCCCCTTCAAGTGAATATAATAGATTAAAATAAAGGATGCAGTGTAAATTCAAGCGTCCCTATGGATGTTAATCTATCATGCTAGAGTACATAGATGTCAAGTTACTATTACCGCTAAGTCAAATTAGGAATGGTGTTAAATACGAGGATCATTGAACACCAACACTACACTTTAACGTACTAGGTATAATGATGAACCCAAAGAAGCATCACTTGAACACCCTCCAACACAATGGTGAAATGAGCACAAATACTAGTGGGGCTACCACACTGGTGTCAATAGTAGGGATGCCATACTGGTTTCGCTATAAAAATTGTCAAGAAGGCCATGGATTCAAGTAATAATATTCATATAGGTTTTATCAAATAAAGTGCTTGAATAAGATACTCATTTATAAAGGAGTAATTCAAAAAATACTCAAAAGTGTAAAATACATATAACTCTCATAAAGTGGATAAAAAGAGAGAAAACTCGTAGGAAAAATTGTGCCGCCCCCGCCCCCCCCCCCCCCCCCCCCCCCCCAAAAAAAAAAAAAAGAGAGAAAAGAAGAAGAGAGATCTAAAGAAAATCCTTCCAAAGATGATGCTGAAGTAGTCCACACTCTAAGTAATCATAAGTCACAAAAGAACTCAATCTGCATGATTGGTTTGAATCCACTACTTGATCATAAAAAACAATTGACACTAGGCCTCACCAGAATATATTCAATCAAGAAGATTGTCAGTGGTGATGAAAGTACATAAGAGTATTGCATGTGCAAGGAATTCTTAACACCAAGAAGTAGAATGTACATCACACCCCCCCATACTGTTGAATAGGTGGAGTGACAAAAAAATGTCTGCAAGAGTGCTCCAAATCCACTACTTAGACACCGAAAAAGCTGACAATGTATATACCAAAATAACTCCAAATAAGGAGACTGTCAAATGTTGAAAAAGGTGTCAAAAATACAAAAAATGTCTTTCAACTAGGATAGCTCATGGTGGTGATAGAAGAGACAAAAAATTGAAGAAGTGAAAAGGTGCCAAAAATAGACTAATAAATGCATGAAGGTAGACAATGCTGAATCAACAAACCCCCCATGACACTTTATAAATTAGTGTGAGTACAATATAACCCATATATAAAAAACACTAGATGAAAATAAGGAAGACATTGGGCTTCACCAAAATGGATCTAAATGAGGAGACTATCAACCTGTCAAATTAGCCATCAAGAGAGATGCTCCAAAAATAAGGGAGCGAAGCGGTATCCCCATAGAATAAGGTAAGGCACTAAGAAAGGAGCCTTGAGGAGACATGACATAACTACCAGTGTGTCAAAGTATAAATACATGTCGTGGGCTGATAGAAGAGTGTGTTAAATGGTGGAAAGAGCCATAATATATGCAAATACACTAGAGAATGATCAACAATAAAAAACCAACAATATAAAAAGCACATGCAAAAAGACGTCGAACTCAACCAAAAATGCATCCGAGATAATGCATGCATGAAGTACAATGTAGGGCCCATAGCACATGAAACCCCTTAGTAGTGACAATACAAACTTAATATTAGGACATTGAATTGAGATAAAAATTGTGTCCAAGTGTAACAAATGATGACAATGCAAAGAAAAAAGCAAGAAGGAAGTTTGTGTTGCATGTGAGGGGGTCTGACCTCCTTCCAGAGTAGACCTCACCCTCTGATCTCTAACAAATGAAATAGATAAAGTACAAGTAAAATAATTAATAATATCTCTATAAATTCTCACAACACAACCAATGGATCACCACTAAAATGTCACCACAAACCGTAAGCATAAAGCAACACAAATAATGTAAAGAGGACCCCTAGAATGTGGCATTTTATATTTTAGTGCATTTTATAATGTAAATAAGCTCAATACATGGGAAATTAAAAAACATAAACGTTTATAAAAAATGGTAATCAATTTTGAGTTACTGATTAAAAGTTATTAAACAATTATGTTCCCATCAATAAGACCAATTTTAATAAAAATTTGCACTAAAAGTTTAAAAAATGTTCTTCAAATAAGGTAACCTAGCCTTCCAACCACTCGTTGGAATTGACATAGAACTAGGAATATCTTTAAGCCAACATAAGTAAAAAATCATGCAACTGGTGACCCCCATGAGCTTGTAAGTGAACTATACTTCCCCTTTAAGAAAAAAATAAAGCTATTTAAAAAAAATAATGAGTGAAATAATTGATTTAATACAATAAAGTGGACTAGCACTAGCTTAGGCTTTGCATTAAATGGTGAGCTCTCCATCTCACTCCTACACATCGCCATGCCCAACCCTTTGCCTCTACCAACACTCCACGTCTCCCTCCACCATCCTAATGCCTTCCAACACCTTCCAAAAGAAACTAACATAGATCTCAAGAAGAATGATGCATGGGAAAAAGAGAATATGCAGACCTAGGGAAAAAACTTCACAGAGACTAGAAACTAATATTGGTCCTCACGATGGTCTTCCATGCAGATAGGTTGATCTTGGAATCTCTTCCATGCAACTAACTCCATAGCTCAACACAAACTAGGAAAAAGAAGAGTATGCCTAGGTGAGATCTAATGCCTTCTCTAACTCCAATCCACCTTTTTGGAGACCCTATAGAGAAGAAAAAAATTATAGATCGCTTATCAAAGCTATCAAAGGGATCTTCAAATCTAAAAAAACATGGGACCTTCTCCTCCACGTAGACCAAAAAAAGAGCGCAGGGTTTGTAAATGAAATGTAGGGTTTTAAAAATGGAACACAGAGCTAGATCCTCCTTCCAATGCAACAGTCTAATCTCCTAGCTCCACATAGGCCTCTCAACACTCCATCTCAACAAGTTGACCTTCCATCCAACATGGATGTTGGTCTCCAATGTAGTCCATAAAGAGCAAGTTTACTCCACACAAATCTTCTCCAAGCAGATCTCAGGTGTTAACTTCTACAACACATACCTCTAAGCATTCCAATGCACAAGACAAGAGGATAACATATGATGCCAAAATCAATGGCACCAATTTAGACACACTTGATAAAATCCTCCGAGTAAAATGTAGACTTCCACACTAACTTGCAGATCAAGAGAAGTACGACTTAACACAAGCAACTATAATGGCTAGGGAGAGAGGAGTGAACATGGGCAGATCATGACCTCATAACCCATTGAGGAATCACCTAGTTTTAGTCGTAGTTTCCTTGATGTTGATTGATTACTTATATGCCACGTTTAACAACTTTAGACTCTTAGAACAACTTTTACACCTATAATACTACTTAAAATAGTGAGCAGGATGGGTTTAAGTGAGTTTACCCATTAATTAAATCTCTGCAACTAAAAAAAAATGGCCTCAAGAAAATAATAATTTCTGAGAGACAGAACACACATACAACTCACACATAATAATGATCCAATTCAATAAACAAAAAAAATACAAATGTCATTTTGTAAGACCAAAAAAACATATGCAAATGCCAATGGAAATTATAGGAGGTCATGAGTGGGCGATAAGAGCATGGTTAGAAAATAAAACTATAAGTCAAGTAATGGTTATTAGAGGGTGGCTTTGGCACCATGAAAGAGTTATCAAAAATCGTCAACCAAGATCTCTCCAATGGCTCATTACCACAACCATTGATACTTCAACATACATTCAAATGAAAAAAACCAATTGTAAACAACACAATTGTTATACACACAACGAGAAGAAAATGTATGGCAAAGTATAAAGAAACATGTATATTAAAATGAGAGCACTTGCTTAAATAGGCAAGGCAAAATATTATGAAAGCCAAACTAGGCAATGTGGGACTAAACCCCATATAAGACAAAACTAGGTAAACACAAATACCTAGAGCCTAGCAAACATGAGTAAGATACTCTAACAGGTTATTTGTAGTAAGTTAGAAAAGTTGAAAAGCTAGCCTAATTTGCTTACAAGAAAAATTCATAGAAAGTATTTCATTGTTGTTGTTTTAGATCAGATCTCTTCTCATATTACTTGTACACAATAGATTCAATTCATACAATTAATTTATTTCACGTAATCTAATTAAAACAAACAAAAACATTTCATCTAGTTTGCATACAAATAGATCTATGAAAAATCAACATATTGCTAGTAGTATAAGTTTCTTCCCTCTCCCCATGCATTCCAAACATTGAAAAAGGTAAAAAAAAAAGAATTTTATTTTAGGTTATTTTTAATTTTACTATTCTTTACTTTCAACACTTTGTTTTCAGCAAGCAAGTATTCATTGGTTAAAAACCTACAGAATCCTAAAAATAATCAATAACAAAAGCCTTGCCATCCATGCAAACAACTACATCATATCAAGAGCCTTGCCCATCCATGCAAACAAGCATATCCTACATAAACTTTGTCTATTTGCACGAACAATACATATCAAAGCCTTGTTTCAACATTCCATCAAGCACACTTTGCAACCATTGATTGAACAAACTCATATGCTTTTCCTTGGCTTCTGCCTAGTCTATTTTGGATGACCCTTCCCGAGACACCAGATCTTGTTTAGCATAATTTATTCCCTAAAGTTAGAACACTTGGTCTCACCATTGTCACATAGTCCAGATGATATTAGTACTGAGTTGAGATGTGAGATCTTTCAATCCACTCCAATTCCCCATCTCATCGTAGAGTCCTTAGCCGCTTTATAAGAACAAAAGTGCATCCTCGATCCACCTATCATTATTTTCCCTCAGAATAGAGGATATCAATACAATGTTATCCAAGCTTAGTCATCTATTCATCCCATCTTTTTCTCCTTAGGTCTACCCTCGTTTTATATCATTCACACTTAGTGGATGATATTGACCGTGCAAAGTCAACCTAACATAGTAGATCTTCTCTCGTGAGTCATTCAGTCCAATCTTCCTCATTTGCCTGAGCTTAGCATTGACCAAGAACTATGCCTTCTTGTGATATCAGAGACCAAAGCGCCTTGGAGCTCTATCTCCACGCAGTTTGACGCTCTTAACGAGCATCTGGATGTTGTTGAGGTCTTTTGGTTCCATCACGAGAACCCATTGCCACATGCCAAATCCTATTCCACTCACTAACCAATAAAAATCCTAACCCATCCATTACGTCAGTTGTCTTAGCCAAACTTTGAGGAGTTGACTGCACATGTTAGCGTATGCTAATTTGTATGCATATAAAGCCGTGTAGTGACTATTCCCTATCTTTGTATTGAAAATTATTTATAGTTCAATTTGTATAAAAAAATTGTAACATAATCTTAGCACGACAATGAACAATATAGAAGAATTCATTATGTTTAAATAGAGAAAGAAGAATATTCATTAGGATGGAAGCTATACTATACTTATTTTGTAAGGATTAACAAGATATTTATAAGCTTTTTTAATTTGTCTATTTGTTGAAATCAAATGTACCTTGCGATTAATTTGAAATTTAAAAAAGAGAACAATGTTAAAATATAAAAATATATGATAAAAGAAAAAATAAGATAAAACATAAAATATTAAAATAGGGAAAGTGATTATATATGTTAGTTTGTAATTAAATTTGAAGATATCAAATTAATCAGAATTGAAACGCTCCAAATTGTCTTACGATAGTGTAGAAACATTTTTTAAAATAATAAATCAGAATTAAAAAAACATTTTATAATTAAATGTTTTGTATATTATGAATTTTGTGGTGGGGCAATCCATTCATAGACTGCAAGAATTTTTCTTGAAACTTACAATTGGATGTTTAAAAAATTTAATTTTCATTTTTAGAAATACAAAAACTTTTGTGAAATTTGGTCAACATCTATGTAATAGTGTTGTGAAGTGGAAAGAGCAAAAGCTTTCCTTCATTGTTCTTAAAAAAGATTTATTATTCGTACAAATAATAAGTTCTTGAGATGTTTTGCCCAACAGAATTGGAAAGACCTTTAAAAGTGTGTGATGTGTCATTTCTTACTTTTTAATATGGGTACCGTTACGTCCGTGATAATGATAATGATAATGTGGGGTGTGGAAATGGTAATGGTTGGACAAAAGTCCTGTACCGCTAGCGAAAGGTATACATAATGACTCATATAATTATGAATAATAATGATACTGTATAATGAATAATATTATTTAAAAATGTTTTGTTGGTGCTGTATTAAATTTGAAGGAATATTTTTAAAAAATATTTATAAATATGATTAATTTTTGAAAAAAATTATAATTATAAAAGTTTAACATTCTAACAATAAACTTATATCCAAAAATATTGGAAACATCTTTAAATGTTACATTTATTCACCCTGGGGAATATTATTTATGAACATCGCCTTTTTGAAAAAATAAAATAAAATAATGAAATAACATAAAGCAACATAATATATTATAGTTAAAATCTCTAATAAAGTTAATGTGTATAAGATTGATATCAAATAATAATGAAACCATTAATGTAAATTCTAAGATCTATATTGATATTCAAAATTATTGAAGGCATAACGAATAACAATTAGTTAATTCATCAACGTAAAAACGTACAATTTATGAGTAGTATCAAGAAGATAAGAAACAATTGTGATATTTAATTGTCTCCAATTCGATCGTAATGTGTACCATTGAACTGCATTTTATAAAGCCCAACTTTTGGAAATCCTCCAAACTTTTTATTAGTACGTAACAAGTACTATTGTTTTCACCATGCAAGATTAATTTCCTTTCGAAAATGTTGTCAGCAAATATGAATCCACTGTTGTCCAAATAATGAAACTGTTTATTAAAGTCTGTTAATTTTTTATTGTTTTCCTACTTTTGCTTAAACAATGAATATTATTTATACCCTGCAGCTAATGAACAAGGGTTGTATGCATGTAATTTCCATGGAGCCTTTTACGAATAGTAAAAACATTGCAGATATTTACCATGGGTAGCGGAATAACATGTTTTCATGTTGAGATAGTGAGCAGGTTGTTGTGCTTAATGAATGATGCTTGTCAGGCATAGGCAAATATAGGTGCAAACATATCTACATTTCATATGCCACCGACTCCATTAGCAAAGTGCATCTCGCTCCTAAAACAAGATAGATAGCTTGGGTTTTGGGGTTTATTTCTATTAGCTTTTAGATCGACTAGTTTTTAGGCCGTTTCATCTACATGCTTTGTTTCTTCTATATTGTAGTCAACTTCTCTTTTGGTAACTAAGATACCCTTTCCAACAGTGTAGAGATTTAAATATTACAATGTTATGGAGATTCCACACGATTAGGTGATTAACGGTCTGGTGCTAATGAGCATGATGCTGCAACTGATGTTGTTGTTTGGCGATGCACTCATATATCACTATTCAAGTAGAATATTGGCCTTAGTGGTGTGGTTGGCCTATATGTCTACTCATTCTATTGCTACTTCTACCTTGGGTACTATATTGCATTACTATTGTACTAATTCTACCCCTCCCATATTGTAAGCACATTATGGGCTCCTCTCATTGAATTTTACTTTGGATCCCACATTTATAATCAAATGAAATATATAAACATTTTGACCTCATACCAAATTGACAATGACTCAAAATTTTACTTTAGCAATAACATGGAATTTTACTTTGGATCCCACATAAATAATTGAATAGAATATATAATCACTTTGTCCATTAAGGATTATTTTAGATAATATGGACTTATCATTAGTCCAGATTTTTGAAAATTATCAAAAATAAATTATACTATATCAAGATTAAATTGGACTATATCAAGATTAAGTTGGATTTATTACAAATAAATCACATCTATCTAATGTATTTGTAATAAGTCCACATTATTTAAAATTATTAGAAATAATTAATAGTTGAAAACGATCAAAAAAATAAATTAGACTTCATCCATAATTACTTGGACTTATTACAAATAAATCACATCTATATGATATATTTGCATTAAGTCAAAATTATTTAAAATAATCTAAAACAATTAAAAATTAGTCAAAATTATTACAAATAAATCTCATCTAGATCTAAATGTGTAAAATAGTCAGAATTTATGCGGTCATTCAAATTGGTTCACAGACCATGTATTTACAGATAATAAGACTTGGTGGTTTATTTCTTAAGGAAAAATAATTCATACATCAATTGGGCACTCGTGTGATATGTGATTTAAATCTCCTGGGATATTTGGGATGCCATGTGTCAGTAGTTTATTGGATCATGAACTACCTATTTAATTTGAATCAGGGGAATGACTTTCAAAGTTTATCTCATATTTGTGTACATGCCATGTGTCAATCACATGTGTTCTATTATTATATTATTAATATTATCTCTCACATAGTTGAGTTGCTGAGATTTTGATGCATGTTGCAATCTCAAGTGCTTGCATTGTTCATAACTTTTGTTTGGACTGGTCATCCTTTCGCACAGCCGAGTTGTCGAGATTGTGCCATGTGGCACAATATCGGGTGTTTGTACGAAGTGTAATTTTAAAAACTAAAAATCTGAATACCATTTGTTGATATGCAAATGCTGAAGAATAAATCTTAACATACAAGTAGGACATTCTGAAGCATAAACCCCGAAGACCTTTTTGTAAACACAAGAATGCCAAAGTGTATTTTGCAATGCACAAACGCTGAAGTGTAAATTCTGATGTACAAATTATGAAGACCATTTGTCGAAGACCATTTTTAAGGATGCAAAATATGCCAAAAAGCCAAAGAGATTTTCATGATTCACAAAATGCGATCCGGTTAATTAGAATATGCAAAAGCCGAAGATCATTTTAAATCACAAAAATGTGAAGTGGACGTTCCAACAATCAAATGTCACTAAATAGATGTATAGTTATTGAAATACTAAATTATCATTGTAGAAAATATAAATCTCAAATGTCGAAATGTATTTTCTAAGATGCAAAATGTGAAATGCCACTAGAAATAAATAAAACAATTAAACATTATACATTCCTAAAAAATGGACTAAATTTTGAAAGAAAATAATCATATTTCTCATTCCAAAATTTGTACATGAGCTAAGAAAGTTTAACATGAGCTAAGAAAATTTAAACATGAGCTAAGAAAGTTTAATGTTCTTGTTGATAGTTTTAACAATAAAAATGGATTATTATGTTTATAAAATAATGGTCCTTTTAAGATTTATTATTATCTTTTTTAGTTTTGATGAATGTAATAATTTAATATATTATTTTGATAATGTTATACATTTTTATGTAATAATTTAGAATATTTTTAAAGATAATATTAGAGAATATTCTATTTACTTATTAATAATTCGATAATTTTTTTTATAAAATTAAAAAAATTATGCTTTCTAAATTACATTAAGAATTTATTGATATCACTTATTTTCAATATTATTTATAACTTAACTTTTTATTTATTCTCTCCCATTTCATTAAAAAATCAAATATAAAAATACAACACAATAAAAAGAAAAAGGTAATTTTATTTTGAATACATAAACTAATAAAATAATAATCAAATAATCAAGTGAAAAAATTATTAACAACAAGAATTATAAATAATAATCCCTGGCTCCCACTAGTTAATTATGATCATGCTTATACGTATCATCAAGGGAGGAACACTTAATCCAAAGCCTATAAATTCTCATTAACAAAATCAGTGGCACTATACTTTTCAATCTTTTAGGATTTTTACTTTTTATATTTTTATATTTTTTATCATGTGTATGTGAGTCAAATTTTTATATAATTTTGACAATAATCATAAGGGAAGGAGACTTATCTAACACATAAACTAAATATTAATTAAGAGGAGACGAATAATAAATTTTAATAAACTACTTTTAATAAATCTAAATTACTTTTAATTTGGACTGATAATCAATAAATATACAAATATCATAAATTAATCTAATTTTATAACTAATAACTATATATATATATATATATATATATATATATATATATATATATATATATATATATATATATATATATATATATATATATATATATATTTTATCAGTAAAATTTCTCCAAAAAACTATGAAATTAGTATGCCATGCCACATTATATATTACTATACATTTAAATAAATATTAATTAGAATGTCATATAAAATAAGAGTTACATAGTGGTGAAACACTTTGGGTAGTGGTATATTAAAACCATATAAATGAATATAAATATATTCAATTAATGATCTTATTTTCACAAATAATTGATTATATATATAATAATGTTTAATCATACTAAAAATAAATGATTTTTCAATTTAAAAATGACTATATTACTTTGACAAAATGTAATCACTTTCCAACTCATCTTTTTAAATTTTAAAGACTTTCCACCAACTAAATATCAAATTTAGTACAATAAAATAGATATTTAATATGATGAAATGACCCCAAAATTAAAGGTCCATCTAATGGCTTTCGCCTAATTTTTAAGATTACATTTGAAAAAATGGCAAAAATATTTACATCGATATGAATTATACAAAGGAGTAGCCTTTCATGATCGTACACCATCATCTGAGCCCTTCAAATATATGGTTGGAGTTTATTTTAGGCTTGATTGAATAGTTACCACGATATCATCATTTTTTCAATTATGATGATGATGATGATGATGATGATGATGATGATGATGATGATGATGATGATGATGATGATTGAAAATTTTAACAATGTACCCATGCCCAAATATACCTATCTATGCTATCAGGGATTACACCAGAAATTCACTAGCTTCCCCAATTGACCAATGTTGGCCTGCACTTTGCCCTCTGATCGATTTTCAAATAAATCTAGATGTTTCACAGAACTCAACATCAAAATTGATGATGGAATGCTATCACTCAACTCATTATTGGATAGATCCATAAAATTCAATCTTCTTTCTCCATCAACACGATCGAAGATATTATTAAAAATCAAATTATCTGATAACTCTACGTAGTTCAGACATCCACTAGGCAAGGAACAGGGGCCGTACAATTGGTTGGTCCCAATCAATGATTAAATTTGAAGGGCTGGCCTTCATTTCAAGCTAAAGGGTATTTATGCATCTAGCATTTCGATGATGAAAATTTATAAAAAATAGTTGCCCTTCGATTGAAAAGTGTAAATTTAAATGTCCTTCAATTGACAAAAGTAAATTTAGTTACCATTCGGTTGACAAGAGTGAATTTTGTAAATTTGACCACTTATATATATATATATATATATATATATATATATATATATATATATATATATATATATATATATATATAACAAACAAGTTACAAATAGTGTGACAAGAAGTGCATAATCATTATTAAAATGACAAAAGAAGGGTGAGATTTAAAAGTTTATAATCTGTAGACTTTAGTGTGTACACAAAATAGTTTACATGCATTTCACTATTCACATACATTTCAATATGCATCACACTATACACAAAAGAATTTATATTGTTTCATATATATATATATATATATATATATATAAGACTAATTCTTAGTAAGATTGGTAAATTGGTAATTACAATGAGTGGTTTTATATATTTATAATACTAATTTACAATAAGACTTGACATAGGTTGGTCTCATAAAAATGAAACACTATATATATATATATATATATATATATATATATATATATTCACTAAGAATTAATAATATAAATATATATAAAAATAAAAGATATATATTCATAGTTCACTGTAAATTAATATTATAAATATATATAAAAATGAAACTATATATATAATATAAACAAAATATTTCAAAATACCCAATTTTGCACATGTACTCAGAGCCAACACCCTTTATAAGACTTATTTAAAGTGAGATTGAAATTTCATCTCATAAAATTATATATATATATATATATATATATATATATATATATATATATATATATATATATATATATATATATATATATATATATATATAATTTGTAAAATTATAAGGAATATATATTACAATGAGTTAGAGTGATTTTATATATTTATAATACTAATTTACAATGGAAATTGAAATTGATAATTTACACTCAAATTGGCTTATATATATTTACATAATTTGTAGGGAATATATTAATTTATACATCGCAATGAAAATACATTACAATGAGTAGTTTTATATATTTATATTACTAATTTACAGTGAGAATTAAGATTACTAATTTACACTCAAAAAAATAAAAATAAAAATAAAAATAAAAATTAGTAATCTTAATTCTCACTGTAAATTAATAATATAAATATATAAAACCACTCATTGTAATACTAATCTACATACTATAGTGAATATTGTTTCATTTTATGATAATAAAGGTTATGGGCAACGATCAAATTTGAAGCGCTGATAGTGGCTTTCATTTGAAATTGTAAATATATATTATTTCTTTTTTATATATATTTATAATATTAATTTGCAAACTACAGTGAATATGTTTTTATATATATTTATAATACTAATATATAGTGTTATATATATATATATATATATATATATATATATATATATATATATTTGCAGTGAATTTGTTTATATATATATTTATAATATTAATCCACAGTGTGTTATTATATATATAGTAACATATTGTAGATTAATATTATAAATTTTATTATATATATATATATATATATATATATATATATATATATATATATATTCACTATTGTCAAATCAAAATACCCAATATATTCACCATTTCACTATAGATCAATATATGAAAAATATTATATTCACAATCTCACTGTAGATCAATATATGAAAAAATTGAGATGAATGAGAGAAAACCCACGTTATAACTTGCATGTATTTAAGATGAATTTCAAAGTAGTCGACTATGAGAAGCTTGAAATGAAGGCCACTACTAGCCCTTCAAATTTGACCACTATTCACAACCCTAAAAATAATATGAAATTGTGGGCCGTGACCCTTCCTATTTTTTGTTATGTATGCAAGGGTCTGTGAAAAACAAAAATCCCAAAATTAAATTCAGAAACAAACACTAATTTAATTTTGATGTTTTTGGGGAATTTTTTATATCTCAGAATGAAATAAAATAGTTGTAAAATAAAATCTCAGGGAAATTCTTAAAAATGGGTCTGTTAGAAATTCCAACAACAAGCAAAATTTATCTAACATAGATTCATATATGTTTCCTTGAAATTTATGCAATAAGGCTAGTAATGTCAGGCTGCAACAATAATACAAAAATTAAGAAAAATGAAAATCAAAAAATTAATTTTGAAGAGCATATACTTATTTTTTTTGGATGGCATAAATGGCAAAAGGGTTTAAAGATGTACCTAAAATATGTTTTAAAACATAGACAGACCAAGAGTTAGACTTCACAAGTTTAGAAGTTAAGAAAAAATAAAAATCAAGTAAAGCAACTTCATCCTTCAACCATGGTTCATAACAGCAAGATGCTCACACGACATGACTCAACATTACAATAATTGATATGGCTTGAGAGCTCATGCCACACAACATGGCATGGCTGATGGCTTGACTCCGTGATTGTATCACTTTTGATTTAACTATTTTGGGAATATTGGAATCTTATTTCTAATTTAGTTAAGGGTTTGATTTAATTAAATTAGTAAATAATATTAAAATAATTAAGATACTGATTTGTATAATTTAATTATTATTTGAACATCTCTAAAAATAGTAATAAATGAAGAGAAATGTACTTAGCTTAAACTAGACTAAGACAGGGTCTGGAATTTGCTGTGTAAGACTGGGACAGTGTCATGAATCAGGGTCTAGCCTTCATTTCATGAAAGGATAAGAGTGCCAAAATGGGACACCCTGGGGTCTAGTGATATAATCCTTCTTTGTCACTATTATCCCCAAGACTTGAGTTTTTTGGGTTTTGTTTGTTGTCCCTATGTGAGATTGCCTATGAAATTTTAGATTCTAGATGTCTGTGAAACTCCCTATAGAGATGATTTAGTATTCAAACCCTAGACTCCATTATGCTTTGACAAACTTTGAGAAAGAAGGGGTCTTAGTGTGTGTAAGATGCATTGAACATGTATCCACACCCCTTATGTGGGCATGTTGCCTACATATCAATACTCTAAAGAGGGATCAAGCCATATGTAGTTATCTTACTTGATGTGCTTTGTACAATAGTGTGTTTGAAGATGAAAAATGCTAAAACTAGGTGTGCTTGAGGTGGCTAGGGATTGGTGTAAGGGTTTGAATAAGCTTGTGGTTGTATATAGAGAATAGGAAAATATGCTTGAGTAGTCTTGCTTGTATTCTTGCTTGCTTTGTGATATTTGCCAACCCCTTATAAATGAACTTTGAATAGAATTTTATAAATATTTGTTGGTCATGGGTTGAATTTATTCATGTTAGGCTAAAAAGAAGAAGGATAGGAACCAGAAGGAAGTGACCGGTTGAGATAAAAATGCAATTAGATAGGAACACCAAAAATAGACACCCTAGTTTCTGATGCTATAGTCTAAGTTATGTGCTCTTATCCTACAAGTGTGGGATCTAGGGGGATAGAATTATCATAGGAAATATAGCCTGGTTGAGTTGGAATTAGGTCTCAAAAGTTTATAGATGGCTGGGAATAAGAAAAAAGATGTCTAGAAGGGTCATGAGAGCATGCAAGAGAGATCTATGGGTTGGGTATCACAAGCCACACTCAAGTTACCAATTTTCACATTTTATATGACTACATTTACCCTCCCTTTATTCTAGTGATGCAACAAGGAAAATTACTAGGATAAAGGAAAAATAGAAAGCATACTTAAACTTACCTATAAGGGTGAAGATTATGAAGCTATGTGATGTTAGCTATGCATAGAGAGAGCATGTTGTGAAGTGTAAATCTATTGTGATGCTGGATGATGCTAAGTAATGCTGGGTATGTGTTGTACCAAGAGTAATATCATGAACAAAGTTGAGTGCTCAATTCCTCGAGAGTGGGTCAAGAATGCAATGGCTATCCCTTTGGCTCCATCATCACCCACTAAGTGAAGCCATGTGATCCTACATGTGTTAATCGATGTTTGGACTGTGTGTCCAATCCCTTTGAGTAGGTGGCTTAAGAATACAAAGGCTATCTAGTCCTTTGGATCCATCATTGTCTCATGAAGTGAAGCTATGAACTAATACTAGTATGAATGTGTGTCATATGAGATGGCTCCTAAAGCCCATGAATGTTTTGTAATCTGACAATGTGGTGTGGATAGCTGATGTGTGCTAAAAACTAGGCCACTCTTGGCCACTCAAAAAAGATGGTGATTTGGCTTATATAAAAGCCACTCTGAAATTGGGCTATAGGCTTATGTGGAATCCACTTGAAAATGATGACAACCACCTATAGATAGAATAAGGCATGTAACTAATAAGAATACCTAGGTAATGTACTGAACTTAGAAAGAAAATAAGTCAAATGTACCATGCACATTTCCCCCAATCATTGGTGTCTAAAACATGGATTTTGAACTGGAAGTTATACCAACTACCTAATCTAAAATTGGAAGTGAGAGCTATCATACCATGCATGATGCCCCCTATATCTAGATTCTTTGAGAAAAATTGTATTGAAATTTTTGATTCTAAACTGAATTGTTGTTGACAAAATTGTAACTATATTTAATTTTCTATCTATTTCTAAAACAATTAGTTTTTTTTGTTTGGAAAGGAGTATCAAAATTAAACACCTTGCTATTTGACACTATAGTCCAATCTTGGTGCTATTGTTATGAGTTGATTATGATGATTGTTCTATGATTATCACTATTTACTTGGTCTCTTTTGTGTGGTTTGAAGTCTGGATACTATTTTGGGTGTTTTGAAAGTTAATTTTTTGACTAGTAGGAGCTCTGATCTTTGTGACAAAACCCTTGTTTGTTACCCCCTCTTCTAAGGGTAGGAATGAAGACCCTAAAATGATTATCCTCAGAAGAAAGAGCCCTACAAGTGTGTTATGCTATAAAATACATAATATAACAATGATAATCAACAAGATATCTCAAGATATAACATGGTTTGCAATAGAGATTGTTAGATTAATAGGGTTATGTATAGATAATATAACCATGTAATAATATGTGCAATCTAGTAAACTAAAACTGGAAGTCTGGTTAGTTGTTAGTTGTCAAGGAGGGATGGATCATGATGTCCATCATGGCATCCAAAAAAGCAAGATAATGTATGATGTGGATCATGGTATTGTAAATAATTGAAAATCAATCAAGCAACAAGCACACAAGGTAAGAAATAAGAAGCACACAAGAGTGGCCAAGAGTCCAAGTAAATAAGGGACATGGGCACACGTCACTCAATCTGGAAAGCAAGCATACAAGGCCTATTCAAATGTCACATACACATATAATTGAGATTAACAAGGTTGACATGAAATCCACAATCACAGAGATGAGTACAAGCAAAGGACATTGGCAAATGTCCTAAGGCACACACAAGAATAGAAGCAAAGGACATTAATAAATGTCTTAAGGCATATATAGGAGACAAAATAGGAATTAAGAAATACAATCACATCTAACTATGCAAAGAAAGAAAGGAAAACATGTAAATACTAGAAATAGAATTGCATCTAACTAATCAAAACAAGAAGTGAAAGTATGCAATACATGTAGTACAAGACTAGGTATATGCTAAGAAATACACAAATGCTATATACTAGTGAGTGTCGATAAAGTAATCTGTGTAAGCTAGTAAGTGATTTACATCATCATGATAACTAGAGTGTGTGGTGTAGGAATGACATAACCTAGATAGTGTAGTCATGTAGAAGATGCCCCTAGTGGGTAGGTATATTAATGTGTGTTTCAAATGTAGAAGTAGGATTCCCTCTCGATGGGTAGAGTGAAGCAATCATGGATCTGGATGTCACTGCACACACTCAAATAAGATCAAATGAAGCATGGTAATGTAGATAAATCGATAAAAAATATCATAAAACAACAAATGTAAGTCTAGCATAGTAGTAGAAATGTAAAGCATAGAGAATGCATACAATTGAAATGTTTTTGTATTTTGATATATTTGAATGTTTTTGGTATTTTGAAATATATTTTAATGTTTTTGATATTTTTGAAATATTTAAATGTTTTTGTATTTTGGAATTTTATATTATTTTTAGATTTTTGACATATTTTGATATTTTAAGCTATGTGTAATAAATCGTAAAAATACTATATATAATAAAAATTGAGAAATTATATACAAGTAAGTTAAAATAAGAAATATGTACACAATGATGTAAAAGACTAAGTTGAAGGGGGTAAAGGGTCCAAGGATGGAGCTCATTGGGGATGAAGATGGAGGAATGGATCATGATCATAATCAAATGCCTCAAGATCATCATCATAAGTATCATCATATGACACAAATTATATATGCATGGTGGCTATCTCCTCAGGTGTCAGTAAGATCTGTGCTCTTTGTGTAGTTGGAGATCTATCACTTAGAATGGTGTCATCTTGTCGATGATGAATTGAAGGTTTCTCTAGTGGTGAAGGTGTTGAGTCTCCTCTAGGACATTTATCTCTAGTAGTAGATGGATTTGGTAGAAGTGGTGAAACTAGTCCTAGTGTAATCTGAATAATACCTTAAACCTATAATTTATCCAATCTCTACTGTAAAGCTATACATGAGTTTGTATCATGGCCTATGATCCTATAAAAAATAAAAAATGGGTGACCATATTACCATGATAACCTACTAATAGATTTGTGTCATATTATAGTTAGTGTGATTAATTCATGATCAAGTAACATCTGTAGTATAATCTATGGTTGATATAGTGTACTGCCTACCTAAATCTAAATAATTGGCTTTATATCCATATAGGTAACCATGTGAATTGTATGTGCCAAATGATTTATTGGTGGATATGAATGTGGAGTGTATCGTAAGAGTGTAGTTTGAGATGCTAAGAGATTTTTAGGATGTGTAATGAGAGCTCTAGAGTCATCTTAGTACTCTTCGGGGCTAATTGGTTTAAAGTCTAATCCACATAAATAATCATCTATGAGTGTGGGTGTCATATCATCATCTAAAATAGCTTAGGAATCTATATCAACATCATGTACATATGATAACTCAAAATTTACCATAAGGAGTAACTGTGATATGAGATGCTTATCAACTATAGTAGCAGAAGATAGTGGTGCTATGATAGTATCTGTAACTATAACTATAGAATCAACTAATACTATTAGAACTATTGTCAATGATTTTATATTTATAATAGGTGTGGGAACTGCGACTGATGGAGTAGTTAAAACTACTAAAGTTGCTATGACTGGTTGAGTATCTAGAGTTGAGGACACAACTATAAGTGGAGGAGTGCTAGATGTGCTAGTCTCTCCTACCTCATATGCATATATCTGATCAAGAGAAATGTGATGAGGTGGTGGCTAAACTATGATATGATGTGTCTCATATAGAAAAATAATTGAAGATGACTCTATAATTCAACAATATTTGAATGGTTAGTTATCTGATGGGCATGTGTATAGGTATCCTTCATGGAAAAACTTAACACATTGATGAAGAGTAGAAGGAACTACCCCCATAACATGTATCCAAGGTCATCCAAGTAAAATATTATAATGAAGAGGACCTGACATGACCTAAAACTGTGTAAAGAGGGATTTGGGCCCTATCATGATATCCAAAGTAATGGTGCCCAATGTCTATCATGGCATATCATCAAACCCTCTAATATTCTTATATGATTTTTGCATGGATGCCATATCTACGTCCATGGTCTATAAGAATATAATATTGCATATATTGAGTTTAAAACCACTATCAACTAGAACTATCTTAACTGCACTTGTTTTGACTTGATCTTATATGAATAGTGGTAATTTTTGATCAATAACTATCTGAGATGGCATGTCTTCACGATCAAAAGAAATAACATCTTCAATACTTTTTAATGTGTTGACCACTGATGCAAAATAATAAGGCTCTAAATTAATGGGCATATAAGTCTGATTGAGTGCCTGATAAAGAATGTCCTTGAACACATTAGCTTTTTGAAGCAATTCTAACATGGAAATCTTAGCTGGTGTATTTATTTACTGATCAACAATATCATATTCCTTATGTGGATCTACCTATGCAGGTGGGTTGGGCCTGGGATAGGAAGGAATAGGAGGGTGGTAGGGCTCCTAACTAGGCAAGGGAGGCATGGTAACACATCGAGTAACAACTCTAACCAAATTATCTACTATCTATATAGGAATAGTAGTAGCTACAAGATGAAAGTGAAGATAATCAACATGCCAAGGTGGTGGAGGGATAAAGGGCGTCAATTGGGATTTTTGGCAATAGGTAGTGACCTGGGGAAGAGTAAAATGGATCATGAAACATAACTCAACATAGGATAGAGGCTCCAAGGGAGGTGAGGCAAGAGGTATCTTAACATATTTAACAATAACTCTCTTAATATCATCCCATATTATGAAAATTAAGCATGAATTGTAAAGAATGAAGCTTTATATTAACACATGGTAAACTTCATCATTCATGTACATGATAGGCCTAAGTATGGTCTCCTTATTATTTTCAATAAATGTAAGAAATATGTGTAAACAAGTGAGATCCATTTTTGCTATTATGTGAGATCTGATTTTAGATGTAAGGTGATACCTCAAGCAAACAAAGGGACCTAGTATTTACAACTAAAGTTTTTGAAAAATGATTTTTTTTTAAATGAAGGAATTTTAAATTTAATGTGAATTTATAATTTAAATATGTAGGTAAAAAATCATAAAAATATTGGAAAATTCTTGATTTAAAGGGACCTAGTATGTGCAACTGGGGTTTGGAAAAAAAATATTTTTGTAAAATTACTATGGAATTTTAAAAATTAAATTGAATTTTTGATTTAAATAGGCAAGTAAAAAAAAAATTAAAAAAATATAAAAAATCAGCAAGGAATTTACCCTAGGGTTTCTAGGGTTTTTATGTGCAAACAAAGTAAGCTGGGTTCACCAAATGATTTAATATTTTGTAAATATTAGAGTCTTATTCCTAATTTAGTTAAGGGTTTGAGTTAATTAAATCAGTAAATAATATTACAATAATTAAGTTACTAATTTGTTTAATTTAATTATAATTTGAACCTTTCTTAAAATAGTAATAAATGAAGATAAATGTAACTTAGCTTAAACTAGACTAAGATGGTTGAGACAGGGTTTGAAATCTACTGTATAGGACTAGGACAGTGTCGTGAATCAAGATCTATCCTTCATTTCATGAAAGGATAGGAGTGCCAAAATAAGACACCCCAGGGTCTAACATTATAGTACTTCTCTATCGCTATTATCCCTGAGACCTGAGTTTTTTGGGTTTTGTCCGTTGTCCTTGTGTGAGCCTACCTGTGAAATTTTGAATGCTAGATGTTTGTGAAACTCCTTATAGAGTTGATTTAGGATTCAAACCCTAGATTCCATTATGCTTTGACAAAATTTGAAAAAGGAGGGGTTAGTGTGTGTAATATGCACTGAACATGTATCGACACCCCTTGTGAGGCACGCTGCCTAAATACCAATACTCTGAAAAGGGATCAAGCCATATGTCATTCTCCCACTTGATGTGCTTTGTGAAATAATGTGTATAAATATGCAAAATGCTAAAACTAGGTGTGGTTGAGGTGGCTAGGGACTGGTGTAAAGATTTGAATAAGCTTGTGGCTGTATTGGATGGTTGTATATAGAGAATAGGGAAATATGCCTGAGTAGTCTTGTTTGCTTTATGATATTTTTCAACCTATTCTAAATGAAATTTGAATGGGATTTTATAGAGATTTATTGGTCATGGGTCAAATGTATTCACATTAGGTCAACAAGAAGAAGAATAAGAATTGGAAGGAAGTGACCGTTGGAGCTAAAAATACAATTGGATAGGAGCAATAAAAATAGACACGCTAAGTACAATACTATAGTCCAAGTTAGGTGCTATTGTCCTACATGTGTGGGACCTAAGGGGATGGAATTATCATAGGAAATATAGCCTAGCCAAGTTAGAATAAGGTCTCAAAAGTCTATAGATGATTGGGAATAAGCAAAAAGGTGTTTATAAGGGTCATGAGAGCATGCAAGAGGGATCTATGGGTTGGGTCTCACAAGCCACACTCAAGCTACCAATTTTCACATTTTATAAGACTAGTAATGCCAGGCTGTAACAATAATACAAAAAATAAGAAAAATGAGAATCAAAAAATTAATTTTGAAGAGCATATACTTAATTTTTTTGGATTTAATAAGTGGTAAAAGAATTTAAATATGTACCCAAAATATGATTTAAAACACAGACAGACTAAGAGGTGGACTTCACAAGTTTAGAAGTTAAGAAAAAATAAAAATCAAGCAATACAACTTCAGCCTTCAACCATGGTCTATGGTGTTAAGAAGTTCACATGACATGACTTGACATTGTAGCAATCAACATGGCTCGGTAGTTCATGCTACACAACATGGCATGGCTAATGGCTTGGGTCAACAACTATATCACTTCACTAATAACTATCAGTATGGATAGTTATGTTTTATAATAAATTGGCATTGGCTTGAATGAAAAGAAAGCGATGGTGAAAAATTAATAAAACACTACATAGCACCAGTTTTAAAGGCATGGCATGATTGGGTCACCTAAACCTGCAGCGTAATACCAAATTCATTAAATTTACCATTTAACCCAGAGTCCATGACTCCACTTTCGCTACTCGTGTCAGACTGATAGTGATGGGAATTTTTAAACTAAGCCCTTATTTTGTCATTAAGCCCTTTTTAATTATCATGTACTTTTTCTATTTCACATTTTTTTGATGGCCATTTTTTTAAAGACTTTTGGGATGGGTTCAAAGCCCTTTCATGGGTTCAAATTTGGACCATGATCTCGAATAGTCAAATAAATGACATTTTTGAAAGGTTAGGTTGGATTTTAAAAGTGCCTTGATACAATGAATCCAATGCTTTTAGAGTGAAGACAAATTGAGAGAATGTTTTCATGAAATGTGATGGAGTTTGTAAATATTCAAAAAACTCGGCCATACATTGTCTTCATAATGCAATTTATATAATGATACATTATTATATTCTTTCATGATCCATCTATTTACTCGATACTCCCTTTATTGAATACTTTTAAAAAATATAATTATAATATTAATATGTTTCTTTGTTTGTATGAAAAACTATTTGGGTTTAATTATTATTAAATGAAAAATTACATGGGTTTAATCATCATGGCTTAATTATTATTTAAATTATGTGGTTGTATGATTTATAATTTAAATTGTGTATGTTTATTTTATAAGTTCACTAACTCTTCTTGGATCCTTCTAGGAAGAGGGAGAACGGAAAACCAGCATACGGGGATAGATTGAAATACTATTTTTATTAGCTGAAGTCTCACGAAAAGTTTCACACATCTAGGGATCCAATTGTTGATTTTGGAATTAATTTTTTAGATGAGGTTATCTCATAGTTGAAAACCTAAATATTTTGAGAAAAGATTTGACTCTTTAAAACCAAGAATGTTTATGATAATTTGGTAGTTACTGACCATTGAAGGGTTGATTTAAATCTAAGATCAAGTAAAAGGGTATGATCAAGAATTTACGTAAAAATTTGAATAATTTTTGAGTTTTCCTATGAGATCTTCAATAATAAAAGGTGTCAAAACATTAATCAAATTAAACAATGTAGTGTAGCCACTATAATCATCTTATTTTCTATGATTAAGATATAGTTAATTAGTGAAGTTTATTTTTTCTATTAACAAGTTCAATTTAGAAAAGCAATACATGTATCTCAATTCAAATAGCTCAGCTAAGAAAGGATCTAAGAGAAAGGCAGATGGAGAAAATGCAGAGAAGAGAGAATATGAAAAACAAGGTAAACAAATATATAGGATAAATATTAATGATAAGAAGTCCAATCTAAATGATATTTCACTTTAATGTATTGAAAATTATGGTATGACATAAGCAAATGGATCACTAAGAAGATAAAAATGATCATATGCCCATCAATTTAATAATAATCACATCATTCCTTGAGTAGGCAACACTTTATGAACTTAAACATAATCAATGACAAAAATAATGGTGACTAAAACTATCAACATTCTTGGCGACCTCTACAAATTTGCTTGCCTGCTAAGCAAAAGACTAGTTGCCTTAAGAAGTCTATTAGGCATGGAGTCCTAAAAATCATCACCAAATCTAATATAAACATGATAAACTCTATTTTACCTTCCTCATGTAAAATTGAAACTAAACAATGAATCCTCCAAGTAATTACAATACTTGTGCAAGGGCACTTACGGGATTGAAAAACACTACAACTACTAACTGAACATGTGCATAATAACACTTGAAGGAAAGTGAAATATAAAACTATATGTACAAGATGACATTTCACCTCAATAACATTGCTTTTGAAATATTCCATTTTCTGGGATTGATAGCTTCTCTCCATTCAATTTTGACAACTGAAAAGGTTTACGTGATTTTCAACTAGAAACAACATAAGGACCACTCCATATTGTGTCAAATTTGATGTGCTTAACTTGTTTTGATCTATCCTCATCCCATTTTAGAATAAGGTATCCTTCTTGAAAATTTCTTACCACTACTTTCTTGTCAAAATACCTTTTCACTTGTGCTTGATGATTTTTCATTGTGTGTATGGTTTGGTCTCTTAGCTCCTCTAACTCCATCAGATATGCATATCTTGCTTTCATGGCTCTTTCTTCCACCATCTCAAGCTGGTATATGGGCTCTAAGGCTAGTAATTCAATGGATATTGGTAATCTTACCTCTCTACCATAGACAAGCTTTTAAGGTGAGTTACCAATAGAACTTTTGGGAGTAATCCTATCAACCCATAAGGCTAATTTCAACTTTGTGTGCCATACCCTCTGATTCTCCTCCAAAGTTACTTTGATGATTTTTAGAAGGTTCTTGTTTATATATTATGCAATTCCATTACCTTGAGGGTAGTAATTTGAATATGTACTCAAGTGAATGCCATTTCTTATATCCCATTCAATTATTTTGGTGCCAAAAAATGCAAAGACATTATTTGATATGATGGTAGAAGGGACTCCAAACCTGATTATAATCCCTTCATAAAAGTCAAGAATATTGGCCTCATTTTATTCTTTTAAATCAATTGTCTCAGTCCACCTGGTAAAGTAATATGTTGTGGTTACTATCCATTTGTGTCCCAAGCTTGATGGTGGATTAATTTTCCCTATGAAGTCTAATCCCCACTACATAAATAGATGCTCAACTGAAATGGGTTGAAGAGGGAGGGATGTGATTTTTTTACCCATAAATAAGGCACACTTATTATATTTATTAACCCATGCATATCAATCCTTGAAGATACTAGGCCAATAGTAATGCCCTTTCATGATTTTAAGAGCCGTGTTCTTAGAGTATAATGCCCTCCTAAAAAACCATCATAAAACTCTTCTAGTAATCTATCAATCTGATTTATCTCTAATCACATTAGAATAAAACCATTAACATATTATTTGAATAACACACCATTAATAAGGACAAAGGGAATATCTTGAAGTCTGAAATACCTTCTTTTTATCCTATCAAAACCTTGAGGTAACATACCATTACATAAATATTGGATCATTGCTTGTGTCTAACTTGTACGAGATGAAGATGCAGTTGCATGTGACTCATGTTGGAGTGTTAGGACAACCTCCTTAATGTCTTCTAAATCTGAGGCTAACTATTCACATATCCCCTCACCTTTAATTATCTTAGTTACCTTGAAGTCCATATCATATTCCATCATTTTTGTGATCCTACCAGACCTCTTCTCATTCAAATCTTTGCTCAACAAGAAGTATTTGATACTTGGATGAGATACCATAGCATGAATCTTGTTGTTTGAAAGCATATGTCTAAAATTTTTATAATTCTAATAACTGAATGTACTTTCTTTCCATAAAATTATACCTCACCTCATAGTCTTGCAAACCTTGGCTAAAGAAGGTAATTGGTTGCTCTAACTTTTTATCATTCTATTGGGTCAACATAACTCAAATAGTTTCCAAAATTTCAAAGGCATATAATATAAAATCCTTGAGAAATCAAGATTTGAAAGTGTAGGTGCTTGGGTAATGACTTTCTTGATGGCCTCAAAGCTATTCTTGCCTTCCTTTGTCTAACTATAATTATGATTTTTCTTCAACATGACTATTAATGGCTTAGATAAACTTGCAAAATCAGAAATGAACCTTCTTATAAAGTTGATTTTACCTAAAAATATTTTTATTCCCTTCTTGTGTTGAGGAAAGGACAAGGACAAGATGAATTTTACCCTTTTAGGATCAACGGTCAATCCTTGGTTTGAAACAAGATGGTCTAAGAGATTGCCTTCACTGATTGAAAAACACATTTCTTTATGTTGAGAGAGACCCCAAATTTCCTACACATTTCTAAAATATACCTAAGATGACTCAAATGATCATTACCATTCTTTGAAAACATAGTTTTGTCATCTATATATACCAAAACTATTTCATTTATCAAACCTTGAAAGGCCATGTCCATAGCTCTTTGAAATGTAACACCTATATTTGACAATCCAAAGGGCATTTTGATATAAGAATATGCTCCATATTTATTAGTGAAGGCTTTTTTGAATCAATCTTCCTCTCTTACCAAAATATGATTATACATCCTATAGCCATCAAGAAGAGTAAACCACTCAGAACCTACTACCATTTGTAGAATTTAGTCCATGGATGGCAAAGGGTAGTGATCCTTCAAGAAAGCCTTGCTCAAATCTCTAAAATCCACACACAACCTTATTTGTCTACTATTTTTACTCACATGCACAAGGTTTGTAACCCATGAAAAATGCATGATGGGAAGGATGATTCTTAACTCAATCAACTTGGTCAACTCTTATCTCATCATTCTATCTTTGGATTAATAGACCTTTGCCTTTGTCTTACCAGTTTAGAATTATATTCTAGATCTAAAATTTGTTAATCCAAGCTTGGATCAAACCCCTTGAGGTCACTATAATCCCAAGCAAAAACATTATTGAACTCTTGGCATGACTCAACAAATTATTCTCTTTTATGTTTCAAACATACATTTTCAAGTTTGAAAAGCTTATCCTTGAAGATGGAAATGCCTTCATAGTTTTAATCCTTTGTAGGCATCCTCACTTTCTTTTTACTCATTTGGTCATCATTATTAAATATTTTATCAATTATGAAAAGTACTTGGGGTAGCTTGTTTGTATTCAATTGCATAATTTGATCTTTATACTGTTGTTACAATTTATTCTGATTTCTAGAAGAGAATTCAGGTTTTTCTTAAAGAAAACATGTTATTTGTTTATCATATTCAAACACTTGTCAACTCAAAACATTATTTAGGATGGAGGGAATAACCACTACCTTTATGTGATATTGACATTTCTTATTTTTGATATCATTAGGAATGTCAAATTGAGATCCTATAGCTACCAATCAATCATATCATGCTTTTTTTTCTCTCTTGGGAAAGCCTATATGTTGAAAGCTTCAAAGTATTTTATGAGATCCCACACCCTATGCTTATATGAATTCAAGATAAATTTTTTAGCCAAATTCTGACCTCTAACCTGATGTACAACCAACTCACTATCACCAAACACTTGTAGGATTTTTTTTCCTACCTTTATTTCCCATTGGATACCATGTATGAGTGCCTCATATGCAGCTACATTGTAAGTACATCCAAACTAAGATCTGATTGAATAGTAGTACCTTTTATTTGATGAATAAATCAACATCATTCCAACCCCTCTCCATTATTATTCTTTGAGCCATCAAAGAATAGATTCCATAATCCTTCACTAGACTCACTTGGATTGGAAAGAGATGGTATAGACATTCTTTCTTCATGTAAATAATAAATTCTCAAACCTTCTTATTCAATCAACTTGTAAGGATCATAATCATGGTTTTCACTTTCCCACTCATCAAGGAAAATCTTAGGAATGCCTTCAAGAAGAGTGGCTAGATCTTGATCACTCGGATGATCCTTCTCATCAAGTATAATACAATTCACATTGGTAATGCATGACATGTAAGGTTATATATGAAATTTGGAAATAGGTTCTAATTTTATATTAAATTCAGTACCATACCTTGTTCTTAAAAAAAAATATTATCAATCTAAAGATAGGTGCCCTCCAATCTTCATTATGAAGTCTCTTGACAAGCATATTGAAAAATATGTTGACAAATCAACTACCATGACAGCGTACATAATAGAAAAATCTAGGCAAACATGCAAAGTCAACTGCAAAATTTAATTACTACCACTATCTTGGTAGTTATACCATCTAATTGCAACATTCCTTTTATGTTTGGTTCATATTTTAATACAACCTTATCAGCTATTTGCTTTGTCATAACTATGCTACTAGTACCACTATGAACCATACAATTATGAATTATATTATCACTAATGATCAAATAAAGGTAGAATGGAAGAGGTTTACCATATTTACTTGGTTTTACTTCAACTTTTAATGGTTTTACCTTATCTTTAGTAAGCTATACCTCTTGATTAATAGGATGTTTAAAATTAGTGAGAACCACACTTTCCTTCCTTGCAAATCTAGCTAAGATATGGAGGTTAGAGAGCTCATCTTGGAGCAAATACTTTATCTTGAAATATTTAAAGTGTCCCATATTGATATGCTCACATGTAATTTATTAATTTTTTATATGATGTTAAGAGGAGTGCCAGTAACCCTTGGCTGCCCCTTTAGAACAACAGTGCTCTCTTGAATATGAGAAGTTTGGGATATTACATTGCCTCCAACAACCTAATGTTTCTAATTTTCTTGTACTCTTGGGGATTCAAGAGACTCATCAGTATTTTCATATGAATAATACAAATTAAAATTTTTTGGTACCTCTTGTGCATCATTTATTGCTCTCCTCTTAGCTCTTGTAATAACCATTATTGGGATAGTCACCCTATTTGTATCCATTTGATAATTCATGGCACAATGATCTAATTCTTGAAAATTCATAAATGTAGTATTAAATTGTCCTTATCTATCATTTATCTCTCTTTGAGGTGGCATTTTAGTTTGTGATAGTTGAGGCATTGCCATAGCTTTGTACAACTAGAGCTTGATTCAATACTCCATTTGGGCAAGAGGCTTCACTATGGGGTTTATTACATGGATTACACCATTTTTGATCTTGAATGAGGTTATTTTGAGTAGGTAAAATATATTTTTAAGAGGATGGAGTACTTGGAGCAATAGTGGTATTTGGCATAGATTTTATAATGGCTCCTTGTCCTTGCTAGGGAGAGTTATTTAATTGGTAGTTTTGAAAAGGATGCCTATTAGGATGATATTGTTTTTGATAAGGAGGATTATATGATTTATTAGGTTGATATAATTGCCTCTTTATGGCCACCATTTCAATCCCAAATTATTTTATAAGACCCTTTAGTTCATTCAGCTAACTAGATTGGCTAGGAAGAGCTGTAACTTGATTAGATAGAGATAGAATTGGGGCTAATATGGGCACTTGAAAAGGTTTAATGGGATATAATTATATAAAAATGGGAATGGGAGGTCTTGGTGCAAGTTTTATAGCTTGTATAAGATTATTTCCTTCCCTTATGGCCACCTCAAATACATTTAGTAGTATCTTTTCGCCCATTGACTAGATCACCACTAATATATCACTATTTAGAGCTCTCAAAAAATACAATAATGCATATTCGAGAGATGGCTTAATAATTGGAGAGATCTTATCCCATGTATTTTAGAACCTAAATTGAATTCATCCATTAATTCATGAGGATCTCTCTTAGTTGTAGTCAATTGCTCAACTAGAGAGAGGTGGTTTGATTTATCCTCAAATTATTTTAAAGGGATGCTCCTAACACATCCCATGTTGAAATGGAATTGAGAGGAAGGTTCCTAAATCACTATAAATCATTTCCTTTAAAATTTTAATCAAGCAACCTAATAACTAAATTTTCTTGGATTACATGATGTACATAACATAGGTTAGCCACATCTCTAGTGTGATCTATAGGAGTGGTTTGATCTTCTCCAGTGAAGAAAGGTAAAGTTTTAAATGCTGAGAATAAAATATCATTATATTGGGAAATATTAAAAAGTATTCCACCATCAAAAGGTAAAAAAAAACATGGTTTATAGGGATAACCATATTGAAATTTAGTCTTGAAATAAGGCTATCTGAGGTAAGTTTTAATGTATTGAAGTAGAGGGATGTTTGGTCTATGGCCTGGATTTCAAGAACCTTTTTATTTTTTTTGAATTCAAAGGTAATTAAATTAAAATTATAAGGAATACATTTTTTAGATGATCTTGTTATGACTTTTGGCATGAAAATTGCACTAATTTCCACCAGGATATTTGTATGCTTATGGAGTTGCCAGATGCTGAGTACTTGAGTAATGTCTATACTATAAATTAATAAAACTAGAACCAATATTTATCAATATTATGGGTTATGGTCCCACAATACATGCCAAAAACTATTGTAAAATTGAGCTTTCACCCTTGAGGAAGTTCTTTAAGCTTCCTCACCTAATTGACACAATGGAATCATTTCTAGGTTGTGGGTGTCCTATAATGAAAGTAAACTTCCAGAGATAGATAGTTCCCTTTATTAATCACCTTGGGTCGAGTCTCAACCAAAATAATTATTGAAAATGAAAAGAGAGAGATATTCCTATACTTTTATGACTAAATATGGGGTGATACACTAAAATTGAACACCTCAACTTGCTTGGACACACACAAAATGTGCTCAAAGACCACTCACACATACAAAAATCACAACTCACCAATGAATACTGGGCATACATGTTTTGTAAAAAGGATTTAAATTATAACAATACTATAAGGATGACCACTTTTTTTAGGAAACTCAAATATAATTCATCACAACTATAAATTGTATAAACTCTTAGAGACACCAACTACAACTTGAAAAAAATCAAGTTTGTTAAATAAAGGTGCACAAAATTGGACATAAATCAGGGATAAGATGTAATTATCACAATATTAGATCATTAATTCATAAATTTCACACAACAACCAACATATGAGAAGGTAAAATTAGTTTCTTTATTGCTCAAGAAGGTGTTTATAAGTTTGAAATTTGGCAGGGCTAAGCCACAACCAACTAGATGTATATCTAATTAATTTTAAAAAGAAATTACTTATAGTGAAAGGAGTCCTTATTTTTGGGACAAGAATTTAAAATTGTCATCAATGCCCTCATTCTAGCTTAAAACTGAAACATAGCTGAAGTTAACTTTCAATTGACATCTTCTTCCTCATTAAGGGTTAAAACTAAAACATAGATAAAGTTAACTTTCCATTGACATATTCTTCCTTCTCAAACATATCATTAATTGATTTTAAGTCTCCAAATTGGGAGGGTGGTTTGGAAGTTATTTTTTGTAAGCTTGAGGTTGTTGAAGATCAAGTTGCATGATGAAACTCCACTTTATATTCAACCAACTCTTACAATCTTGCATGATGAAACTCCACTTTAAGAAGTCCTTATTTGATTTGACTTATTATCCTTGATTTTGATGTAGAGATAAAATATGATGTTATTTACATTGTTGAGGTCTTATTTTTCATGGTAATTATGATGGTGCATTGATCATGCACAACTTTAGCTCCTCATTTGCTAACTTTTTGATTATGTTCACATTTTTATTTTGCATTAAATTTTTTATGAGCACACTTCAAGACTTGATAAACTTCAAGTAAAAGTTAAATCATGAAACATATATCTGATATCAACTATTTTTATGCCTCTCATAATGTCCTTCATGTTTCTTTATGATGACTTAGTTCAAACTTGTAGGTGTGAGCTCCATTAGTGTCTTCTAAGCTTTTGAGAGAGAACTCTCTCTTATTCAATTAATTAATTAGTGTATTAAAAAGGTTGAAAAATTTTTTATTTAATTTATATAACATTGAAAACCCTATATACAAAATTTCAATTCATTTGGATCAATAAAACTTGAGTTCTTGCACTTTTAGGCTTCTTGAGAACTAGTTTTCAACATTTTTGCATGTATAGGCCTATAATTTTAAATTTTATCTCTCGTCATGTATATTAAGGACATGAAACCAAAAAAAAAAGTTATTAAATAATTATCTCCATATTTATTTCAAATTTCATTGGTTTTATATCAATATGACTCAAGTTCTGCTCCTTTTTGTGTTTTTAGGTTCTCCTACGACAACAAGCATGCCAGTTTGTTAAATTTTTATATTTTAAGATATACATGGTATTAATATATCATTAATTTTTTAAAATTAATATATGTAACCCATATACATCTTCCAATCATTTAAATTTCATTTTCAATTTCAAAAACACTCCAAAAATGCACTTTTACGTCTGTAGGTGCTCATTTCTCATGCATGCTTGTCCTCTAGGTCCATTTTCTAAATATAAAACATTTTCTAATTATTGTAAATTGGTATAAGATGTCTTGATATTATGTATAGGGAATATAAATCCTTCATAATTATTTATAAATCTAAAAATGCTTCAAATTATCAAATTTACAAAGTTCATGTTCTCTAAATAAGGTTTTAAAGGGTTTTGGAGCAATCTTGCTTCAAAATAATTATTCATAAAGGTCCAGCCTTCTTTCTGATAATAAAACCATGATATTTGAGTATAAAACCCTATTAAAGCATCCTATCAACCATTATGATCCATGAAACATCTTCACCAAGATATCACGTTGGTTTTGGGGTAATTTTAAACTTGAAAATCAATTTTTAGAGAGATTTGAGCTATCTTAGCATAATTCAAACATTGTTTGAGTTCCTAACCTATAAAAAATGTTTGAAAGGAATAAATTAAGTTTTTAAATCTGTGAATATTTATTTACCCACATAGAAACCAATAAAAATCCAATCTTTTGACTTTGAAAATGCATGAAAACTTCCCTTACATCCTTGCATATGAGTTGGAACACCAAAATATCTTCACAACTGTTGTAGATGCATGCATGCCATCTTAAAATCCTTTATTTAAGGCTTGAAAATTATTACTCACCTCAATATATGTGCCATAATTATTTCATTTACATTTTCTCTTTTAATTTCCTTTACCTATGCCTTGACTTGCTTTAAAAGCTTGAGATGGTCAACCAAGAAGTGGTTATGAAGACCAAAACTTAACTAAGAATATTTATATATTGCATGTATGGGATATATTAAAATAAAATTAACTTTATTTTTTTTCAAAAATACCTTAACATTTTCAAAAGAGTCTTAAAACATATTAAGAGGGCACAATAAATGCTTAATTCTTGTAATTAGTCTCGCAGACTAAGGAAAAATCTCAATATGACTTCACTAAGCATATTGGAAGTAATTAAAGGATAAAACTTATGATAAAAGACCTTATGAAATTATAAATAATTAATTATGGAAACAATGGTGACTAAAAAGGTCAACAAGAATCTAGGTCCATCTGAAAAAGTGTGATTCATCTTCATGTTGCAAGTGGACCATGTTAGAATCTAGTGACTCTTAATGTTTATGGTTGTATTTTTTCTATGTAGAAAGCCATAGTTGGTGGTTATATCCGTTAAATTATTTTATAGAGTACTCTACACATTCAAATGAGACTTGGAGCATACAATATTCTAAACTCAAGAGAATTCAAAGGTTTTCCAATTGATACTTCATCACTTACGATTCGCCATGGGTTCAATTTTTCTCCAAATGCCTCAACAAGGGGGAATCATTTCTCTACATTAAAGTTATAGGGTAATTAGGTTACATGATATTTTAGGTGTGTAGTCTTGTTTCTCTCTTTTCAAAATTCAAATTTCAAATTTTAGATTTTTGACCTTCAAATATGGACAATAACTATTTTCAGTGGCATTATTGTAGGTTTCATCTTAAGGCATCTTGCATGATCAATCTTTGCATCAAAATATAAAGTGTGTATACAAAATCAAGTTTGCATCTACTTTGATATATCAATTTTACTTTTTTGCATCACTTTAATTAAGTGGGGGAAAATTTAAACACATAAAATTAATAAATAAGTGCTTGACAATGTTTAATCTAGACATATTTACCTCGCTTGGTCTATTTTCTATTTCGCTAACTTATAATACTTAGAAAGCACCTCCAGTGTCTTGGAAACACTAAAAATATCATACACACATCCCTATGTTGATGTCATTCATCCCTATTAAATCTATAGGTTCATATCATACCTCTTCCAATAGTCTTTGTCCTTTTGGGTTAGAGCTGTACTAGGTTAGATATGGCAACACTACAACCTTATCCACTATCATGACCTTGTCTCACACACTCTAATGGTCACATTTTGAAATCAAGATGTTGTACCCTTGTAAGGTAGGTTAGTAAAAATATTAAAATATTCCCCTATATAAGCACATCAAGGCTTCCTCAAACACATCTAACAAACACTTGGCAATTTTTTTGCACATTGAGAAAAAGAGCACTATTTATTTCAATTTCAATTCTACTGCTTTCTATCATTCATAGGAAAATATTAAACATATTTTATTTCAATTAAAAGGCATCCATTTTTAATCATTTCAATCAATATCTTAGTTACATTCATACAGCTTTACAATCACAAATAACACTCACCCTAGGAAGGATAACGACATTGTCCTGAGGTCCATTTGGGCTATGTAGGCAACATATATATTATGTGGAGTTTTATGAGGATAGTTAGGATATTCCCCTAACCTTATTCCCAATTTTTAAATTTGATATCTATTGTGTTTGTTGTGCAAGATCTAGGTTTTATTTTACACATGTATTCTACATAGAAAATCAAGACACAAGATGAATAAAAAAATCTCATAGATAATCACACTAACCTAGATCAAAAAATCAGGTGCACAATTAACCATAACCATAGCTAACATATAAGGCTAGAGTGCATCCCTATCCTCCTTATATGGACTTATTCCAATGTAAAATAAATTCCTATTTTTGAATATGATCTACTTTGTAGGTTCTTCAACAAGTCTCTAATCCACAATCAACCTGCAAAGTCAACATAATATATGTTTTATGGAGGTTTGCATATCTATAGGCCTATTTACTATTTTTAGATAGTTTAAAAATGATTTAAATTCTATATTTCACTTATATATGTGTATATTTCTTATACATCAATTTTAATAGTTTAGATCTATTAATTTGATTCCTTCAATTAAAAGATAGATTAAATAGTAAAATAAAAACCAATTCAACTCCCAACATTTTGGAATCATCCTCAACTTATGTATACGATTATTAACATGTATTTTCATGACACCATTTATATAACATCTCAAATGGTCATACTAATCAATGTTATAAGCATTATGAGATCCATTAGGTTAGCTAACAAGGAAAATTCCCTCATGCCATATAAAATAAAAAAACTTACCAATTGATCTAGAATTCAAAATGTAATATAGTCTATTGGAAAAGATACATTGAGTTATTCTAAATGTAATGCATGAGCTAACCATTAAAATTTTTGTATATATGTTAGGAACCATATTTTGGCACATAACACAAGGGCACACACATGTACATATCAAGTTGTTAGACATCACACAATGGATGGTCAATGATGACCAATCCTTCAACTAGTTATTTTTTTTGGAAAATCAGGTAAATCAAAATGTGTAAAAGTTAATTGATATAAATAACATGAATATTAACATCAATTATTTATAATTTTGATGTGCTTTATTAATTATAAGACACTAGATGGATCAGATCTTATGATCCCAACATATTAGCCAAGTATAACATTTAAGAAATTATTTGTAAAAAAGGGAAAGATTTATTTGAGCAGGAGATGAAGATAGGAATTTGGCTCATTTAGGTGAGAAAATAGTAAGTGATAACCTAAAGATCCTATTGGAGGTACAAGTCTACTTATAAATATTGGATACTATGACTATTATGTAGGATCTAACCATGGTGTGATCACATGACATGAAAATACAAGTAGACGACAAAAATTAATTTTTCATTCGTAAATAAATTCTCATTGCATAGTTAAATAAGAAACATGGGAAAATTGAGGAACATGTGAAACCATTAAAATTTATTCCATTACAAGGTGCATGAGGAGGAACTACAAAGAATAGGAATGAACCAATTACTTAGAAAACAAAATAAAACCTAAAAGACACATCACTAAAAACCAAGGTAGGGGTGACCATAGTTATATGTGATCCCAAGCTTCCACTCCTTTACACTCATCTTGATTTTGAAATATTGGTGTGTTGTGCATTGAGGTGAAGTACATTTTACTATAGGGCATGGATACCATACTATTCAATAGGTTTTAGAAAGAGTGGCTCCTTTACAAAGTTATGTGAACTACTCAAATTGAAGTCAAGATAGACAAGTAAAAAATCTATCAATAAATGTGAAAAATTGATTACAAATGTTGTAATTGGAGATCACATGCTCTTGGCAAGTGTACTGTGACATAATTGTCAATATATTTAATTTTTATTGTTGATGTGGATGTTTATCATGTACCTTACAAAAAAACTAATTAAGGGGGCTAATTATGCTAGATTTTCTTACTCCTCGTATTATTGTTCTCCATTTACAAAATGCATGCACTCATACCATTCTTCATTTACATTAGGTGCCTTGCATATATGTTTTTCCTCCAAAAGAGACTCATCATTTCATAGTGTTGTTTTAATGCCAATATTTGTGTAGTATCGATTATTTTAGTGACTATAAGTGTCCTCTCCTAGATAATGTGTCTTCCCCATCTTATGGGACTGTCAATTAATATTTTTTTAATAGAATTAATGTTACTTTTATATGGGTGTTTTTGTATACATTCATAAATTTATTTTTCTAATACATGTTTCGTAATAATAAAGTATGATGTAATTGGCTCTTTCTTGGAAATAACATTTTTTTTAAAGTGGATAAATTTATTTAATATTTTGGTATATATTATAAAAGACATGATAAAAGAGAATATAAGTATAGTAAATAAGAGGTAAAAAACAAATATTCTACATGGAAAATAAGAATAGTTCTTAAAACTAAAATAATTTTTGAGAAATCCAAGATCTCTTCACCATTTGACACTAACCAAACCCTTCTAATTTCTGATCCTCTATTCATTATTGAATAAATGATGACCAAAATAACTCTTAAAATTGATTATATAACTCTAAAATATTTCACATTCATTCATTAAATACAAATGTGTCAAATGGGCCTTAAAAAAGGAATCCATTCCATTCACTAAATTTTAAAAAAAGAAAAATATCACGTCTAAACTAAGAATATATAATTTGGCCCAAAACATTTTTTTAAAAGGAAATAAGCTTGTACCTCCCCTATTTTTATTCACACTTTAATTCATATGCATTTTGATAGCTTGGATGTTTCTATTTATTAAATTTTACAACAACACCATAAGCAATACATAATTATATTGCCTAGGTAGTGAATATGTGGATGTTTTGGTGAAACAATTATTGATAAAAAATAAATTTCTAGGAAAATAAGATTATACCAATAGTTGTACTACTGAAGTGCATATGAGAGAGTGAGTATGGTATTGTATCAATATGATAAGGTAGTATAATTAAATTAAAATATGTAGGATATCTCCTAAACTCATTTTCCATTTTTAGTAAGTTGATAACAAGTAGTTGACAATGAGGAAAGCTAAAGATGAAACATAAAATATTACGTTAATCTTGTCTATTTTGGTTTGACAATCCTATAAAAATTCTCTCGATGTTGGTAATTATTTTCTTCAATTTTAAGGTGTGATGAATGTACAGGAGTTATTGTGTTTGCAACTAAAGTTTTAGGAGTCAAGTTATTATGTTGGTAATGTTTTTCTTTGATTTTAAGGTGTGATGAATGATCTGCTCCTGTTATATGATGGATTGAAAGATTTAAAGAGGAATAGTTGAATAAATATGAAGCTATACCTTAAATTTGTCTTTAATCTTTCCTTTATTAAAAAGAAAACATTAAATGAAAAAATTCTCCAGTGGATTTGGATGTTTTTCTTTATTTTTTCCCATGTTTTTAGATGTGATATGTTGGGTAGCCAATGTAAATTTTATATTTTGATTGTTTCTAATTTATGTATACTGATATATTGGGTAATGCCTTAAGATATTGAAGGTATACTATGTTATGGGGTAAACTACAAAAATATTTGTAATCCATCTATATTCCTTATAAAAATATTGTAAGCTATGAGTTCCACCGTTATGTTTAAGAATCAATTATTACCCTTTAAATTATTATTAAAATGTCATTGAAAAAAATTCTAAACCATGGAGAGTACTCATCCATTATTTTTTTAGTGATACAATCATAACTTGTCAAGTAAATCTTATTTCAGACATGAAAAATCAATTATGTTGACATTTCTTTATAAAATAACATGGTTAGCATAATCAACTATTTGATACTCTATAAGCTATTGTTTTGTATGGGTTGTCTAGATTCATTAACATAAAATTTTCATCTTTCTTTATTTTGAGGTGTTGCAATAGGTTTCATGAACTCTTAAATGTGTCATGTAAGTGATTTTCCTAGTCTTGCATCAACAAAATTATTTACTTATTTAAATATAATTCCTCAAGGTCAGTTTGACAAAAAACTATAGGGAAATTGGTAAGTTCATCTATACATCATGTTTTCACTTCTGTTTGTTTTTTCACCATGACTCAACATTAACTTGTCAATATTTTTTGGCTCTGTTAATTAAAAAAGTATGCATCTAAACTAAGAAAATAGAAATCAAGCCAATCTTCATCTATTTTATATTCCACATGCTCTTCTTGGAAAACCAAAATTTCTAATCACAATTTTATAGTGTTCAAGACAAAGTATCCCTTACATTAGGTATTAAAGACATTTGTGAATTAAAAAAACATCAATATGATGAGGTGTCTAGGTCTATTCCAATTGATATTTCATATTGGGCCTCTCATCCCTTGACAAGGTGTCCTTCTTACTCTCCAACCAATTTTTTCATCCTCTCCAACTAAATTCAAAATAATTTACATAGACTCTAAATATGCAACCTCAGACTAGACATTAATGTGCCTTCAAATAGTGCAAGTTTTTATTTATATTGAACCAAATTATATAGTTTGAAAAACTACCTCAAGACCAAGAATACCATTTTCTCCCCTAGAGAAGTGTCAATATACCAAGTGTATCAATTTTTGGTTGTAACCCTGTAAAGATTTTGTGTCATATTCGTGGAAGGCTACTGGGATCGAACCCATGAAATCCTCTTTTCTCTCTAGACAATTTTTTGTAGCCTAATTTGGCATTTTTAAAGGCATATACAACCAAATTTTCTCTTAGAAAATATTAAATGTCAATTTTTTTCAATGTTAAGTTTTCAACTTGTGACCAACTTAAGCATAGAATACCACCTCTAGCCCTTTGGGTTGGTGATTCTGTTGGATAGAATTTAGCCCACACTTAAATAAATTCAATCTAGAAGTTCATGTTGATGGCTCTCTATGTTTGAGGGATAGTCATCCTTCTTGGGTGAGCTTATCTAACATGCACAAACTTAGGTGTATGTTGACAGGCCCCTAATGCCCATGACTTTTCAAATTCCTAAACCATAAATAAGAAATCATAAACCATTCCAATAGTGGGTAGCTATCTCCAAACTACTAGCGATGTCCACGTCACATGTTCCACATTGGCACCCATGTCACATGTTCCACATTAGCATTGAGTTTGCCCACTTTCATGCACCTCTACCCTATCACCCATGTTGCATAAATTGATCATTTGAAATTTCAAATAATAATTTATTTTCTAGGCATTGGTAGTATGATTAACCATGGTGGGCAATGGGCATCTCATGAACTCATATTATCAAGTGCTATGATAGGATATATAGACCCCTTCATGCCTATTTCATATTTGTTCTCTGTTGTGCCCTAGGTTGAAGGAAATGGATCGAGCTCAAGTGTAATGAGAAGGAAGAAGCACTGGGGCATTTAATAGCTTAGTGTTCTTACATGTTTTTTTATCTACCTTACATTGGAAATGTTGTATCAATTTCATGAATGGTTTTGTTATGGTAGATTGTCATATGCAAAGGACATGTAATTGGAACTAAATGTGTTTTTGTTAAAACTATAAACATTGTATGCCATACATATTTACCAACCCAAAGGATTGGTAATAAATAGATAATGGTTGTATGGAGTTTAGATTTAGTCTATGTTATTTCAGTAATAATTTTATTTTATTTTCCTTCTTCTTGTTTATGCTCATTGTTGGTGGCAAATTAAAAAATATAGGGTTTTATGCAGTATTTATTTAATTTTTCTTGGAACTAACTTTTTCTTTTTTTGGAAATAAAATAAGAAACCCATGTATATACATTTTGAATAACATCACTCCTTTCAACTTCAATCAAGTGGAGGTTTGGTAGTTGTTTTGTTGAGATAGTCAAAGGTATGTTTCATAATAACAACATTTTCTAAGAACAAGATGTACTATTTTTGTTTTTTAATTTGTGGAATGAGAGGCCAAACTAGGCTATGTGGAGAATGATGTGATGGGGAAGAAAAAAGTATATGTTTTAGACTAGATGATCAATGAAAACTTGGCCTTGTAGATCAAGAATCCAAGAGAGATTAATCAATTGTTAGTAAACTAATCAAAACAACTTGTATACATAACTTCTCAATCCTAATATCTAGGTTCAGCTATATGATTAATAAAAAAGAAATGCAGATTGGAAAGGTAAAAATGACACTTTTACTTCCCTTAAAGATATGCTTGAAAATTAGTTTAAAAAGGCTAAATTGGACTTGTAGATGTATAAGTCTTCGTAAATACTTGAATACTTGCATGGGGAGCACCTATCCTTGTCTACACTTGGTATTGGCTTTGGATTGGCATGAAAGTTGATGAAGCTTCCTGAAATAATCCAATAGAGTAAGTGTATATCAGGAAGCTTCATGAAATGAGAGGTGTGAGGGTTCTATTTATATATTCCTTGAATTGATATAGACCACTCATCTCATCTTAATATGGATGGTTGAGGATCAATCCTCAAAATCCATGATTACACTTTTGGAATGTGTAAGAGAGGCCATTTAAGACCTTTTTAGAGATTGGAAGACATTTTGGAAGGAAAACACAATCATTTGTCCACTTGAGTGTGTAAGAGGGGAAGAGTGTGTAAAAAGGGTGTAAGAGATGTAAGAATGTGTGTAAGTGTCCATGTCATAAATCACCTTACACACACTCCACTCCATTCCATTGACTTTCCCCTATGACATCACCTATATGGCAATAATTCAATTTTGATTTTAGGAAAATATGATAATTCAAATCCATAGATTTTACCATTTAGAGGAATAATTAAGATAATTAATCAAAGTTATTAATTGGAAATTAGAAGAAAGGTAAAATTTGTAATTTTGATTTGTCAATCAAGTATTCACTTCATTCACCTACAAAGACACTCGCAAATGGCTATTTTAATTCAAGATGTAGTAGACAAGTTAAATGATGTGAGATGATCCATTGCCCCAATTAGGGTTGCATCATTATGGTTTTGATTTAAATTGGTAGTTGTGTGAGTAAATTAGGTTTATATGGAGATTTATATCTAAACTTGAATTTTATTTTGAAAACTACTTCTACATATATTTTAGACATAGAAGTGTTTAAGATAAAGTGTCTATATTTTATCCATGTTTGAGAAGGTGTTGTGAGACACTAGGCACATTAACATCTTACCTTGAAGATATGTTTAAAAATTAGTCTAAAGAGGTTTTTAATAAGAGTACCTTGGATATAGAAGTCTTAGTCAATACTTGAATCCTTGCATGGGGAACACCTCTCCTTGTCTACACTTGGTCTTGGCTTTGGCTTGGCATGAGATAGACAGTTGATGAAGCTTCTTAAAATAATCTACGAGAGTAAGTATATATTAGGAAACTCCATGAAATGAGAGGTGTGATGGTTATATTTATATATTCCTTGAACTAATATGGACCATTAATCTCATATTAAGATGGAGTGTTGAGGATCAATACTCAAAATCCATGATTACACTTTTGGAGTGTATAAGAGAGGTTATTTAAGACCTTTTTGGAGTATGGAAGACAATTTGGAAGGAAAGTGTAGACATTTGTTCTCTTGAGTGTGTAAGAGGGGAAGAATGTGTAAGAGGGGTGTAAGAGTTGTCAGAGTGTGTGTAAGTGGATATTTCATAAGCCTGATTACCCACACTCCACTCAATTCCATTGACTTACCCCTATGACATCACCTATATGGAAATAATTCAATTTTAATTTTAATAAAATATGATAATTCAAATCCATAGATTTTTTCATATAAAGGAATAATTAGGATAATTAATTGGGAATTAGAAGAAAGGTGAAGTTTTTAATATTTATTTATCAATCAAGTATTCACTTCATCAACCTGCAAAGACACTTGTAAATGGTTGATTTAATTTAGGATGCACTAGACAAGATAAATGATGCAAGATAATGCATTTCCCCAATTATGGATGTATTGTAATGATTTTGGTTTCAATTGGAAGTTTTGTGAGTAAATTAGGTCTAGATGAATATTTTCATTTAAATTTGGATGTGATTACAAAAAATCATTTTGAATGCATTTTAGACATAGAAGTGGTTAAAATAAAGTGTCTATATTTTACCCATGTTTGAGAAGGTGTTGTGAGACACTAGGCATAGTATTATCTTTTCAAAGATTGAAAATGTTGTCAAGAATAAATTTGACAATGCTTGAAGAATGATGTCTTCACTCTTATCTTTTTATAATTTTATGAGTCGATAAACTTAGATTGATGTCCCAAAGGGCACTTGATTAGCCTTGGATGCCCCTTCGAGGGGAATATTGGGAAGAAGTTGAAATAGATGGGTCCTCAAAAAAGAGAGGAAGAATATAGAATGAAATAAATGATGGACATGGTCTCCAAAAGGGTAATTTTGGTTGATCACAATAATGTGCCCTACTAGGGCATATTTGATAATAGATATAATAAGTTTTTCTAGTAGGGTGAATTTGATCATTGGTTGGTCTCAATAGTTAGTAAACCCTAGTAAGGTAGACATTTTTTAATGAAAAATGATGATTAGATAATTAGATGAATTGGTTGGGGGAATAATAGACAAAGATAAATCTTACTGTAACATTACCGATTATACTTTCAAAATCTTGATTTTTTGACATACCACAAATACAATATGCACTATGATATAAAAGACCATGACAACCAAGCCATAATGGGCATAAGGACTAACCTTCGATCTAATAAATAGATGAAAACAAGGCACTAATGATAAAAAAATGATGACAATGTTATCAAAGGTTAATAGATGGACTCAAGTAAAACTATGTGACATAAAGCACCATGATGATGACCTTACCAACACAATGGATTGAGTCAAGGCAATAATAGAAAAGGGAAACAAACAAATATGCAAAAAAATAAGAAAACACAAACTAAAATAAAAGCAATAAAAAGAATCCAATTTCTCAAATAAATACACCAAGAATAATCAAAGATAATAATTATAAACCAACACACAAACACATCACAAGATAATCATTAGTGAATAAATTATGCATGTGTGGAAATAAGGCATTACTCTTGGGTACTTGGTCAACTAACAGGATAATATGGTAACTTGAATGAAATGGGTGAGTAGAAGAAAAAGGAAGGGGTGATTGAGTTGACTCCTTATGCCCCAAAAAAGTGGATGTTGCCTACATAGTCGTAAGGATTTCAAGCCAAATGTAGTTATCCTAGGGATATGGGATAGAAGGAAAATGATGATAATTTCAAGGTTTGATTATATAAGAACAGGGAAGAAAATATTGCAAAATATAGAGTGTTTTTTAGACAAATGGTAATGAGTTTGAGATTGTTAATAAGACGGTTGAGCTGACCCAGAATGCACCATGTATACAAGTATTGCCTACATAGTTCATGTGGACCTTAGTCTAATGTAACTCTCTCAGAAATGGGAGTGACCATGATCAGGCATGGTAAATCTAAATGGAAATGGTCATGGTTGGATAAGGGGTTCACACCTAATAAATGTAGGAAACTACATCATCTAGAATAGAGCCAAAGGCCACTAGCAAACATGATGACAAAGTAGAAATTTTATGGCTTAATATCTGTCATGAAGATTTTAAACCCCTTTTTTGTTTTTTTATTTTTAGGTTATTTTGAAATTTTCAAAATTTTAGGGTTTTTCAAATAGTTTTGAATTTTTTAGGGTTTTGACATCTCAAATCAATGGAGTATTACAATATTTAGAGTGGGTTAACTTACAAAAAAACAAGAGCATGGAAAAGGGGTGACTGAACTAACCTAAAAAAATGAGCACTACCTACATATTTAAAATGGACATCAGGTTAATGTAGTTCAAACGTAGTAAAAATTAGTACAAATCAATAATAGGGTTAAAAACATGAAGGCCACAGGGGAATATAATAGATGGTACAATATTGGCACAATGGGATTAATTGCATAGGTTGAAACAAGAGTTAAAATATATAGCTTTGTTGGTGTGAAAAAGGTTCTCACCCAAACTGGTTTCACCCTTAGGTGAATTGGTTTTATCTTTGGGTGAATTTTACTCATTTCAATATCAATTTTACTTAAGAGTTAATAATGTGCACATATATTTAGTGCATAATTATGCACACATGTGTTTGTGCACAATCTAGTCACTCTACATGTGTGGACCACACCCCATTGTGGGTTTTCCACCACCTTATCCCCTAATTTAGTGTGTGAAAATGATGGTGACATACCCTAATTTGGTGTGTGAACATGGTGGTGATATACCCCACTTTGGTGTGTGCACATCGTGATGACATACCCACTATGGGTTGTTTACCCCTCTCTCCTTCCTATGTATTGAGAACTCTATCAGTATATTTGTAATGAGGTAATAAGGTAATGAGCAAATGAGGAATGAATGAATGAATGAATGAATTCATGCTTTGATTTGTACACGAGTTTTGAATTCTAATAATAATATAGTCTATTCTTCTCATTCTTATTCCCTAGAATAAGTGCTCCCCATAGGATTATTAGATTCTAGCCCAATTTTGCATGGTATCAAAGCTAGTTAAGTATATAAAGAATCCTTGTAGGGTCTAAATCTATTAATTTATTTTACTACCAAGTATACTCTTCTCTTGCATCTATAGAATGGCCTTGAGAATCAGAATGGTGTAAAAGGAAGAACCAAATTCTGGGGGAGGGGGGGATCATATTGAGTGTTTATTACAGGTTCTTCTTGAAGCTTGTTGGAGTACAATGGAGCTAACCATCATGTTTAGATCATCTAAAGAATAAATAAGCGCTCCCAATTTTATTTTAGATGAACATTGAAGTCTCCATTATTGAAGGCAATTTTGCAAAGGCCCTATGTCAATCTAGAAGAGCTTTGAACAAATTTGAAGGTTTTTTCTACAAACATATTTTTTTGCCTTCAAAATCAATTTGTATTTTTAAAAAAAATTCCTCCTCCAAATCTCGCTCTCAAAAAAATAATTTTACTGGTCTCATTGTAATTTTTTTTATTTTTAGTATTTTTTTGGAAAAAAACACTATTATTGTCTAAAATACTAAAAATTATAAAAAAACATATACACCTTTTGACATTTAAAAAAAACAATATTAAAAAAATATCAAAAATGAAAAAAAGACATTTTTTAATATATTGAATATCACATAAAATATTTAAAAAATTAAATTAAAAAAAAATAACAAAAAGGGGCACCAGCCTAAGGCTCACAGCCTAGATACAGGTTGCAGGCCTGCCACTCTAGGTCATAGCCTTGGTTGGGGCTACACCCCAACATCAAGGCCTTGTAGCCTTTAGGTGGGGCTTTGCCCCACCACCAAGGCTTATGGCCTTGGTGAGAGGTTGAGCCTCCACTAGGCCTTTGGCCTCTTTATTTTCTTTTATAAGTTTTTTTTAATTAAAAAAAATCTTAAACATTATTTTTTTCTATTTTTTTTTCAAAAAAAAAAAAACCATCAAATCTACTAAACTTATGCTCAATTCAGGTTTTCAAAAATTGTCAGTCTTTTTACAACTTCAGGTTTACTGGTTCTCAAAAAAAAATTGGGATTGTTTTTTAGAAACCAAAAAATCACATGTTTTTCATGATCATGCCAAAGTGGTCAATCTTGGCTGGTGATCACATTTGACTAAATTCTAGTTTTATCCTACACCTGGACAATAATATTTTAGAATCTTTTGGTCCAATTTGGTATCTCCACCAACCTAGTTAACATTCTTCTAAATCTGGTGGTAGTTTTGCTAAATTTTGTAGATTTTTACATTTGGCAGTAGTTTTGCTAAATCTGGCAAAATTATGGGTGACCCCTCTCCAATGTGCATGATGAATAATAAGATCTTCATTGGCAAATATCTCGAGCTTTGGACCTCCAAATGACAAGTATTTTTTTTTTGCTATTATTCTACCCTCTTCATGGTGGATTAGACAGATTCTACATTTGATCAGTGGTTTTTTTGTAGTTGGTACTTTGTCAAAGCTTTATAGGTGTGTCATCCATTTTAAACCTCTCAGGACTCCATTTGGGCTCATCCAAAACCCATTTTGAGTGCAATTTTTTTAAAAATGCATGTTTTTTTATGTACTTAACATTGGTGCTATCATACTATATCATTATCTTGTAAAATTGTAACTTATTAATTATCACCTTCTTTTAGAAAATTGTAACAAATTGTAAACCACCACTTAGCTATTATTTTCAAGTAGAATTTGTAGCCACACTACTTATAAAGTGCCAAAATCATTTTTTCTTGGGGGGAGTTCCTTATTGAGTGATTTTGGGTGGGGGAGTGCTCTTGTTGTAATCTTTTCGTTGTTGGTTTTAATCATGGCTCTTAATCTTTGGAAAATCAAATGTGAGTACTTTGGAAAGAAAAGGCATACCATATATGATTGCATACAAAAGGAAATTGATGATCTAAAATTATTAGTTGAAATTCAACAATTGAGGCAACATTGTATCGCTAATGGCATCAATTTGCCAAAATCTCATGATCCTGCACTAGCAAATATTTCATCATCTCCTATGCTTTCTCCACATTATAATGCTTCTCTAGTAACATATTCTACAAAAATTCATGAGTTGATAGTTTCAACTTAGTCATCATTGATACTTTCTGTAGGAGCATTTAATTCTCATCTATTCAGTTCTCTCATAAATGGTGAGAACCATACATCCATGGTTACTCCAATTAAATCATGCATTATTTCTAATCATATTGATTAGAATTTGTTACCCATTAGCATCCATTTGGAGACATATAAGTAGTCTTTGAAGGCATAAACCACTCCTCCCTCTCTTGTTTTTAGTAATTTAGTACAACAAGACATTCATGATCTTCTAGATACAACTCCTTAGGATGAATACTTGACATATATTATAGTTTTGTTTTGTGAGTCCCATCTTTTATATTTGGAGGACGCTATTGAGGACATTTGTTTCCTCTTTAATGAAAACTTTTATGGAGATTCTTTTTCTTTTTTAGATGATTCAAGGGCACATTTAGACCCTCTTATTCTTTCCTTGCCTACATCTATAGCGATAATTTTTGTAAATATTCGTGAGTTGAAAATTTCAACTCAGTCATAATTGACACCTTCTACAAAAATGCCAAATTCATATTAGCTCAGTTGTCTTACCAATAGTGAGTGTGAGGTGTGGTTTCACTATTCATGAATCACTATTCATGGATCTTATTCATTAGTGATATGGTAGGGCCCATGAAGGGTCTCTCACATGTGATCAGGTTGATGGGATGGGAGTGGGGTGTAGCACTCAACCAAGGCACATGGGTTTTTTCTTGGTAGTCACATGGGTTTTGTCTTGGTGTAAAAAAGACAAGGGGCCATGTATGGATCAAATTTTTAAGGGTCCCTAAGATTCACATGTCTGGTTAGAGTCAAAAGGTGATTGTAACACCTTTTGGACTCGTGTTCACATGTGAATAAAAAGATAAGTTAATTACTATTGTTATTTTTCTTCACTTGTGGAGTGGGAGACAATGTTTAGATCCACATGGAAGTGGCTTGGATCTTGTTTAAAGTGTGTGTACCACTTTGTTGACCCTTACACATGAAGACATACAACTTTTGATGATCATTATTCACTTGAGATGGAGTTTGGTGAATTTATTGGGCAACCTGTGATGTTACTCTGTATGTCTCTTCTCTCTCTTGTTGTAAATTCATAAATATGCATTAACTCTCTATTATAATTCATATCATTAGAGGATCCATGCAAGCTTGTGCTTGCATGCTTGGAGGTTGTATTTTGGAGGCATTTTTATGCTTAGGTCACAACTTGAATGCTTCGAGTGGAAACATTGAGTGCTTAGTATGTTAGCACTAATGGAGTTGTTATAGGATCTATTGTAAAAGAGAGTTGTATTAATATGAAGTCTGTAAGCTTCTATTTTGCCTATGGTTTTTTCTTGCACATTTCAATGTTTGCACATAATCTCTTTGTAATGTGTTTCCCTTTTGTCTCTATTCTTTTATATCTTGTTTTGTACATTATTTAATTGCACATGTATAATATTTATTTCTTAATACTTAGTATAAGAGCTTTGGTTTTGAATATTTTATTTCTAACATTTGGTATCAAATCCATGGTGAAAAACTCCATGTTTGTGAGTGTTTTCTATTGTTGGATGGTTTGTGCAAGTGGAGGCTACTGTGATAGGAGGAGAGATCAAGTTGGAGATTAAATAAAAAAATGTTTTATGGTAGGTATCTCTTTATGGAACAAGGTGGAGGATATCTTGGTGAAGATCCTGTTCTATTCATGTTGTTAAGGATAAGACCACAAGAGAGTTGTGGAGAACATTGAAAAGTTTTGCCAGATGAGTTAGTAGCATACACAGTATTCCTAATGGAGAAATAAGTATACAACTTGAGGAGCAAGCTAGTCTCCTTTGGAGGAGGTTGAAGACAAGGCATAGCCTTGTTGTAGTTCTTGACAATAAAGAGTAAGGGGTGTATTATATGGTATCTTACTGACCACATGTTGTTAGTTGAGATGTTGAAGATAAAAATCCATGAAAAGGAAGGAGGTATAGATAAACATGAAGTTGTACCTATTTT